>CP136067.1:133511264-134711264 GCA_032622095.1 Siphonodentalium dalli | reverse complement strand
GCTAGTCTAGATGCTAGGATTTTGCGATTTTCTTGTTCAGATTTCAAAATTTTCGCACACCGGGCCGAACCATGGTTGGACCGGTGTGTCATTGCCCCTCCCCATGGCCAATACAAAACTGATAATTAGTTCAGCAAAACAATATTTTACCACATATGGTCAAACTTGTGGACAGAAATGGTCATTAGTTGAAGAAGGGGAGTATCAGTTTTGAAATTTCCAACACCAGGAAAACTTCAGTTGAGGCCAGTCTAGATGCTAGGATTTGCGATTTTCTTGTATAGTTTTAATTTTTTTCTCACACCAGGCCGACCAACCATGGTCGGCCCGGTATGTCCTGGTCTCTTGTCCGTAGCCGTGTGCATTTTTCTGGAATTAGACCAGTAGGTGTTTTTTTTTGGTGCATTTTTCAGGTTAAAATATTTGAACGTTCTCATACCGGGAATATAGAACCATGGCTTGTGAATATATAGGACCTGAGCATTGAGGTACAAGGGGGGTGCAAATGGATTTATGCAACATTTGTGTTTGGTCTGATTCTCAATCAAGGGGGGTGAAGTTGGAATTTCCCAAGGTGGACAGCCCCCCAACAGAGACCCCCGAGCCACGTCCCTGCATTCATTCACCGAAACGAATTTGATATGCTACATCATCTGATGTCGGCTATCATAGTTTACATAACAATGCTCAATGCATTGGTTTCTTTGACAGGCTATTTGTTTGCCAGTAACGACATGCAGACTGCATAATACAATAAATACCTACTTGGCCAAAGTTTGAAATGAAGCTGGTAGGTATTATGGTAATGATTACGTGATGTGCTTTCAGCGCAGGAATACCTTGGGGTCTAATTTCACAGTAGTACACACATAATTTTTGTCAGCAGCACTGTAGGACTTGTTGATATGCATAAAAATGATATCTGATCCACGAATTCATGTACCAGCGAAAAAAGGGAGATAACTCCACCAAAGAAAGTCACACATACGTCATAATTGCAAGTGCACAGGTTCCCATGGTACTAAATATATGTTCCAAGTTTTAAAAAATTGACCTAAAATAATAAATGCTGGGAAAGTTTCACAGAAAAATGATAAAAAAAAACTGAGAAAAACTCAGGACAAATTTGTGTCCACGGACGACGGACGGACGACGGACGGACAGTCAAGCTGATCCCAGTATACCCCAACAACCTTCTGTCGAGTTCTGGGCTATTCAGAGACCCGGATTCCAGTTTTCACTCATTTATTATTAATAACGTGTTGCCGTGGTAACATCAGAACCTGCCTACATGTGTCCACCAGCACATTACTATATTTATTAATTATATTAAAAACATAAACTATAATTTGATAAAACTGGGAATTGCTATAATAAGAAATGTCTGCATTAATGTTTACTACCTTGTAAGTGGTGATTCCACAATTCTCTCATGTTTCACACAAAACAGCATTTTTTTTTACCCGAAAATCGAATCCCAGAAAATTGACGTACCCGATAATTATCTTATGGTAGGTGAACATGATCACACTTTGTTATTTAGTTAAATTCCCAAACAGAAATAGAGGAAAATGTTATTTAGGCAGTTGGATTCCATTTTTCACTGTTTCCATTTACGAAAAAGCCTATTTAACCCAAAAAAATAAACAATCGTACAACATTTCATTTGAAGGTAACATCCGCATGTTATGCACTCTATCAAGACTAGTATGTTGATATATTATTCGTCTTGTTACTCTTCCACATAATTCAATTGGATTAATGGCCGATTCCATTGGGCCAGTTGATATATAGAAATAAGGGAGGGTGTGTTGTTCGGATAGCTGGATTCAAGTTTTCACTGATTTTATTAATAAATAAAAACAAATAACCCTGGTAACCATTGGTCCTGCTTTATTCCAACAACGCCTTATCATATATATTACTTACATCTGAATTGTTGACAAACGAAGCTGCTTTTTTTTAATAAATGGCATGCATAATAATTAATGATGCATATACGAGAAGATATACGAGAAGATATACGAGAGATACTTATTGATAAAAGGTACATTAAGAGCCCGAAAATTTGAAGTGAACAATTTGAAAGATTGAAAACATTTAGAAATATAAGAATTTTGTTGTTTTTTTGAAATAATTTTGAAGTTTTTAAAGTTTTCTATTTTTTTTTTTGTTGAAAAAATTTAAGTTTTGTAAGTGTTTAATCTTTTTTGGAAATTTTGAAGTTTAAAATTTTGTTCTGTGTCCTTTTAACTTGCACCCACTGCGAGTGCCGTGTGTCCCTTTAACATTCATCCAAAGTGAGTGCCGAGTGTCCTTTTAAAATTCACTTTATGAGTACCTCGTGTCGCTTTAACATTATCATACCGAAAGTGCCGTCCTTTTAACATTCACGCATTGCCAGCGCATTGTCTCCCTTTAATATTCACATAGAATGCATCGTGTCCCTTTAACATAATATGCGGTAATACACCTATTAGGAATATAATTCAGGGCGAGGCTCCCCATTGTTCATCAATGACATCACGTAATATACATAACATTACACCCCATAACGTAATATGGTAGAGATGCATATACATCACATATGCAACCATGACCATACAACCATGACCACATGGGCAGTTGGGCACTTCATATATACCCATACACCACCAAAGACCACCCAGCTATGATCCAGGTATGCATGTACACTTCAACAATCATGATACAGTCATTCCATGTACACCTATATACATTGCACATAAGCATACAACCACTCCCTATATATATGCATACACCCGCAATCCCATACGTGATCATACAGCCAACATATGCATACATATACACACATCCGTGACAATAGTCACCCAATGTAGGCATGTATATCCCACACATTACCATACAGTCACTATATATATATACTTGTAATACGACCTTGCCTAAACCTACATACAAGGCTCGTCCTGATTGGTCAATATCATGTATTCCCATGGAGACACGAACGTCGTTTTGTGGTACAATTATAGGTGACACTCCACAGTTTCAACAGGAATGGGCCCAAAAATAGGGGGCCCATAGATTCATTGAAATTTATCTGGATTATGATCCCAAACCATATAGACAATATATATATGTCTGAAATTAGTACAGAATAGGCATTCAGAATTTGATACATAATTTCCATAATATATAGGCTATCAATAGTTATGGCCCTTGATCTTTTGATTAAAAATGTGATTTTTATTTAAAAAAATGACAAAAATATTGCATTTTCATACCCAAGGGGCACGAATACCAGATTTTTTCAAGCATGGTCACCTATGTTGGTGTAAACGCCTCTGGCTTCCAACATCAATGTGAAAAAATTTCAAACTTTCGCTGTTAAAAATACCAGAAAATCAATTTTTAATGCAGATGACAAATTTTGGGTGCTAAAAAATGGACCCAGTATCCAGAGCCACTGTTTCGCAGAAAACTCTACTACTGTCTATGGGTGGGGTCAATGTCACTTGCACTTAGTCTAGAACACCTTCTAAAATTACACAAATTCATATCCCACCTTGTCTTAATATACATACCACATGAATGGTGCCAGAAACCACTAGCACTTTATATCTATAAAATCACCCCTACTGATCATTCGAAACTATGGAGTGTCGCCCTAGATATTCGGAATTGTACCACAAAAAAATGTGGTACAATCACTCAATCAGTGAAATGATGCCAACGCATCAAACTTTCAGAAGTCAAATCACACGGGCATTGGTTAATGTCATGCTATAGACCGAAGAAAGAGACGTACAATGACTACATACTGTACTATACTGAATACACCACTCCAATAACCATACACATAATCCTTGTATAGCTATTCACCTCACACGTGACCATACAGTCACCCCTTGTATACATATACATCTCACCATGGACACACCACCCCATCACCGTATAGGCTACTCCTTCGCACCATTCATGACCATACAATAACTCCCTGGCTGCCAGTTTGATATACACCATATAATTAAGTTGATTTTTATGCTAATATGGTTTCACTCTGTTCTGTTTAGACATTCTGCCTTTTTCCGTTAAAATATATGGCCAGAGTCCCAAAAGACATTTTTGTCAAAAGTCCACACTACAGTACATCATTTAAATGAATTAATCATGCCCCAGAAGGTACAGGGACAACGAGAATGAAACACGTAGTAGTCAGTGGATTAAGTAATATGGTTACTAACCAAGTGAGTTGCAATTTGCTAACTCTTGGGAACAGAGAATACTACTCGGGATATATGTAAAACAAAATTACCAAATGTGGTTGCCATTTTGGAAGCCATCTTGAGTAATGTTGTCTTAAAACACATTAGTGTGACGCATTTAAGACAGACCAAAAACAATAAACATCTTTGATACCAAAGATAGTCCCATTTACTTGAATTAATGGTCCAGACTCGAAAAGTAAATTTTTGCCAATTTTGATGTCAAGCTTGTGATATAAAAATCCAATAATTCTGGCAATGTCATTGGTTACATTATTAACACTTAACAAATGTGCATCAAAAATGCTAAAATTTAATGTAGCCAATTGTATTCGTCAATCACAACTTGTAAGCGATTACATGGCATGCTGGGGCAATATTTACCATTTTCCCGGTTTTGGCCGCCATTTTGGCAGCAATTTTCCGACAAAGTGACAATTTTTGTTGATTGAGTTCAAATATTCGTAATTAATTGTATGCCTCACTTAATTTGCACAGTTCTGTCAATTTCTTGTTAAAATATGACTAGAATCCTAACGATGATTTTCGGTGAAATGTCATACCGAGTTCTGTATAATCGAATTATTGAGGGATCGGAAGGGACTGGAATCACACGAATGGCATATTTCATTGCTCTAATGATCAGTTAACACGAACAATACAAAATAAAGTCCCATCTCCAAACCAGTTCCATACAGCGAACCTGATCTAGAAGATATTAGTGAAAAAACGTCAAATTTCCTCTTTCAGCTGCCATTTTGACGGCCGTCTTGGACGGGGAGTTCCAGTTTTACCCTACACATGTGGAATCATATCTCTCAGAGTCATACCTACCTATATGCCTAATTTTAATTCGTATATTTCATGGTAGGATTAATTGCGATATTGAATAACTTATTTAATCACGAAATGCTCTTTAAATTTGGAAAACCCATTAAAAGAGGGGTTAAAGTTAAATTTCAGCGTGGCTCCATATCTAATATCAATAAGTGTGTGAATATGTACATATGTGCAAAGTTTCATGCTTTAGTCACAATTTGAACAATTGCCTTGAAAATTTTACTTAATCTACTCCACTATTCAGGCATGTGGCGGTGTCGGTGTGCCCTGGTCAGAGTACGAACGGGTATATATACTGTCGGTGTCGGTGCGTCCTGGGCAGAGTATAAACGAATATATATGTATATGTACATAAAGCACACGGTATATACGGGCATGTGGCGGTGTCGGTGTGCCCTGGGTAGAGTATAAACGAATATATATGTATATGGCACACACATATAGAGCTGGGTACTGGGATACTTCAGCACACAGTAACCATACTTGCGCATGGCGGTGTCGGTGTGTCCTACGTATCCATATATCTATACATATATATATTAAATATATATATATATATATATATATATATATACTAGCAGGTGGACCCGAATTCGTCCGGGCTGTTTCCCGTCTGCTTTTCGGCGAATTGCGCGATTTGACCTTGAATTGTCCATTTTGAAGGTCAAGAACAGGTGGGGGTCACGATTTGACTCGTCCAAAACACTACCCGACAAAAGTACCCGTCGAAATCCATCCGGTTTTACCCGATTTGACCTCGAATTGATCATTTTGAAGGTCAAGGTCAGGTCGGGGTCACGACTCTACCCGTCCAAAACACTCAGTGGACAAAAGTAACCCCACGTATCAAATTTCGTCGAAATCCCATCTAAATTCGCGATTTGAGCTTGAATTGACCCGATTTCAAGGTCAAGGTCGCGTCGTACGGGCAAATGAATAGGCTTTCGACACTCCCCATACGAAAGTATCCCCAGACACTAATTGTCATCGAAATCCCGTGATACTCGGGCGTTCGACCTTGAAATGACCCGATTTCAAGGTCAAGGTCACGTCGCACGGGCAAATTAACAGGCCCATGCCACTCCACGGCCGAAAGTACCCCCACACACCAAGTTTCATCGAAATCGGTTCGGCGTTTTCGAGTCCACCGCGAACACACAGACAGACAGACACTCACACACATATCTTCCAAAATATATAATAGACTAGCCGATGAGCCCGACGTTGTCCGGGCTATTCAAAAACCAAATTTCAAGTCGATAGCTCCACCCGTTTCCGATATCTGGTCTGCGCATGCGCGAAGCTGGCGTCGCACGGGCTCGGCGACCCGAAAAAATTCGTATCCGGGGCAAGATACATTCACATAGCAAATTTCAAGTCGATAGCTCCACCCGTTTCCGAGATATCGTCTGCGCATGCCCGAAGCGGGCGCCGCACGGGCTCGCCAATACGACAACATCGACCGCCTGGTCAAACTACACACACGTACCAAGTTTCGTCCCGATCGGTCGAGAATCGTAGATTTGTATAAATGACAGACAAACAGACAAACATACAGATAGACAAACAGAGGTCTTCAAAATATATATGAGACTAGCCGATGAGCCCGACGTTGTCCGGGCTATTCAAAAACCAAATTTCAAGTCGATAGCTCTACCCAGCCGGAAATTTCAAGTCGATAGCTCTACCCGTTTCCGAGATCTGGTCAGCGCATGCGCGAAGCTGGCGTCGCACGGGCTCGGCGACCCGATAAAATTCGTATCCGGGGCAAGATACATTCACATACCAAATTTCAAGTCGATAGCACCACCCGTTTCCGAGATCTCGTCTGCGCATGCGCGAAGCTGGCGTCGCACGGGCTCGGCGACCCGATAAACTTCGTAATCGGGGCAAGATACATTCACATAGCAAATTTCAAGTCGATAGCTCCACCCGTTTCCGAGATCTCGTCTGCGCATGCACGAAGCGGACGCCGCACGGGCTCGCCAATACGACAACGTCGACCGCCTGGTCAAACTAGAGACACGTACCAAGTTTCATCCCGATCGGTCGAGAATCGTAGATTTGTATAAATGACAGACAAACAGACAAACAGACAGACAGACAGAGGTCTTCAAAATATATATGAGACTAGCCGATGAGCCCGACGTTGTCCGGGCTATTCAAAAACAAATTTCAAGTCGATAGCTCCACCCGTTTCCGAGATCTCGTCTGCGCATGCGCGAAGCTGGAGTCGCACGGGCTCGGCGACCCGATAAAATTCGTATCCGGGACAAGATACATTCACATACCAAATTTCAAGTCGATAGCTCCACCCATTTCCGAGATCTCGTCTGCGCATGCGCGAAGATGGCGTCGCACGGGCTCTGCGACCCGATACAATTCGTATCCGGGGCAAGATACAATCACATACCAAATTTCAAGTCGATAACTCCACCCGTTTCCGAGATCTCGTCTGCGCATGCGCGAAGCTGGTGTCGCACGGGCTCGGCGACCCGATAAAATTCGTATCCGGGCAAGGTACATTCACATAGCAAATTTCAAGTCGATAGCTCCACCCGTTTCCGAGATATCGTCTGTGGATTTTGAAGACCTCTGTTTGTCTGTTTGTTTGTCTGTATGT
The DNA here is from genome assembly GCA_032622095.1 of Siphonodentalium dalli. Classification (NCBI taxonomy): domain Eukaryota; kingdom Metazoa; phylum Mollusca; class Scaphopoda; order Gadilida; family Siphonodentaliidae; genus Siphonodentalium; species Siphonodentalium dalli. The sequence continues at coordinate 134,703,560 of CP136067.1, read as the reverse complement.
CATTTATACAAATCTACGATTCTCGACCGATCGGGACGAAACTTGATACGTGTTTGTAGTTTGACCAGGCGGTCGACGTTGTCGTATTGGCGAGCCCGTGCGGCGTCCGCTTCGCACATGCGCAGACGAGATATCGGAAACGGGTGGAGCTATCGACTTGAAATTTGCTATGTGAATGTATCTTGCCCCGGATACGAATTTTATCGGGTCGCCGAGCCCGTGCGACGCCAGCTTCGTGCATGCGCAGACCAGATCTCGGAAACGGGTGGAGCTATCGACTTGAAATTTGGTTTTTGAATAGCCCGGACAACGTCGGGCTCATCGGCTAGTTCATATATATTTTGGAAGATCTGTGTGTTTGTGTGTGTTTGTGAGTTCGTAATGACCTACCGATCGGGCTCATACACCAGCTTTATACCTTCTAACCGGGCACATTGGCCAAATTGGCTCGAACCCGTTTCTGAATCGCCCTCCAGCTGCTTCCCATGGGTCTAAAATACCTTTAGAATTGAAATCCCGAAGATGAGCCCGTTTAGAAATTTTTTTTGTTTTTGTGTGAGATTTGGGACAGCTGGTGTGTGTTTGATGTTTTCGTGAGCCCGTTCATGTTGTTAAAAATCAACACTAGGATTACAAGTGCGCACGCGTAGCGTAGGTGTGTGACAACCGGGGTGCGCGGGGTTGCGCATGCGCACTGTAAATCATGGCTCCACGTTCGCCAATTTGGAAACGCTGCATCAAGCCGGTTACCATTTTTGGAGTAAAATTTCTCGGAACACTGAAGATGGAAGAACAAAACAAGTCCTGATATCAGATCGACGTAAGTATGATATGCATGTATTTTGGTTTCTGATTTCCGAGTCACGTTGGAACAATAAAGAGCGTTTATTGTTAGTCTATTCCTATAATTGGTAAAAATAAATTTTCTCTTCCGTGCAAATACAAAAGCATTTGAAAAATTGCTGTGGTATATATGTCCGGAATAAATGAAACCTCCGGCTGGTGATTGATATTAAGTTACCATTCATATTCAAAAATAATTTATGCGTGTATATAAGCCTCTGCTGACTCGAACACGATGAAAATACATATCGAATATTTAAAATAAAATTCCGTGTTTAACCAATTTCTCATCAGATTTGAACCTGCATCATATCATTTTGATACCACGAAATCGGTGCGTCGCGATTCGGAAGTTAAAACCTTCACATATAGAGCTTTTATTATATAATGAAAATCAGCTAGGAATGAAAAAAAACACAGTTGCAATCCGGAACAATTGGAACTCAGTATCATGGATGTGCCCATTGATCACACTTTGTCCGGTGTGTATAATTAACACATTTCTATCAATGCATACGATGTGCCCATTTGTCACATTTTGTCGGATGTTAAAATTAATACATTCTCAATGCCGAAGATGTGCCCATTTCGCACACTTTTTGTATTGTGTATCCTGTCCTCGGTTGTCACACATGGCTGTTACCATTTGTCACACACATGTGTTTTGAAATGAACCCACTTGTGAGGATAAAAACCTCAAATCCATTTAAAGGTGATATAACGTTTATTTCTTGTTCAGTGTGATGCCCCCGTCATATGTTCCTGTTACAATTAATTTCGTTCACCCTGGTACATTAGAAAGGCCAGATACCGATTGGCTGGTTTAATGCAAAATACCCCATTTGTAACACATTACAAGTATGTGTGTGTGTGTGTGAGTTAACAATCGCCTACAATGGGGCTTACATTCCAGACTTTAATGCTTCTAATCGGGCTCGAGCCCGTTTGTCCCGCGAGCCCGATTGTAAACAGCGTTCAAACGGGTTCGCGAGAGCTCAAATTATAGGTAGAAAACGAAAAGTCCAGTTGAGCCCGTTTGGATAACTCATCTGGTTTTTAACATTTTTGGTGTGTGATCCTATCAACTATTGTGTATCCGAGATCCTAATTGTGCCAATAGAAACAAAACTTTCATATGTGGAATATGGCAGCTTTCGGCGTACGTTGTATAGTTCACCGGGTGGGGTATATGTATGACACGGACAGAACACATTGTATTCAATAAACAGCTCCGTTAACATGCGCATCTCCAAATCGCGATTTTACCCACAATTTCACTCAACTCCTATGTTATTCTCTATGGAGGTCTAGTTTAAGTTTATATCGTAGTGCCATGTGTCTGTTCGTCAGATACAGACTAAAGTATGTAGGAGCCTCCTTGATACTGGTATATTTATCAATGACAGCTATACGAGGCCTCTGGATATTGACATAAGCGCGTACATCGCAACACATATCTAGCAAAATAGCCCCTTAAGTGAGATGTCTTTCAACAAAGGTCAAGGTTATTTTAGGGTCAAGGTCAAGGTCATGTAAACCCCCCACATCAACTTGACAACACATTTGGTTGAGGTCGGATCTTGACTGCTCCCGCCATGTCGACCCATGTTCAGATGGACATATAATCGAATTACCTCGCTGACGCCAACGGTGACAAAACATTTCAATAAAAACCCTGCGATCCTATGTTGAATCAGATTAGCAAGCAGCCGGCCAATTGCGTTCGCGCGATGCAAAACCTGGAAGCTCGTCGCCTTATTAGGGTAGATTGGTTCAATCAGTCATCTCGAGCGAAATGACATGCCGCTGAAATTTCTGCGCGGCCAATTCTTTGCGAGACGGGAATCTATTGAATCTGCGTCAGCCTAACAGGGGCATATTCGTTATGGAGGAATTTGTCTGGAGGGAAATTAAATGCAGCTAAAAGGCAGGCTCGTTATTACAAAACGCCATAACCAAAGACCGGCATAACGCACGCTATCGTGCTATGCATCGTTGGAAAGGGCACACCCTGGGCTATTTAACTGGGTTAATTTGATTGTGAAGTAGGCACGTTTGCGTTTTGTTATTTTCCTATATATCTTTTGCGAAAACGGTTATCATTATTTATATGTATGATAATTCACAATGCCTACATACCATGCACGCAGACTCATTTGACTACTGAACTAATTACGAACAATTGCACTCAAGTGCAATCGCGCTTTGCTCAAGTCAAATTAAGCAAAATTGTGCTGTGCACATGCGATCCAGCGAAATCACTGTAACCAACGAACGAGTACCAGCGTAGTTTCGGCGGTCAAATGCACACGCTTGGACTATTGCGCTGAGGGACAAAATTGCACAGTGGTCACGATTGCGCTGCATTGCACTGAAGCGCAATTGCACTGAGGTGCGACGACATTGCGCTGTACTGAAGCGCAATTGCGGTGTGGTGTGGCGATATTGCGCTGCGGTGCGGCGAAATTGCGCTGCATTCAAGCGCAATTGCACTGTGGTTCGGCTACATTGCACCACGCTCAAGCGCAATTGCACTGCGGCGCGCTGCACTGAAGGGCAATTGCGCTGTGGTGCGGCGAAATTGCGCTGCACTCAAGCGCAATTGCACTGCGCTGCGGCGATATTCCGCTGCACTCAAGCGTAATTGCATTGCAGTGCGCTGCACTGAAGCGCAATTGCGCTGTGGTGCGGTGAAATTGCGCTGCACTGAAGCGCAATTGCACTGCGGTGCGGCGAAATTGCGCTGTACTCAAGCGCAATTGCACTGTGTTCGGCTAAATTGCACCACGCTCAAGCGCAATTGCACTGTGGTTCGGCTACATTGCACCACGCCCAAGCGCAATTACACTGCGGTGCGGCGACTTTGTGCTGAACTGAAGCGCAATTGAACTGTGGTGCACATAAGCGCGATGCCATTTATTTACATATGACTTTCCCATTTGTCATACACATGTGTCACACCTGAACCCAGTTATGATTATAAAAACACAAAGTTAAATGACTGACTTACTGGTTTTATTTTTGCCTGAAAACGCTTCAGTTGTCCTTCGGTGTCTACTTCCGAATTTTCTAGGTGGTAGGTACAGCGGAAAGGGTAGAACCCGGTTGTAGGTTTGACGCAAAAGACCCCAATTGACACACGGCGTTAGACTGTGGGTGTGTGTGTGTGTGTGCGGGTGTGTGTGTGTGTGAGGGAGGGTGTGTGAGTGTGTGTTAGGGTGTGTGTGTGTATGTAATCGATGAACTCGAAAACGGCCGAGCCGATTTCGATAAAACTTGGTATGTGGGGGAATTTTCGGCCGGGGAGTGACATAGGCCTATTAATTTGCCCGTGCGACGTGACCTTGACCTTGAAATCTGGTAATTTCAAGGTCAAACGCCCGAATATCACGGGATTTCGATGAAACTTGGTATGTGGGGGTATTTTCGACAGGGGAGTGACATAGGCCTATTAATTTGCCCGTGCGACGTGACCTTGACCTTGAAATCGGGGCATTTCAATGTCAAACGCCCGAATATCACGGGATTTCGATGAAACTTGGTATGTGGGGGGTACCTTCGACCGGGGAGTGGCATAAACCTATTAAATTGCCCGTGCGACGTGACATTGACCTTGAAATCGGGTCAATTCAAGGTCAAATCGCCAATTTTGATGGGATTTGGACGAAATTTGATACGTGGGGTTATTTTTATCCACTGAGTGTTTTGGACTGGTCGAGTCGTGACCCCGACCTGACCTTGACCTTCAAATTGATCAATTCAAGGTAAAATCGGGTAAAACCGGATGGATTTCGACGGGCACGTTTGTCGGGATCTTTTGTCCGGGCAGTGTTTTGGACTGGTCAAATCGTGACCCCACTTGACCTTGACCTTCAAAATGGACAATTCAAGGTCAAAGCCCGGACTAAGTCGGATCACCTTCTAGTATATATATCTATTATATATTTTGGAAGATATGTGTGTCTGTCTGTGTGTTCGCGATGAACTCGAAAACGGCCGACCCGATTTCGATGAAACTTGGTATGTGGGGGTATTTTCGGCCGGGGACGAACATAGGCATATTAATTTCTCCGTGCGACGTCACCTTGACTTTGAAATCGGGTCATTTCAAGGTCAAACGCCCGAATATCACGGGATTTCGATGAAACTTGGTTTGTGGGGGTACCTTCGTATGTGGAGTCTCATAAGCTTATTCATTTGCCCGTGCGACGTGACCTTGAAATCGGGTCAATTCAAGGTCAAATCGCCAATTTTTATGGGATTTCGACGAAATTTGATACATGGGGTGACTGTTGTCCACTGTGTGTTTTGGACGGGTCATATCGTGACCCCGACCTCACCTTGACCTTCAAACTGATCAATTCGAGGTCAAATCGAGTAAAACCGGATGGATTTCGACGGGCACGTTTGTCGGGTACTTTTTTCCGGGCAGTGTTTTGGACTGGTCAAATCGTTACCCCACTTGACCTTGACCTTCAAAATGGACAATTCAAGGTCAAAGCCCGGACGAAGTCGGGTCACCTTCTAGTATATATATATATATATATATATATCTATTATATATTTTGGAAGATCTGTCTGTCTGTCTGTGTGTCTGTGTCTCTGTGTGTGTGTTCGCGATGAACTCGAAAACGGCCGATCCGATTTCGATGAAACTTGGTATGTGGTGGTATTTTCGGCCAGGAAGTGGCATAGGCATATTAATTTGCCCGTGCGACGTGACCTTGACTTTGAAATCGGGTAATGTCAAGGTCAAACGCCCGAATATCACGGGATTTCGATGAAACTTGGTATGTGGTGGTGCATTTGGCCGGGGAGTGGCATACACCTATTAATTTCCCCGTGCGACGTGACCTTGACCTTGAAATCGGGTCATTTCAAGGTCAAACGCCCGAATATCACGGGGTTTCGATGAAAGTTGGTATGTGGGGGTACTTTCGTATCGGGAGTCTCATATTTTGATGGGATGTCGACGAAATTTGATTCGTGGGGTTACTTTTGTCCACTGAGTGTTTTGGACGGGTCGAGTCGTGACCCCGACCTGACCTTGACCTTCAAAATGATCAATTCAAGGTCAAATCGGGTAAAACCGGATGGATTTCGACGGGTACTTTTGTCGGGTACTTTTGTCCGGGCAGTGTTTTGGACGGGTCAAATCGTTAACCCACCTGACCGTGACCTTCAAAATGGTCAATTCAAGGTCCAAGCCCGGACGAAGTCGGGTCACCTTCTAGTATATATATATTTGTTGATAATATTGGTATGCTACTTCAATATATCATCTGGCTTATATTTGGTTCATATTTGGTTCATATTTGGAACTAAATATTGACATTGGTTCATATTGGACTTATTTGGTTATGATATAATCCCATAGTGGACTTATACCCGTTAATATGTTTTTGATGGCGCGGGCCACTGTGAAAACATATATAAAGAGCATACATCTGGTGCTGAAATAGGCCCATAGAGAGCGTATTTGTTTGTTTGTTTAAAAAAAAATTTTTTTTAATTGTTTAATTCAAAATTTTGATAAACTAACGGTGTTATAACCTCCACCAGTGTCCCACGAGTCACCCCACCCAATTTGGTTGAAATCGGACCAGCAGTCTGGGAGAAAAATTCGGACAGACAGACGGACGGCCGGACCGACGTGAGTATACTTGTGAGGTGCGATCTTTTGTTTGACTTACGGAAAATCCAATTTTAAAGAGCGTATATATAGTGACGTTGGATAAAACTGCCACCATGTTAATTACAACATATAGCGCTAGCTAATTTAATATTTTCTGCGTTATATCAACTATCCGAAAATCATTGTCTAAACGCCTTGAAAGAATAGCACAACTGGAAGAGGATAACCCTTCCATGACTGGATCTTCCTGAAATTTTGCGAAACCCATGTGGCAATGTATACTCCCAAATGGAGCCTCGCATATATAAGTATATAAGAGAATACATTGGCATAACAATATTTACATTGACCTTGTAAGTCAGTACAGTCTCTTATATATGCGAGGCTCCATATGGGAGACTCGCATATATAAGAGAACGCACTGGCACATGGTCTTTAATGCTGCACTAGCGCAGCTCGCGTCATGAAAGGGTTATCTGAAAAGTAGCTGTAACATTGTCAATTTGGTTAATATTGAATATGCGCTCAGTTTAAACTTAACTCGCGCAGTGCCATGTTTCCTGGAGAAAACCGATAGCTGTGTGCCAGGTTTCATGGGGAAAAGCCATCATTTGCACAAAATGACAAACTAGATATTTAGAACGGACCACATGATTATAAAGTAGAATTATCTAATATCCATTTAGAAAACGGTGACACAGAAAATTTAGAAAATAAGTTCAGTCGTCTTCACCGGGTGAATATAGCACTGTTAAATCACAGCATAAGTTTTGACAACAAGTCAAACATTACTTATGAAGAATGTTAAGTCCAACTTTAAGTATCTCTTTCGAATACGAAGTGTGGTCGTGGTCGTGTTTATGGTTTACTCCACCAATGCCATAATGGTCACGCTAGTGCGTGTTCGGCCCATATTGTGAAAGTTTTGGAGAAAATTTAGCTAACTGTTGCAATGGACGCCGTGCAGTGTTTTGTGGGCTGTGTGTATACCTCTTACTGCATGCGTTATACTAAATCTTTGCGACTGGTAAAACTTCACTCTTCTCGTCCGTGAGCATATGATTAGCTAAGTTGGCCAATGCCCACGACAACAACCTTTTGTAATAACTATGGCTTAAAGCGTGTGATAAGTTTATCACACACACGCACAATGGACATTAGCAAAACAAGAGCCTGAGAGAGAAAATTATGATGAAAAGGGATATAATAAAAAGTTACTTACGGCTTTGACAGAAGACGATAATTTTCTCATTCGTGGGTATATGCAAATATCGATATTCCACTCGCGGCAAACCTCTCGCGGAAAATCGATATTTACTTGTACCAACTCATGATAATTCTCGTATTCAGTCAAAAGCCGTATGTATCATCTATGTTTTGCTTTTGTGACTCGGAAAAATAGTATGTCAGGTGAACTTACCAGTGGTTGCTTGATACCATGGTTCTTGATATAACAAAATCCTGTTGTCGTTAAAGCATTGAAAATATCCGAAGCAAGGGGCTTCAGTAGTTCGCTCGATACGTCATCAGATTGATCCACGCTATAACTGGAGAAATCTACCAGTGGAATGGACATGATTTGCAAGCTTCAAGAAGTCAGAACTAGAGGGTTATCGAAATGAGATCCTGAGCACATGCACATGCGAAAAGCAAACAGATAGTAAAATCGTTCATGTATATGACACAAGCATCAATGCCACAGACTTTAATCTCAATATGACATGTTACGAAATCCGGTCGTTAATGTTGAGGTATAAATCTTCATCGCTGGCATGTACATATATAAACACTATTTATATATGCTATACACAGTATATTTGAATAGGTTGCGCGCTGCCCCATGCTATGGTTGATATATCATGGTGTCGTGTTGCAATATACAGCAGCATACGACAAGAACACTGTGAATTGCTTGGCTATTGTGTAATTTGTAGGCGGAGTGATGCGTAACGAGAACACTGCGACACATATATGGGTCTCTACACTTCACTGTACCTGTATATGGGAGTACCTACAACGTTGAATCAGCAGCTGATCAGCAGGTTATCACCTAAATGCTCATCAGCAGATTTACCAATTTCAGATTAACTCAAATATAACGACGATATCAGCTTGTAGGTTGTGTAAATGTCACGTAATACAAGTGTTATATGCCAATCCAGGAAGGGGACACATTTTGACCGCCCGCCATGCCCGTTCAGCAGTTCAAAACCCGTTCATCAATATGGTGGCTGCAGTTCAGCAGATTATCGCGAACGCAGTTTAACTCATTTGTAACGAAGTTACCAGTGCTTAGGTTGTGCAAATGACTTGTATAACTAATGGACCATAACCAGGTACATGAATAGAAAAACCATTTGGCCGACGTCCACCCCAGTTCAGCAGTTAACAATCCCGTTCAGCAGTTCATGTCAAGGAGATCAGCTGATTCCCCGAACGCAGTTTAATCGATTTTAACGAGGATAGTCGGGTATATGTTGTGTAAATGACTTTTTATCGATGGTCCATCAGGAAATACAGGAAGAAAACAAGATTTGACCGACCTACACACCAGTGCAGTAGTTCAAAAGCCCGTTAATCAGTTTATCTGGAGAAGTTCAGCAGAATCTCCAAGTCTATATATATACATGTATATTCGTTAAAAATCGGTTAAACTGAGTTTTGGAGATTCTGCTGAACTTGGCATATAACACTTATATTACGTCTCATTTACACAACCTACAACTGGCTATCGTCATTATTTGAGTTAAACTGAACTCGGGAAATCTGCTGATCAGCATTTTAGGTGATAACCTGTTGATCAGCTGCTGATTCAGCGTTTTATGTTCTCCCCCTGTATACAACAATTTCGTACTGCATCACGGAAGTGAAACGAACTGGATCCATGTGACTCAGTTGACAAGGTGCATGTCCCCACATAAACAGAAGGGGAATTTTTTTACATGATTATCTGTCAGGTCACCACTCAGGTGGCTACAATTCAGTCTTAACCGGGTATGAAGGATATGAGATTTACGGCATTTACTATGATAAAAATGGGCTGGTGGACGCATATTGTCACGGCTGAGTTCCTTTTTGAATTCTTCGATTGTACTGCTGCCCTTTGTAGATTCCGGCAGTTTGTTCCATTCAGTAGTTGCCGCTGGTAAGAACGAATCCATGTAATAGTCGTAGTTAATATTCAAGGGTAGTCTTATATGTTCAAATCTGAAGTAGGGCTTCACGGTTTTTCGGTATTTAGTCATACCGCGGTTTTATTTTTAATACCGTGTAGTCGGTATAGGATTACTGGAAGAGTCGGTATATCGTATATCGTATTTAGTATTTTACGACAGCAAACGTCAACAAATTTAATATATTCCGAGGCAATAACGCGTGCTTGTAAGTAATGAAAGAGAACCAGCGAGACGAAACGAGAATCAGCGATACGAGGAGATAACCAGCCAGACAAGACGCCAAGAGCAAAACTGAAGAAAGTGTTAAAAACATTCATATCAAAGGGACTGTCAACACGTATGTTAATGGGTTTGTGTTTATAGTCGTCTCATATGCAGCTCAAAGTAGTGCACATGAAGCAATCATTAGATCATGATCCCCATCCATAAAATTACGAAATGCAAACTATACAACGTTGTCCGAATTCGCGCGAACATATATATCTCTGTATATAAATGTGTCACAATTGTGCCTTCTGAGCGCTTATTCGGTAAGTCGGGACAGATAGTTGCACCGAAGCGTTCTTGTCAGAAGCCAGATAATGTTAATATTTTGTCGTTTCTCGCAGCAAAAATGTAGACTCATTGGACTACTTACTGTAGTGGTGAACTTTGTTCGGATAAACATGTCAGTTCAGTGTCGTCGTTATTTTAGAGCGTTGTATATACTTTGTTGTGAAATAAAAATTGTGAATTAAATGGTTTCTATTGTTTAAGCGACGTACGTCATTAGGACCACACACATTGTTATGATCACATTTCGTTGTCCTATTTGCGTGTGTCGGTGTGACTCTACATTCATATAAGGATTAACTGTCATGTGGACTGTTTTTATGGAGATGTAACCGTGAGGTAAGTGGTCATAACTTGTATGTAAAATCCTTCGGGTTTTACACAAGTTATGACCACTTACCTCACGGTTACATCTCCATAAAAACAGTCCACACGACAGTTAATCCTTATATTTATATACATTTAGCGAAAAAGCCACTTTTGAAAATGTATTTAAATCGAAAAGTGTATCTTGACAAAACCAGCCCAAATTATCCCATAGTGTTTTCTGGTTTTGCACAAGTTATGACCACTTACCTCACGGTTACATCTCCATAAAAACAGTCCACATGACAGTTAATCCTTATATTTATATACATTTAGCGAAAAAGTCACTTTTGTAAATGTATTTAAATCGAAAATTGTATCGCGACAAAACCAGCCCAAAATATCCCATAGCACCCTTGGCAAAAGTTAACAGGAACAATTTCTCTTTATATTGAAACCCGATGATTTATTAAGTCAATCCTGCGCGAGTCCATTTACGCCCAAAACATTACGCGTTCGTCTTTCCAAACCCAATGACGTGTCGAATTTGTTATGAGGCTGCAGTTATTAGCTGTTGCGCATTCACCGAGAAATAATTGCAACTAGCCACGTGGGCGCCGACCAATCGGAATGCTGGATTTAGTGATGATCACACTTAGTATGTAAATATACTCAAATATTGAATTGCGTACTACATGTTCCAACGGATCTTTGACTAGCAAAATGTTTGGAAATTATTCTTGACGGTATTTAGTCATACCGCGGTATTTCATCAAATATCGTAGTCGATATTGTGAAGGGGAATACCGTGAAGCCCTAATCTGAAGTTATACCTGGAATTATTTGCCTGGATTGGTCGTACATAGTTTCTTAAGATTGATGGGGCAGTTCCGCGTATCATTTAAACAAATTGGCAGAGTTTGTGTTTTCTACGACGTGAGGAGAGGAGTTCCCAGCCAGTTTCTGATAAAAGAAGCGCGTTACCCGTACTAATGGTTGCACCTGTTACTATTCGGGCCATTTCATACTGAACCTTTTCAATGTCATCACTAAGATAATCAGGGCAGTTATCACAAACAGGGGAGGCATATTCCAGTATTGGTCGGATAAATGTATAATGTATTTTTCAAGCGGTACTCTGCTTAGCCTGTATCTGTGTTTACATACTATATTTACTCGACTCCATGCTTTGTCAAGCATAGATATGATGTGGATACCCAATGAGCCCATGTTGTCGAAAGTAAGTCCCAGATGTTTATGGCTGTCAACCTCAACAATTGTCGCGGTTCCCATGGTCAAATGTGGATGATATACTGGTGTTTCTTTCCTGGAGATTTTAGAGATTCCGTTTTCAGGGGATTGAATTTTACAAGCCATTCTGATGCCCAACACATGAGAGTTTCGAGATCATCGTTGATTAGTTTTGCGGCCATGGTGGGGTCTTCGATAGTATGAAATAGAGAAGTGTCATCAGCAAATAGACGAATGTTGCACCGTATATTTTCGGTGATATCATTAATATAAATTAAAAACAGAAGTGGGCCTAATACTAAGACCTGCGGCACACCCGCTGTTACATCTTGTAGTTCCGAACGTGTGCCGTCTATGACAACCTGTTGTTGTCTACATTCTAGATACGATTTCATCAAGTTATACACGTTTCCTCTTATACCAATTTTTGTCAGTTTGTTCAAGAGGACACGGTGCCAGACTTTATCGAATGCTTTACTTGTGTCACAGAATATACACCGGACCTCTTTTCCGTCGTCTACTGATCGACATATATTGTCATATATTTAGGTAAGTTGAAAAACTGTTGAATCGTTGCGCATGAAACCAGCTTGGTAAAATGATAGGAGTTTGTTTTCATCAAGAAATTCCCATAGATATTTATAAATACATTTTTCATAGGCCTTTGAGACGCAGCTTAGTAGAGAAATTGGTCGGTAATTTGATATAAGACTGGGATCACCACTCTTAAATATATGTGTAACATGTGAACGCTTTCACTGGTGTGGGTAGTAACTGTTTTCGGTAAATGTTCTAAAATAGAATTCAGGAGGTTCACAGAGCGAGGAGGCACAACTTTTCAAAACTCTCGGACTTATTCCGTCGGGCCCACTTGACTTAGATATGTTAAGACTTTTTAACGCTTTGTAAATGTCAGGGGCTGTGATTTTGATATCGCTTAATGTGGATATAGAGTTATCCGGTTCAAGGACTGGTAGGCGTTTCCCGATGTCATCAACTGATGAAATTTTACAAAAATACGAATTGAAAGCATTTGCTTTTTCAGTTGGTGAGATCAGGAAGTCGCCGCTGGTGTTCAAGGGGGGTATTGATCTATCAATGGTAGCAAATACTATTTTCTGGAGGGTTTTCCACCAAGAAGACTGGTCATGTGATGGGCTATTCAATGTGTTCTCATTCTTGGTGTCATAATCACGTTTGCTTTTTCAAATAGCCGATGTAGTTTCATTACGTTTAGATCTGAAGTTTGCCCATGTTTGTGGTGTGTTTTTTCTTTTAGCTATCTTATGTAATCGATTTCGTTGCCTCATCAGTTTCCGTACATTACACGTAAGCCATTGGAGACTATCTTTCCGGATCAGTACTATCTTATTGGGGATATTTTCACTGCATACCTTTTGAATTTTTGCAGTCAAGTTATCTGCATGAGCTGATAGTTCAAATGGTGTATTATCATCATAGTTCCAGCTCAAGAAGTCTTCGTTCATGGTATCGAAGTCAGCCAGATTATAAGTTTTCACATTGTTTTCACTTCGCATGGGAGTCAGCCAGATACGTCTAGTGAGAGTTGTAGCCGATTTATTTTTCAAAAGTTTTATCTGAGCAACGACCGGACAGTGATACCTAATTGTGTTGTCGAATATGTTGCCAAGAACACAAGGGAAATCAACAAGGTCAGGGTTGCTAGTCATGAGCAAGTCGAGAATGGATGAGGAATTTTCAGTAAAATGCGTTTTATCAGTGACCAGTTGGGTCAGACCTCGTTCGCTACATATGCCGTTTATTTTACCATTACCGTTGTGTACATATCATTAAAGGTGCGTGCATGCACTGGCAAGTTTGCACGGCATTGTTTGAAGACATTTTCTACTAGAAATCCATATGGTGCAAGAATGTGAACGGCAACATGCATATACCATGCAAATAAACCAAATCTAGCGACATGTGAGGCAACATTTCGGCAGTCACACAAGTAACGGTGCCACTGACACGTTGCCTTAAACTAACTGTGTGACTGATTCTTGCGATGTTATTGCAGGATATTTACAGTTAGCTGTGGTACAGATGCAATTGCAGGATATTTACAGTCAAATTTCGATAGCATTGCTACTATTGGAACTACATAGTTTTCACTTCGCATGTAGTTAGCTGTGGTACAGATGCAATTGCAGGATATTTACAGTCAAATTTCGATAGCATCGCTACTATTGGAACTATAGTTTTCACTTCGCATGTAGTTAGCTGTGGTGCAGATGCAATTGCAAGATATTTACAGTCAAATTTCGCTAGCATCGCTACTATTGGAACTACATAGTTTACATTTCGCACGTAGTTAGCTGTGGCACAGATGCAATTGCAGGATATTTACAGTCAAATATTCGCTAGCATCGCTACTATTGGAACTACATAGTTTACATTTCGCACGTAGTTAGCTGTGGCACAGATGCAATTGCAGGATATTTACAGTCAAATATTCGCCTATAACCGCCAGACAATATCTGCTGCAAAAATTCAAGGAAACGCTCAAATACTAGGAAGCAGTGTTGTAGATGATGTTGTTTCATGCCATGATTCTCTACTCTGTCTAACGCACATAGAGATCATATTCCACAAGTACAAAACCTGGGAACTTTTTGAAGTTTTGACAGGGAACTTATAATAAAGTCGAAAAATTAATGCGGGGAAAATAATTCTTTGTGATTATCTGTTCCTTATCAATGGACTAAACTGTAGGTGAAGGTCCCAACTCGTAATTGCATGCTTTTCTGTGAATTTTGTAAGCCGATATAACACTAAACATTGAATTAATTACCCAGGATAAATTCCATAATTGTAAGCAACACTTAGCAAAATCGCCCACAAAGTCACTTCAATCGTGAAATTTCGAGTTGGGACATTCACCTACATACAAAGGAATAGATTCTAACTAAGAAATTTATTCCCCGCGTTATTTTTTCGACTTTATGAGGTTCCCTGTCAGAGTAGAGTTTCATGGAATTATCTAGTATAGTGATGTAGCCATTGGGTATATGCCTTCAGTGTATCACACACCCCTTTGGTACGCGGGAGTTAGGCCATTTCAGGCTATATCATACCCGCTGTTAGCCAGTATTCATTATTTAGACCCCCGTCTTTTATAAGTGCATATGGTACTCGGGATTCAAATACAAGTCTGGTACGCGACTATAATGACGACAAAATGTTGTATTTGACGCATGTCTAGAATGGTCCTTGTTGGCTTTTTGTACATTTTCGGGTCTCGTTCTGTTAATCGGACGCTAATTTTCCCGTGGGAGGCATTCACAGATTAACCGTGCAACAACTGTCCTGGACATGAAGAATTCAAAGGTCTTTTGAAAACTCATTTAAACACGGAATATTATTCTGAATATTTGGGCGTGGATCTAATGAACCAGCTTTCAATGAGGGCTACCTAATTATCGCATGTCTGAACTGCATATTTGTGAATTTATTTTAATGTTGTCAAGCGCCTTGAAACCTCGGTGATATGTGCGCTTTGCAAGATATGTGTGATATGATATGATATGATATGATACATATGTAACTATCAGGACTTTTCTCTTAATGTTGTACAGTTTGCCAGAATGATTACTATTGAGAAAATGATGAAAATATAGAATATTGGAGTGTGACTTATATGTCCTTCAGCGATTATAGGTCTTGTTTCTTAACCTGTATTCAGTAATCACCCCCTCTGTTAACTGGTATGCATTATTCACCCCCTCTGTTAACTGGTATTCAGTATTCACCTCTCTGTTAACTGGTATTCAGTATTCACCCTCTATATAAACTGGTATTCAGTATTCACCCTCTCTGTTAACTGGTATACATATTCAGTATTCACCCTCTGTGTAAACTGGTATGTATTCAGTATTCACCCCCTCTGTTAATAACAGGTATTCAGTATTCACCCCCTCGTTTAATAACAGGTATTCCGGATTCAGGTGGGTAGCATCCTCTGCTTAGGATAGGATAGGATAGGATAGGATAGTTTATTTACAATACACACGAATGATACAGTGGCAGTAATACATAATAAATTATAACAGTGTATTGTCGGGGGTAGCTTAGCCCTATCGGGCTGTCTTCCTGCTACCCCCTAAAACAAGTATAACTATACGTAATAGCATAGATGCTTGTATTTCAGATCCACGCACTTGTACAGACTATAGTCATATATAAAACTTTTTAGAATCTGGTACTTAGGGCATATCACAAATGAGTATTGTCGTGGTTGTGAGCCAATCCAGACGATTTATCAGATCGAAGATGTACTATCTTTCCATAGGAATTTTTTGAACTGTTCAAATTATCTAAAACATATTAACAGTTTCAGTTCCAGTTCCAGTTCCATGGGTATATATTAGGAACAAAATATTTTGTTTTCTGTTGCTACAACGGTTTCAGGCGAGAGATACCGCCATCTTTATATAGGTAAACAGAATGAGAATCTATATGGATCGTCGGAAAGTCTCTTTGTTGAGTGAGGTTTTGGGATAATTCAAATTATCAATATTACATATATATATCTGTTTATGTATACCTGGTGGTGTATGGTAATAGTCCCGTTATGCATGGTGTCCACTCCGAAGTTACATGTATCGAGGTTCCTCAAAATTGTCCAAAGCCACACTCTGTATCAATAACACTCACGGTACCACCATAACGACCCAAACCCTCTAATGAACGCTGTGCGCCACTTATTTAACCATTTCAGTGCCAAGTCCGATTTTTGTATCAACCCATATTTCCTTGATCATTTTTCAAATTTATTGATTATAATAATGTGATACATTGATGGAAAGAGCTCAACTCTTTCCATCAATGTATCACATTATTATAATCAATAAAATTGAAAAATGATCAAGGAAATATGGGTTCATACAAAAATCGGACTTGGCACTGAAAGCGTTAAGCAAATGCTTCCAGAGGAAGCTACATGTCTATCTACATGTAACTTCCTTGGAAGTATTTGCAAAAATACAAGTGCCGCAGTACGCAATAGACAGTTAATCCCGGGAAGCTATATATCCTGGTATATATTATAACTGCGACAAATCGATTCGAATTCGACTAGATCAAAGTATTTGATAATAACCACCTTAAGCAAATTAGCAACGAACCCGGTTTTGGCATCTCCCACCCCAAACCTCCTTAACGCACTCCCTCTTAACGTAAATATGTTTAACCTATATAATTATATGATTTTGTTTCTTTTCTACGCCATTTTGTTTAAATCGAGAGACGGGATAAGTAAGTTTCTGTAACATGTCCCCAATCCCTTCTGTACCATGCATAATATACAAATAAAATAAGTTTAAAGTAAAGTATAGTCCGGGAAATCTAGTCCGTTGCCTCTCACCGAATATACGACAGTTGTACAACTGTCCATCGGAAATGCAACTTTTGGTCAGTCGAACCTTTAGTCATGAAGTCTTTTCATTACATCAGTGATAGTACTTGTTGTACGTATTGTCAGTTCATGCATATTCCGTTTCTGGAGTAGAGTGGGGCAAGGTTTAATTCATTTATTTGAAACCTTTGACTTAAGACGAAATAATAACAAAAATAAAACACATTAACTTCAAGTGTGGTATTTTTGACTGAAAAATTCACATACCAATTTTTTTTATCAATCATAAACCTCAAACTATAAACATTTTAAGTTGAAATTAATATACCTTGTTACCAGTGATAAATAACCACATCAACAATCATTAAAATCTAAGTCGAAAAGGGGGCATAACTCAGTCAAAATCATGCGGACGATCTTGATCTGTATTTTGGGGTGGTAAACTAATATACCAAATTTGGTTCAGTTCACTTGATTCAATCTAAAGTTATCATCCGGAAACCGCAAATCAGGTACAATCTAAAGTCGAAAAAGGGACATAACTCAGTCAAAATTATGCGGACGAAACCCATATTCGAACTTGATCTGTATTTTGGTGTTGTAAACTAACATACCAAATTTGGTTCAGTTCACTCGATTCAATCTAAAGTTATAATCCGGAAACCAAAAGCGGACGACGGACGGACGGACGGACAACCCATTTACATAATACGACCCTTTTTTCAAACGGGCGTATAACAGAATTAACCCTAAATGTTCCGTTTCATTAGTTCAACATAAATTGCCGTATCTATATCTATATTTGCGAATGTCTGTCTGTCTGTCTGTCTGTCTGTTTGTGTTCTATAGAAATTCACAGGGGACCATCTAGATGATACCAAAGGGGTCTAATACGGATAACTTTTTACGAGAAAGATAATGGTCGGGGTTAGAATTTTCTAAAGTGACGCCGTTGTTTTTGTCGCCGATTGCCACGAAACTTACAAATAATCATCCCCATGATATGAAGAATCTAACAGTGTGGTTTAAATATGTCGAAAATGGCGTCGTTCGAGTCAGCGATGCACAGAAGGGGAGAGGGGCACCAAATTTGATAAAACTAATTTTAGCATCTAGATGATACCAAAGGGATCTACTAGGGGTAACGTTTTACGAGAAAGATAATGGTCGGGGTTAGAATTTTCTAAAGTGACCAGGGGCAGAAAAGGGGGAGGGGCAGAATTTTTTTGTCGCAGATTGCCACGAAACCTACATATAATCATCCCCATGTTATGAATAATCTAACGGTGTGGTTTAAATATGTCAAAAGTGGTGTCATTTGAGTCAGGGATGAACGGAAGGGGAGAGAGGCACCAAAATTGATAAAACTGATTTTAGCGCCGATTTCCACCATATTGATATACATTCTTCTTCATGATACAAGGAATCTAATTGTGCGATTTAACAACCCCAACTTATTGTCGCTTGGATGAGATATTGGGGGGGGCACTAAATTTGATAATAATTGGTTTAGTCGCCGATTGCCACCACACTTATACAAAATCATCCCAATGGTATGAGGAGTCTAATGGTGCGGCTTAAATCTGTCAAATGTGGCCTCATTCGAGTCAGGGGTGCATTGAAAGGGAGAAGTGTACCAAAAATTGATGCACAATTTTTTGCGCCAATTTCCACCAAAATTGATACACGTTCTTATCCGTGATACGAGGAATCTAATCGTGTGATTTAAAGACGCCATAGTGGTGCTGTTTGGGTGAGAGATGGAGAGGGGGTGGGCACCAAATTTGATAACAAAAATTGTTTAGTCGCCGATTATCACCAAACTTATAAACAATCATCTTCATGATATCCGTAGTGTAATTGTGTGGTTTAAGAATGTCACAAGTTGGGCCATTCGAGTTAGTGGTGTATAGAGGTGAGAGGGACACACAAAATTATAACAATATGTTTAGCGCCGATTTCCACCAGATTGCTACATATTCTTCTCAGTGATACGAGGAATCTTATCGTGTGGTTTAGATACACCACATTGGTGCCCTATGGGTGAGAGATATGGGGACCTTAAATTTGATACGAATTTGTATATATATATATAATCATCTCCAGTGAATGATGCATCCACGAGTCTAATGGGCGTGGTTTAAATATGTCAAAAGTGGAATGATATACGAATTAAATCACATTTGTTGTCGTTTGGGTCACGAATAGTGAGAGGACATGCACTACCATTGATAAGATTGCTATTCTCAGATATCCACCTATAAGTTATATACAGTCATCCGTCCATCTCGATATCATTTTAAGGAGTTTTGGGCGTTCACATTTCACAATCTCGACAAATGATGACCCACTTAAGTCACTTGAACAATTATATCTTCTCAACTGTCATATTTATTTGGGGACGGCAATCAGGGTATTCACACAATGAGCTATCAAAAAGAGATACATAGAAGAAGCATTAAACGTATATTTAACATTCTATTTAAGAGATACATATATTCGTGCAAACTGAGAGACCTCGAACCGTCAGAGGATTGCATATATATTATAACACAATTGAGTCTGTTTTATTCAATACAGTTTCCACAACAAAGTTACAATATGTCAAGAGATATGGAAGGCCTGTTCAAAAATGTTGGTCACAGTGTGCAGTCAAATATAGCTTCTTCTAATATAAAAGAAAACGCAGTTAGTAGCACATGACTTTTCAGGATCCTCCAATACTGACATCTGAAAAGGGTTTTAGAACAGACTCATCGCCTGACATCAACAACTCAACATCTCGCTCTGTGCCTGGCACGTGTAGCTGATATACTTGCGCAGCAACATTTCGTTTGAACTGAGAATATTTAGCCAATATGTAGCACCATGAACAGATGAGCACCTGGAAATTTCTTTGAAACATCTGTATCTTCATGGAGATATGATAGCCAGGTGTCCTCAAGATCTTGGTCCAACCCACTAGATTGATTGATACACATCAATATGTAAAACTCAATTGCCGTCTTTTATTTTTTGCAAACTAATGTGTTTATGTTGTTCATGTATCATATTATAACGTCTGAAGTATACGCAGTTGTAAATAAATACTTCATTATTGATGGAACGGATTAATCGCGCTTATCAAAATGACAATTGACATGGTGAATCACTGCTTATATTCCATGAATGGAATAATCATGTTTTGTGATGCTATTTGAATATACAACTTATGAAAATACGTATAACACTTTGAGCAAGAGTATTCTCTATTCCCAAACAAATATCCACAGCATACAGAGGGTTTCACATCGCATTAACATCAGTTCATTTTGGTTTTGCTATTGGGTCACAAATCATGTCATTGGGTTAAAATAATAATGCAGGCAGATATCGTTCACTGTTGATGAAATTAAGCCATTTGTTGAGAAGATAGAAATCACTTTTCTATAGCTGCTCCCACCACCACATTAAAGATACTCAATCCGATTCGATGGTCCACATATCATCAGATTCCAACAACAAATATTTTTTGAAATGCCGCTTCAGTTATCAGAATCGAGTAATTGCCCAAAAATAATGCTAACCACATTCAACTATAGTATAAAATTGCCCCAAAACCTGTTATTTGTCAACGTTTATTCAACGAAATTTTGCCGCTTTGTCAAATATCTGACACAAAAAAGCCACTTGATTTTAGAGTTATTCATATTCATCCGCAATTTGGTCAGAGGAGGTCTTCTCATCGAATGTTTACTGGGCCACTTAAAATTGTGGGTGGTGAAAAATAATAGATGTCAAACATCGATATGTGATCACTCTGAGCTTTGTTGGCCTTGAATCAAATATTTTTTACCCCCGAAGCCAAGGAGATAGTAATTTGCGAGCGTTAATTCGGATAATTCGGTATCTTTAAAATGCGTTAGTTTATGGTGTAATGCAGTGCGATAATTGATAACACGCGTGAGATTGATTCGTCGTCTCTATTTAAAGACGGCTTTTCTCTTCCGGCTCACAATTACTGCACCATTTTTTTTTTTATAAAATCCAATATTAAGACTACAAATAGGTAGTTTGTTAACAAAATACAGATAAAACTGAAGACTCGTATGGTATATCAACCCTTTCATGACGAGATATGCGCTGGTGCAGCATTAAAGATCATGTGCCAGATGTGCATTATCTTATATATGACACCAAAACCAGACAATACAAAATGATTGCTTTGTTCGTTGAACTTCGTTGCACTAACGGACATATATATATAGACACAAAAACAAAGAGACAAATTGGGGGGTCTATATTTCCGTTGTCAGCCCCGTTGTGGAGTGTCTCAGTCAGCGCTGTAAATGTATGCATTTTTCAACTTCTTTTGAGGATTTTGATCTGTTAAAAAGGCATACAACTCTAGTCTGTTCATGTGATATACAAGATCTTCAACTCTTTATGTTGGGGTATAACCATTGGTGTATAATGCGTCTACGACTCGTTGTAAATCAAATTTATCAAACGCGTTTAATAAAATATAATATCCCAACATAAAGAGTTGGAGATCTTGTATATCACATGAACAGACTAGAGTCTATATACAAGAAAACCGTCTGATAACTAAAACCAAAGTTTTGATGCGGAAATCAAACCCATATTCAAACATGACATGAGTTTGCATGTGATGCATCCATATACATGTACATGTACCAAATTTGAAAACAAACGCATAACTGGAACTATTATTATCATCCGGAAACAGAAATAATCGGAAATTCTAAATAGACAAGGACCATAACTCCGGTAAAGATGGATGAACCGCACCCATATTCGAACTTAACCTGTAATGTCATGTGAGTAACCCATCATTATACCAAACTTGAAAACAATCAGATAACTAAAACTAAAGTTATCATCCGGAAACCAAAATAATCGGTAAATTCTAAGTCGATAAGGAACATAACTCCTGTAAAAATGAGCGGACCTCACTCGTATTCGAACTCGAGCAATCCATATTGCAAATTTAAAAACCATCGGATAACTGTGGCGACCTGTGACTTGTGTGATCTCCCGAAGACAATAACTCTCCATTAACGAGATTTTGCATGTCAAAACCATTGTTATGTAAACATATAAAGTTCATTTGAAGTTCTGCATGATAAAACTTGGGTTTTAGTTATCATACGGTTTTCATGTACATGTATATAGAGGATCTCCAACTCTTTGTTGGGATATTATATTTTATGAAACGAGTTTGATAAATATGATTCACAACGAGTCGTAGACGCATTATACCCCAACATAAAGAGTTGAAGATCTTGTATATCACATGAAAAAACTAGAGCTTTATGCCTTTTTAACAGATCAAAATCATCAAAAGAAGTTGCAAAATGCATACATTTTCCACCAAAACAAAACAAGGGAACTTCTTGAAATTTGACAGGAACCTTATAAAGTCGCAAAAAATAACGCGGGGAATAAATTTCTTAGTTAGAATCTATTCCTTGATAATGTACTTCACTGAGGTGAATGTCCCAACTCGAAATTTCGCGATTTAAGAGACTTTCTGGGCGATTTTGATATGTGTTGCTTAAAATGATGGAATTTATCCTGGCTAATTAATTCAATGTATATTGTGATATCGGAAGTCCATTATTAAATGTATATTTACATTGCTGTAGATCTGTATACAGATCGGTGAGAAGTCACGCGTCGCAGTTTACTGTGATCTCAATATGATTACTGATAGTGAACGCGTGCTCATCTGTACTCTGGTTATTGACAATTCAATATGAGTCGTGTCAGTTTAGGCCAGACAAAAATAAATAATCAACTATCAGCAGACCAAAGCAGTGTATTCTTACACACTCTCTGCAAACTACTGTGTAGGTAGAATGCCATTGGCACTGGACACATGGTGTGTACCTCCAATATCTATACAGTATTGTATACATGTGTATACACATGTTGTGTATGTTTTTCTATATTTACACATATATGTGTAAACACTTGAACAGATATGTGTATCGAGTACGGTCATGCGCACTGATAAAACTCTATCTACACGTTGTCTCAGAATGGTAGCCATATTGGTTTGTTGGTGTTGATCACAGTTTCGACTCCAATAAGGACCAAGACCACTGAATTTGAGCCGTTATACAAGAAGAATATCTTTAGTAAAGGTGAGAATATGTATGCAAACATACGAAGAACGTAATTAGATACTTCGTACAGAATGTTGATTGAAGGTAAATTCGACGAAACAGTAGGCTATTGCGTTAGTCCTGGAATTTACACTCGACTCATTATCAATTGGTAATGTTATTTTATACTAGTAGTTGGAACTAATAACTATATATCCAAATTTCAAAAGTTATTTAGTCTATTATGGAAGCCGGAATCCGGTAAAGGTATCGAACAAATGTGTCCGGAAATTACCTTTCCCTGCGACCGGAAACCTTGACCTTTCTATTTCTGCCGTAAAAATTCGCATAATTTCGTGTTCGATAACACGTATACTGCACTTTCTGCAGTACTATTACTTAAATTATACTCAGTTCTCAACAATGTGAAGTATGCCTACATATTCATTTTTCTAAATGAAAAAAAAACTCCAACAGGCTGTCACTCACTGACTGTGTTCACTGGCAACCTGCACGCACAGGCATTCTGAAACTTTCAGTGAAACTAAATTCTGTCGAGTTCTGAACAGTGAGTGATAAATAATTAAAATACATTTATATTATTTATTAATATCTGCCTATAAGTGAACATTCAGACGACCATGATACAATCGTATATGACAGCTGACGTAAGTGGAGGAATCGTGGCCCGATGAGATCATGAATGCGATGTTGACATCATGTTGTCGTACTAGTACATGATGATATCGTACTAGTACTCGTACCTGCTGGACAAAACAATTGTCCATTGGCACCACGTTGTATTTGCCGTTCGGTCGCGGATTCAAGAGTTTGTAACTGTAGCAGTTGAGAGAGAGAGATATGTTTATTCCTCCAAATATGGAGACCATTATGGTACAATATATATATATACAAAAGTTACATGAAGACATATATACACATGCAATATAATTTAACTTGAGAAATTCATTGTGGGAATGATATACTGCAAGACAAGATGTTTAAGACAAATATATAGTGAAGTATCCGATATCATAAAACTTAGTCAGAACACAGGATGAAAATAAACCTCACACATCGCTTGAAAAGACGATATTCATCACAAATCAGTTCAATTTGCATTGGGATACACCCTCCTAGGCAAAACGCAAGGAATGCATCGCTATTCATGCTGTCAAGAAAGGTAAAAGTTTCAATTCCAAGTACACCACGACCGAACGGCAAGTATATACACTGCGGCCGAATGGCAAGTGCAACATGGCCGAAAGGCAACTACAACGGAGCCGAATGGCATGAACAACATGGTTAGATTTCTAGTTTGTATCGTCTTTTTACAGTTTGATGAACATACACCGTGGCAACTACATGTACACCATGGCCGAATGGCAAGTACACTGTGGCCCAACTGTAGTTAGTAGATGGATCATCGGTGTAGAAGGTTTTGCATTTTGGCAGCGGTGGCAACGCTAACCACACCACGGTTTTAAAAAGTAGTAGAGATGGGCGGTTGTGAAATTTTGCCTCGGTTTCGGTTTCGGTTGTGGAAAAAGAGTTGAGTCTCGGTTTCGGTTTTTATTAATAAAAATTACTAATGTGAACAAAATCTAATTATGCTTCATCATATTACAAAGAAAACACACCAATTGTATCACCATAACTTGTGAGGTACATGTCCTTTTATAATATTAAATTATGTATCATATTGTTACTATTACATGTATATTGTTAATGTCCATGTCGAGTGGCAGTGCTAGATGCAAGTTAGTATGTGTATTGTATATGACTGCAATTCAGCATCATATGATCATAAGTGTGAAATAATATAATGATAATTTATATTGGCATAAAACTAATGTGTGTGACTAGATATATGTGTATAGTTATGATTTGAAAAATAAAATTTGAAATAAACAACAAAATGAAAATAAAACATGACTAGAATCTCTCAATCACATTATCTGGCTATATGCCTATTACCATATTTAGGGAACATAATATTGTACACACTATACATGAATTCAATACAAGTCACCTGAATGAGTGCTATTTCTCAACAGTTTACCGACAAACGGTAGAATTCATTCCGGCTCCGATTCCGGCATAACATTTTTAATCAACGGCGCACAAATATATTTGACGATTTAACATCCAAACAGTGATAAAAACTAATAGGGAATGCGGGTAACAATCATTGATACCTTTTCATATCGTATCCTCGTTATCAAATTCACCTTTCAGAGTATTTGTACGGCCTTAATGATTAAAATAACATGAGAAATAAACTGACTTGTGAAGTTGTGTTGTGTTTACTACGCGAAAATAGGTGTACACGGAAGCAACGTAATTAATTCGTCGCGCGATTTCACCATGCGAACTCCTTTCTGCATACATTACAGGCGGCAGACTTAGATTTCTTATCTTTCTTTGAAAAAAATTTCCACACAGGACTCGTTTGTTCGTCGTGTTCTGCCATGATTACAGGAAGTTGTGACAACCGAAACAACGGGTTTTCCCAACTTACCACGGTTGTCATTTCCGGTTTTTCCCGACAACCGAAACCGAACTGATTCCACGGTTAACCGCCCATCTCTAAACAGTAGTGGAGACTTGTTTTGTCCAGCTGAGTAGGTTGTTTGTATAGCATGTGATTGACTACCCTCAGTACCCCGCGATCTTTCCAGCCACGATTTTTATGTACACACGACTGCGATTACGTCACAAGTGGATACGACACAATTTTGAATCTAAAATCAAACTGTGCTTGATATTATTTTTTGACTTGTGATTTTGACGTGAGCATGCGCAGTCTAACTATCGGTTACTTCCTACGACGAAAATCCTTCCACTTATGATTGAATCGTGGTTGTCTGAAAGCTCACTAAGTAGATAATATTATTTCATTTCCAATTTCCAACAACACCTAATTTCGAATTAATGGAATATGCACAAGTCATCAAAAGCCAAAATTAGTTTTTGCACCTTTTATAGCTCGAACAAGTTATCACAGACCACAGTTGTTGGAAACTTGTGTCGAAACCTCGAAAGAATAAATATCTCCACCTCTGCCTGTAATACTGTCAATAGCAAGCCCACGGGTAGCCATGGGGCTTCGTACCATTTGAACGAACTGCCCTTTTTACTGCAAGTGCCCAGTGGTGGGGATCGCCATTCAGGTGAACATGTCATGTGCAGCATTTGCTGAGCGGCAATTGCTGACAGGAACCTCTCTTCGAACAAACGATGTATATACGTACCAGTATATCAATATAGTCACATATACTTAATGAAGACTTAGTATCGACAGAGACTGGTGCACACAAATTCAATAAATACAAATGTATAGACTGCCAACCCATGTCGGTAGAAAGCTGTTATTACAGACATGCGGCTGATACATGAGGCTAGATGGGTTTATATATATAGGCGCAACGTATCAAATCATATATATTATATAAATCACTGGGTTTGTGGCTGACGCAATTAAGCACATTTTTAAATCGAATGGGTTTAACTGCATCAGCCACAACCTCAGTTGTCGCACGCGTCAGTCGCAGGTCTGTGAAAACAGGAATTCGACTTGCATAAAGTAGCCTGACAGAATCACTGGATATACCCATATAAAAATCCCCCTTGGTGTCACCTTGGTTCAACCATGGTTTCACCAAGGTACCACCTTGGTTCAACATGGTGACATCTTGGTTCACCATGGTGGTAGCACAGTACAGTGGCATCACGGTGAAAACACCACGATGGTACCAAGGTGGTATCACGGTGGTAGCACAGTAAAGTTTTTGTACCAAGGTGAAACCATGGTGGCACCAAGGTGGTACCACGGTGGTAGCACACTAAAGTCTTTGTACCATGGTAAAACCATGGTGGCACCAAACCCGACCAAGGTATCACCATGGTGGTAGCACAGTATGGTTTTTCTACCAAGGTGACACCAAGGTGTCACCACGGTGGTAGCACAGTAAAGTTTTTCTACCAAGGTGAACCATGGTATCACCAAGTATAACCACGGTGGTATCACAGCACCAGTGAAGTTTTCAATCAAGGTACCACTATTACATTTCACTTTGACCTTCAACCACAATGCTATTTACCATGTTGTGGGTCTCGTGCATGCGCATCTACAATGGTATTTACATACTTCGATTAATTTATTATTTACAATATATGCAATGATATATGGTGAGTCATTGTTTATAATATGCTGCCATATTGTACCAATGTACGTAGCTTGTCATAGTATACATGTAGCAGGTTTACATACTACAGCACATTCCTATTCTACTGCATTGTCAATAGTTGTATATGTAATGCTGTATCTCATAATATAAGAATGTTTAGATCGAGGAAGATATTATTAATTATAATTATAAATTATATCTCAGTTATAACTTTTAACGAACAAACGTATATAATGTAATAATTAATATGAATACATGTATGTTTTATTATGGAATAAATATACAAACTGAATGGAGTTGTTTGGAAGACTTTGTTTACCTTTAATACATCTTTTATAATGTTATAATTTAGTACTGTTTGCTTCCAACACAACAGGCAATATTTATCAATATGTACAATTTACATCTCACAATTACGTATTTTAGATATTTCCACAATTATGACTCTTTTCGGAGAAAAACAGCTCTGGTTTGAAAATCTAAGATACGGTACACAAATACGTTATTAATTTCCCGGAAGGTTTACATGGGCTCGCATTGTCCTCCTGGGGTCCATATCTGTTCTGGTGCTTCGTGGAATACCTGTTTCAATAGTGATGATATAATATGCTCACTTTTTGTAAAATTCAACTTCGGTCAAACTGGCCGAAATATATTTTAACAGTGTTTATTGGCGGTGCGTATGTCCTTACATGCAATAGAGTCATATTCATTCATCATATTCATTCCGTCATATTCATGACGTCATATTCGTTCGTCATATTCATTCATCATATTCATTCATCATATTCATTCCGTCACTCCGTTCGTCACATTCAGTCATCGTAATTTCTCATATTCATTCAAGTTCATGTTAATGTTCTTATGTGTTTATTCTTGTTATCAACGAAATAAATAATTATCACTACTACCCAACTATCCAATCTCTATCATGGCCAGTGGCCACCCTTAGAGAGATAGAGAGAAAGGGGGAGATAAAGAGGGAGAGAGAACGCAAGCAAAAAACACACCAAAGAAAACAACTTAAATAAGGCATTATGGTACGAGGTTAATAGTACGAAATTGTGGGATCCCGAAATTGTGCTTCCGGTTGACGACCCATGTGCTTTTTGTTCTTCAATGAAACTGTTCTTGGTTTAGCTAATAATTGGACCTAACTGGCTTCTCAATAACCTGGAATATTGCCAGCACTGTGTGGATTATGGTTGTGCATGGACGGGACAAGATGATATATAACCTCCGAAAAAATAACGGGGTATAACATTTATCAGCAATTTTCGGTGAACTGAGAAGACCAAGTTCAAAAGTCATTGAGTGCAGTGTGGTTACATGTTACAGTATTGTGAATTACAAAAGACAGATACTTAAATTTCACATCATTATAAACCGCCCAATTAATTCACAACAGTCAAACACTGGTGACTCTGATTACGAGACATCCAATTCTGTAGTCAGAGTTATGACGTCACAGATCAGTCATGAGTCAGTAACAAGTTTGATGGCTACAACGTACAAGTACCTGTGGAAAGGACGATTGATCATATTCTTCAATTTTCATCGAAACGTGATTTGAGAACCATGTCGCCCAGTTACGGAGTACGCCTGCGATGCTGTGATTTTGTTCTGATATATTTATGGAATGGTGGATAATCTCGGAGATACGGATCCAATTCTGGGACACATGTTATAACTGAATCAATCGCAAGCTATTAGTAACGCACTACAGCTACGCTCTAATTAATCATCCCCCTTTAACAAGGTTGTAGGGCGTTAATGACACCGGTTATACCATACCGCCGTTCAACCATGGTCAAGTGGTTGATATGTGGCAACCGCAGAGGCGCATATAATCTTTATACAGTCTTATTTAAATAATAATATTTTGCGACCACTGTACTCTGCACTAATTTTTCACATGGACACCTTGTAAACACCCACTCCAGCTTTTCGTCAGTGCCATGCACCATATTAACTATACACAAAACAATATTTCAATTAATAATTTGTTTACGGTTTAATTAACATTCAAAGTTGGTCACATGACCGACATTCGCAACTACTGGTAATATCGGTGGCCAATGTTGTTCAGGGGGGGGGGGGGGTCAATTAGAGCTTTAGCTCTATACATACATGAACATGTAGACCATTCCAATGTCCATATGCTTCATGTTCTTATCAAAACATGTCTGGCTACATGTGTGGTTATCATTCTGAGCAATTCGGCCATTTCCGCTTTGCTAGGAAATAACCTCGTCCATAACTGGAAACCATATTAGCGAAATTCTACATTAAAATGGGTCTGGTGATCAGGCAATTGACATGTTGACGCATAGATGCGAATGGAGAATAATTTATTAACTATGGCTTTACCAAACTTTATCATATATTAAATACATTAAACTCTCTTTGTGTTACATGTATCTTAGTATGTGTTCATTTACTGATACAGCGCATTGGAAGTGTACGATAAGCAAAACACTGAACACCGTGGCAATTTTTTTGGGAGAGTGATAATAATTCTGGTAACCTATTCAACATCTTGTAGCGAGGACTAGTGAGCGCTATAGCGATATTTTTCAAACAACAGTTTTAATTAACCAAAGTTAATGATCTCCCCATGTTTGAGTATTTTGCTTATCACACACTAATACAAAGGTTTGGGAGTTATCGCAAAGGTGTTTGTGATTTATCGCAAAGGTTTGCTCCCTCATCACTCATGCATCTGGCTGTGAATGACTGATCGGTCTATTTTAGTCCGACCGGGCATAGATTGATAGGTTGTTCACTCAGACCTGTTTAAGATGTCTGATTTATGATATTCACAGAAACCCATTAGTGCCAAAAAACCTTTGCGACAAATCTCAAACATCTTTGCGATAAATCAAAAAATTTATTCACACAGTACGTACATGTACATGTAGTCTGAGATTTATCGTAAATATGTTTGAGATTTATCGTAATGGTTCGCGTGTTATCGCGAAGGTATTTGTGATTTTTCGCAAAGTTTTGCTCCTCTCATCATTCTTGCATCTGGCTGTGAATGACTGACGGGTCTATTTTAGCTCGACCATTCAATTATAAATTGATAGGTTGTTCACGGAGACCTGTTTAAGATGGCTGATTTATAATGTTTAAACGCAAATTAAGAAATTTTTCAAAAATGTTTGCGATAAATCGCAAAATATAATCACCCAGTATGCAGTCTGAGAGTCATCGTAAAGATGTTGGAGATTTATCGTAAAGGTTTGCGAGTTATCGCAAAGGTGTTTGTAATTTTTTGCAAAGTTGTTTTGTGATTTATCGCGAAGGTTTGCTCGCCTTATCCACATGCATGCTGGCTGTCAAAGAACGATCGGTCTATTTTAGCCCAACCATGTTATTATAGATCGATTGGTGGTTTACAGACCTGTTGAAGATGTCGGATTATATTTATATTTATAAGGTCCAAGCCAATGCATGAAAATATATCTGCGATAAATCACAAACCATTGCGATTAATCGCAAACCTTTTGTAATCAATCGAAAACCTTTACACTAAATCGCATATACCGGTACTTATTGCAAAGTTGTTTGCTATTTGCAAAGGTTTGCGATTTATCGCAAGGTAGTTTTTTTTATTTATCGGGCTATTCTAGATCGATTGGTGTTTCATCCGGACCAGTTTCAAGATGTTTGATTTATGTTTACCTACTATTATTGCACACAAATTAAGAAATTATTTTTGGACATTCAGACCAATTTTACTGCACATGCAGGGAACAGGAAATCCCGAAATTGAGAACTTAAACTTTGATTTAAGTACAAAATCACGATCAAGGTTCTATACTAATAAAAGTAATGCATGTATAATTTGGATTATTTCATTATCACTATGCAATGGAGTGGTTTTGTACTTTATTCAATGTTTAAACACCATAGCAACATTGGAATCTAACGTGCCACTTTGTTATATTTGCCGTCGGTCATGTTTCGAAATTTCGAGTGCTTGGTATCTGGGCAGGTTCTCCGCTAAGTACATGTACCTATATGCTTGGTTCTGTACAATATTGCAGTAAACTGCCATGGTTATCCACATTAAATTACCATGGTGAACAAGTGTAAACCACCACGTTAAACCAAAGTATAGCACCATGGTAAACCACAGTATACCACCATGGTAACACCACGGTAAACCACAGTATACCATCATGGTAACACCACGGTAAACCAAAGTATACCACCATGGTAACACCACAGTATACCACCATGGTAACACCACGGTAAACCACATTATACCATCATGTTAACACCACGATAAACCACAGTATACCATCATGGTAACACCGCGGTGAACCATGGTAACACCACGGTAAACCACAGCATACCATCATGGTAACACCACGGTAAACCACAGTATACCATCATGGTAACACCACAGTAAACCTCAGTAAACCATCATGGTAACACCACGGTAAACCACAGTATACCACCATGGTAACACCACGGTAAACCATAGTAACACCACGGTAAACCACAGTACACCACCAAGGTAACACCACGGTAAACCAAAGTATACCACCATGGTAACCATGGTAAAAAAAACGAGTTATTTTGGCCGCCCATCGTGGTGTCACCATGGTGGTTTACCAAGGTGGTTTACCATGGTGGTTTACCACCATGGTAACACCTCGGTAAACCACCACGGTATTACCACCACGGTAAAACCATGGTAAACCACCAAGGTAAACCACCATGGTGACACCACGATGGGCGGCCAAAATATCTCGGTTTTTTTTACCATGGTTTACCGTGGTGTTTTACCATGGTGGCACCAAGGGGGATTTTTATATGGGTAAAGACCAATGTATACAGCAAAAGGGTATCGTGTAAAGTATATCCTTCGAATGTTCGGCGAATATCATATCAGCCTACATGTATAGCCGGGGCAGAGACTGGTAATGCTACAATTAACCTATGTCCATCAACCTTGGTCAAAATTTTCAACTGTTCTAAATATCGTTGAATTCCAGACATGTACATTTATAGTCGGAAATTTAACAAGAAACAATAGGTTGAAATCTTTTTGTAGATTGATTATCAAACAATCTATTAGTGTGGAATAATTTGTGTTAGACCAACAGGTCAGGTCTGAAGTTTCTAAAACCTTGAGGCTACTCAATAGATGCTATAGGATTTTGCAATTTGTATGTTCAAATTTCAAATGTTCTCACACGGCCCAGTGAATTCTGTGTCACCGATCACACAAGGACGGAGTTGTATTAATAATAATAACATGCATGAGCGTTATGTTTTATCAACAGCCCTTGGACCTATTTGTGGTCCTTGACTCTCGGGACATTATTTAATACCCTCAAAAATTATTATTATACCCCCCCCTGCAAGTTGTGGGGGGTTGTACTGGAAACATCTTAGCCCTCCGTCTTGCCCAAAATCTGTTGTATAGCAACATTTTGTTCAATGGAATTTAGTATCGAGAGTATGTCGGTCGGCTTTTTCGGGAAACTTCTGGGACAGAAAGTATTCCTGATAATGAAAAATAATAGATTTCTAAAATCGATATCTAATAAATCTGAGCTTTGATGGGTGGCTTCCTCGACTCGAATCAAATATTTTTTACCCCCGAAGCCATTGAAATAGTAATTGAGAGGAGTTTTATCCGATTGAGTACCTTTAAGAAAATTTTCAATAAATTATACAGGGGTATTACTTTTGAGCTTTTGTTCCCACAGATTTTTGGTCAATTGTTTCAAAACTTTCACAGACATTTAGTACCATGGGAAACTGCATTATTCCGACATTTTTTGTTAATTTTTTTTAAATGGCACAGATATTTATTACCATGGGAATCTGTGCATCTGCGATTTTAAAGTCGGTTAGAGTGCACTTGCACTTTACTTGCTACCAAAGATCATATACAGAGAATACTCTTTTTTATTGTATCTTCTTTTTCCCCGTTTTATGCAGAACATAACTCAACATTTGAGTTGAGTCGCTATGGATGCTTGCGACAAAAATGGCCAAGATAAGTTCATCATAAGTTATTGTCGTTAAAAAGACTGTTCAGCAGACATTCTACTAGTACTTATGTTCCAATTCACAATTTTAACCGGCACCAACTTGATTGGTTTGGTTTATTAGGGTTTATCGTCGTTCTAGCCGCTAGGCCACACATGACGTTGTCAATTTTACTGGTGGAGGAAAGACCACGCAGAGGCTTGATTTCACCAAGAAATCGTCCCACTGTGTGTAGAAACCACCGACCCCCAGAAAGCAACTGACAAACTTGCCCAGATACACGATTCCAGTCACCCTTCCTATGACGGGGTTCGAACCAGTTTCGTCAATGCTGGGCGGCCTGTGACGGTGTAATGCACCTGGCACTCGACCGATTCGACCACCGGGGGCCCCTGCTCCAACTTGAAAACAAATTAGACTTCTTGTCTGATATAATACAACATGTGTTGGATATTTTAGGAGGTGGGTAGCTTTATACATTTCAAATTCAAGGTGCGTTCCTCCCCAATGGAGACCCTCCATCCACGTCCCTGATGAATGTTGGTGAAGTACATATGTGATTTTAAGGCCCTGGAAGTTATTGCTGTGGCCAATTTTCAGATTTCATGTGTATGTATACAATTGCAATTAAATAACTAGTCTGAGTAATAGCTTTTTCTAATGAAAACAATATTGTAAGAAGTGTTTACTAATTTTTGCAGATAACCTCAGCTTATCGTAAGAATGAGTGATGTGATCCTCTGAATTTGCTGCAAGACAACTTTGCCAATAATTCTGGAATTTGTGAGAGGACAAACATTTCCAATGGCAGTCTGTGTCTGTGAGTAAAATATAATGATGTTATTTTGCATTTCAACTAATCTTTTAATTTTGAGGGGCATTGGGGCTACATGATCTGACTAACATGTATCACAACCTACATGCACATGTACAGTCGGTCAGGATGCTGAAATCAATCATCCAGATGAACTACTCTCACAATGAGGGGGTGCTTATGACTCTACGGCAATGCCATCGATGTGTGCTTCTTACGGAACACTCATTTTAGCACTGCGAAGCTCAACAGGGATATTATATAGATATATTCATCGCTGATGTTGAATCAAATATGAATCATATACTCATGCAGCAGCATGTTTAATTGAATATGATTTTTTTAATATTTGCAGGATCCTAAAATTAAGTTACCCCTAGTGTCATCGAGAATCGTTTATCAAATGAGTTGCAGAATGTGCATGGATATATTTTGCGACAGCAAAACTCGAGCAGAATGTAATTATGCACTGTCCACCATGATTTTGATAAAATATTTGAGATTATGGTACAAGTTGTGTTCTGTATTTATTCTACACCATTGTGTCAATCCATTAGTCAGCTACCTTTATTGTGATTTAAGCCTGATGGATAACCGGTTATGATCGGAACATCACCTGAAGCTGATTGTTGACATACTAAATGTACCTATAATAGCTGTTTGTCACCTTTCTTGGTGACAACATCAACAAAAATAGTTCCGGCTTCTATTCCACTAGAGGCATACAATAATAGGTATTCAATGGTGAGATTTGGTTGAATAGTCAATAGGTGTGGAATAAAGCTTATTTTATTTTACTTCTAATTACACAGCTGCAATATTTTGGTCTATTTCGTAAATTCAGTTACATTGTTGGTATAATTTTTCAGCTTGCCCACGATAGTGCAATCCTGATGTCATTGAGACTCGCAACATATTTGACATCATGCATGACAGCCTATCCAGTACCAGAGAATTAATTTAATTTCTTGCCATGTCCAATATATAACTAACTTGCCTAGATAGTGGACAAATATTATTACTTGATTGAATATTGGTGTGTAGTAAATACAAAACCAAACCACACCTGCACTTGGAGTAGGCAAACAATTGTGGACTTATCTGTTATGTTAAAGTGTTATGCTGCAAGATGCAACTTGACACTGGTCACTCATGTAATATTTCACGGAACTTGAGCCCCAACAAATTGGTGCAATAACGTTCACCGCATTGACAGTCTGTATACTAACTATACATTGTACTCACATGTTTTTTAATATTTGGAGTGATTATTTATTTTACTTCATTGTATAATAATTATATAAAGCATGTATAAATGTATAATTTAGCGTGCAAGTTCTCAATTTGATTCAATGAACCCCATATATTCAGGTTCCAACAACAACATATTTTGAAATGCTGCTTCAGTTATCAGAATCGATTAATTGCTCAAAAATAATATAGTATAAAATTGCTCAAAATGTGTTATTTATCAGCATGTTGTTCAATGAAAATTTTGCCTCATTATCAACACAAAGCTACTTGATTTTAGAGTTATCATCTTCATCCGCAATTTGGTCCAAGACCATTGGCCCGTTGACTTTTTCCCAGGCCACTATTAAGTCTTGATGGTGAAAAATAATAGATTTAAAAATGAATATGTAATAACTCTTAGCTTTGGTGGGTGGGTTCATCGACTCAAATCAAATATCCTCCCACCCGAATCCAAATATATAGTAATTGAGCCTTATTGAGGGGCATCTAATCGGATGATGCATACTTAATATTGATTATATTTAAACAGTTTACAGCTCGTGTTTGTTCTGAGCAATAACTATTTCTAAAAATAGTGACAAATATATGTCCCACAGGGCAACTTGATAGTCACATTATATAAGGAAATCAATATTAATTGATAGTAGTGTTCCCATGTAGGTGTTTTTGATTCATTTCTCTTATGCTATACCGAGGAAACTATATACTTGTTGTGGGAACAGATAATTCATCTTTAACTTGAAGCCTGGAAATCATAGAGTGTGTCATTTCATGTTTGGGAAATATGATTAACATTGGTACAAGTGACCTAGATAGCTGGAACCTGATTTGTGGATTTTCATCAACAAGTGGGGGGAATCTGGTTGGTTAAATGTTAAAGGTACTCAATCCGATTAGACCCTCATAAATTACTATTTATTTGGCTTCTGAGGTAAAAAAAATAATTGATTCGAGTCGAGTAACCTACCCATCAACCCTCAGAGTGATCAGATATAAATTTTTGAAGTTTTGTTATCTCTTGTTTCTGGCCCAGAACATGCCGTCAAAAGGAAGTTCTCAGTGCTTCATTTTAGAGTTATCCATCTTCGTCCGTTTGAATAAATGTTTCTGTTGCAATTATTAGTACACATCTCGAGAAAATTACAAATTTAAAAAAAGAATCAATATCTGATCATTCTGAGCTTTGATGGATGGGTTCCTCGACTCAAATTAATTATTTTTAACACCTGAAGCCGAAGAAATAGTAATTTAGGGGTGCTTAATCAGATTGAGTACCTTTAAGATCCATGCTATAATAGATTTTTTTCAGTTCAAATCATGACATACATAAAATTCTGACTTCATATATTTATTTTTTCAGGACGACTACAGAATCAGATATATCAGGAAGTAGAGGTCTACCATACAGTAATGATATGTTACTACTTGTAGCTTCAAAATGCCATGAGTTGAATTTCCCATTCAAGGTGGATGACAAACAGTATTTATGGACCAGTTCTCAAATGTGGGACAATCTTCAGCCGTGTAATATCATACACATGCTTTGAAAATTACCATGTAATATGTTATTGTGAAGGAGGATGGATGATAAGTCACATTATTGTAATTGATGATCTGACAATCTTCAACTAAGGAATTTTCTGTTCTCTGTAAAATCATGGTAAAAGAAGCCTTGATGTTGGCTAACTACAGGATTGGAGCAGTGGTCATACTATTATTCCTCTAATTTATGAACTGACTGAAACAGCTGAAGTGGACTATCTAATAACATTTCTCCAGTGAACATGTCTGCTTGTGCCTCAACTGTTACTGTAGTGTCAACCAGAGTTTGAAGGCTCCTGCAGCACATGAAATATGAATTTTCAGCTTCATTTGTTGGATATATAGTTATATACCATTAAAATAAAGTTCATGTAAAATAATTATACTCTTTGAGAATAAACTTTCCTCTATCAAAGTAATGGTGGT
Organism: Siphonodentalium dalli; assembly: GCA_032622095.1. Classification (NCBI taxonomy): domain Eukaryota; kingdom Metazoa; phylum Mollusca; class Scaphopoda; order Gadilida; family Siphonodentaliidae; genus Siphonodentalium; species Siphonodentalium dalli. The sequence goes on along the minus strand of CP136067.1, from coordinate 134,666,072 downwards.
AACATTGTATTGAAAAACGATGTCAGTTTAATATAATATGGGTTTATTTATCTACTGAAAATAGGATAAGTCAGTGGGGTGTACAATTAAATAACATCAAAGAGACCATATTTTATCTTGGTGTTTGGTGTGATGACACCTTATCAGTGTTCTGTGTATTCTGCTTCTGAATTGTAATGTACATGTAAGCATTGATACTGAATCTTAATTGCCATGATACACCATGAAAGTAATAGAGAAGTGATTCCTGTTCAATGACTGGTGGTATCCTAACTACAGTATATGTAACGCAACATAAATTGCTGGTCCCACTTTTACTTGTAACTTCTTTCGTAAATTTTAACAGTACTTATCTGACAGTGCTGTCTCGTCAAACGTTCAAAACAGATAGAAACGATAAATTTAATATATGCTCAGTTTTCGAAAAATCCTCATGTCATTGATGCGGGAGAGGTGGCTTGGAATCATTCCAAAGATCCTCATGCCCTGTCAATTGAAGAGGTGACTTCAATGCTGACTCCAGAATAAGAGCAATTATTAAAATGCATGTAACATGCATGTAACTCTATTCATAATAGCATTGTTTGTATTGTCATTGCCATTTTATTGTACCGGTTTATATGAATTTCAATGCCAACTTTCTCTGAAGTTAGTTCCATTCCACAAATCCGTTATACATGTATATGATAACTAATGGGTTGATACTTTTTGGAGAGTGTTGTGTCCTCTTGTCAAAACTTATCAAAATGATATTTTCATGCTCACTCAGTTTTTGAAAAATCCTCTTGTCATTGACAAGGGAGAGGTGACTTGGAGTCATTCTAAAGATCCTCATACCCTGTCAATGGAAGAGGTGACTTCGATTCCTTATCCTGGATGCAAGCAATTACAATATAAACTTGACTGCATCTAACTTTTCCGGTTCAATATAGTTGTTTAATTGCCAATTTATTTTACAGGCAAATGACAATGCCAACTATGGGTGATGTTCGATCAATTACGCGTACTGGATGTATATCTAATAGCACATTCCTCGGGATTTTATTCTGGGAAACATTTTTCTGACAATGCTGTGTTTTCTCAATAAAATTTATCAATATGATACTTTCATTCTCAGTTTTTGAAAGATCTTCATGTCATTGACATGGGAGAGGTGGCTTGGAGTCAATCCGAAGATCCTCGTGCCCTGTCAATTGAAGAAGTGGCTTCAAAAACTGAGAATGAAAGTATCATATTGATAAATTTTGTTGAGAAAACACAGCATTGTCAGAAAAATGTTACCCAGAATAAAATCCCGAGGAATGTGCTATTAGATATACATCCAGTACACTTAATTGATCGAACATCACCCATAGTTGGCATTGTCATTTGCCTGTAAAATAAATTGGCAATTAAACAATTATATTGAACCGGAAAAGTTAGATAAATAGTGAGTTAAACTTTTCTTGCCCATTTCATTGTCATTGCAAATTTATTATACCAGTACATGTAAATGCCATGTAATATGAGGTCCATTCAGCATATATAACATATGATAGCATGTTTTTCATGATTTGTTTTGGCTAATAAAAAAAAAGAAGTAATAATTATGGCTTTCAATATCAAACATTCTTACTGTGATGGCCTAAATTCAGTGGCCTCAACCATGCGATTCTGATTCGACATTACAGTTGCTACATCACCCAAAAATGTCCAATATTTGCAAAAAGAATGCATGTAAATGTATTACACATAAAGTGTATAGATTAGTTGGTACACAGTGTGTGTACCAAATATGCACAATACTGGGTACTATATACTACAAAATTGTGTAGGTTGTTACACAGATGTGTATAAATAAAGTACACACTACTGTGTACTATGTACACAAATGTGTATAAATAAAGTACACACTAACTGTGTATTATCTGTGTACTAACTGTGTAGTAACTGTCTACCAACTGTTTACTACACACAAGTGTATAGCGACTACACATACATGTGTGTATAGAGCTACACATATTGTGTGTACCAAAATTGCTCTACAGTTTCTACACATAATTGTTGGAGAGCAGATGTTACACATATATGTGTACAAAGTATGTAGCGTTTCTACACAGTGTTTTTAGAGAGCACGTTGAGAATGTTCGAAGAAAGAATGAAAGTCACATGATAACAAATCACATAGGAATACACAATAAACAACAGTGTACACAAATATAAATAGGGCTACTTCATCTACGACCCCTATCACAGAAATGCGCGGAATTTCCCATCTAATCACAACATCAGTGATAGCGGCCTTGTTATGCTACGCTTTGCGGTCGCCCTGTTGTTCACTGAGTGTACTAAGGTATTACCAAACTCCAAGAAGAACACGCACTAGCACACAGTTCTCGATTACACAGTGTGAAATACATGGGTTGAAATGGTAAAGAAAGGTTAAGCACATTCGCCAAGCCCGAGTAACAATTAATCAAATCAGATTTGCCTGTCGCAATGCCTCGGTGTTGACCGTGAATTATAACGGACACGAGTTTTGCTCACACGAACGAATACCTCTTTCTTTCTGTGTGCATTTCTATATAAACCCGTTTACACCAGTATGCGTGTAAAACTGTATACAGATTTACATCAATGTAACGCACCCCAAGGAACAGATAATCACAAAGAGATATATTACCCGCGTTAGAGGTACTCAATCCGATCAGAGGGTCCTATATTTCTCTTTCTTTGGCTTCGGGGGTCTGACTCTAGAATCAAGTGGTTATTATTGTTAATAACTAACCACTTGATTTTAAAGTTATCCATATTACACCCGCAATTTGTCTGTTTGAGCACGAGGCAGTCGAAATTAGTGTCCCAGATCTCGAGGAATTAACGAATTCAAAAATCGATATCTGATCACTCTGAGCTTTGATGCGTGGGTTCCTCGACTCGAATCAAATATAGTTTACCCCCGAAACCAATGAAATAGTAATATAGGACCCTCTGATCCATTGAGTACCTTTAATTGTTCGACTGTATAGTTTCCTGTAAAAACTTAAAAAAGTTCCCAGGTTTTGTACTGGTGGAATATGATCTCTACGGGCGTTAGACAGAGTATATATTTTCAGCATGATCTGCATCACTACTTCCTAGTATTTGAGCGTTTCCTTGAATTTTTGCGTCATATATTGTCTGGCGGTTATAGGCGAATATTTGTGTGATCCATCAAGGCAAGACAACTCGGTATCGTAATCCGGGCCACAAAAGAAAGCAATGGACTGTCGCGTCTTCTTCCTCTTCTCCTTGTCGGCTGAAGTAACTCGATGTTTCTGTGAAGAAAAATACATCGCGAATATTGATGAACAGTACGTAGAATCATAAGCGCACCCATGATGTGACATCCCACTCACAGACCACTGGGACACATACCAAATATACCAATATATTTACATACACCTAATATCGCTTCAGATTTCCCCATAGCATTACAGTGGACACGCCCCCTGAGTCAATGTGTTCATAAACCTATGAACGTAACGTGACGTCACTTTCAACGTCGTTCATAGGTTTATGAACACATTGATCCCGGAAATCACTGGGGATTGTCGGACATGAACGACTGCTTGACTATTCAGCACGTCCGGATTTGGCAAGCAATTTGTTTTTGGTCTATAACCAGTGTTGTTACCATGCACCTAAAACTCATCTCCTCTGATTACACAAATATATCATTATGGTAGAACGGCGTGTTGTCAATTTCTTATCATCCACAACCGAAACTTAATTGTTAGTTTCAGATATTATCATTGTTGAAATCTACACGTCTACATTCATTACAAGCGAAACAAGACATTTCGTCATACTTTTCCGCTCTCCGTAAACGGATTCTCACAATGTTTGGTTTTCTAAAAAGCGCGGATTCGAACTGTCCGAACTGAACTCCATGCGTTCATTTAAAGTTGCATAAATAGTGGGAGACAGAAAATCCTAGTTGATAATGAATTTAAGTATATAAATATAAATAATAAACGGCGGATTCAACGTGGTCATGGGTTTTAACCGCGATAAAAATTCAGCAAACTCCGCATGAACCCCTTCGGGGTTCATGCAGTTTGCTGAATTTTTCTCACGGTCAAAACCCACGACCACATTGAATCCGCCGCTCATTTCTTATATATTCTACACCAAAGACAAGGCTCATAAGTCAGATGTTACAAAAACACAACATCTGTCATATTCCTCATGTATTCTCAAAATCGGTCATTTTAGTCACACTATATTTCAATGTTTCTATAATCACCATGAAATGTTCTTTCTTTAAAGGAAATTTAAAAAAAATCAATTTGAAGGGAAAATGTATTATCCTCTGTGACCAATGTATTGCTATAGTGCTATATCAACACATGTTCACCCTCATAATATGGGAGATAGGTTCTAATTATGTAAATCAAAAGTGGTTTAAAAAAAATATAAAAAAAGAATTCAAGGCTGGTCATTGGAGATTTTGACTGGAAATATTTGCAACAAACTCACTGCATTATCTAACTTATGAACCCAACTAGGGTAAGTGCACAGTTTACTATCTGAAATTATGAAGGTCTGCGAGAAAATTAATAAAACATTTTTCATTGCATATTTTATGTTTGGTGGCCATTTCAGAACTATTTGTGTTGTTGTGCGAAGGAAGAAAACAACATAGAACAACATAAATATTAATCAACCACGTTTGTAATTATCTTACAGACAGAAACACTCAATACTGATTCATCTTTCCAGACATTATGGTGTTTTATGATGACTTTTCCTAAACAAAATAGTTCTGCAAATGGCCACCGGGAAACTAAAATATGCAAAAAACTGTTTTATTTATTTTGTCGCAGGAATTCATGCATGCTTTCAGATAGTAAACTGAGCTCATACACTATTAGTACAGCGGCCAAACGCCAAAAGTGGTCGGGTACCCCTACCCACGGTAGAACAAGTTGAAACCAACTTTTTTTGAAGGAGAAATATATACTATAGACGAAAATGATAGTGAAACATAACGGAATTGGTGGTGGCTATTCTCAAATCGACGATGAACGATACGCACCAGTGACTTTTCCCAGAAATTAACGATTCTGGTAAAGTGAGCCCTACGGCTATGTCCTAAGTTATTAGCCCACATTGTAGGCGTTAAAATGACTACAGCATACCATATTTGTACCTGATATGCAAGAAGTGTTGGTTAATTTTTTGATTTTCGTGCCATTTGGAGCCGAAACATTTATTTTTTGTTGAAAAATCGCTCTTTTTAAATTTTTTTATATTTTTCGAACATTATCATTCAAATGGATATTGCAATAATATTGAAATATTTAGTCCATATGGTGTAGTAGTTATCTGTCAAGCATATGAAGAAAGAAGTTAGCAACAATTTTGAACGGTTTGCGAGATATTGGATTTTAGCTACCCCTCCCCCAAACACGTTTTTGGTCGAAAAAAATACATATTTTTTATAATGACATTACAAACATTTTCGAATTGATCTGAATGGGACCCAATATGAATCTTGTACTGAAAGTGTTGTCCAGAGATGCCGTTTAATCGATTACATATGTGTTCAGGCTTTCAGACCCCCAGTTACAACAACAACAATTATTTTATTGATAACAGTTAATTTTGCATGCATTAACATCGATGTTAAGAACTAAAACCTTTGTTATAAACAATACGTGACCAACTATATAATTCATATGGCTCAGTAGTTATCTGGACATCACAAGTAGAAAGAATTTGACAGAAATTGTCAACGGTTTTCAAGATATTGGAATTAGGTACCGCTCCCCCGGACGCGATTTGGTAGAAAAACTACATATTTATGATAACAAGACAGACCTTTCTAAATTATACTAATGAGCATCTAATCATTATTCGTGTGATGAAAATCTGATCCGTAGACACCGCGAGCCTGGATTTAGATGACCTCAGGTTCCCAATTAAACCCCCAGTTACAACAACAACAACACAATATTTTATTTATGACATGTAATTTTTTATTAACACATATCGACTTTGAGCAACTGAAGTATTTGTTCTAAACGACACATAATATAGACTAACATAATCATACAGAACAAAATCATTGTTGCTCCCCCCGCCCTATTAGACGTCCTGAACACACCACGAACTGAACAAAATATGATCTCAGTATTAAGAATTATGTAATTATAAAGGACAATTACATAAGGAAATATACAATGTTTATGGATGGGTTTGTTCCCGAAACAGTGTGGCACTTTGCTTGGCAAATATGAAGGGCGAATTTACCATATTTTTCAAGAACACTCTACCCAATTTAAAGACTTCAACGCAATACGAAATTAAGCTATATGATCTCTAATTCTCTATATTAACCGAGAGTGTGACGGGAATGTAGTTCTATCAGAGAATACATAATTTATATTGATGGGTTGTGCATGTGTCGCTTTACACAAAGTGGCTGATAAATAAGACAGACGAATTTGCTGTTTTAGGCCCCCCCCCCTACACAATTGAAGTGTTAAAGTTGAACAACTCACGAACTGAAATGATTGCTGTAAATATTGGTTGGATCCCGAAAGCCTTTAGCACTTTACGAAAATCGGATGGCAAACTCCAAAGGCGAATATTTTTTGTTTTGTGGGACCCCTTTATATGCCCATTTAAACTCTTGAACACACCATGCGACGAATATTCATTCTTTTATTATTAAATCACAGTGTGAACGAAAGGTAGTGCTATCAGGGAACATATATATACATGTTATATGGGTAGTTTGGTTCCCAAAATCCTAGGGTACTTTACAAAAGGCGGCTGGCAAAAACCAAAGCTGAATATTTTCTTTGAGCACCCTACCCCATTTAAAGTCTTAAACACACTAATGGATGGACATGTTCCCAATATTAACTGGGGTGTGGACAAACGGTATGTAAATTCAGGAAATATACCTCTTCATTGCACGATGGGTGGGTTGGCTGGCTTCCCAATGTCTGGGGCACTTTACAAAAAGTGGCTAGCAAAGAGAAGGCGAAATCTCACTGTTTTGGGCACCCATAACCCTTCTAAGCTCTTTAGCACACACTGAACCGAATCTATATGCTCTCATGTATTATTTACAATTTGTATGGGTGGTTTTGTTCTCGAAATCCTGGAACACTTTACAAAAGGGGGCTGGCAAATACGAAATGTAATGTGTTAGGCCACACTACCCCATTTGCAGTATTGGGACACACAATGAACCGAAAGGATGTGCTCCCATTATTAACTGCGTGTGTAGAGAAATGGACGCTATATAAAGAGTATAGTATACCAGGGTCTTGAATGTATGGGTCACTTTACAAAAAGTTGTTGATGAAAGAGAAATGCGAATACTCACTGTTTTTGGGGGACCCCATTAACCCATTTAATATCTTGATCAGAGCATGAACTGAAGTTATATTCGCTCATACTTAGCTGAGTGTGTGATCGAAAGGTATTGCTGTCATGGAATTATTAATTGATATATGGGTGATTTGGTTCCCTCGAAATCCTGGAACACTTTACAAAAAGCGGCTGGCAAACAAGAAGGCGAATTTTCTATGTCTTGAGGACCCCACTATCCAAATTGAAGTCTTAACAAAATGATATGCTCTCAATGTTAACTGAAGTTGTGGAAAAATGGGATTATTATCTGGCAATACGAATCTGTTATGGATGAGATGGTTCCCGATAGCCTATGGCACTTTACAACAAATGGTCAGCAAATGAAAGGGCTAAATTTTACTCTCAGGGGACTCCATCCCTATCTGAAGTCTTGAAAAAAACACTAGCTCAAGGCATAAGCTATCCATATTACCCGAGATTGTGGCCGATTGGCAATGGTCTCGCGATCCCGCCGTTCGCGAGAACACCGTGGCACCTTACACAAAGCAGATGGAAAACGATGAAGGCGAATTTTAAGGGACCCCTACCCCATGTAAACCATTGAACCTACCACGAACTGAATGGTCAAACGACGATATGGACAAATGGCTATTCTATAAATAAATACACAATTGTTATAGATGGGTTAATACCCGACAGTCACGGACACTTTACAAAAAGCGACTGAATAATAAATAATGCGATTTTTCAATATTTGTATTACCCCCTTCCCAATTTGAAGACTAGAACACACCACGGATTGGAACGATATCATCATTGACTGCGTGTATGGACAATGGCGAGTTAATTGTACAAGGACGTAAACAATGTAAATAGATGGATTTGGGTTCTGAAAGAATGAGCACTGGAAAATAAGAAAGGCAAAATTTTGAGGACCCCTACTTTATTTGAAGTCTTGGAATACACCACATGGTGAAATGATATGACCCCAATATTAATTGAGGGCTTGACCAAAGGATAGTTTTTATCAGAATATACATATGTGTTGGTTCCCGAAAGTCTGCATAATGTGGCACTCCACAACAAGCGGCTGGCAAATGTTCACTGTTGTATGTACCCCTACCCTATTTGAGGTCTTGAACACATCATGTACTGAAGGGATTAGGAATTCAATATCAACATATATCGTGGCCGAAACTATGCGATATATAAGTATGTGGTAGTTCTATCCGGAGGTAAACAATTTATCTGGAAGGGAGATTGTATGGGGAAAATTAGGATGTAATCCAGTTGGAACTGATTGGATACAATGATATACCGGTACACATAGTTTTGTCAAATATCTGACACAAAAAAGCCACTTGATTTTAGAGTTATTCATATTCATCCGCAATTTGATCAGAGGAAGTCTTCTCATCGAATGTTTACTGGGCCACTTAAAATTGTGAGTGGTGAAAAATAATAGATTTCAAACATCGATATGTGATCACTCTGAGCTTTGATGGCCTTGAATCAAATATTTTTTACCCCCGTAGCCAAGGAGATAGTAATTTGCGAGCGTAATTCGGATAATTCGGTATCTTTAAAATGCGTTAGTTTATGGTGTAATGCAGTGCGATAATTGATAACACGCGTGAGATTGATTCGTCGTCTCTATTTAAAGACGGCTTTTCTCTTCCGGCTCACAATTACTGCACCATTTTTTTATTATAAAATCCAATATTAAGACTACAAATAGGTAGTTTGTTAATAAAATACAGATAAAACTGAAGACTCGTATGGTATATCAACCCTTTCATGACGAGATATGCGCTGGTGCAGCATTAAAGATCATGTGCCAGATGTGCATTATCTTATATATGACACCAAAACCAGACAATACAAAATGATTGCTTTGTTCGTTGAACTTCGTTGCACTAACGGACATATATATATATAAACACAAAAACAAAGAGACAAATTGGGGGGTCTATATTTCCGTTGTCAGCCCCGTTGTGGAGTGTCTCAGTCAGCGCTGTAAATGTATGCATTTTTCAACTTCTTTTGAGGATTTTGATCTGTTAAAAAGGCATACAACTCTAGTCTGTTCACGTGATATACAAGATCTTCAACTCTTTATGTTGGTGTATAATGCGTCTACGATTCGTTGTGAATCAAATTTATCAAACGCGTTTCATAAAATATAATATCCCAACATAAAGAGTTGGAGATCTTGTATATCACATAAACAGACTAGAGTCTATATACAAGAAAACCGTCTGATAACTAAAACCAAAGTTTTGATGCGGAAATCAAACCCATATTCAAACATGACATGAGTTTGCATGTGATGCATCCATATACATGTACATGTACCAAATTTGAAAACAAACGCATAACTGGAACTATTATTATCATCCGGAAACAGAAATAATCGGAAATTCTAAATAGACAAGGACCATAACTCCGGTAAAGATGGATGAACCGCACCCATATTCGAACTTAACCTGTAATGTCATGTGAGTAACCCATCATTATACCAAACTTGAAAACAATCAGATAACTAAAACTAAAGTTATCATCCGGAAACCAAAATAATCGGTAAATTCTAAGTCGATAAGGAACATAACTCCTGTAAAAATGAGCGGACCTCACTCGTATTCGAACTCGAGCAATCCATATTGCAAATTTAAAAACCATCGGATAACTGTGGCGACCTGTGACTTGTGTGATCTCCCGAAGACAATAACTCTCCATTAACGAGATTTCGCATGTCAAAACCATTGTTATGTAAACATATAAAGTTCATTTGAAGTTCTGCATGATAAAACTTGGGTTTTAGTTATCATACGGTTTTCATGTATATAGAGGATCTCCAACTCTTTGTTGGGATATTAGATTTTATGAAACGAGTTTGATAAATATGATTCACAACGAGTCGTAGACGCATTATACCCAAACATAAAGAGTTGAAGATCTTGTATATCACATGAAAAAACTAGAGCTTTATGCCTTTTTAACAGATCAAAATCCTCAAAAGAAGTTGCAAAATGCATACATTTTCCACCAGTACAAAACAAGGGAACTTCTTGAAATTTGACAGGAACCTTATAAAGTCGCAAAAAATAACGCGGGGAATAACTTTCTTAGTTAGAATCTATTCCTTGATAATGTACTTCACTGAGGTGAATGTCCCAACTCGAAATTTCGCGATTTAAGAGACTTTCTGGGCGATTTTGATATGTGTTGCTTAAAATGATGGAATTTATCCTGGCTAATTAATTCAATGTATATTGTGATATCGGAAGTCCATTATTAAATGAATATTTACATTGCTGTAGATCTGTATACAGATCGGTGAGAAGTCACGCGTGGGGCAGTTTACTGTGATCTCAATATGATTACTGATAGTGAACGCGTGCTCATCTGTACTCTGGTTATTGACAATTCACTATGAGTCGTGTCAGTTTAGGCCAGGCAAAAATAAATAATCAACTATCAGCAGACCAAAGCAGTGTATTCTTACACACGTTGAGAATGTTCGAAGAAAGAATGAAAGTCACATGATAACAAATGACATAGGAATACACAATAAACAACAGTGTACACAAATAGAAATAGGGCTACTTCATCTACGACCCCTATCACAGAAATGCGCGGAATTTCCCATCTAATCACAACATCAGTGATAGCGGCCTTGTTATGCTACGCTTTGCGGTCGCCCTGTTGTTCACTGAGTGTACTAAGGTATTACCAAACTCCAAGAAGAACACGCACTAGCACACAGTTCTCGATTACACAGTGTGAAATAAATGGGTTGAAATGGCAAAGAAAGGTTAAGCACATTCGCCAAGCCCGAGTAACAATTAATCAAATCAGATTTGCCTGTCGCAATGCCTCGGTGTTGACCGTGAATTCTAACGGACACGATTTTTGCTCACACGAACGAATACCTCTTTCTTTCTATGTGCATTTCGATATCAACCCGTTAACACCAGTATGCGTGTAGAACTGTATACAGATCTACAGCAATGTAACGCACCCCAGATAATCACAAAGAGATATATTACCCGCGTTAGAGGTACTCAATCCGATCAGAGGGCCCTATATTTCTATTTCTTTGGCTTCGGGGTCTAACTCTAGAACCAAGTGGTTATTATTGTTAATAAATGACCACTTGATTTTAGAGTTATCCATCTTACACCCGCAATTTGTCTGTTTGAGCACGAGGCAGTCGAAATTAGTGTCCCAGATCTCGCGAAATTAACGAATTCAAAAATCGATATCTGATCACTCTGAGCTTTGATGCGTGGGTTCCTCGACTCGAATCAAATATAGTTTACACCCGAAGCCAATGAAATAGAAATATAGGACCCTCTGATCGGATCATTGTTTGAGTACCTTTAATTGTTCGACTGTATAGTTTCCTGTAAAAACTTAAAAAGTTCCCAGGTGTTGTACTGGTGGAATATGATCTCTACGGGCGTTAGACAGAGTAGATATTCTCAGCATGATCTGCATCACTACTTCCTAGTATTTGAGCGTTTTCTTGAATTTTTGCGTCATATATTGTCTGGCGGTAATAGGCGAATATTTGTGTGATCCATCAAGGCAAGACAACTCGGTATCGTAATCCGGGCCACAAAAGAAAGCAATGGACTGTCGCGTCTTCTTCCTCTTCTCCTTGTCGGCTGAAGTAACTCGATGTTTCTGTGAAGAAAAATACATCACGAATATTGATGAACAGTACGTAGAATCATAAGCGCGCCCATAATGTGACATCCCACACACAGACCACTGGGAAACATACCAAATATACCAATATATTTAAATACACCTAATATCGCTTCAGATATCCCCATAGCATTACAGTGGACACGCCCCCTGAGTCAATGTGTTCATAAACATATGAACGTAACGTGACGTCACTTTCAACGTCGTTCATAGGTTTATGAACACATTGATCCCGGAAATCACTGGGGATTGTCGGACATGAACGACTATTCAGCACGTCCGGATTTGGCAAGCAATTTGTTTTTGGTCTATAATCAGTGTTGTTACCCTGCACCTAATACTCATCTCCTCTGATTACACAAATATATCAGTATGGTAGAACGGCGTGTTGTCAATTTCTTATCATCCACAACCGAAACTTAATTGTTAGTTTCAGATATTATCATTGTTGAAATCTACACGTCTACATTCATTACAAGCGAAACAAGACATTTCGTCATACTTTTCCGCTCTCCGTAAACGGATTCTCACAATGTTTGGTTTTTTAAAAAGCGCGGATTCGAACTCTCCGAACTGAACTCCATGCGTTCATTTTAAGTTGCATAAATAGTGGGAGACAGAAAATCCTAGTTGATAATGAATTTAAGTATATAAATATAAATAATAAACGGCGGATTCAACGTGGTCATGGGTTTTGACGGCGATAAAAATTCAGCAAACTTCAGTTTGCTGAATTATTCTCACGGTCAAAATCCCACGACCACATTGAATCCGCCGCTCATTTCTTATATATTCTACACCAAAGACAGGCTCATAAGTCAGATGTTACAAAAACACAACATCTGTCATATTCCTCATGTATTCTCAAAATCGGTATATTTAGTCACACTATATTTCATTGTGTTTATTCACCATGAAATCTTCTTTCTTTAAAGGAAATTTCAAAAAATCAATTTGAATGGAAAATTGATGATACAGGGCCCGTTTGGGGGTATTTCAGGAACGATAACTCTATCCGAAGTACATGACCTACATTCTCCGCAGTACTCCTGTTGACTCCAGTCTAGACAGTTTGACCTATATTCTCCGCCCACGCATTGCATCATGGTCTATTTGTATACCGGTTGGGCATGTCCAAAAAAATTCCAAAATTTCAAAAACTTCAAAACTTTTAAAAATTTCAAAAACTTCAAAAACTTCAAAAATTAAAAAAACTTCAAAAATTTCAAAAATTTCAAAAAATTTCAAAAACTTCAAAAACTTTCAAATTTCAAAAAACTTAAAAAAAACAAAATTTTCCAAAAACTTCAAAAATTAAACAAAATTTAGGATTTAGCCGGAAATATGGCTTGTTGCCATTCAGCGGAAAGCTCTGTGGGTACGGCGGTGAGCGCCACCGAAAAGAGCAAGTGAGCAAGGGAAAAAAGAGAAAAATAACATGAAATGTGGTACATACTACAATTTATTATATTAACTATTCACTGTCACTTTCGTCCGAATTGTCATCACCTTCGTCAGATGTGTCATTTGCTTCGTCCATGAACTTTTCTAGCAATGGTCTGTACTTTAATATTGACATTTTCACTGCATCACGATCTTCAAAACCATTCTTCATATATTTGTCCACTTTATCCATGACACTGTTGTGCAGAGTCCCACTGCGCAGCCACATATTCTGTATTATTGTCCAAGCATAAACATTCATAAATAGCCTCATGCCTTCAGTTTTAAGATCTGTACTTTAAGGTCCTTGTCAGCTTGTACTTTTGCCTCTTTTTCTGTCGAGCCATTTTCCATATACGTTTCCACGTTATCACTCCATGCTTCTTGTGCTTTATCTCTAATCTCATCACACAAACTTTTAAAGTATTCATCTTCATTCGATTTAATTTTCTTATTCTGACTATCATCCATGTCCTCAGTTAATTTTCGTTTTAACTTATTTTCTAGACACCAGTTTTTTACGTGTCTCTCGACATCATGCTGATCTTCGAACAAAAGCCCGCAGTCATTGCAAGGGTACGACATGTCTTCTCGAATGCCTATGTTTTGATGGTTTTCTTTATTAATTTCATTGATCTCACCAGGTGTCATTATGTCCTTAGTATAGCCATTATGTTGACCCTGGGCACAATATAATTATATGTCATGCCCTCCCGTTGACCAGGGATATCTCTGTCATCATATTTCATCTCTTCCGTTGATCCGGGCTATTGTTGTCATCACATTTCACCACATTCTGTTCATCAGGGTGCTCGCTGTCCTTATGGAGATTATATTTCATGCCATTCCATTCACCCATATGTTGGTTCGTGTCCTCTTTTAGCACATTCTGTCGCAGCCGTAATGTGTCCGGGGTTGCGGCTTTTAAATCCACCAGTAGGTAACCGTACGGTTCACTCGTCGCTTCCGAAAACTCGCGCATCATACGCTAAGGGCATTCAGGATACATCTGTCTTGATAATGTTGAAATTAAACCCTTGTCAATAGGGTTATTGAACAATACCAAATATTGACAATTTCGTCGTTGCGTCGGATCTTTGTTGTAGTAGAAATTCTGGTTCAAACTTATCAAAGATAAGTTCAAATGGTGACTTCCTTCGGAATGTAAATCATTAACTCTCTGGTCTTTTGATGAAGTTTGCATCAAGTCATCGAGTATGACTAGATTTTTATACTGGGGGTTGATAAGAGAATCCAAGTTTGCTGGTATTCCCCGTATAAAGTTGACCTGAGGGGTGACGGTATAGTTTATGTCATCATATAGGGGCTGCCAATATTTATAAAACCACATTATTCTGTCAGGTGCGGGTGATATTTTTGAGGCAGACTTTTGTAGCAAGGTTTTCACGAAGTACGTCTTCCCACTAGATGTCGGTCCACTTACGCATGCCGTGAATGGATGCTTGAAAATAAAATCTTCCTGGATATTAGCCATTGGATCAACAAAGCAGGATGTTATGTCGCTTTGTTGTTGTTGTTGTTGTTGCTGATGATGCTGCTGCTGTTGTTGTGGATGTTGTTGTTGTTGTTGTTGATGCTGCTGTTGTTGCTGTTGTTGTTGTGGCTGATGATGAAGCTGTTGTTGTTGTTGTTCTGAAGGCGTGTGTTTAACTTTGATATGACGCTTCAAACTATCTTGCCAAGCATAGGCACTTAAGCACTCTTCACACTTATACTTCATTTTCCTATATAATCAGTGAGCGTTCTTCTATGCACCTATATTTATATAGAACATAAACAAGGGAAAGTGGTGGACTAGTTCACTAGTTCAGACTGTCATTCACAACGTCTCTTCGTGTTGTTTGTACTGGATACAAATTTATCACATTGGCTACAATACAACCTACCTATCCAAATGTCAATGCAATTATGAGTGATTTCAATATGCACACTCTATTATATAGATATGTGTAACCTGGTGACATGATGAAATCCATTGTGTACTGAGCTGACACCGTGGATATATTGACCAATGACTGCTATTGTATCTTTTCAAGTTCGGCGGCCATGTTTTTCATCGAAAATCGTTCAAAATCGATGGCTCCCATCTACAGGTCACATCCCGCATCTGATTGTCACCAAACAGCAGCCACAACAACAACAACAACAACAACAACAACAGCATCATCAGCCGCCGCATACGCCGCAACAACAACAGCAGTTGAGCGAAGAGAGAATTTATTGACGGCAGCTTCGGCAGCCTGAGGGTTTATTAATCCCAAATGCACGGAACTCCTTTACGATATTCCGATAGTACTGTGTTTACTCTATATTCTCTAAAAAATTGGTGTAAAAATTCCCGATAGAACGACTTTTATCAGGCGTTTACTAAAACCGCAAAATACAGAGAATATTAAAAACCTTCTTGCGCAAAGGCGCCGGTACACGATAAAGAGCGTTTTCATTTATAATCGTTTTTACTCGTTTTCAAAACTGATGTATATTGCTTTGTGAATGCTCATTGGTCAAACGCTATTTATTTTACGTAGTTCTTTTCTGTTGTATTTGAACATTTGTTACACATGCAGGCTTCACGATTATATATTAACTTCAACTGATAATTAAGCGCCGTCTGCTACGTATGCGCACAACAGTTTGTCTCAAATAAATTGTTATACAAACACAGGTTTATGACCGCGGACATAAGCCGATTAAGTGTGATGTAATTGATCCATGAACTTGACAAATGGAGATTCTATCACCATTCGACACGAAAATGGGACCTTTAAACAGACAAGTTTCATTTTCGTCGAATACGAAAAAGCGAATTTATTGACGGCAGCTTCGTCAGTCTGAGGGTTAATTAATACAAAATTCACAAAACTCCTTGACGATATTCCGATAGTACTGTGTTTACTCTATATTCTCTAAAAATTTGGTGTAAAAATTCCCAATAGAATTACTTTTATCAGGCGTTTACTAAAACCGCAAAATATTGAGAGATTAGTGCAATTTTCTGAAATTTCGCATTATTTCATCGCATGAAATCAATTAAAATACAACAAGCAACTGGAAATGTTTTAGAACATTCTAGAAGGGGTACATGTCCCTGATATACGTTTAAAATTTATCGCGTAAACTATGACAGATACCAAAGTTATAATTAGTTTTATAGACCCACCCTAAATCCCCCATAGTAAATGCATGTGGCCGTAAAGCACGTGGCTTTGTTTGAATACTTTCTGGCCCACAATGCAACAGTCAAAATGGTTATCTGTAAAATGGTCTATTAAGTCACATGTTCTTATAGTCCATTCTATTGGTATGAACTAAAGGCATGTTTATCCACTTATACATTAATTTCTTGCGTATTAATTGCGGTCTTTATTTTTGCGACGTTTATTTGTACGTGTAACTCCTCTTAATACGTGGAGCAAATGCAGTTCATTGGTTTTGTCCAGCACTTACATGATTTGTATGTCGTTTTCTTCGTTCCATGCAGTTCTCCCGAAAGTAACGTGCCCAGGCCCACAAGGGCCAACAACGTATAATATCATGTGAACACGAGATAACAATAGCATACAACTGATCCCAAGGTTTGAACTTCAAATTTGACTCACTTATATATGAGCTGAGAAATTACACGAGTGAGAACAATAATGATTGTTGACAGAAAGTGGTTATTGATTAAGTTACCAAGTAGACGTGTGTGTGGGCATGCAAAAATATATACTGCGTGTTGAGTAAAGATCATCAGTCGCAAGACATTCAGCTATAGATGAATCCTTGATAGGTCGACCGTGACGCTGGTAGAGCTAGGTAGACTCATTGTGTGAACATGCAGCAGGCGACGTGGCTAACTATGGATAGTAATTATGACGACCAATTGTCTCCAAATATTCACCATAATAAGATGTCACACCTACTTAGCCATCGCTACTGTGGTGCGTGTGTCCGCAGCCAATAGAGACAAATAAAAATAAGAAAAACAATATACTTCCATCTTAAAGGTACGCAATCCGATCAGACGGTCCCCATACCATCAAGATACAACAACAACAACAACAACATTTCTCCAAAATACGCTTTAGTTATCAGAATCGATTTATTGCAAACCAATACTGCTAACCACTGTCAACTATGGTATCAAATTTCCCAAAACGTGTTATTTATCAACATTTTGTTCAACAAAATATGGCCGTATTATCATTAAAGTATCAAGAAATTTGACCGTATTACCAATTGATTTTAGAGCTATCCATCTTCATCCGCAATTTTGTCCGAGACCCTCCGTTCGACCACCTGTTTCTGAGCCACGTATTATTACACATCTCGAGAAATAACAAACTTCAAAAATCGATATCTGATCACTCTGAGCTTTGATGGGTGGGTTACAGGACTCGAATCAAATATTGTTTATCCCTAAAGCCAAATAGATAGTAATTTAGGAGCGGCTGATCGGATTGAGTACCTTTAAAATATGGAAGAATAATTAATTAAAGTTACTGAACTATTATTGCACACATAGGCCTACAATATTGAAATGATATACATGTAACCCGTCTGCCCCTCTCTCCCACTTGTAAATATGTTCATATCATTGTTAATTCTTGTAATCCTATAGTATTAGAGTCGAAGCCAATTTCAAGACCTCTATGGAATCTGAATGTAAAACTTTCAAGAAAATTGATGCATCAGGATTATTTAGGGGTCCATGCTAATTTGTTTATACTTTTTTATCCAGATCATCGTGTGTAAAATAACATGTTTGGAATGAGAAGCGCTACACGAAATACGCTACATGTATTTATTTGACATTTAATTTTTTATGCATTTATTTCATACTGTTTTGATGTTTTAGACTGACACGAAAACTCGTTTTTGTTCATTGTTCAATAACAAAATGATATTCTTCAGTATTTATGGATCTAGATTATATGTCATATATAGTTGGTGTTCAACATTTTTTTCAGCAGAACAAAGCGCAAAGAGATTTTAAGTAAGATTGTTATGTTGTTGTTGTAACTGGAGGTATGGAGCCATGAATACATCTTTAAAACACACCTTGAACCGGAAATTTATTTTAACTGCCAATGAGGAGGCGAAGCCTTAAAGGATTTAACAGTTGAATGTTCTAAGTACAAGTGACTCACATTCCTAAATAAGTTATTTTGTTTTGCCCTCCAGGTGAAGTATTGTCAGCTCGACCAGGACATGAAAGTCAAAGCAAAAAACCTATTAATTTTTAAATTTAAATATTTATCTTATGCAAGGCCATCGAAACTGCTAATAACTAGATCGTGACTTGATTTCTCGAAAACATAAAATTGTAAATTACTTGAGAACAAATCGCGTACTAAATGCAAAACGTCTTATTCTCTTCCTTGTGAAAGTATTACTCGCATACAGGACTCTAGAACGTTACTTCTATCCATATTTTGGATTATATTTGTATTGGAGATAAACTATTTCGACCGTGATGCGTATATGTGTTATTCTGCTGATTCTAGCGGTTATGTTGGGCACCACGCATACGTGGCTTGGCCTTGGCGGCCTTGGCCGTAGGTCGTTTGGCTCCCGCACATTAGGCAGACCAAATGGATGCAGACGCGTTTGTAAACACCATTGCCGGAGCGTCTGGGGTAGGTGGACGTGTTCATGGACATGTAAATCTATATGTGGACGCAAGAAAAGAGTAAGTTCATTTTTATTTTGTATTAACCCTTTGTATAATAACTGGATTCTCCCACTCTTCATAAAAGTATGCATTGGAATAGTCTATTATTTATTTGGAGGGATATTCAGGTAATACAATCAGACGACAGTCAAAGGGTAGGATCAGCAGCTCTCTGGAACACGATGGACACAACACCGTTAATATTTTCATGACGGGAGCTTCATGAATTTTTGCGAAAACCCTGTGCCAATGCATAGCCGTATATACCCGAGTCGCCTGGCATATATATGAGAATACATTGGGCTAACACATTTCACATTGTTTTTTATAATTGTTAAAAAAATGTAGGAAAAAATGGAGAAAAAAATGATAAAAAATTGTTAAAGAATGTAAGAAATAATGATAACAAATGTTAATTGCTAACGAATGTAAGAAAAAAATGATAAATATGACAAAATTGTTAAAGAATACAAGAACAAATGATAATTGTTATAGAATGTAAAAACATATTATAAAAAATGATAAAAATTGTTAAAGAATGTAAGAAAAAGTTATAAAAAAATGACATAAAATTGTTAGGCCAATATATTCCCATATATATGCGAGGCGACCTGTGGTCGACTCAGGTATATAATATAAAGCAGTGACACAGGGTGTTTAATGTTGCGCCAGCGCAGCTCCCGTCATGAAAGTGTTAATACCATGGATATATGTGACCGCCGTGCATGCTGGAACACATGCATGTAATGCTGCGCCGTGTGTAAACTGGACATACCATGCTCACAACGGCGGATTCCGGCTAATGTTGGACATCCAGTCCGGCACAATCCTTATCGGGGCTGTCTACAGGGAGGGGACTGGAAACGGTCAAGTTACACATGAAGTCTCGACACAAGAAGAACACACCATCCATGAAGAAAAGAGAGACCCATAGAGAGATTATCCACGTTGAAAGCACGGGAGTTGACTGATACTGCACCAGGCGAGAGCTCCCATTCAGCTGAGATCCCTGCGCAGTTTTGCTTGATCCACCATCACCATCTGCAGTCAGATCGACCATCCTTCCCGGACATCGGCCGTTAACGACTCAACTACTAATGAGTATCTAACGCAAGTGCAGACGAATTCATATTATTTGGTGGGAACTATTCAGATAATAAGCTCACCGTGGTCGTTTTGTTCAATCTATTATCTGATCATTTCCTAAGGCAACTACTCGTCAGTGGGTATTTAGAATAGAACGGTTTAAAGCAACACAATCAAGCCTCAACTTAAACCTTGTAATCACTCGTTATATCACGTTCTGGTGGGGGATAGGCTAGTGGATATATGTCATACTGTTATACACTTAATGGTGCGATAAAAATTATCGCATCAAAAGCACACACTTGGTACCTGTTTTTCTGCAGCAAATTACACTGATTAATAAATCATTATGTCACGTTCTGGGGAAAAGAGATTAATACATGTAATATTTATATTGATATTTAAAATCTTATGGCTCTTAAAGATATTATAACAATGATATCCATACTGTGGCTGCCCAATGTTACCGATTGCGAAATAACTTTAGCGTCGATCGAAAGTATCCACCATTGTTATTTGAACATATACATGTACATATATGTTTATCCGATTCTTATCGTGCAATTTTATCGGTATAAGATCAACTGAATAAGGCCTAAGGCGGAACGCTTTTGAAAGGAGATTTAACTAATATAGTAATTGCTCTTATTTCGTCACGCCCCGGTAATCTAAGTGGGATGATAAATACTTGTAATGATGAACATACTGTAACTATTTAACTATTATTATCTCCATACCTGTGCTATGTATAGGTTTATGAGAACTTTTCTGATTGATGATGATATACACACCTTCATATATTCCAGGGAAAACACTTACATGTATATGCACCTAAGTGTCAGAACATTTTAAAGATGCATAATCCGATTAAGCGCCCCTCAATTACTATCTATTTGGACTCGGGCGTAAAAAATATTTGATTCGAGTCGAGGAACCCACCTATCAAAGCTCAGAGTTATCAGATATCGATTTTTTAAATCTGTTATTTTTCACCATCGATACTTAAAGTGGCCCAGTAAATAGTCGCGAGCCCATGGTCTCGGACCAAATTGCGGATGAAGATGGATAACTCTAAAATCAAGAGGCTTTGTGTTGATAATAAGGCCAAATTTCGGCGAACATGTTGATAAATAACACGTTTCGGGCAATTTTATACTATAGTTGACAGTGGTTAGCATTTTTTTTTGGGCATTTAATCGATTCTGATAACTGAACCGGCATTTCTAAAATTGTTGTTGTTGTTGGAATCTGATTATATGGGGAGCATCGAATCGGATTGCGTACCTTTAACTGCGTGAAACGTTCTGGCCACCGCGAGACAAACGCTCTTTATGTCTACATTGATGGAACTGGAAAAAAACGTTCGTATTTTCTTCCTGACGCAGAAAACGGGCACGGAGTTTGTCATTTCATATCGTTGAATCCAATTGTTCAAGTTCGCCATTTTCCCGTTTGTTGAAACCGTGACCTGCCCGGGTATTCAATCTCCGCGCCATTGTTATCTGTATATGTTTGTTCGTGTCCTTGTTATTTATACATGTTTGTTTAGCACAACCTAGGCCGCGAACATGAATACTGTAAATAAAAAACAACATTACAGTTGTAAGTTTTATTTTAGAGATGACACAAATCTCTGTATCACAGTAGTAGTGCAGAAATGAAACTACCCCTCCATATTATTGAGGGATGTGAATTTGTGGCTAGAAGCGGTTGTTATATTGTTAGTTATACCCGACAAGCAGTGTCAGTATATATGGTGAATATACAATTATATATGAATTTTGTTTAAATATTAAAAGTAGAAGTTACAGTTGTAATTTTTCCAGAGATGACACCAATCTCTGTACCACAGAAGTGTAGAATATGAAACTACCCCTCCATATTATTGAGGGGTGTGAATTTGTGGCAAGATGCCGTTGTTATATTGATATATAAATATTAAATAACCTGCAGCAAGCAATCAACCATTTTATCTCCTAAACATGATATGTCTTATGAATTTAAATGTATAGCGCAAGTTATGTGCAATTTAAACCAATGACTGCATATGGACCAACCAGGGGACATGGAGACTTAATGTATGACTCTGTGAGTCAGATCAAGTTATAGTGTCAATGTCAGCCTGGAACTGTTCCCATGTGCAGTCAATTGGAGATAACACATGTTTTTATTTTTAAATATATAGTAAAATTTATAGTAAAATTTACATCTTACATCAGTAAGTCAGACATTTGGCTTGAAAATGAGTGTATGGTAAAATGATATCTATTTACTTGAATTTGGAAAAGTACTAGTATATACCTGACAAGTAGTGTTATTAGAGAAACAAATTGATACAAAATAAAATACATGAAATTTTCTTAAATGTTGCAACCGTACAGTTGTAAGATTTTTCAAGATGTCAGACACCAATCCCTAGTCTATGTTATATCACAGTAGTGACATCTTACCAGGAAAATGATAAGGCTACATGTATGTTCTGATACATGGAGTAATATTTCCAATTTGCTAAAAGTTTCCTCACTTAGTGAGTCAATATATAGGCTGAAGTTGAGACAATGACTGCATATTGACAAACCAAGGGATGTGGAGACATATTAATGTATATATGACTCCATGAGCCAGATAAATATCTAGTCCACAGATAATCATGTGACTGTTCCCATGTGACACGGGGAGCCTAGGGACACAAAGAGCCTTGATTATATCAGTTCTCCAAAAATATCAAACCATACTGTCAATTGGTTCAAGGAGGCACCCGGGCTCTCCCGGATCTTTCAGTCAATACGTTTTCTTTACCAGTCTTTGAAGTGTTAATAATATCGGCCATGGACGCGTCAGCGAGTCGATATTTGGACGTCATACTCAGGTGATCTTCCACTACCGCGCATCATCAAAATATACTGTCCGAAACCACACGAAGACACCCGGGCTTTCTCGGGCTCTATTAGTCAATATCGGCATTTGCGGTGTTAATAACAACGGCAGTGGATACGCGAGCATGACAGCAGTTGAATCTCACAGTCATGCAGTATTTCACTGCCAAAAAATTTCAAACTATACTAGCAAAATGTTTACGGAGACACCCGGCCTCTCCCGGGGTCTTTTTGTTGATACGGTATTTTAGCGGATTTTGAGGGGTTAATAACATCGGCCGTGGACGCGTCAGCGAGTCAATATTTGGAAGTCACACTCAGGTGGTATTACACTGCCGCGCATCATCCGCGCGAAGACACCCGGCCCCCGGGCTCTCTTAGCCAATATCGACATTTGCGGGGTTAATAACACCCGAGAGAGCGAGTAAAATTTTCTACGTTGCCCTCAGGTAGTACGCCGCTATCTTATAACGTCGAGGTCCACGGGCCCATGGGGGCGCCCGGGCGGTCTTGGGCGGCCCGGCCTATCCCGGGTGGTAATTAGTCACACATTAAAACAATATGAAAAAAAATATACCGACTATTCAATATTGATCAAAATATCATCTTTCGTGTATCACTTCTTATGTCAACCGTGTTATTTTATACACTAGAGTGTAAGTAAAAAGTAAGATATGTTTTGTATAATTTAGCCGGCAACCCTGAATGTAACTTTAACAACATTACTTTGCACTAAATATTAACATTATTACGCTGTTAAAAAATCGTGTTTTCAAATAGTTCAACCGATTTGTTTGGATGTGCTTCTCTGTCAAAAATCGATTGGTTATAACGTACTATATGGGAACTGTTAAATCAAATGACGAACCATTTGAAAGTAAACTCCAAGACTGACTGGAAGAGTCATTTCAGCACGGACTGGGTTAACAATGTTAAGTACTCAATGCGTGTGCGCTGGGCCCGCAACGGAAAAGGGTTGTTTGTCGAATGATTAACGGATGCAGCACATGTTGCGATATTATATCTCATCAGATTGCGAGCAGCGGTCAATTCATCCACTGTATTAAGGTTACATCAAAT
This sequence comes from Siphonodentalium dalli, assembly GCA_032622095.1. NCBI lineage: Eukaryota > Metazoa > Mollusca > Scaphopoda > Gadilida > Siphonodentaliidae > Siphonodentalium > Siphonodentalium dalli. The sequence goes on along the minus strand of CP136067.1, from coordinate 134,641,847 downwards.
CCATTTTAATAAGGTCACACCGAACCCAACATATTAAGGTCACATCGAACACATTATAGTAGGGTCACACCGAACCCAACATATTAAGGTGACATCAAAGCCACTATATTAAGGTGACATCAAACACATTATATTATAATATGACACCAAACCCATTATATTAATATGACACCAAACCAATTATATTATAGGGTGACACCAAACACATCAGACAATAATATGCCACCAAACACATTATGTTATAATATGACTAAACCCATTAAATTATGGGGTGACACCAAACACATCATATTATATACTATGAAACCAAACACATATTATAATATGGCACCAAACCCATTGTATTATAATATGACACCAAACCCATTGTATTATAATATGACACTAAACCCATTATACTATAATATGACACAAAACACATTATATTATAGGGTGATACCAAACACATCATATTACACTATGACACCAAACCCATTATATTATAATATGACACCAAACCCATTGTATTATAATATGACACTAAACCCATTATATTATAATATGACACCAGACCCATTAGATTAAGGTTACCCGGGCTTCGGCTTGAAACGACTCAACAACAAAACTAGATTAAGGTGAAACTAAACCCACTAAATTGATTGGACACAAATGCATTGCCAGTGTCATGCTCTGACAAACCCATCATATTAATGCGGCGCCAAATCCATCTCGTTAAGGTGACAGCACACCCATTATTTTAAGGTGACATTGTCTATTCAGTCCAACTTATTCCTTCATCATCATCATCAACATCTTCCACTTCACCACCACCGAAGAAGAAGAAAAAGAAGGAAGACAAGAAAAAGAAAAAGAAAAAAAACAAAAGCTAAGAACCCAACCTCACCTGACCCTCCTGAGTCTAGGCCTAGACTGGTTCCCAATACCAAGAAAACTCAAGACATATTAAGGTGACCTTAATATGTTGGGTAAGGGCGACCTCCGGGTGAGCCCACACCGTCCTCGTGCCGCCCTTCGGGCGGGCACGCAAATCCTGTTCCTGCCTTCAGTCCAACTTTCCGTAATGAACAGGTCAGACACATCCTGATTTCAACTATTTTAGTTATATTCAACAATAATAGTTGAATATGGACATTGCCGTTTTGTGAATTCGATAAAAGCGGGATAATCCAAAATAGTATTTCACAAATAATATTCAAAATCAGTGACGCACTAATTCAGTACCATGTTTATATATGTGCCCCATTAATGTTAACCCTTTCAGTGCCAAGTACGATTTTTGTATCAACCCATATTTCCTTGATCATTTTTCAAATTTATTGATTATAATAATGTGATACATTGATGGAAAGAGCTCTAAGAGTCGGACTTGGCACTGAAATGTATGTTTTTGTGATGGAATAGCTTGTTCCGATCCATGCGAATAATTAATCATGACGGGTCACGATAAGAAAGTCAACATGTATTCAATTTGTCTGAGTATTGTTATGAAGGATCGGTTGCAAAAGATTGCAAAACGAATTTGATCTGGAGAATGTTTATTTACTACCATATTACTAAGAGTGAAAATTGGCTGTGCGCTGAGAGTGCTACCCCAAGTTTTCCCACACAAAAAAAGAAGAAAAAAAGAGGGAAATAGCGGATTTAGCACTGTAAAATTAACTATGGTAGTTAGATATAAATAACATAGTCGTAAGAGCGACGTAATTTATCCCAAAGGGTTAACCAGGTGCGTGAATTGAAACCAAAATTGTGTACATACGCAAGCATGTTTGGTAGCGTGATCTATCACTGGCATAGATCACTACACCACAAGGCACGACATTTCAGAAGTATGCTGTATAATCATGTTGCGAATGACTTAGGCGAAATTATAAAGTACAGAAATTTTGGCAGTTATGCTATTTAGTTCGCGAATTAATTGGAATAGTTCCCCGAGCAAGAATCGTGGAAACTCTATTTTTTGCCGGAAGGGATGCGCGAAGCGGTTGTCCGGTCGCTAATTTTGAAAACCCTCCATCCCTCCCTTTTTTGTTTATTTTGGAATAAACACTCGATTGATGTCTGCCCTTTTGGCCTACATCTATAAGCGGTTATTGTGCCTAAAAAAATTGTCATTCACATGTTTCTATTTGTTAGAACTATATTTAATGTATCGGCTTGTATATAATTATGTTTTTCTAAACAGGCTTGTATATAATTATGTTTTTCTAAACAGGTAGCTAAAAACGTATTCCAATCTTTGTCTTTCACTCTAATCCTGTGGGATAAACTCTAATCATGTGGGATAAACTCTAATCCTGTGGGATAAACTCTAATCCTGTGGGATAAATGACGGTTATATTCACGATGTGCCTGACCTGATAACTAAAATATACGTATTTTATTTTACAGGAATCCAAGTTAAATGATGAGATTGAACTATTCAACACATTGGACTGATTCACGCCGGAAAACCAACATGGAACAGTGATTAAACCGTAGTGTACGTTAAATTGCTTTGGAACACATTACATGTGCATTGTGTGGCTTCATAACTAATTTATACTCTATTTAAAGGGACATATGTGTGCTGTGTGCAAATGTGAAAAATTATAAAAGTTAGTAAAACCGGCATCACAAAGATGAACATTGAGAAATAGTTAAACTTTATTCTTATTTTTACTATTGATAACTCTCCAGTGATGAAATTTCGCTTGTTGAAACCATTCTTATGTGAACATTACTGTTACAGTGAAGGTCATTGTATCAACAAACATCACCAAATGCAATTCCAAATCAAAAGTTTTATTGAACATCTGTGTTTTATGGAATAGTTTTCATTGCTCTGACATTTTGTAATGTATTTGATCAGAGTTTGCTCAACTGTTTGATAATCAAATGACAGACACTGTAACAGTACCGTGTACATAACAAATGTTTTAACACGCGATGTCTCATTGAAGAGTTACCTTTATACATACATGTATGTAGAATAGTAGAATAGTAGGATCTGTCTGTTCGTCCGCCTGTCTGTTCGCGATTCTCCTTCCAGACATCACGACCTATTTCAGCCAAATTTGATGTGACTCGAGGTACTCTGGCGGATGTTATAACGTCGTTAGATTTTCACAATTTTGTAGGACATTGCAATGTTATACACTTCCCCGTAGCTCATAAAAGGGTTCCATGTTTTGGACTGGTGAAGTATGATTTCTATACGGACGTAAGACAGAGGAGATATTCGTGGCATGATCTAGTTTAGGGTATACTAATTGCAATGTTCGCGTCACCTTAAGTTATATTTTAGTTTTAGCAATCACTTCCTTAGTTCATAAGATGAGTGGGTATAACTCTTGCATTATACTTTTATAAACAACAGTTTAACTGTCAAGTGAAACAGATTAATTTCGGCCTGCACCGCAAAACAACGAACGCCGATTGCCTATTATAATACCCGGATTGTCATCGACAGTTTATGGGACTAGACTAGTGCTACTACAGTAACGGTGTGGAGAACAATAATCGACATCATCGACAACCATTTATATACTCAACCGAGTAGTACCTTTGAATATTGGAATCATGAAGATTTTATTACATGTGTTGCTGCTCGCAATTTTCGTGCAGGCATGTGCTTTACCAGACAACAGGAAGCTCCCCATTGGAAGAATAAACGGATGCAAGAGGGAATGCGCCAGAATTTGTCGAAAACCTTCGTGGTTCAGACGCAAGCTTTGTGGGATAAAATGCAATTTCGTGTGTCCAGAGCGCAAACCAAGGGTAAGACCAACTATTATAATAATGTGTTTTCTGCATGTATATCAAATTGACCCTATCTTACTAAATTGATGCTAAATTATAACATTATACAGTGTAATAATTTGTTATTCATCTGGAACTTACTGGAATGCGGTTCAGCAAATATATACAGACGACACAACAAATAATGTTCTGTCTTCACACAGTAACGCTAAAATGGTCAATGTCACCCCATTTCGTTCAGTTGTTTACCCAGTTTTTTAAATTTTCAGTACTGTACCCACCATTATAAAATTTACATTTGGGTACCCAGCTTTATGAAATCTGGCCAATGTTACATAGCGGAAGTCAAATTGCGAATTAATTATGAGTGGAATTTTGTTGCTAGATTAAAGGCACGTGAGGCCTTAGTTGTCGAAAATATTCATATTTTTTCCAATCACCGTAAACAGAAAAATATTAAAACGCATACAGTTTCGTTCATATATACCATGACCATCGCGTAAACAGCATGTTATCGTAAAGACCTACTATATTTTACCTAAGCAAGAGCCTGGTTGTGTTACAGAAGACAGCACAATGCTACTGGCTATTCACACACAAATGGCATAAACGCTCTTTATTAGTTCCATATAAGGAATTCGCCAACAAAGAACGCTCTTTATGTTTACCATCATAATATAAACAAACACCAGAAAAGTAACTTTTTATGCTTTTGTTTACATAACAATGGTCAAATATATGACAATAACATACTGTGTATGCGATATTTCTTATTTGTATACGGACAAAGTCTGGCTACATTTTGATGTTCTTTCTGTTTGTGGTGGTTTTTGACGGGTGGAAATATTTTCACAGGATACCCACCGCCAAGGCCAACCTAAACGCTAATTCAAGGCCATTCGTTGTGTTCTTATAGTTATACATTCAAGTTTAGGGCACGTCGGCCTTGATTCAGAATTAGGGACACAGTGTACAGCAGTCAGCCGGACATATACATTGGATGTCTAATCTTACTCCAACCACAATATTATTTATGGAAATGTCTGCGATACCCTGTGTTTGCGCCATTCGAACATAATATTTCTGGTGTAATTGTCAAGTCAGCTGTATAGCAAAATACAGTATACTGTAATTTTTGCGGTATAACCGTTAAATATACGATATAGGAAGATATGGTGTACTCTTTATATCATGCCAATCACGGTATATTACTGGCAACTGCGCTGCCGGTAAAATACCGTACAAATTATGGCCTATAACTTAGAGTGTATAGGCTAACATGTCAGTATTATATCTTATATGCGGTACATAGTGTCATTGTATCATTTGAATTTAAACGGAAGTTTCGTTATTTTAGATCAATTTGATATTAAATAATATCCGTAATTTTACGGCACAATGTGCTTGCAATTTTGCTGCCATCACATTTGCTATAAAAATACTCGTCTAATTTTGCTGCCATCACATTTGCTATAAAAATACTCGTCTAACATGTGTATCCTGATGTTATTTCTCATCGATGGGGGTACTAATCTATGTGAGCTACTCAGCAAAAGCAGCAAACAGTCAGTATGTAATACAACGTTAAACGTGCAACTCGACACAACACATGTACCTGACAGCTTCCAACAGAAAATACTTGACATGTTAATTGAAAAAAGAAACCTCGTGCAAAATGTTCTTGAATCTTTACCAGACATTACTAAATCGATTACCAACCTCGACAATCGTGTTGCAGAGTTGGAGCTTCGTTTCGTCTCCCATCCTTCCAAAGATGCTGATGATGAAACAAAAATCAACGCTGGGATAAAACCAGCAATCAATTGCGTATATGGAAGACAACATCGTTGCAAACACAGAAATGATGGAATCAAATGAACTGAAATTGCAACGCGCTCTCGACAATAAATGTGATGGAGTGGCAAATTGTCGATTAAAGATACGCGACCTATAATCTGACATAGAAACCAACCTGGATCATGCCAAAAATGTTGTTCGTGCTGTGAATAGGAATGCTGGGTCGATTGGAACCCTAAACGACAAAATGAACAAAATAATGAAGAGGGTTCCACAAACAAACTCATGTCCCAACGAAACTGGTGACAAACCCAACACAGAAAATATCAAACAATTACAAAACCATATGAAACAATTCGCTGATGAAGTTTTTAAACGGCTTGATCACTTCTGTGAGTACACAAAGGACATAGTTGGAAGTGACTATTCGTCGGATGTTTGCGAAAGCGACTCAGTTGTAATCGATGATAATGAGCCCAATCTCGATAACGCGCATTCTGATCAAACCGTAACAGTTATAACGGTAATCCAGAGGTCCGGCCAACAGTGGGTGAACCGGGCGAGACCCAATCAAGATACAATGCACGCAATCGCTCACAAAATGATCAAGAGACCCGTTACAGTGATAATCACGACCAACCAGAAAGAAACGACACTCACCGCGCGAGAAATGCAAAGCCAATTAAATCAACCAGACTGTTCGTTTCCAACCTTCCGGACTTCGTTGATGCTGACTGTCTCGCTGACTACTAATGCAAGTTCGATGTCAAATTCTCAGTGATAAAGGTATTCCGCCTTCGAAAAAATGGTGTCTTATCGGCAGGAATCAATGTGGATGAAGCCGACAGCAACTTTTGTAGAGGTCCTGACTGCTGGCCCAAAGGTGTCACGTGTGCCCAATTGGTTCCATTTGACGTGTTCAACAATATAGTTATAACTGATTTTTGTGTGTTTTCACATAATGATGTTTATCCAATATGATTCTCACATTGTTGCTCTACACATATGTTGCAAATAGTCTGCACAGTGTCCTCATATACATCCGAAGCACATTGGATCAGTTTTACAATATATTGTAACAAAATTAGGAAACAAATGTATATGTACAGTATATACTTTTGCATGTCTGAAAACCCTACAAAATGCTGAGTGTCATCTCGTGGAACTGTACGGGCATCCTATCAAGCAGCCTATACCTTAGTCATCTTATGTGTGACCAGTCTATTGATGTCATTGGCTTATCTGAGCACTGGCTACACGAACACAACGTTCATTTTCTGGACACTATAGATCAGAATTACAACTACCATGCGGTTTGTGACTCGTCACAACGCTTACCCATGCAGCGTGGTAGATTTAAAGGTGGGTGGCCTTACTCTGGAATCGGAAGTACATGTACGATAACTCTATAACTCCGCTAGACTTAGATGATGATCGAATTTGTGGCCTTCAATTTCGCCCCGATCATCATGCCTACGTGTACATATTCCAGGTGTATTTGCCATGCACAAATTATACAGCGGAATTCTATCGCGAATATCTTCAAATAATTCACGATCTAAAAGATCTATACTCACCGCTGGGTCACATCATTCTCATGTAATGGGATATTTCAATGGTAATCTGGAAAAATCCGATGCCAGAAACAAATCGTTCTCAAAATTTGTCAACTCATGCAAAATGCAATCTGTCAACAGCAAACCCATCTGCACCAACCAACGCTTTACATTTGTAGCCGCCGACGGTATCAGCGGGTCAATTATAGATCACATTCTCATTCCAATTTCTAAAATTCTGATAGTCAAAGAGTAGCCACCGTTTATATGTTGGATGATTCCTCCAATGTATCAAATCACCACCCAATCCACATGTGCATAGCTTATGGAGCGGAAATAGAATCGTCCCCGCCAAATTTAAGCCCAACCAGACCGAACTGGAAAGGTCTCTCCTCTTCTAGCGAGGCTCTCTTGCTTTATCAAGCGCACATTTGCGAGACTTTACCGACATACGCTATTCAAAACACGCGAGATTTAGACAAATTCTATGATTATGTCACACATTGTCTCAATGAGTCTTCACAACTCTTCGTGGTCCCGAATAAATGTAACCGATATCTGAAGCCCTTTTGGGACGAAACATTGAAAACCTTGCACAAAACAATGACATGTTATCGGCGCATTTGGCTGGATACAGGCAGTCCACGCGATGACACTCACAATGCGTATCGTGACTACAAGGGCGCAACATGTCTCTTTCGACGTGAGTATAGAAGGGCCAATCAACAGTTTCTAAATAAAACTGACGAAAGACTTGATACACTGGCAGAAACAGATATTGATAGCTTTTTCCGAGCCTTTAACTCTCATAGAACACGGAGAAAGGCCCCCGCTCAGAATTTATTCGGAGTAGGCGGCAACATTTTACGCGATCCCTCTGATATGTGATCGAAGCTTGGGGAACATATTTTTTAATTCTGTACTCACCTCTTTAATGCGAAACATTCGATCAATCCCACTTTGAAAATATCAATGCTTTAATTTCACATGACCATAGTGATATATCAGGTAATCTAGATCCACTCTTGTGATACAGTGTTACATCAGATTAAATCGAAAATGTACTCAGATCAGCAGGAAAAGGGAAAGCCCCAGGTCATGATTTCATATGAACACATTGTATATGGAGGTGAGTGTATCTTATAATGATGGAATTCAACCACATACAATCGGAGTTATTGTGCCTCTTTATAAAGGTGGGGGGGGGGGCAAATCTAATACAAAATTTGACAATTACAGAGCTATAACTTTACTTCCGATTCTCTATAAGATTCTAGAAAAAATCATACTCCTTCGGCTTGAATCTCACGCACCACAACTTATCCAAGTTAACTCATTACAGCATGGATTTTAGAAAGGGACCGACAGCATGCACTGTTCGTACATCATCAGTGAATGTATTTCATATTCTAAAGAGTTACACAGTCCCCTTTATGCTTGCTTTCTCGACGCACGGGAAGCGTTTGACACAGTTTGGATAAACGCCTTGCTGTTCAAATTACTTCAGACAGGCTTCTGCGGTAAAATATGGCGCATTATCGAAACTCTCCTCTGTGGTATACAATGCGTTGTCCGCTTTAATAACAACATCCAAATTGATCCCCATAAACCAAGGAACAAGACAGGGAAGCATATTAGCACTTCTGTTATTCATTGATGACCTATTAAGTGAACTAGTTTCAAGTCCCCACGGTCTGCGATTGAATTCCACAAACTGCGTGGCACCAACAGAAGCCGACGACATGACGCGACAGGTATACAGCACTTGTGCAACATATGTGGAGAGTACAGCCGGAAATGGAGGTTTCGTTATAATCAGGACAAGTGCAAGGTGGTCGTGTTTAACGAAACAAATTCTATTGCTAGAAATCGCAAAATAAATACGTGGATCCTCAACGAAACACCGTTATTAGTATCTGACAAAATTACACACCTTGGCATCCCTTTACATTGTGAGTCACATGCGAAAAAGTTCTCCAGTCATATCTGTGAGAAAATTATATCAGTTTATATCATGCTAAGTAATGCCGGCATGTACGCTGGAGGTATCACTCCACTTAGTTGCCTTACATTATACACTTCCATTGTTTTACCAAGAAGTCTTTATGGGACAGAACTGATGTGTGGGCTCAGTGAGACAAATGTAATATCTCTGGAGCGAGCACATATGTTCTGCCTTAAACGCGTCCAAGGTTTGCCCACACGTTCCCGAACTGACATTGTCCAATCGCTCCTTGGAACAAGTTCCCTGTCGTCGGTTATTGATAAACGTAAACTCAGTTATTTCGGGAACCTCTGTAGAATGCCACAAGGAAAATCGTCGCAAGAAATATTCACATCACGTTTAGCCGACTCTTCATTTATCAACAATATTATATCTATACTCGAACGCTACAATCTATGCTCATATCTCCATAACTACGCAACACTTGGTAATTTCCCATCCAAAGGTGAATGGACAACAATCACCACAATACTAACTAGAATGCACTCAGAGAGATGCCAACGTGCGCAAAAATGCAATAAACAATAATTTAAAAAATAATTTCACTGTATTTTACTTTATTTATTTAATTTAATTTAATGTTAGCAAAAAAAAGACAATTACCATTTCTCATTTCATCAGAGATAAAAGGCAAATTACTATATTAATCATTTAAGTAATTAAAACCAATTCCATGTTGCCGAAAGGATGAGACTTTAATATCGATTACATTTTTTTCAGCGGCATATTTTCATTTTCATTTTCCGATAGTCAAAGTTGACCAAAGGAGCAATTATAAGAAATAATTAATACTATTTGTGTAAATATTGATAGCAGCCAATATTCAACAATAAATATCAATAATTAATCAATAATTAATCAATAACGATCATTTTATGTAATAATAAACTCTTCAAACGGTGTTTGTGTCAACAAATGCGTTTTGTTTTGTGTTACGCCATTCGTCGTATTTGACCCGGAACTCGGCTGAAGGTTAGGCTATTCAGCCTATTGCGTCGAATTACGAAATCGCGTTTTGAATGTCTCTCTTTTCCCGCACGATAAAAAGAGGTCTTCGCACGAACCAAAAATGATAAAACTTCCCAATTGTAAGTAAAAATACCCAAAATGAAGGAGTCTATGTAGGTCCCGAAGGAGTCTATAGACTCTTTGATGTAGAGTTCTGATGGAGAAAATGTAGGTCGATCTATTTTTGTCATAACTCTGACGTATTTTGACCGGGGAGAAAAAATCGAAATCGAGGCTCACTACGAGCATGCCAGTTCTAAATATAGAAACAGGGAATCCTGACAAATGGCGATATCGGCGACAAACAAATAATCGAAAACAACACATAAAATAAACATAGCAAAAACGCGGCACAGTAAAAATGTCAGAACGCCACGAGGTTTTACGTCGTTTTTGGTGACGTCATGGAGTGTGACACCAACCTACGAATCTGTCTGATCGCCATACTGTTGCGCGAGCGCACGTAATTAACAAAATACAGAAGCGCGAATGCGAAGAGCGCATGAGAAGTTCTGATTCACTATTAACCTTCGCACAACATCATAACATATTGACAACATATGTTCTTTGGACGTCTTGCAGATCGCATGCACACGAAACACATAAATTCCTGCTTGTTGCGAAACTACTGAGTCTATCTACCTCACCGGAACGTGGAAAATACAAACTGTGTGGCAAGGATTATGATGATATTGTTGAGCATGCCTTACTGGACTGCTCGACGACATCAGAGGTGAGGATACAAATGTGGTTCTCACTAATTGAAAATTTTGGCATACCCTGTTTTTATATACATTGATGCTCTTCCACTGAAGGACCAAGTAATGGTATTGCTCTCAATCCTGTCCGATGACACCAGTAACAAAATATTCAACCTGAACGAGATTTCTCTCTTCGCTGTGAGGAAATCCTACGAACTGTGGCCCCATTACACAACCAAACTCAACCTCGCAGAAGACACTGACAGTAACATGCTTGTCAGCCCTTAACTGGTCTCAATTTACTGCTCTACATACAACCAAATTATATGAGTAACATTTCAACGCATACGCTATTGCTTATTCGGCATATTCGGTAAACATATCAACATGCTTATATAACCAGGTTCCCTCAGATCAAGTCCCCTACCAGCCGAAATGAATACATGCCGGCTCTGGATCATTATCACCCACTCTGAAAACGGGATAATAACTTCTAAATTACCATAACAACTTGGGACATTGGCCGGTGTGCTAACAGGGTCGTCCCAGTCAACATACATGCAAATACCTCTCTTCGAAGTTGGATTTGTCAAAATAAACACACCCTCTTTCAAGTCGAGATATGTACATACTATAGTTTTGTTTAATTTTGAGTGATTTATCGGAAGTTTTCATGCGAGCGTGGTGTTCCCTGGTATGTCTCTATGTATAACCATACATCGTATGAATGTGTGCTTGTTTATGTCTGATTGCCCACTGGATTGCCTGCCAATATCCCCGTATGTTGTGTGAATTTATGCATGTGTGTATGTATGTATGTATGTATGAGGGTGTGTATGTGTGTATATATATATGCGTGTATGTATGTGTATTTATATATGTATGTATGTGCATGTATGTATGTTTTATGTATATATGTATGTATGGCCTGCTGTATGTATGACCAACAGTCTGCTTACCGACCTGTTTCTCTATGTATGTGCACGACTGTCTCGTCTAATCTGTGGCTGGCTTATTTGTCCACCACATACATTAATGTTTATTTATTTATTCGATTTGTTTATTCGTTTTGTATTGTGTAAACATTTAAATTATACTGTAAAAGCTCTTCGTTAACGGAGGAAATAAAGGATATATATTTTTATAGCAAATGTGATAGCAGCAAAATTGCCAGCACATTGTGCCGTAAAATTACGGATAGTTTTTAACAGTACAATTGACGGCAATCCCAAATTAAATAACTTTCGGTGTGAAGTTTCATAAAGCTGAGTACCCAAATGAAAATAAAAAAAATATGGGTACCCATGCAACTGAACGAAATGGAGTGACAATTTCAGCGTAAGAAACAGCGTCCTTGGTTGGTCAGAGAACCGTGCAAAATATTCCATGTTTAGGTCTAGAGCCATCAATTTTAGGGAAACCAAGAAAACCGTTCCATTGTCTCTTGCTGGACTGTTTTTTTTTTCATGACGTCATTTACGTTGAACAACGTTATGGAGAGAGCGATAGGAGATTAAAACATGAAAACTCGAAATACGAACGACTATAGAGTCCCTAGATGGAATACTAAATCGCATGAAAATTCATTTATTCTAGAAACTACCTCTCTGTGGAATTCATTGGCAGTAGAAACTGAAACCATATCTGATTTTGACGTATTTAAAAAATAAATTAACATTAATGTCAAACGAAAGAAGCATTGGTACTATTGTTCTATAATCGAAGAGCTCAGATATTACATAATCGCCTGCGTACTGAATGTAGTAACTTAAATAGTCACAAACTCTCTAATTATATATCCGATAATGACCGTTGTGTGTGTGGTGCGATTGAAGACACGTATCATTTTATTTTCCAATGCCCGCAATACGAACACGCCCGCCGCGAACTTTAAATAGTCTACCCGACAATCTTATAATAACCGACACTTTATTTTTTTATGGAGACGAAAATCTAAACAAAAACTACAACCGCCGCATATTTAAATCGTTTCAAAAATTCATTCTTGACACAGGAAGATTCAGTGAATGATGTATACATGAGCATCCTAGAAGCCGCATCTGAGCTTCATATATCATATCAGGTGCATAGTCGCACCACAGCTACAATACACAGCATGCATATTTATTAGCAACGGCCGGGATCATTCGAGGGTATATATATTGAATTTTGTTGGAGAATAAACGATTTATCAACTATTTTATCACCATACCGGAGTTTTTCACATCACTTTAAGCTATTTGTGATTCTTATCAGTAGTATTTCATTAAGCGAAAGGTGTACACTGTCTTCATAGCGACATACTGTTGCTGACTAAACTCGGCTAATTTGATACAAGAAAACCATAGTCAGAAATGGTTAACGCCACCAATATCATATTATTAGCCATAAATATAAATTATAATATAATTATACTATAAACTAGCTTTCAAATTTTATGTGGGAAATTTGCATACTTCCATATTGCAAGTTTTCCCGTTTCTCGTGTTATACATTACATTCTTCAAACTGTCTTCTTTTATTACACAAGCTGATGGGCCCGACTTCGTCCGGGCTGTTTCCCATCTGATTTCCGGCGAAAGGCGCGATTTGACCTTGAATTGACTATTTCGAAAGTCAAGGTCAGGTCAGGGTTATGATTTGACCCGTCCAAAACACCCCCGCCCCGGAGAAAAATACCCCTAGGTATCAAATTTCGTCGAAATCCGTCCGTTTTACCCAACTTGACCTTTAATTAACAATTTTGAATTGAAGGTCAAGGTAAGGTCGGAGTCATGATTTGACCCGTCCAAAACACTCCCTCGACAAAAGTACCGATAGGTATCAAATTTCGTCGAAATCCATCCGTTTACCCGATTTGACCTTTGATTGACCACATTGAAGGTCAAGGTTACGCAGAGGTCACGATTTGACCCGTTCAAAACACTCCCCGGACAAAAGTATCCCTAGGTATCAAATTTCGCCGAAATTCGTCCGTTTTACCCAAATTGACCTTGCATTGACAGTTTTAAAGGTCAAGATCAGGTCGGGGTCACGATTTGACCCGTCAAAAACACTTCCCGGACACAAATACCCCTAAGTATCAAATTACGTTGAAATCTATGGAAAGCGGAAGAGGACATTTTAGTTGCTAATTGCTAGATATACGACGCACGACTTGTCGCGGCTTTTTAAAGGTGTTTCAAACTAGGCGATAGAATTATTCTGCGTTTCAAATGGTGATGAATTATAGTATTTTATTCAAATTATATGGCATAAATTGTTATTAAAACCGTATATACTATAACAAAAATCAATGACACGAAAATTAAGTGGGCCTTTAAACAAAGTCACAATTGCAGTTAGGCTCATCTCATACTCGTCTAGGCAGCGATATTCTGCTGCGCAGTTTGTTATAGCCTCCAGTAGAAAGTTTATCGACATACGGTACTGATATAGGGAGCTCTTTGAAACGGGGTAAATATACCGGTACGGATGTGGAAAACGGCGTCATTCATGTGCGCATTGAAGAATGCAATGTTGACATTCCAAATCTGCTCAAAATAGGCGAAGACACGCTCAGATTATTTTCACCAAAAACAATGATCTCTTGTAAACATTGTAACACAGCGCACTATGCAAATATAGTGTGCGATGAGTTAAGACAGTTCAGACGGTCGTGCGCGCGTTGTTTTATGAGCCACCCTACTTGGAAATGCGTGAATGAAATTCACTGCCGATTTTGTCGATTGCCAGGTCATAAAATAGCACACTGTGTCAAACGCATGAAACTAAATGACGGTGGCCCAGACGGAGATAATCCAGAGATAATTATTCGTCCGTCGAAGGCTAGCGAACCTGCTGTCAACAATGACACATGCAGGTAAAGTGTACACTCAGGAAGTCGATGATTCTTACGATGAACTTGGTGATTCCGATGAAACTGGTCAGGTAAATGGTAAGGCTAATGAATCTAGTGGACAGTATGATGGGCCTATTGACACTATTATTATTGGCGCAAGCAATCTCCGTAATGTCGAAGTGAACTTGCCGAACGTGAGAGTGTTCCAAAAATCAGGTCACCAAACGGTTGATATCGATGAGGTGTTTGCGTCTATCGAGAACGACAAATCAATTGACTGTGAGCAAATAAAGTGCGTCGATATTCATCTCGGAACAAACGACGTGTCTCGTTGTAACAGTGTGGATGTGGTTAAAGTTAGATTTGTTCAGCTTTTCCCAAAACTGTCATCTTTCTTTCCAAATGCGAAAATAAATGTATGCAGTATCCCACCCCGCAAAGGTCTGTCGCACAACGAGGTGATTGCTGCCGTGAATAAGTTCGTGAGTGAGCTGATAAAATCGATGCCCAATTTCAGCTTTGTTGACAATGACGAGATATTCACGCAAAGGGGAACTGTAAAGAAATCACTTTTCTCTAAAGATGATTCAATAGGTATCCATCTTAGTCCAAAAGGGAAGGAGGCACTTGCCAATCGCTTCCGGGACATAACTGTCAAAAAACGTAGACTAAGTGAGCGTTCTCATAGCCCTGAGAACAAGGCCCCAAAGCATGACTGATATATGCCTATCGATGACGAAATAGCGAGAACCTCCAATGTAAAGCGTTCGCCGCATTGTAATAGTAACTATCGCTGTCTGTATAATAGTGATGAGTCGACTAGCTCACACACGCCAAGTAAACAAGTAGTTAATTCAATTACGACCCTTAACTCAAATCTTGTCGTTAGTTCCGTTGAGAAAACTAATTACTCAAGTCCCCATCTTATATATGAACCACACACAAAGGAATCAAAACTATTAAATAATCAAATTGAGATGTTTTCTGACCATTCTCAGACCACTGACCGTCTATTGAGTGAATCGCATCTCTCAAAATGTAGTGTCGCTGACGATTCGTCTACTTGTACATGTGTGGTAAATATAACTGATCATGTATTGAACCAGACCGATCATGGTGTTACTGCGGAATACTATAATGATGGAACAACTATATCTGCGACGAATCTTGATCGCGGTTTTATTGCATGCGACAGGGAAAGTACCCAGTATACTGAAACGTGGTGCGATGAATTGCCCTTTTGTGTGCCTTTAAAGTCACATTTTGTTGCATGCCCAAAACAACTTCCAGAGTGTATACACAACACTGATAAATATCGTGTGAGCAGCGTCGACCAGTCACTCATGAGTACAGACCGCGAGCAAAATGTTGCTCAAAATGATAGTCTAGACTTCATAGTTACCGATATTGTTGATGATGAAGTGATATTATCTCTGAACGACCTATTTTCAGGATATGATCCATACCTTACCGGCGATGTCGGAAGGGATGCTTTTGCGTTTGCATGTACCAAAAATAATAAGGAAATTATGATGAAGGAGTTATTTTCAGGGGTTGAGACTGACCTTGCTAGTAAAACCGAAAATAATCTCTCGCCATATCCTATTTCGCCCCAAAAATATGCCAATATTGATGGTGCCCTATTGTATTGATGATCGTACTCATGGTGTTGATTCTAAGTTCATTTCAGCTGCCTCTACACAGAGGGGCACGGGTGAGTTTAAAGCCTCATATAACGACATATTATTAGTAAATGGTCCGTATCCTAGTACCGGCGATGTCGGAAGGGATGCTTCTGCGTTTAAATGTACCCATCATAATAGGGAAAGTACGCTGAATGAGTTATTTTCCGGGGCTGAGACGGTCCTCGCCGGTGAAATCGGGAGGGATTTCTCGCCACATTCTGCCGCGATTGACGTGTCATATTGTTATGATGATCGTACACATGTTGTTGACTCTCAGTTCATTCCAGCTGCCTCAACACAGAGAGGCGTAGGTAAGTTTGAAGACTCAGTTAAGGTCGGAGAATTGATTCACACGAGTAGAAGTATACTATTCGAGTGTCCCAACTATATGTATAATACTGATTACGCGACTGGCGGTACAAATAGATACATACATGTATACGACGATATTGATGATGACGATGATGGTGGTAAATCCGACGCTAGCGATTGCGACGACGATGATGTTGCTGTTGAGTTTTATGACGACTACGATAACGGTGGTGATGATGATGGTGATGATGATGAAGACGGTAGGGATGATACAAGTAATGCTGATGATGATGATGATAATGATGATGATAATGATGATGATAATGATGATGATCATGATCGGATGTTGAAAATCCTAGCTATGAATGTGGGAGGCTTACGGAAGCGCCTGCATTACCCCGAGTTTCTGTCACTCTTAAAGGGGTATGACATAGTATGCCTGTCGGAAACGAAACTTTTTGCCGCGGAAACAGTTGATATTCCAAACTTTGAAATTATATCAAATGTATGTAAGCCAACTGTAAGCCATAGTCGCGCTGGTGGTATATTAATAGCTGCGAAAAAGTCCTCCAGTTTGTGTGCTAACACTATTAGCAGCGAGCTTCTTAACGTTTTGTGGGCTACAGTTTCGCTGCCTAAGCAAAATAGTGACATATGTCTGGTTATAGGGGCAGTGTATATACCCCCTGAAAATACAAAATATGCTAATAATAATTGGCATTCCGATCTGCAATTAGAGATCATTCGATTGCGCGAAATTAGCCCAGCCATTCTCCTAATGGGCGATTTTAACGCGCGAACCGCTTTATTAAACGACCATATTGACGATAACAAAATCGCTCATGGCAGAGGGGTAAGTACCGTATTAGATGAGTATATGTTTGATGACGATTTCGAACCCGACATCTCCATACCGATGCGATCAAGCGAGGATACGGGAAAGCCCAACACATATGGATATAGATTAATCGATACATGTAGCTTTACTAATATGTATATTGTAAATGGTCGGGTTGGCAAAGATAAGGGAATTGGAAAACGCACATGTAGAGATGCCAGCTTAGTTGACTATGCAATAGCTTCTAAAGCCGCATTTGTACGTGTGTATGAATTGGAAATACTAGCATTTTCTTGTCTTTACTCAGATGTACACTGCGGTGTCAGCTTGGAATTTAAAGTACCATTAAAGACGGTAACTCCCCCAAATTAATTACACGAAGACGAAGTATGTGGCCAGGTAATGAAACAAAAAATTAAGCCTTGGGATGACACAAAAGCGCGCGAGTACATCAGCCGAGTTGAAACGCGTTCATCGGAGCTGGAATCCAAACTTGAAGTGGTTGAGAAATCTCCGACTCAGATTGGTGTTGATAACTTTTCAGAATATCTTGGTAGAATACTTACAGACGAGGCCGCTAACACTTTTGGCTCTTACAGCAATAACCATAAACCGCGACATATGAAAACATTGAAATGTAACAAGAAGTGGTTTGACTCAGAGTGTCGTCGTAAGCGCAAGGCATTCAATAGAGCCCGAAAGAAGTATTATGTATGCAAATCTTCATATTATAGAAATAAATTGAGAACATCCAGTAAGGCATATAAACGAACTATGGATACAAAACGAGCTACGATGTTAGAAAAGTGCAACCAAGAACTGAGGGAAATTCCGAAAAAGTCACCTGATTGTTTCTGGAAAACGTTTAAAAAGTTCACTACTGGTAACAACAGTGTGCGAGCAACACGTGATCCAATTGACCTTGAAAAGTTATTCTGCCATTTTAAAACACTGAATGAACATACAAGCAGTGACTCTAATTTATCAGCCTTAATAGAAAGTATGTATGACCTCAACAGTTACGACATTGACCTAAATTCGCCGATTTCAGTACACGAGATTCTAGATGGTGTTAAATCTCTGAAAATTAATAAAGCTGCTGGTGTTGATCAGGTATGTAACCGTTATATTAAGTTCACAATAGATATTCTTCTACCTTTTTATTCTCGATTTTTCAATTTAGTACTAGATTCAGGTCTATTTCCAAATGTTTGGGGAACGGGTATGATAATGCCTCTTTACAAGAATAAAGGATGTAGAAGCGACCCAAATTCTTACAGAGGCATCACTTTGCTGAGTTGTATTGGCAAACTATTCACCGGTGTTTTGAATCGACGCCTTGGAATTTATGTTGAGAGGAATAAATTGCTTAATGACAACCAGGCGGGGTTCAGAAAGGGTCGTTCAACAATAGACAACATTTTCGTTTTGTACAGCTTGACTGAGATTTATTTACGTGGAGGGAGGAAATTATATTGTACTTTTGTTGATTTCAAGAAAGCATTTGATACAGTTTGGCGAGAGGGTTTGTGGGTCAAGCTTCTGAGAACGGGAATCAACGGAAAGATATTCAATATAATCCGAAGCATGTATCGTGTTACTAAATCATGCGTTCTTAGAAATGCTCGTATGACTGACTATTTTGTCTGTTGTACAGGGGTTAAACAAGGTGACAACCTGTCACCCCTATTATTTTCTATCTATCTAAATGATCTTGAAGACTTTTTGGAAAGTTGTGCTATAGACGGATTGAACTATCTTAATGATCGTATTTTTAGCGAACTGCAGACTTATCTGAAATTATGGTGCATCTTATATGCCGATGACACCGTCTTGTTTGCGGATAATCCGCACGATATGCAACGCATCCTCGATGCGTTCTCAGACTACTCTGATTCATGGGAGCTCAAGGTAAACACTCAAAAAACCAAGATAATGATTTTCAGTAACAAAAAAGTTAGATCCTCTCCAACATTCACACTAACTAATGATAAACTGGAAATAGTTGAGCGCTTCCCTTATTTGGGCATTGTGTTATTTTATAATGGCCGATTTTGCCAAGCAATCAAGTCGATAAAAAATAAATCGACAAAAGCTATGTACGGACTTCTGTCCAAGGTGAGAAATCTCCAAATTCCTGTAGATTTGGCGCTAAAACTATTTGACTACCTTATACAACCTATTTTATTGTATGGGTGCGAAATATGGGGCTTTGAAAATACCGTGCTATTGAAGCCGTTCACCTAAAATTTTGCAAGCTTTTGACAAACATGAAGATGAGCACACCAAATTATATCGTATATGGTGAACTGGGAAGATGGCCCTTGCGTATCGAAATTGAAAAAAGAATGATCGCATACTGGGGTCGTTTACTGAAGAAAGAGACATGCTTGCCACTTACTCTCTACAAGCTAATATTAGCTATTATAGATGGAGGCAAAGATATACGATATATAAATACCATGAATGATATTTTTGTTCGCGCAGATTGCGAGGTTAGCTGGAAAACACAGTCACCAATTACAAATGGTATGCTTCAAGCTATACATGGTAAACTACTGAACCAATTTTTATGTCAATGGAATAATGACATATCGAAATCCTCACGTGGAGAATTCTATCGTATGTTGAAGGAATCCCCATCACCTAATCGTTATTATATTGAACTTCCCTTCAATGTTATTATTCCTATACAGCGAATGCGTACAACGAATCACAGGTTGGGTGTGGAAACTATGAAATGGTCTAGATCTAAGACCAAATCAAAAGGGAAGTCACCAGATAGCTCATGTAAACTATGCGGTGCCACCATGTGCGATGAATTTCATTTTGTAATGGTCTGTCCAGAATTAAATGAGCTGAGAGCTAAATACTTCGACAAATGTCAATTGACTAGCCCATCGAGAGACACTTTCTACAATTTATTGAACTCTGACGACACGATGAAGCTCCGCAAACTGTCGACTTTCATCAAAATTGGATTGAACAAAATTCGATAACGGTTCCAACTGTTTGTTTGTTTGTTTTTTTCTTTTTTTTTCTCCCACATAACTCACGCAGATATTAATATATACAACAAAATTTAATAGAACGAAACCTAATTGCATTTTTATAAATGTTGAATAATTTGCTTTAAAATTTCTATTAAAATGCATTTAATAGTCTCATATTCTTATAAGCGAAAGTTCTGCTATACATTTAACAGTCCTTTTTTATGTTGTAATTATTTAAGGAAGTACCGATAGTTTCACGCATATATATAATTGTATGTGTGTATGTATGCATAATTGTTGTTATATATTGGGTGTGATGATTGTTTTTCAGTATTTACTGTTTGCATGTGTATTTTCAAATATTTGGACCGGAGTGTTCTCATTTGTACATAGTGTATTATATGTTTTCTCATGTACCAAATTACCAATTGGCTGGGAATAAAGCATTACTTACTTACTTAGTATTCATTGAGCGTTATAGCCCACTGTTATAATTCGCCTTTAGCAGGCGTACTCTTGCCTCAGATTATTGAGATATTAGGTCACACGTAATGACATTAAATCGCATGGAAACATAACAATTGTGTGGGCTGCTTGGCGTGAATATGTAATGAGAAATAAGGTCATACGTAATGACATTAAACTCAAGAAAACCCGCGAAAACAAAATAAAATCACATTTAATGTTTTAAGTTATTTCCTTCATAAAAAGAATCTTCGTGATAATGAACCCTCTCAATACTTTAGAATATAGAATTAACCTTAAAATAACAAAAACATTCGGAATAGAGAACCTTCGGAATAGCGAACCTTCGGATTGGTGAACCTTCGGAATAGCGAACATTTAGAGAAATTTCGGAATTGTGTACCTTCGGGATAGTGAACATTCGGAATAGAGACATGCCCCCCAATATTCATATTATATGCCCAGAGTTCAAAGGTATGGGCCCATAAAATTATAAAATTTGGCCCTTAAAATATTGAACCCCAAATTAGAGCCCGCACAGAACAGCACTTAAGTCAACTGTACCTGTGTCATGTCCCAATGCAGGAGGTCCATATATACCACAACATTCATATTATATGCCAAGAATTCAAAGGTATGGGCCCACGTAATCACATTAAATCTCAAGAAAACCCTCGAAAACAAAACAAAATCACATTTAATGTTCTAAGTTATTTCCTCCTGTATCTGTATCGGTATGCGCGCAGGATCAGTTCGGATGTGAGCGCACACTCCATAAAAAGAATCTTCGTAATAATGAACCCTCTCAATACTTCAGAATATAGAATTAACCTAAAAATAACAAAAACCTTCGGAATAGAGAACCTTCGGAGTAGCGAACCTTCGGAATAGTGAACCTTCGAAATAGCAAGTATTCAGAATAGAGAACCTTCGGAATAGTGGACCTTCGGGATAGCGAACCTTCATAATAGAAACATGTCCCCACAATTACACCGGTGACGTAAACACATGTGCTAATCTTTGTTGGACCATCGTCACTCTATCGGTACGGTTTATACTCAAGTACGAAAAAATAAATAACCATAATACATTCGCCCAGTGGATTATCGATCGTCCGCTCTAACATGAAAAAACTGTAATACAGCTTACACCACCTGTGGCGTAATACTTTGTTGGTGTATCGTTGATTCAGTAGCTATGCTATATAATTTCTTGGTGGAGGACTGAAAACTTGACAGATACACGAATCAGCCTTAAAGACATATTATGGACTTGTTCGGGTGCGATAAACTGTTAAGTTTGTATTCGGGCAGTATGTCAACTTGAGGAATGTAGCATTCTACTACATGAACATCGCCGAAAATCTCAATCAAGTCGACCGAACCACTCCATAGAAAACATCGTCTGAACTACACTCAATTGTAAATATTTACTTCTCGATTCGGACGCAACTATCGGCGATAAAGTAACGAAAACGATTTCGCCATCGAGAGTCACTGAACTTAATTAATATATAATAATGGCGGTGTGTGTTGTCAGTTTGGATTTAAGATTTGTAAAAATAACTACTTTGAGCAAGATTATCCTCCATTTCAATTTGATCACTTTAATGATGTTACCCCCTCCATGTTGCGTGGATTACAAATCCGGGCTTAGATCTAGGTTTGGAATTCTATTGGCGGATAAAGCTGCTAAATACGGTAAAATGCTTGGAATGGTCTATTGTTCATTTGGAGGGATATCAGGTAATAAAAGCAGACGCCAGACAGGCGAAAAGATAATATAAGTGCAGAAGGATTCATATTCATTGGTGGGAAATGCTGAGATAATAAGTTCAACACACGAACTTTACATGTATATATTGAACTGGGTACTCAAATGTAAATTTTGTAAAAGCTGGGTACCCAACTGAAAAAAAATTAAAAATACTGGGTACCCATGCAACTGAACGAAATGGGGTAACAGTGAACACTTCAGCGTAAGAAACAGCATATTTGGTTGGCCATAGAGCCGTGCAAAATATCCCATGTTTACTTCTAGAGCCATCAATATAAAGGAACCAAGAAAACCGCAAACTGTACGCAGATTTATCTCCCATCGCTCCGCTATATCGCAATGATAACGTAGAGGGCACGGCATGGAGTTTAAGAAAACCGTTCCATTGTCTCTTTCTGGACTGCCTTTTCCTGACGTCAAATATAGGAGATTTTGACATTTGACCATTCTTCGGCATAAATGACAAATTGTTGAAATGTTGAGATAATAAGTTCAACAAACGCCCTTATTGAACTTATTATCTGAACATTTCCTAAGGGAACTACTCATCCGTAGTATTTAGTATAGAAAGGTGTAAGATAAGATGTGGTAAGAAGTTAAGATAAGAAAGTTTGTTGCAATACACAAATGCAGACATTTGCACATGACAGCTGATATATGATAATATATGCATTTAAAAAATAAAATAGAGTAACATGAGTATTTATCCCGCAGGGTCGTAACACAACAAAGACAGGTTTGCCTGATTTACTACTTTTAATGAATTATTAATGAAAAAGGTAGTCGCGAAATTATTATCCACTTCTTGCTTCGAGTCTTCCTTTTTTGGCCCACAATGCGCCATGGCCACAACACTCAAGCTGAGTCCGTGGAACCCGTTAAAGGATCTGAAACGAGACACTAGACCACCTGGTTAGTGATGTCTGCCGGTCATTGGCAAGCGAATGTCATAGGATAAAAAAATGAAAGAAAGAAGGGGGTGGGAGGGTTGAATTTCAAACAAAAACATACTTTCCCCAATTCTCGAATCTTGCGAAAAGATCTCGGCCCTGTAACGATTTGGTTAAGTGCCTTCGACGATATAGTTCTGCTCTCCCGATTTACTTAGTATGATAAGCACCATGGTTATATATTACCTTGATGCTACTGCGGGTTTGTGGAACATTGTGAATAAATTACCAGGCAGATGTTGCCTTATTAAATCTTAATATACTGCATGTTAATCCTACCAATGGAATTTGTGTATCGATCCGCGTGTTCCATCGAATCTATATTTAGCAACCGACACAATCGGGCGCGTGATCTTGTTTTGGTTCTATTCTTAGCTTTTGTAAACAAACTCCCAACATGTCTCGTCTAGCTGTCAGGTCTTAGCGACCCGACGGGATATATGCCGTCGCTGTGCGACTCTCGTTATGTATACTCTGAAATAATTCTTAATCAAAACGGTATTTATTTTTTTCGAAAAATCGATTGAAATATAATCTAAAGTCCACAATAAGTTTTGATCAACTATTAAGAGAAATTTGTGTTCAAAACACATTTATGAGACATCTTGTCTCACTGAGGCGTAAACATAAAAATATCATGTTGACAGAAATTGGTCATCGCACGTGAAAATACTGACCACTGGATCTGTGTTTGATTGGCTACAATTTCCGACAGTGTACCCTTATAACCACAATCAGGAAGGTCACGCGTTTACGCAGGATATAGTCTAGTCGGAATTCTCAGAAAAGACATTTCTAGAAGCATTTCCGCCGAAAAGTGTCAAACCAACTTTTTTACCATAATTCGAAGGTGCCGAACACGAATAGACTGCCGGTCGCCGATTGGATGAACATAGGGTTCAATAAAAGGCTTTTAAAATCTTCGTGTTTTCTTCGCTGGAGGGTTGTTGATACGGCACCGTACAACGTCATGAAATCACGTAACTGGCCTTGAACATACTCAAACTTATATACTCCTCGCGGAACGTTCAAAGCCGCGTTGTATCATGATACTATCATCACAGTAATAATTCTGAAACATTAACATCATATTAATCAGGTACCTACGGTAAGACATTGCTGTTTTGTATATTTATCGACGAATAATCTTATAGTCCGGGAGTCAATAGGGGTACCCTTGCACCCGCGCCATGGGACTTAACTTCACCCCACTCATTTTGTTCCTTATTATGTCCTTCAACTTTTAAGCAATGTTAATAAGAAAAAAAAGTGGCCGTGTAGACTTCAGACAAGATGGCGTCCATCCTGGCCGCATTTTTCAGATCAGACCCTAAGTCAGGTTTATGCAAATTATAGCGGGAAAATCTGGTAAAATGTATACAAACGTATATATTTTCGTGAAGCTAAGACATAATGACACTTTTTTGGCGCAAAATTGTAACTCACCCTCCAAGATGGCCGCCAAAATGGCCACCGGATGTTGAAAATATGACGTTTTTTCACAAAAATCTTCTAGATTAGTTCATATTATTTGGAACTGGTTGAGTAATGTGACTTTATTTTGTGTTTTGTATATTAACTGATCATTGGAGCGGCGTGTATGAATACAGTATAGTATACAGTGAGTTGCTGAATTGTCATGTGTGAGGTGTATATGCAAGTACGGAAGGTATAAGTGGTCGTGTGTGTGGGTATTCGTATATCTGGAAGGGCTCACCATTGATGAGGTGTATATGTATACCTGTATTGACCCTATGGTCATGGGTATGGCGAATAGGTATACATGCAGCACTTGGCTGTATTGTCCATAGTGAGATGAATATGTATGCACTGAGTGAATGTATGATCGTGAATGTGGTGCATATGTATACACAGAGTGACTATATGGTCATGTGCCAGGTGTAGGAGTACACCTGGTATTCATGCATGGTGAATCGTGGCTGTATCGTCATTTGTGGTATGTACGGGTATAACCAAGTATGGCTGTATGGTCAGGTGTACGTGTATAAAACGGGTGACTATATTATCATTTGTGTGGCGTTTTTGTACATATGGGGTGACTGAGGTAATGGGTGGGTTGTACATGTGTACCTTGGGTGGCTATCGCTTTCCACAATAACTCAAGGATATGTTAATCAATAGAGAGGTCATGTCAGCGAGTTCTCCATCTTGATGGTGTTTATGTACATGGGGGAACGTTAAACATGGAAAGCGTTAGCCACCCATTATCACACAGTCATTCCATATATACATAAACACCACAGACACAACAATATAGTGACCCAATGTTTATACGTACACCTGACACATTACCACGGATGATCAATCATCCATGAGTCACAATGGAGGCCCACCGAGTATACTCCTAAACATGACCCATAACCATATAGTCACTCCGTGTATACCCATGCATTCACCTCACGATTGGCCATACGGTAATCCCCTTTATGCATATTCTCCACACAGATGGTCAAATATACATTCATTATATATATCAACACCACAACAATGACCATAGAGTCACTCCAGGTGTACACGTGCACATCACCAATGGCCATATAGCCACTCGCTTCATACACATACCCTCACCCATGCCACCTGGTATACTCCTTCACCTGACATATGTCCATATAGTCACCCCGTGTGTACCTATTCAAAACATTCATACATGATCATCGTCAATCCTTGTATACATTTTCACCTCACCATTGGCCATGTCACTCCATGTATCCCTATGTGTCGCACCATAGCCGAATAGCGACACAAGATATACTAATACACCCCAGCTATGTCAGAAAAGTCACTCCATGTATGCATATGCACCTCACCCATGGCCATATAGCCACTCGCTATATGCACATACCCCTCGACCATGACCATATAGCAACATGTGCGTATACCCGTATAACCTACACATGACCATACCGCCACGAGTCACCAAGCAGGAACACCAGGTATACTCATACACCTGACACATGACCATTTAGTCACTCCCTGTATAGATATTTATTACATTTATGATCATACAGTCACTCGTATCACCATTGGCCATACAGTCACTACATGCATACCTATTCGACACACATAGTCATATAACCACTCGATATATACATATGCAGCCCACCCTAGACCATAGAGTCACTCCAGGTATACATATACACCTCACCAACGGCCATTCAGCCCTTCCAGATATACAAAAAACCTGCACACACGACCAATCATACCTTCCATACTTGCATATACACCTCACACATGACAATTCAGCAACTCACTGTATAATCATACATGCCATCCATGATCATACAGCTAATCCCTATACACCCACCAATGATAATACATCCACGAGATATTTAAATATATACCACAAGGATACTCCCTATATACCCACACCCTCGATAATGTCCACACAGCTTACTCCAGGTATACATATACACTTCAATCATGACCGTACAGCATTCCATGTATACATATACACATTACACGTAACCATAAAATAACTCCCTATTTATCCACACACCCCATCCATGATCATACAGACAACACATGTACATCCCACACATACAGTCACTCCATATATACATAATCAACACATAGATGACCATGTAACTATATTCACACACCACATATATGT
Source organism: Siphonodentalium dalli (assembly GCA_032622095.1). Classification (NCBI taxonomy): domain Eukaryota; kingdom Metazoa; phylum Mollusca; class Scaphopoda; order Gadilida; family Siphonodentaliidae; genus Siphonodentalium; species Siphonodentalium dalli. The sequence goes on along the minus strand of CP136067.1, from coordinate 134,614,548 downwards.
CCATACAGGCACATCGGGTGCAACCGTACTGGATATACACAACCATACAACATACCGTCACTCCATTCATACCGATTCACCTCACACATGACCATGACCTCTCCCTGTATACATATACATCTTACAATGGACAACCCACACATAACCATATAGTCACTCCTTGTATACCTATTCACATCATTCATGACATATAATAACTCCCTGTATACATATTCACCTCAACTATGATCATAGAGTAACTCCCTGACTACCATCTTGGCATCCACCCTGCATCCAGTTGATATTTTTGGTACCATAATGGACCAGAAAAGCCACAGATTATGGTTCATCTCGGTTCCGTCTCAACGTTCTGCCCATTTCCATTCAATAATATGGCCAGAATCACAAAAGAGGTTCTCGGCAAACTTCCATACTTTAAAATGAATTTGTCATGCCCCATACGGAACTGGCACAACCAGAATAGAAAATATAGTTGTCAGTTAATTACCTAACACGTATAATAACCAAGTGAGTCACAATTTACTATCTTTTCGGATAACACAGAGAATAATGTTCAGGATATATGTAAAAACAAACTTTTTACAAATTTGGTTGCCATTTTGGGAGCCATCTTGAGCAATTTTGTCTATAGATACCGTTTTATGACACATTTAAGACATACCAAAACTATAAACACATTTGAATCCAGAGACAGTTACATTTTACCAATGATAGTTGCATTTTAATTGAAAAAAATGGTCTATACCTGAAAAGTTAATTTTTGCCGATATTTATGTCAAGATTTTGATAGAGAAGTCCAATATTTTTGGTGATGTCAGTGGTACAATAGTAACAATTAACCATGGTGCATCAGATATGTTAGTATTCAATGTATAGGAGGCAGAACAGCCAATTTTATACACCAACCACAACTTGTAAGCGATTGCAGGATACGCTGGGGCAATATTTACCATTTTCCATATTTTGGCGGCCATTTTGGCAGCCATTTTGAGCCAAAGTAAGAATTTTGGTTCCAATGAGTTGGAATATTCATAGGTAAAGATATGCCTCACTTACATTACAAAGTTCTGTTCATTTCTTGTTGAAATATGACTAAAATCCCAATTGTGAATTTTTGTGAAATTTTATACCGTGTTCCAATTATTGCATATTTAATTGCTCCAATGATTTGTTAATATACAAAACACAATATAAAGTCACATTACTCAACAATTCCAAACAGCATGAACTGGTCTAGAAGATATTTGTGAAAAAACGTCATATTTTCAACTTAATCCTGATTCACAGAACTTTCAAGCGGGTGTGATTTCACGAAGAGCGTTTATTTATTAAATAACATACTTGTCCATATATGTATAGCAGATGATGAGATAGTTATGACAGAAAGGTCACGAGGGGTGATTCAAATAACAAAGTATTCCCATGTTCATGAGATTATAGGTATAACGAGTGTGATATATGTCTCGATATTGACTTACTGTATTTTTGCTGCAATAAAAACAGTATGTCACTTTAAGTTTATTTTATGGGTGAAATATGTGTCACAGGCAGCGACAGGCACCCTCGTTGGATTCAGCGTACTTGAATTATGCTAGAAAACTTAGTTTCATGCTTTTTCCCAAAAATGCCTCTTGGGTTCTAGTATTCCACAAATGTAGCTTTTCCGACCAGACTAATATCCCGAGATGTGTTAGAAGAATCTTTGCGGGAAATCCCAAAATTTGCGTAAACACTAAACAAATACATGTGGTTATTTATAAGTGCAAGTTTCGCGGTTATAACGGACTATTTTTATGGACCGATTATGTGATATTGTTATCTATAAATATAATAAAGTATGATCTGTCTGTCTGTCCGTATGTCTGTTCTCTATTTCAGCCAAATTTGGTGTGGTAACTCGGGGTGCCGGCGGATGTTATAATGGCGTTACAGTTTCATTTTTTTTATTAAAAACAAATCAATTTAATAATAAAAAAACTAAAACAAATTCTTTATTGTTAAATTGAGCAAGGGGTTCAATCTAGAAACACATTTCGAAAATTCAATAAAAAAACTACTTTTAAATAAATTTTTGTTTGTTTTTAAATATCATAATGTTTAACAATAAAACTGAGCGCGAATCACACAAAGGGGCCGCATACCCCTAACGCAGAAATTCCCATTTGTACAGGGGCCGCGCAGGCCCATCCCCCGCTGAATAAAGGCTTCCACATATTATCCCTTAGTTTCTTACGTACACATTCTGAATAACGACCATACACCACCACCGCTATAATATCGGCACACTACTGTAACATTTGTTGGTAATGAAACTGGGCTGGGTGCACCTTGCCGACTGAGTCAGCTAGAGACCCGGATGCCTCGGAGGGATCGTGTTTTCGTGCAATTGATAAGATGATTTCAAAACAATTAACCTAATGTAACATCCTGGTGAGAAGGAAGCCGGAAACAATTAATGCACACAATTAGCTTGCATGATTTGTATACATAGGTCCTGCACTTGCGGCGATCAACTGACTTAACTAAACTCAATTATTTTAAATGAATAAAAAGTTGAAAAACAAAATTTGGCGTCAAAATTGTCATTTAATCGCTAAACACAAGAGAACAATCTACGATGTTTCACTGCGTCATAATTCATTGTAATATTAATATATCGTTTTGAAGCGGGTGCATTTATGTTGACATAGCATACGTGTTTGCGATGCGGCAATGGATTCTAGTGGTGGTGTTTATGTTGATCGCTTTGGGCCGCCATGTTGGTGGGTGCCCCATGTTAAGGATGGTTAAAACAGCATGCAGAATGTATGTCAAGCATGTCTGTGGTGTTTTCTGGTTCGGAAAGAGGTGTAAATGTATCCTGAAAATAGGATGTGGCCGGAGAAAGCGGGTAAGTCGAAATATATGGCTTATAAGTTTTTCATGGCTTTTTTGCAGTGCAATTTTTCCAGCGTATGAACGTAGATTTAGTGTAAACAATATTTATTTGAACACAAGAACAGAACATCACATTGACAATTATACATATTGAGAAAAAACATAGTTCATGAGGATTAGATAACAAGCCATGAGCCTATGGCTTTTAGAACGTAGAATTAATAGCGCGATGCAAATGATCGCATCAAAAGAACAAACTTGGCGTCGGTTTCTCTGCAGTAAATTGGACATAGTATAACTCGTTATGTCACGTTATGGCGGGATAGGCTAACAATAGAAAAATTATATTCTTCAGTATATTTATGGGTGCAGTATATATGTCATATCTGTTTTTCATAAAAAAAATTTCAATAGCACAAAGCGCAATTTGTTTTAATTAGAGTTGATGTTGTTGTTTTTACTGGATGTCTGGAACCATGCATACATCTTTAAAACACCTAATTCACCCGGGAATAAATGTAACTATAGTAATGAGGAGGTGACGTGAAAAGGAGTTAACAATTCAATGTATTAAATACCAGCTACTAAATACAAGTGACCCATCATACCTACATGCACACTCATATACTGCGGTAACACTTTCTATACTAAAGCATCATTGACCAGTAGTTATTCCATATTAAATATTCAGATACTAATTTCAACAAACAACAATAGGTTTAGTTTGTTGAACTTATCCTTTGAACATTTCCCGGAATAAATACGGCTCCTTCTGCACTTTTATCTATCTGTCGTCTGATTTTATCAACTCAACACCCCTCCTAATGAATAATAGATAATTCCATTGCATACCTTTATAACTAAATGGGAAAATCCATTAGAATAGAAAATAAGAAATGGTGAATTTTGTTTTACCCTCCAGGTGAAGCATTGTCAGTTCGAACCGGACATAAAGTCAAAGCAAAATTTGTTTGATTACAGATTTGTTATCATCTCACTAATTGTTAAATTTAAATAATTATCTCATGCAATGAGATAGAAATTGCTGATTGCGAGACCTTGACTTGATCTTTCGAAAACATTTAGTTGTAAATTTACTTTAGAACAAATCGCGTACTGCATATAACACCACTTATTCTCTTTCTTGTGGAAATATACTCGCACACAGGAATCTGTGACGTTACTTCTGTCACAAAACTGACAATATCGACACGATAGGAATAGAGAAATTTAACACACTCGGGGTTAAAAATCGTAAAAAGATCTCTCATGTAAGATCAGGTGGTTTATGTATTGTAATTAAAGATCAATACCGAGAGCTCTTCACGATTGTTGACGACGAGTGTAAGACAGTACTCTGGTGTGTATTCCGTGGCGAAGACGGTCAGTCTTACGCGATGGGCAACATTTATGCCCCCCCCCCCGGAAAATTCCATCTATTATAAAGATAACATGTTCGAAAACCTAACGTTATCATTTATGGAAAAAATCATCAATTATGACATTATAATTACCGCCGGAGATTTTAACGCCCGAACCGGAACGCTTAGTGACACCAAACACGCGATAAAAATAGCAACGAAATTTGGAATTAGTGACATAGTTATCGATTGAGTATAAACACTGATCCCCGATCAAACAACTCAGGCGATAAGCTAATGCATTTATGTGATCAGGCAGACATGGTGATCCTGAACGGACGCAAAGGCGTTAATTCGGGTCATAGTACATGTAAAGACGTGAGTACTGTTGATTATTTTCCCCAGACACATATGAAGTAATCACCCGCCTAAATATTCTAGAATATGAAGGGGATTGAAGGCACTAGGTCAGATGTTCATTGTGGACTCGATATCATTTGTAAATTTGAATGCATCGCGCGTACCGGTAGTAAGCCGGTCACGCCTGCTACACCCCAGTCAAAACACAACAGGGCCAAATCAGTCAAGACCTCGCTTCAACGCACAATCGTTCACCGACTATCTCCAAAGTTTCAAACAAAGGCTGGTGATTTGACCGACCTTCAGAAAAATATTACGCAATTAGCAGAGCAAAATAACGCCGACGCACAAACTGAAAAACTTACTTTTGTCAGCGACAAAAGTTAAACAAACGGGTAAGCGTGTCATAACACACAAAAGAAAAATAGCCGCCCTTGGCTCGCCTTTGACTGCGCGCACGCATCTTTATGATGACCGCTTTTATATTGATCGGTATATAGGCAGGCCCTTAGCACCCGTCAATATATTTGGGTTGAATTAATCTGATGCGGTATGATTCCTCGAAATTAAACAAAACAAGACAAAGCCATCGTTACTTCGAAATGTAGTTTGGGCTAACATTAACACAAATCCTCCACATGTTCTAAGCTGGCACACACAGCATTCGTTTTTCCGTAGTTAATTAAATACCCTTTGGGTAAAATGATTAAAAGTAGACAACAATACAAAATGGCATTAACCAGAAGTAAAATGAAATAGAATGCGGGTATAGGAACAAAGTTACATAACTTTCGCACTTATTCCAGCAAAGATTTCTGGAAACTTCTTAAAGAAGTTAGTGGACCCAAAAGACGCGTGAACTATCACGCCCCACAGTAGAGAGCTTTAGATCGCACTACGAAAACGAAGAACTCGCGTTATTGGCTATGGCAGATACAGGCGGGCCCATTTCTAAAACCGAAATAGAGAACGTCGTTAAATCGTTGAAATCAGGCAAGGCCCCGGGATTTGACAATGTTGATAACTCATTTATTAAACATAGCTGGCCATTTCTAGGTGACTTTTATACATCTTACTTCAATGTTATATTCGATACAGGTGTTATTCCAACTCAATGGAATATTGGAGTTATTAACCCCATCTTCAAAAATAAGAATGACTCTTAAAATCCAGACAACTACCGCAGGATTACACTATTGAGTTGTATATCAAAAGTTTTCACCAGTATCCTTAGCAAACGCATATCTGCTTTCATGGAACAAAAATCGCGCCTCCAATCAGAATTTCAAGCTGGTTTTCGCAAAGGGTACTGCACAATAGATCATAATAATTGTGTTCAATCTGTACACCCTTATCAACTTAGCAAATATCAACAGGAAAAACCTTTTCTGTGCGTTTGTTGATTTCTCCAAAGCTTTCGATCTAGTTCACAGAGAAGGGCTTTGGGCGAAGCTACACAGTTGCAATGTTAGTTACGTAGGTTTGAAACAAGGACACAGCCTTTCCCCGATTCTTTTTTCTATATATCTAAATGACTTACATGAATACCTTATGAGTTGTGGATGTAACGGTTTCAACGTGCAAAAAATTAGAAATTCGGACACCGGCCTTTACCTTAAACTTCTCCTTCTGTTATATGCGGACGACACCATACTTATATCGAATACAAAGGAAGGGCTACAACATTCATTAAATAAATTCACATAATATTGCGATATCTGGAAAATAAACCTCTCGAAAACATATGCTGTAATATTCGGAAGAAGTCGCAAGAAAAATAAGGAAGCACAATTTAGTTTAAACTTTAAACTCTGAAAAAATAGAAGTTGTAAACAACTATAAATACCTCGGATCGGAGTTCAACAATTTAGGTAGATTCACCAGGGAAAGAAACATCAGATGTAATATCGCAAAAAAGGCAATGTACGCATTAATTAACACAGCCCGCAGTAACAAACTATCCGTCGAATCTATACGCGAAGTTTATGAAAAATCTATTGTACCCATCATTACATACGGCGCCGAGATCTGGGGGTTTGAAAACCTTGAATGTTTCAGAAAAATTGAAACATGGTTTCTACGTTTTATTCTTAACTTGAACAAGTCGACTTCTCAAACATTTATATACAGAGAGCAGAGTAGTGTCAAAATATGTTATTGTGCTGTATAACAGAAACCCATGGACGCATACATAACCGAATGGTATTCGTCTTTGGATACATCAAACAAATTTGCGTTTTATAGATGTATAAAACCGAACTTCGGTAGACCGAAGTATATATCCTTAGATGACAACAGCGCCCTATTAACCCTCCTAAGATTCAGAACTAGAAACCACAAATTGCCAGTGGAAACTGGTTCATGGATAAATACCCCGTAATCCGATAGGAAATGCACCGTATGTATGGAAGCACTATGAGACGAATACTACACCATTCTTATATGAGGGTATCACCCCCCTCCCCCCTGAATCCTGAATACGAGTTAATTTTGGTGGGTGAATCCTGAATACGAGTTAATTTTGGGGGGGGGGGTGAATCCTGAATACATGTTAAGAAATAATACATAGAAGTTACATAGACACATTATGATGCCGGTCGCGTTATGAGGCCGTTATGATACCATTAATGATACTTTATGACCAGGGACGTGGCTAGAGGGTTTCCGTTGGGGGGTGTCCACATTGGGAAATTCCAACTGCACCCCCCTCCTTGAGTCAGAATCAGACCGAACACAAGTTTTGCATAATTCCATTTGCACCCCCCCCCCTCCTTGCACCTCAGTGTTTAGGCCTAATATCCTATATCTTCATAAACCATGATTCTATATTCCCAGTATGAGAAAATTCAGATATTTTAACCTGAAACATTGCATAAATCCTAACATCTAGTGGTCTAACTCCATACACATGCACACGGCTACGGGCAAAAGACCACGACACACCGAGCTGACCATCGTTTTTCGGCCGGTGTGAGAACATTTTGAAATTTGAACAAGAAAATCGCAAATCCTAGCATCCAGACTGGCCTCAACTAAAGCTTTCCTATAGTGTTGGAAATTTCAAACCCCATACTCCTCTTCAGGTTGGAAAATTCTCCAACTGATGACCACAAGTTTGACCAAATGTAGTAAATTATTTTTAAACTTATTAGCATTTTTGTATTGGCCACAGGGGAGAGACAATGACACACCGGGCCGACCATGGTTCGGCCCGGTGTGCGAAAATTTTGTAATCTGAACAAGAAAATCGCTAAATCCTAGCATCTAGACTGGCGTCAAGCATTTTTAGCATGTTTATGATGGCACGGTGGTCGAATATGCACAAGAAGCTATTATACCCAACCATTCACACAGATAACTAGCACAAAATATTACTTTGCGCCATCAAAACCTGCGTCCAAGATGTTTTGCTTGAACGAATACCAGTTAATTCGGGGGTATGAATCCCGCGTACGGCTTCAAAACACCCTGAATCCCGCGTACCGAAAGGGGGGGGGGTGATACCCTCTTATATGCCCACTGTTAAGAGATCTGAGATTTAAATATATTAAACCGTACTATATAGCTACTACAGTCGACATAACGTAATGAAACTTCATGAACTATTTAACTCTAGCTGTACGAAAGCAAGCTATGAACAAATTATCAATATTTATCAAAAAGGCCCATGCAGCGTGAGATAAACCACTCATGAGGCTTAACAACGTGTTACCCCTCCCCCGTCCACCCCATCCCCCGGGTGAAATCTATGACTTATTGAGTAATCACATTAAAACGTCCCCTCTCTGTCATTGTGGCAAAATAGAAACAGCACATCATTTCTTATTGCAATGTCCTGAATATAATGGCCATAGGACTGAACTTATATGCGCCATACCAAATGTTATTTTATCAGAAAATATTCTTTTGTGCGGATCACAGGAACTCAGTCATCGTGATAATATTAAAATATTTGACGCGGTTCAAGCATATATTTTGAAAACAAAACGATTTTCATAATGCCATGATTTGTACACACTTCGTGAAAAGCATTGAAACACTGCTAAGAGCGAAACTTACCCCCACCAGATCGTCTGACATATCACGGCGACGGGCGTAGAAATAACATAGACAATATTATATGTACAGCATAGTTGCAACTGAATTACATCCTCACTTTACCCATGCAGACAGTCTTACTTTTTCTCTCTCCCTTTCTGTCTTCCTTATCTATTTTTCTCTCTCTCTATCTCTCTCCCTGCCTCTCATGACATCATCATTACTACTATTATTATTATTATTATAATATTTCCATTCCTTCCCGTCCGACCCCCCTCTACACTTAATGAAGAGTGGGCGCGAAACAAAAGGGGAGCAAACTTAACAAAAGCCCTTGGGCTTGTTGTTTAATCCCTTTTCCAATCCATCAATCATCTATCCTATTCTATTTTTTACTGTCAACACTTTGTCAAATATATATATGTTATTATTATTGGAATAAATATGTTTAAACTAAATCTATACACATGGCTGCCAAATTACGCCAACATTTCTTATGAATACACAAATATCCCGTTTAGTTCCCAATATATTCATATATTAACTCATACATATCATTGTGAATTGCGTGCAATATAGCACATTTCGATCTTTTCAATATGTATTGTTATACGATGAGAGTATCTAATAAATTGAATTGAATTGTCGATATTCTGGGTTATATTTTATTGGAAATAAATTATTTCGACCGTGATGCGTATATGTGTTATTTTTCTGATTCTAGTGGTTGTGTTTTATGTATAACCCTTTTTTTTATAATAACTGGATACCCCACTCAGTTATACAGTATACATTGGCATAGTCTATTATTCATTTGGAGGGATGTTCGGGTAATAAAATCAGACGACAGTCAGACGAATATCTAAGGGTCGGACCACCGGAGAGCACGGACCACCAGCTCTCAGGATAACGTTGGACATAGATAATACCCATATATAGATGTGATCACCACGCTGGGGTACATGCGAGATGTGCCATGTAGGAACTGTCAATATATGGTTTATTCAGAATCACACAATGTCATGTGATACAAGAATCATAAATGCGGTATACAAATTTTAAAATGGTGCGATATGGTGTGAACAATCAGGCATATGCATGGCTGAATTTGAAATATTAACTGCAGATATCATGTACAATATTCAGTTTAGTTCAAAGGGGGTGTCAGAGAGGGGGCGGTGATCTCACATGTTCCTCGCCATGTCTTATGTATTCACAAAGTTTATGTAAAACAATATTATCAGACGACTGAAGAAGGGTTGATAACGTGTGTAAGTTGCAAACAGTCAATGCCCATGATGGAATAAATCTCCTCCTGATAGAGTTAATGGCGTCACATTCGAATAAGAAGTGATATTCGTCTCCAATTGCGCCGTTATCACATAGTTGGCAATACCTGTTTTCTACGTCTATTTGGTTCCAAGAGCCCGTTTCAATTGGCAAGTGGTGAATCGAACATCGGAAGCGTATTAAGGACCATATATATTTACATTTCAATTGCGAAAGGTATCTTTCTTGACTAAACTCAGTTTTGAATAATCTATAAGTGCGGCATTTGTTCATTGTGTCAATATCTCGTTTCCATTGTTGATGGAATTGATTTTTAAAGGAATATTTAATCATTCCCGTTAACCAATTATTGTCGACCCCATTAATAAACTGATTCAACCATCCATAGCCCATACCACATGTAGTGAGAATATTATGAACACGTTCGACCCACGGGTGGGACATATTCTTATTTGAGAGATTACCAACATAAAAATAATACAATTGATAATAAAATTTGTTGTGACCAGACGAGACCATTTTCGCCCAATATGTAATTATTCGGACATTAACGTCGACTCTCAGAAGATAAACTCCAGTTTTTCCGTATACCATAACACTCGGTGTACTCGGCTTAAGTTTAAGAATCAATTTCAGAAATTTCAACTGTAACTTTTCAAGCTCTTCAATGTATTCGTACCCCCATATTTCGCATCCGTATAATAGTATGGATTTTATTGTCTTCGCGAATAAGACTATTTGGATGTCGATTGGAATATCCATTGCGCGCGCCTTATAAATTAGTGAGTACATCGCTCTGGTAGCTTTAGTTACTAAAGATTTCTTAGTTTTGTGAAAGTTGTTAGATCTGTCGAATATGACACCAAGGTAAGTATATTCATTCGCGATTTCCAATATTTCTCCATTTAGACGTATGCGACATCTTGGCTTTCTTTCGCCCCAAAGACTAATAATTTGGTTTTTTTAATATTGACCTTGAGTTTCCAAAGGTCACAATATTCAGAAAACTCGTTCAAAGCTTTTCTCATCTCTTTGGCCGATTCTGCAAAGATGACCGTATCATCCGCGTACAACATCATTAATATTTTCAAGTAAAAACCAACTTCGTTTAATATATACTCCTTTGGTAATTTAACATAATCAACTTTACTAGACATCATGAAATCTTGTAGGTCGTTCAGGTATATGGAAAATAAAAAGGATGATAAATTTACTCCCTGTAAAACACCAGCTGTGTTTATGTATGTGTGTGATGTCTCGTTTCCGATTTTAATTGCTGATTTGACACCATTATACATATTTCTTATGAATTGGAAACATCGACCATTTATTCCTGAGGTCACTAATTTCTGCCAAAGACCGGCGCGCCTTACTGTGTCGAAGGCCTGTTTAAAATCAATAAATGCGCAAAAAAGTTTCTTGCCCCTTTGAATGTAAGATTTCTCAGTAGATGTAATGCTAATATGTGACCAACAGCGGAGAATCCCATTCTAAACCCAGCTTGGTTGTTATTTATCAAATTAACAGACTCGGCAAATTTATTCAGACGTTTGTTCAAAATTTTTGTGAATAATTTCGCCAGGCAACTAAGAATAGATATTGGTCTATAATTTTCTGGAAAAGTAGGATTACCTTCCTTTTTATAGACCGGGATGACTGTGCCAATCAGCCAGTCATCTGGAATCATGCCTGTATTAAATATCATATTGAACCACTTAAGATAAACTGGTAACATTAATTGTATAGTGTTTTTTATATGCTCGTCGCGAATATCATCGGGACCACTGGCCTTACCATTTGCTAGCGAAGAAACATCATCCATTATTTCGATGTCTGTGATCGGCATATCTAAAATGTCATTATCTTCTTGAAACACATATTGGGCGAGATGGTCAGTCTCCAATTCGTACTGGTTACCTTTCAAATGAACATACATAACATACAACTGTACTTGTGGTGGGTTTGTCGGTTTTGCATTCAGAATTTGCCAAAACTCTCGCGAATTTGATTCATTTGCACTTTTAAGCTTCTCTGACAGATTTTTCTTATAAGTTGCATTTGGTCTCCGTAATGTACGCTTAGAGTTTTTGCTATGTTCTCGAAGCTCAGATTTTGCATCAAGGGACTTCTTTTGTGAGTAGATTTTGTGCGCTTCGTGGTATTTTTTTGTTCGTGCAATTTTACACTCGCTAGTAAAACATGGTTTATGACTCATGTTTCTTTGCTGATTTTTAGGATGGTGGTTTTTTGTTTAGCCCAAAAGCATCCTTAGCTGCATTGTTGAAAAGCTTAGATATTTCTCGGCCCATATCAGTGGCTTTGGCTTGGGTAAACCCGTCAGGAAAGTAACTTAGAACAGGGAGGTTCTCTTTCAACTCGTCGATTTTGAGTCGATCAATATTACTATTGAACGATTTACCACTGGTTGGATCATGGTGCCACAATTTAATATGGTTTGCGTGTTTAGCACCTGTATTTTGACTTGATCGTGGAGAAAAAATATTTTTTTCTATGAGGGGGCTTAGGAATTTCCAAGAAAATTCCATTATGGCAATCTGAATACAAACCCGAAAAATCCATCACTTTCATTTCAACACAAAATTGCATGAGTTCTTTACTCGCGAGAAAATAGTCTATTGTGCTTGCGTGCCTACAAGTGAATTTATGCTCCATTTTGTCGGTCCCAATTCGTCCATTCAATATGTATACTTTATTGTTCCTACAAAATTGCATCAATTTTCTACCCTTACTCTTAACAACGAATTCAGATGTGTTTCTATCTGGAATGTGATCCTGTATATCGACTTCGCATCCATGAGGGATATCTCTATCGAGTTGGTCGTGATAAACTTTCGCAAGAAGTATAAAAAATCTATGTTGACTTGTAAATTTCGTTATTACATGACTATTTCTCGCAAGTTATACGAGTTACAAGTGCGTCCTAGTTGAGAATTTTGGAAATTAATAAAAAATATGGACAATCGGGAATCACAATTACCAACATGTAACTTTAACAGCATGATTTTATAATAAATATTAAAATTATTGCGTTGCTCAAATATCGTGTTTTAAAATTGTTCACAAAAAAATTATTTAGATGTGTTCGCATTTGATATGATTCTGCATTTTTCTCTGTCCATCGATTGGTTATATATTATCTGGGAACTCCCAAGTAAATGTAGTGGGAGAGTTGAACCCGGAATATATTGGATACAAGCTGATTTTTGTGTCATTCGACGCGGAAAAAAACACCAGGAACAACATATTCAAAACCCGCAAATATCCGCTCATGGGAAAATTCAGTATCGAATATGGCGTCCAAAACGTCTGTTGTTATCGGAAAATTTCTGCGGTAGGTGCTCCAATTGATGCCAAATTGTAATAAATTGAAATAGAACAAACAATGCTTAGTCGTAGACCATATCTCTAGAAAGTCTGCCCCAGAATGGCCGCCAAATGGATCAAAACGAATGAAATTAACATTTTTGCAAAATTGAATAGCTAGTCCTATACGATTGAACAAACGCTCGAATGATGCGAGAAAGAATGTCTGCAGACTGGAGATTATAAGAGAAGCTTTTGATTAGGGATCTACGAATTCTCTCTAATGTATCTCACAAGAGAGCAAGCGAAATCAGGGTCTTATGCAACGGTTAAATCTGGACTTTTGAGTGCCCAGAAACGGAAAAATAACGCAGTTTGTTCTGTACTGCTGATCTTGAATCGTGTGATATATGTGTAAGTAAACAGCTAAATTGGATTTATTGATTATGCGATTTTTTCTAGAAGCAGAACTATATGAAAGATTTTCATATAGTATACAGGGTAAAATGCGTAGATCATATTGTCCGTGTCTCAAAATAGTAGTCACAGTTACCTCAGATCAAGTGATGAAACACGAATATTTCGCTTTTAACACAAGAATGCATTTACTAAATTTATTAAAAAACAAAGGAGTTACATAGTCTATCTTCAATAAATTCTAAATTGACCAACATACTCTGTGGCAGAGATTGTGTTTATACCTGGAAATTATATTGGGTTGAATTCACCAAGGCCACATCTATGCGATACTTATTATGTTTTCTTCAACTGCATAACCGCATTTACTGTTTCTCCCCAATGTTACACAACTAACAATATCACGTGAATGTTCAACGTAGAAATAACATCTTAAATGATGATCACCTGATATTTAACACGATTACGTGGGTGGTAATGGTAACATATATTAAAAATATATATACTGAAAACTAATATTGTGCAATGCGTTCTAGCATATTCCAGTTGTAAAGTGGCGACTGAAATAATTTGAACACAATTGTTTACTAAGAAACGGGATTGGTATGATCATGACAATTTTAGTCTTACATACAATGTCAGTCTGATAAATATACAGACTTCGTCTCATTACTTTCAGCTACGTCTGACGACACCGGGATTCTATCTGATTTGAGACATGCAGGGGGAATCCTTTTTGTTGCGAAAACTCATTAATATTCATAAGGCAATGTTTATCTCATTGCGATACACACATAGATCTACACACGTCCGCTTGAGGTCATGTAAACATTCAAGTGTAGTCACTCTTCCTCTAACCAATTTCTTAAACCGTAAGTTGATTGAAGTGAAACACGGTCTAATTTTATTTAGACTGATACAATGTACAATGTACCGTCTCATTAATCCTTTCAGATGCGGTGCTAATCTATTGCAGATATGAGTGTTTCTTTACTGTATAATAAGCATTGTGACACATGTGTATGGTTTATTATCACCGGGAGTGTTGAAAATTCCGGAAATATAACTAGTATTTATACCGCTAGAGTATGCACTTACATTTTTGCGTTACATTAAATAATTAATCATCATGCCGAATGAAACTACCATGCACTGTGTGGCAGAACATTAGTTCGTGTGTTGCATGCCTGAAATTATTATTGTTGACCCGACAGTTGGATGTTGGATAAACAGAACACCCAAACTTTAAAGACGTACATCATTGGGGTTTGACTTGCGGTGCAGTGAACGAAAGATCCTTCAAATGGACTTGTGATTTAATGATGTGAGAACCTTTAAATGTATATATCAACCGACTTGTTTATTACAAATACGCATTTTCACTCATATGTGGTTATCCAATATGTAGCTTTCTTCGTGGTATGGCTTGGAGTTGCGGCCATTTTTATATTCATTTCATGGCCACGACTGTATTATTTTCAGTCCATGTCACTCTATTAAGTGACGTATAATGACTTATTTCGAGAACTGATGTAGTATAGACAACCATGTTGGACGCCATCTTGGATAACAATGATTCCCCAAAGCGGATTTTTGAGGATTTTCGATATGTTGTTCCTGAGGCTTTTCTGCGTCGAATGACACCAACATCAGATTATATCAAATTTATTCCCGGTTGATCCCCAAAGTCTACTTCAGCGACGACATTAAGAGTCATTTTATCACTGGCAGGGTTAACATACAAAGCATTCACACAGGCGCACTGGGTCAGAAACGGAAAAAAGGTTGTTTGTCGAATGATTAACGGATGCAGCACATGTTACCATATATATCACATCAGATTTCAAACAGCGGTCAATTGGTTCACTGTATTAAGGTGACATCAAATCCACTATACTAAGGTCACACCGAACCCAACATATTAAGGCCACACCGAACCCAACTTATTAAGGTGACACCAAACACATTAATTAGGGTGACAATAAAGCCATTATATTTAGGCGGCACCAAATAAATAGGGTGACATCAAAATATACTATGCTAAAGCGGCACAAAATTAATCCAGGTGACACTAAACCAATTATATTATTATATGACACCAAACCCATTATATTAAGGGGACACCAAACTCAACTTATTAAGGTAACACCAAAATATTATATTAAGGTGACATCAAACCCATTATATTAATGTAACACCAAACCCATTATTTTAGGGTGAAGTCAAAATCCATTATATTAAGGTGACATCAATCGCATTATATTAATGTCATACCTAACCCAACATATTAAGGTGACACCAATACATTACATTAAGGCAACACCAAACCCAACATATTAAGGTAACACCAACATATTATATTAAGATGACTTCAAACCCATTATATTAATGTCACATCAAACCAATTATACTAATGTCACACAGAACCCATTATTTTAGGGTGAAGTCAAAATCCATTATATTAAGGTGACATCAATCGCATTATATTAATCATCGTTACAGCAGTCGGACCTCCAGTACCACAGTCGGACCTCCAGAGATCTTTGATCGCCACCTCTCAGGATCAACTCGCCACCGCTTATACCAATTAGTGTCACTAACATGCTGGACGCCATGCATGTCACGCCTTGTCTGAGCTGGTCAATCCACGCTCACAAAGGCGGATACCAGTTGATTCTGGATTTCCAGTCCGACCCGGCACAGCCCTTTTCAGGGCTCTTTTCCGGGAGTGAACCGGATAATACCAGATCAACACGGAAACTTCGACAAAAGATAAAGAAGAAGAAGAAGAAATCACCATCAAGAAAAACAAAAGAGATGCCGAGAGACTAGCCACATGGAAAGAGAAGAAGGCGACGGACCTTACACCAGCCATCTCCTCCCATGCAGTCGAGATCCCTGCCCAGTCTGTCCAGGAGATGGAATCACCACCACCATCGCCTCCACGGCCAGACATGGACTTCATCCCGATGACTCCGGAATACATTGAGCCGGAGCCTTCAACTGCCAATCCTACAACACCGGCCACCGAACAAGTAACAGATGCCACAGCCTATGGATTGAAAACGACAGAAAAGAAACTGCTAAATTAATCGCCGACTCAGAAGAATTAAGGAAGAAAGCAGAAGAGTCTAGAATGAAAGCAATGTCAGCCTTAGATGTTTTAGATCCACCGAAAAGTAAAAACAAGAAAAGAAAAAAGATAAAAGCAACCAGCAAAAACTAAACATCCCAACCTCACTTTGCCTCCGGTCAGCCTCCGCATCTGAACAGCATCAATAGCTCCAACGATCGATTTTCATCGAATAAATCAAGAAAGGGTGAAGGGACATGCAAACTGCAGTTCGACCATCCTACCTGGCCTGCGGCCGGAAACTACTCAACAGGTCGGACCTCCAGAGAGCTTGGATCGCCACCTTTCAGGATGAACTCGCCACCGCTAATACCTATTAGTGTCACTAATATGCTGGACGCCATGCATGTCACGCCTTGTCTGAGCTGGTCACTCCATGCTCACAAAGGCGGATACCAGCTGGTTCTGGATTTCCAAACCGGCCCGGCACAGCTCTTTTCAGGGCTCCCTACCGGACCGGATAATACCAGATCAGCACGGAAACCACGACAAAAGATGAAAAAGAAAAAGAAGAAAACGCCATCGAGTAAAAAAAAAAGAGATGCCGAGAGACTTGCTGCATGGGAAGCGAAAACGTCGACTGAAACTCCACCAGTCGACTCCGCCCATACATCTGAGATCCCGGCCCAGTCTGCCCAGGAGATGGAACGACCACCACCACCACCATCACTATCACCACCATCACGGTCAGACGAGGATAACGAAGAAGAAGACCCCTCTGACCTTGTCCCGAAGACTCCGGCGTATAACGAGCCGGAGCCTTCACCCGAAGCAGAATCCACCGGATCCGAGAGAGAAAGCCACATAAACACCGATTTCGAAGAATGGGAAGATTAGCCTTCACCCGCAACCAAAAAACCTTGGATCACCAGGGAAGAATTAGAAGTAATTTTCGGCGACTTTAATACCGAAGACGAAGACTCCGACTCCGAAGATGAGCCTCCAGCACCATCACCATCGAGTGCTCCACCACAAAAAAAGAAGAAACGAAAAGACAACAAGACAAAGAAGAAAAAGAACAAAAAATCCCTTAACAGCTAGAATCCCACTTCACCTTACCCTCCTGTGCCACGGCCTAGATGGTACCTAAAAGTCCAAAGAAAATTCAAGTCAGGGCGTAAGGGCGATCTTCGGGTGAGCCCCACCACCGTCCTCGTGCCGCCCTGCGGGCGGGCACGCACATCCTGTCACTGCTGCATTATATTAATGTCATACCGAACCCAACATATTAAAGTGATGTGAAACACGCCACTAGGGTAATCAAATATAAATTTTGAATAATCTTGCTCAAATCATCATCACCAACGTTATCATTAGCAGTTGGACCTCCAGAGAGCTTGGATCGCTACCTCTCAAGATGGACTCGCCACCGCTAATCCCAATTAGTGTCACCAATATGCTGGACGCCATGCATGTCACGCCTTGTCTGAGCTGGTCACTCCACGCTCACAGAGGCGGATACCAGTTGATTCTGGATTTCCAGTCCGGCCCGGCAAAGCCCTTTTCATGGCTCCCTACCGGGGGTGGATCGCATAATACCAGATCAGCACGGAAGCCTCGACAAAAGTTGATGATGAAGAAGAAGAAAACACAATCGATGAAAAAGAGAGATGCCGATAGACTAGCTGCACGGAAAGCGAAAAAGTCGACGGAAACTTCACCAGTCGTCTCCGCCCACACAGCTGAGATCCCGGCCCAGTCTGTCCAGGAGATGGAACCACCACCACCACCACCACCGCCACCACCACAACGACCAGACGTGGACACTGAAGACGATGACGAGGAACCCTCTGACTTCGTCCCGAAGACCCCGGAATATACCGAGCCGGAGCCTTTACCTTTAATCGAAAACTTAGCCGCCGAAATCCTAAGAACCGTCGACTTCAAAACCTTGGACATAGACGCTATCCTGCAGAAAATGAATGAAGATTGTGCTGGACCTTCTCCGCCAATCGCACCGCTTCCTTCGTCATCATCATCAGCATCTTCTTCTTCACCACCACCGAAGAAGAAGAAAAAGAAGGAAGACAAGAAAAAGAAAAAGTACAAAAGCTAGAACCCCACCTCACCTGACCCTCCTGAGCCACGGCCTTGACTGATGGAACTTACACATCCAAAGAAAATTAAAGTCAGGGCATAAGGGCGATCTTCGGATGAGCCACCACCGTCCTCGTGCCGCCCTGCGGGCGGGCACGCAAATCCTGTCACTGCTCAAATCAGTTATTTTTTACGAATATTAATCCAAATTGACAACACGCACCCGTCGTTCTTATATATTAATTAAATGCAATGACTCCCGATGACGAAATCATTTGTGTCCCGAATGAAGATGTAAATATTTATAATTGTTTTCTATGGAGTGGTATAGTCGATTTCTTTGACTTTTCGGCGATGTTGGTAGAATGCTATTTTCTCCAGGTTGGCATAGCGCCTGAGTACTAACTTATCAATTCCACGCACCTGAACAAGTCCATAATATGTCTTCAAGGTGACACCAACACATTATAATAAGGTGACACCAAATCCATTATTTTAGGGCCGGGGTTCGAATCCCTCCCAATCCAAACAAATCTGCACTGTCTCCAAAACCCATGCAGCCATTATATTAAGGTTGCGTCAAACAGAACACCATCTATACACTTATATTGTAAGTTCCCTGAAATGATTGGCATTTATTGACCAATATTGTTCAACTTTCTTGAGAAATTAAAAAGTGACTTGCCTTATCTTTTGTCAAATAATAAATTTTTGTTTGCCAAATGTGAAATTTGTTCGACATAGTCAAATTTAGCAAGTGGTAGCTCGCACCATGTCTATGGTAGCACTTGTTTGTAACCATCATCGATTGGCTTGATGAATACAAATATATATTTTATTTACAGGAAGCCAAGTTAGATGATGGGACCGAACTATCCAACACATGGCCTGATCCACGAGCGAAGACCAACTGGAACAGTGATTAAACAGTATTCTACGTTATATTCCATTGGAACACATTACGTGTGCATTCTGTGACTTTTGTGTGACAAATTCAACTATAATAGTTAAATATAATAGTTGAATTCAGGATGTTCCTCATCTGTTAAATAAAAAATATTTAATTTATGTTATAGGAAGCCAAGTTATATGAGACCGAACTTTTCAACAAATTGTCTTGATTCACGAGGGAAAAACAACATTGAATAGTGATTAAACAGTATTGTGCGTTAAATGTGTATTGTGTGACTTTGATAAACACTGTATACACTACCTACTGGGTCACAAGGCACTCGATGTGTGCAGATGTGAAAAAATCATAAAAGTTAAACCGTCATCACAAAGAAGAAGATTGAGAAATAGATAACAAAATTTCATATTTTTAATACTGATATCTCTCCAGTGATGAAACAATTGTTATGTATATGAAACATTACTGTCACAACGAAAGTTATGTTATCAACAAACATCGCCAAATGCAATTGCAAATCAAACGTTTTAGTGAGAATCTTTATTTTATGGAATATCTTTCATTGCTCTGATATTTTGTAATGTAAACTTTATTAATTTGACCAGAGTTTGCTCAACTGTTTGTTGATACCATTACAGTCTGTAACAGTAATTTTGAAATAATAAAGGTTTTAACACGCGATCTCTCATCAAAGAGTTACATATATACATACATGCATACACATGTAGAAGAGTAGGATATGTCTGTTCGTCCGTCTGTCTATTCGCGATTTTTTCCCAGACCCCTGGACCGATTTGAATAACATTTGGTGTGGTGACTCGGGTTTCCCAGCGGATGTTATAGAGGCGTTATATATTATATAATTTTTATATATATAAATTGAACAAGGAGTTCAATCTAAAATTAATAAAAAAAATACATGTAAAATAATTTTGTTTTGTTTCAATATCAAAATTATTAAAATATAAAAATCGGCTCGAAGCGCACTTGTGCAGGGGTCGCTGGATTAAAGACTCCCGAAGCCTGTTTCAGCTATAGTCAATAATACAAAAAAGAACAAAGATCTATTTCTCAAGGATTCTTCTTTGTGTATCTTTACTATATTTTTCACATTTGTTAACTATACGATTGTCCCTTTATATTAAGAAGCACACGAATAAGGACGTGTAACTGCCGACGCTAACGTCACTTTACCAAACAAAAAGAGACATCACGAAGGGGCGTACAGCTACGTTAGCCCTCGCTAATTTCGCTACCTGTGTTATAGTTTAGTGAAATGTGAAGGATAAACTCGGCATATATGCATGACCATAATCCAGCGACATGGCGTCGAGAGGGGTGTGTCTCATACCCCAAGTTTGCTAAAAACATTCAGTGGTTGGAAATTTCATGTCTGACGCAATTGGAAATTTCAGACCAAAATTAAGATGAAATTATTCGGGTAGTTTAATTTTCCAACCAGTATTTAGCGTGAAATTTTGCTGTTTTTAGATTAAATGTTGAATATTTTCCTATGCATACAACGGGCAACGTTCTGGACTGAGATGGTGGCCTCGTGGACATTTCGAACCATTAGGTGGTGTCAGATTGGAACCTATTGGCTTAACAAGAAATTCCCGAATTAGACATTTTGGATCTCGCCCATGGTACTGTTGAAGACATAAATAAGATCATTGTAAATAGTATTCAATTTGGCATTAGCCTTATATATCTAGCAATAGTGAAAATAGCAAACACTCGTGGCATTATTACATCGCATAATCACAAATATAGTAATCTTGGTCATGCATATACTATATATTATTCAGATCGTCTCTCTAAATAACATGTAATGTTTGGGGAAAGCCCCTGTGCTTTTTGTTTAATCCTCTGTCCAATCTTTCCGTTTAAATATACGTGCACAATATTATATTTACTTTTGTTTTGAATTGATGTTAATTACTTACATGTATGCTATCAGGATTGAAATATAATAAAATGTTTACAGAAACATGCAATGTTTAGTAACTGGTACGTAACCATTTGAGACCAGAAACATCAGCATTTGCCAACTTAATTTGCCATTCTGTGAACGTATACTATAAACTATGATTATGTGGACAGTTATTTAGTTACTGTCTGAAATTAAGCTAATCACATAAATGATAATATGATATATTGGATGGATTTGAACGAAACGGTACGCAAATGTTTAGTGGTATCTCAGACACACCCTGTGTGAGGCACCGTCCTGTGAGTTATGTTATGGCCGACTGAGCACGAATTCAATGGAAGAGGGGTGCTTTTCAAATGTTGCACAGCACTGACATGGAGTGGACAGTCACTCCAGTGTTCCATTGTTCACACTGGCTGTAAATGTTTTTTGAGGTGTTTTAAAAAAAATAAAAAACACAATTGTGCCAGCTCGCCACCAGTCTGCATCTGGGCAACTGCATGGATGATGAAACTGACGAAAGCGTACACAGAAGGACAACTCTATCTTGTTAGCAGTCACAGTCACGGCAAATTGTTTTTTTTTCTTTAGATTCACCACCATCTAACGATCGAAATGCAGAGAGGATATATGCTTTTCCCGAGTGAATATAGGAATTACCTGATGAGTGGCTACCATTTAAATGAGCCGCATTGGTCGCGAGTGTCAATAGCTATATGCCAATGTAGTGCTATACAAATTAGCCACGCATAAGTATTATAATTATATATTCCCACCCAAAATGACACCAATCGATATGATACAAAATTGCTTAAATAAAAAATTATATCAAGTTTGAAGAATAATTCCCAATATTCACTACCACAAGTAAGTTTCGATTTTCGCTCGATCACTGACATCGGGTCAAGGCGAATCATCATCATTCATTAATTTCATGCCATCATCCATTGTCCAACTTATTACCCGCCAAATTTATATACTTTTGTTGGAGAAAAAACACAAACACAAATTTTGTCATTCGACAATTCAACGTTTACCGCGAAGCCGTTATGTCATACTTATTCCGTTGGTATATATAGTGACGTTGTTAATGCAAATAAAATCGTGGCAACGCAGGATACATTTCGGGGGGAAAACTCTAAGCTGAAAAATGCGAATAAACCGTTTCGCTTTGCACATGGTAAAAATATGTATGTAAATTGAATTATGCCAGTGATTCGCCATGAATGGAGCTAGCGTGCAATATAAATGAGCTAGCGTGTAATATAAATGAGCCAGCGTGCAATATAAATGAGCTAGCGTGCAATATAAATGAGCTAGCGTGTAATATAAGGAAGCTAACGTGTATTTTATGAATTTACAGTGGGATAAAACTTTGACGCACAGTTCCAAGGCGCTCGACTAGCGAAACATCTCTTATTTTCCATTAAATGTCTAGATTTTCGGCATATAGGGATCACATAAATTTTCATAAACTTTACATATAAGTGGGATTTACGTGAGATTTACTGACACGTATGGGCACGTTCGATTTTATAAATACATGAACTTTACGGATCATTTATTTTCGAAATAAGAAATTTATGGAAGCGTTAAATTTTAAATATACGTGCAATTTACGTGCATTTATATTATAAATAACACATTTGTGCAATTTACGTATAAATTAATTATATTCGAACAACACATTCCTATGCATTTTTAAAATCAGCTCAATCCGTTATAATAGACGGCATAATCCACTTCACCAAATCGCATATAGCCTTGGTACATAATTGTAAGATATTTATCTGAAAATAGAAGGAAATATGTAAAGTTGGTACGATAAAATTATAAACAATGTCTAAAAATATGACAGCCCTACACAGTGGTTATTCCCTGGAAAATAAAGAGAAAATATAAATTGTACGCATACATATTTCTACATTTGTTCACGCTCGCTTCAAATTACCTATTGACAGATTATAGTGCACTCGTGCCTCGTGGTTGTGTGAATGAAATCGTTTTGTCCATTATATAATTCTTACGTAGAGCGCAGGTGTTATTACATCACTCTCCCAAACCGCGGGTAAAATTTTGAAAGTTCAATTCTCTATGTGGCCCGCTTCTTTGAGTTCGCCATCCTGATAAAAGACCGCTTATTGTACATTGAAGTAATATAAGCGTGGGGATAACTCCGTGGGATATCTATTCAATTAAGCCAAGAGCAGTTAACGGAGACCTGAGTTATATAACACCCGCCGCGGTAAGATGTTAATAAATTGATATTGAGATATGCCATGCCAGAATAGCAGCCATATGTAGACGAATAATTGGGATTTAAAGCAATATGGTTGAAGTAAAAATTGTCTGTTAAAGTGTTTTTCTCTATGGATTGTGATTCTAC
The DNA here is from genome assembly GCA_032622095.1 of Siphonodentalium dalli. Lineage (NCBI taxonomy): Eukaryota > Metazoa > Mollusca > Scaphopoda > Gadilida > Siphonodentaliidae > Siphonodentalium > Siphonodentalium dalli. The sequence continues at coordinate 134,590,482 of CP136067.1, read as the reverse complement.
TATATCATTCTAGGTGGTATGTGCATCAATTTCTAGGTGGGTGTGGAGTTCTCACCCTTGAGGATTTCCTATAATCCAAGATGGCGTCCAACATGGCCGCCATAGTATAAATTATGAACTAAGTCAGTTTAATCTATTTTGTTGGAAAACATATTGCATCAAATGTATACAAATATATATATTGTTTGGATGCTATTACATTATACTACTGTTTGTAGGAAAAATTGGCACTCCATATGAAAGATGGCTGCCAAAATGGCAATCAGAATTGAAAAAAAAATAGGTTTTTTCACTCATATCTCCTCTATCCGTTTTTCGTGTATTGAACTGGTGGCAGCTTCTGCCTTGCTTTCTAATTATTCATATCGTATGATCATTTGCCCAGTGCTATTTGTTGTTACTTTTGTCTCAGCCACTTCCAACACCTAAAATAGTGATCTTACAAAACGTGGTATAAAATATCCCGAATACTCAATATTGGTTTCTGACCACATTCTAGTGTGAAATGAACAGATTTGAAGGAATTAAGCGAATGAGAGAATTAACTACACATTGAAATCTCATTAGATACAAAAAATAAACACTTTTGTACACAATGGAAGACATTAATAATTTAGAAAGTATACTGTACGCATGTGATATACTTGTATATTGTAGAAGACCAGAGACTCTATTTCATTTATTCAAGCTACAATATTGTGTAAATTAGCGCACTGACGTCAGTTATATGTCGAGTGTATGAAAATAATATGATGGTGTTCATACTGACGTGGTTAAGCTTGACCATATGTACACATACATTTTGCCATATTGGGCTTTCGGGTAGGTGTATGAGTAAGTATCAGAATAATTTATAATTAAATGTATATTTCGAGAGGTCAAAAAGCTGTATTTCAAAAGCTATACAACATAAATATTTGTCACTCCCAAGTAGATCAAGGGCATAATGTGAATATGTCGTCATCAATCGAATATACATTGGGCTGCCGGTTTAATGCTATGGTGCGATCATGACATTCAAATATCACTCACTCACATTCAGATGACAGCATTGAATCTTGTGTGAGTTTAGATATCAGCATATACTGGGTATCGTTGATCATATGAACCGCTTCGTGCATGAAGAACAATATCATTTCCGTGAGCAATACTATACCAAGAGATGTCAGCAGGAATCCTAGGTTCTCATGCAAAAAAGCTACACATAACATGTGAAATCACGTAGCACAAGATCCTGAATACAATATTATTTCAGTGACAGTTGGAACATGCAAGTTTCTTCCCCAATTATATTGGTATATTCTTGAATATAGTTCTTGGCAACCAGACATAAATTGAGATAGAATATATCACATATAATGATCTGTTCCCAAAAGTAAGTCAAAATATTGGCAAGTGGTTAATTCTCAACCTGCCGATGATGCGTAGCACACAGTTGGTTAAACATAGGCAAGCTCTCATGCAGTCACGGAATTGTGCATATTTTGAACTATTCAGTGAAATAGAAATCACACTGTGGACACTCGCGATTGCTAGTGTTTGAGAAATTTCAAGGTATGCCCAAGATAATTGTTGCTTGTAAGCAATAGTTGCGGAGAACCTCGGGCCACGGTGGAACAAACTTGAAGATACACAGGAATAGGTTAGGACACCAGTTTCTCCGAATGAGTAGTTTACTCATGGTATATCCCAAGTTGTGGTGGGCGTGTGACGCTGGCACCAAGTTATTAGCTCCACTCTGATAGTATATTTTAATACTCGAGGATAAGTTGTGATGGAACAACATTACCCGAATGAAAATTTTGGTTTAGGAGCGAATGCACATCTATGACATTTTTTTTTATTCTAAGTGCACATGCCTATAACAGGTTTTGTTGTCACATCTGGACCTCAGTCCGTCATCTTTGTGAAATATACATGTTCCTAAATAATGATATCTGTTTAACATCCAGTGCACGTTCGCGGAAGAGGCACATTTACCAGGATAAAGATGTAAATGGTTTTGAGAGCCATTGCATTCAATGATATAAAATCTATCGAAATAATTAACACACCACAGTTGGACCCAGTCTCCAATATAGATAGCATGGTTATGCCAAATTATTTCCGATCAAGTACACCACATTTGGTGTAGACACATGCGTACTGATTAGATAAGCAACTAAATCTCCCCAGAACTATAAACAATATGCTTTGCGTGGGACGTAGAGCGAAGATTCAAGACAAAACTCAAAGTGTATGTCTAAATTGTCTTTCTAGTGAAGCATGAATTCGATCGATTCTACTTTTTTGGTTGGCGGTAGTTACTTCTGATCGGATGGCCATGTTGGCGCTATCTCAATGTTCTGAAAACACTCAACTATGGACAATTATTAGCCACATAGCGTTACTCAGTAGGACTTTACCCGAAATAGTTAGCATAAACAAGAATGCTACCAGAAAATGTTACTTGACTGTTAATTAATTGATTGAATGTGGTTTAGCGTTGTTTCCGATATACCATATCCCGACTAATAATGTTGAACGTTGAACATAATGTATATATTTTTATTTCCGTAATCTTTGAGCTATTTATTGATTTAATTACTGAGCAGAGGCACGAACTGCATTATTTCTCTAAAGAAGTGTCAATATTTGCATCACTGCTTATAAACATAATCAATATCTCAGTCGTATAAGGCTAAATACTGATTTTCGCAGCCATGTTGGGTCATACTTTAGCTATTATTAAATTGTTCAAGTGTGTGTCACCAATCTAACACTTTATATACATTTTCGGCCATTTATACTGACAAGATATATTATAGTGACAATTTCAGGCACCAATGAGATTAAACCATAATAATAGGCAATAATACTGTTCGCTTAACTCCCCCATTCTGCTCGTTTCACATTGCAATATGGATAGAAACGCGAAAGATATCCAAGATAAAATTGTTTGGGGATTGGAATGAACTGGGAACAAGGACATGCCAAGTATTATGTCTCCAACGCAGATTAGCCAACTACACGCATCAACCACGACATGTAAACGAATAATGTCGAAATATAAAATGTTCTATAAATTTGCCGCCAATTTGACTACCATCGTAACCCATAATATCCATTTCGGACCCTAATGGGATTGCACGTTATAGGTAATACTTCCTCTCGCTTAACTCCTTCAGATCTGTTCATTTCACATTAAAATATGGCTAGAAACCGAAAGTGAGTTATCATTGAAATTTCATAACAGTTATTAAAATATTTATTTTTAGGGATTGGAATTAGCTGAAGATAAAGGAACACCATATTTTCCTGCTCAATTATTGTGATATGAAACACTCCGGTATTGTGATTAAATAGAAATGGAGAATAATCTTGTTCAAAGTAGTCATTAGTACAAATATTATATCTAAATTGACAACACACACCGTCATTCTTTTATACTAATTAAATGCAGTGACTGCCGATGGTGAAATCGTTTTCGTTAGTTTATCGCTGATAGAAGCGTCCCGATTCGAGTAGTAAATATTTACAATTTAGCGTAGTTGAGACAATGTTTTCTATGGAGAGGTACGGTCGATTTGCTTGAGATTTTCGGTATGTTAGTAGAATACTACATTCCTCCAGCTGACACAGAACCTGAACACTAACTTATCAGTTTCACGCACCCGAACAAGTCCTTAATATGTCTTTAATGTAGGGCATGAATAATATGAAAACAGACCTCAATTTACCACTAGTTCCAAACAGTAGACACAGAATTAGAATATTTGAGTGAAAATGTGTCTATTTATCAAATACAGGTCACCATTTTGGTAGCGATTTTGCTATTGGAGTATCTATCAATTTCCTCTGTACAATGTTTTTTTTTTGTATTGGAATAAACAGACATGAATGAAGAATGTAAATACAGACAGGGTATATGTTATTATAAATACAGTTACATTCTTCCAATTATCTCACATCTAGCTCACTTCATTTACACGTCTTTCGTACGTCATATGCACTCCCAGTGACTTACATGTGAATAGGGACAAATCGAATAATGTGTTCATTTTATATAGTAATACATATGAAGGATTATACAAACTTTAAATACTACATGTAACCAAATATTTTGAAGAAAAACAAAACAAAACAAAACAAAAAACAAAAAATTATGTTATCAGCATGGTTGTAGCAAAATAGAGCCAATTTTCTGGAGAAAAATAAATTATACCAGCGTAGCCTAAAATTCACTTTTAACCTGAACACTCTTTGTTAAAATTATCCAAACACACTGTGTGCCTTTAAATATTTTATAATTATATGTAAGAAAGTAGGCCAGGGCATGGTAGAGTCTCACTCTTCCAAGCCTTGGATTGAGAGAATGAATGTCTGTGAATTTGTGTCTTTCTTCCTTTGTCATTCTTCCTGCTAAATAAAAAATTATTTGAGTGAAAATGTGTCTATTTATCAAATACGGGTCACCATTTTGGTAGTGATTTTGCTATTGGAGTATCTATCAATTTCCTCTGTACAATGTTTTTATTTTTTTTTATTTTTATTGGAATAAACCCAGACATCAATGAAGAATGTAAATACAGACAGGGTATATGCTATTATAAATACAGTTACGATCTTCCAATTCTCTCACAATTCGCTCACTTCATTTACACGTCTTTCGTAAGTCATATGCACTCCCAGTGACTTACATGTGAATAGGGACAAATCGAATAATGTGTTCATTTTATATAGTAATCCATATGAAGGATGCATCGGTAACTTCAACGCAAGTCAAACCTAACGTTGAATAAAAAAGATATACGCATTCAAAAGATATATCTTAATCGTGCGGTCCCTCATGTATATGCTCAAGCAATGTTTCTGTCAAAATAGCTATATTGGGGAGGGTTAAGTGTTTGGATCGTCGTCGTTATTCGGTCTCGGTAGTTTTGATTTGAGGAACAAGTTTCGTTGTTTTTTGTTTGTATTTTCTCTAACACAATGTTTTGATATTTGTGAATCGGGCTCCAAGCAGAGTTACATTAATCGATGATATGTCTGCCCATGCTTATGTAGAGCGATCGGAAAGTGTCGATGTCCAAGTTCGTGAAAGTTCTATTGACCATGCCGATGATTTGAGAAGCTTTATTGCAGATATAATTAACGTGTTATTGGTGGTTTTGCGGGTGTATGAATCATATGATATTCCATCCTTGGGTTATTGCATGTCGCATGTCGCAATGCAGTTCCAGCTCACATATGTGACGCATGCGGAGCTAGTTTTCTTATAATACAGGCAGAGTCTGGGCGACCACGTGAATGCTAAACGCAACAACAGCAGCCTTACATGCGGGTGTGGCAAATCATACCGTTATAGGTCTGGACTTTCCACACCGACGAGAGACTGGATATGAGTGATTACGTTTGTAGTAATACAACCTATTAAAAACTATCCCTGTTAAATCGAGTCCCATTTTATTTTTGCCCAATGCCCATTCGTATGAGTATTTTATGTGGGCGGTGTTGGTTATTATATAGATCCAATACTACAATGTATTGCAAAGCGCCATGCACAAGCCAGGGGGAGTACTAAGCTACCAGCCATTGTCTGGGGGAATATATCACTCATATACTAAGCTATTGTACAATGTACATGTATTGCCAACAATACTTTAGACATTGGAATTGGAGTCTGGTTGTTTTATCACGTCGGTCATACCAGCCTTAAGACGTTTAGGGTTATTGGACACATCTAATGAAACGCAAACGGTCTCGGTGTTATTGTTCGCAACAATTCGTTTCCCAGATGAATAAAGATGTAGCGGTATGAGGCCAGGAATAGTTTGTGTGCGATAAAAACTCCCTTCCGTCCTCAGAAAATCGCCGCCTAAACTTAACTTCATCCTCCCGGTGGCTCATGCACAAATGTTGTATTACACCATCGAATTGCTTAAATATATAGCTGAAAAATAGTAGCATTTGTATATATCAATTATGTGCAGTCAGCTCTGCAAATAAAACGAGCGTAAAACCACCTGCTGTCGTTACCACTTCATATATTGCAACAACTGCGGACAGTACCACCAACCACTGCGAGCAGGACCATTCAACTGCTTCTTTAAGTAAGACAATAGAGCAGTTAACTCAAAATGTTTTACTCGCGGTTCAGAATACAAGAATCTGAGAACAATTACTAATGTAATATTCGACGTCTATCTGAATATATTATTTTTTTACATAGATAATCACTATTTTCTTGTTAAAAATGGGGTACGAATACATAAATTATTGAAAATCAACATTATATCTAAATGGTTGTTAATACAAACGCAACATATAATGTATTGGTTCTCTGGCAGTCCACTCGGTCGCTCACATGTGCTATGATATTGAGTGTTTGTCCTCGATGTGTGTTTCTTCCTTCTCTGTGTGGCATTTGTTTATATTTTTCTACCATAACTGTGCCCTGCGACCAGGAGCTTAACCACTGCTACCTCGCTGTGCAGGACCGGTTCACAGGGGGTGGACCACTACTCTGTCAATCGTTCCTTGTAACATACGAATGCTAATTCCATGTGCTTTGTTCGGTTTGGTCAATTGTATGGCTTCAGGTATATAGTCGATCGTGACATGATACCATCACATTTATTCGGAAAATAGGAAGATTGCATTTAGAATTGTCGATGTCTGAATTAGCAACATTTTTTTCATTAAGGAGACAGGCTTTATAATCGTCACCAAAGACCAAATTAACGCTGCTGTTTCGCGTGGGCGGAATGCCGGAGTTCGGTGCATTATCAAGAAGCTCTCTGACAATCATGTAGCAGAATTTGTTTGCGGATGGGTCGGACTTTATTATAGTCTCGATATCTTCATCATATTTAGCGTACTTATTCATATTGTTTACCGAATTTCGACTTTTTTTGTACTTGATCCAATCTTTCGGTTTCCCCGATTTAAGGGCTATTTTATGTGGCGAAAACGATTTCTTCTGCGGATGGCAGATCTTAATTCAGAATTGAATAAACAGTTGTCGTGTTTTTCGGATAGGAACTTTCTTTCTGGGAACTGTTTCTCTCATAATTATGAGAAATTTTCTGAAGAATACACAAGTCGCACAGTTTATGTCTTTAGTGCTTTTCAGAATGGTATTCCAATCCACTTCAAAGATCAATGACCGAGCCAGTTCAAAATCTGCGTTTCTATACAGCCAAACAGTTCGGTAAAATGACTTTTGGGGACTACACCCAATAGCGACGTATGCGTATACTGCATAATGGTCTCATATACCGAGATCGAAAACATCGGCATGGTAAGATACAACATCTTCACTGTTCAGAATGTGGCCGAGGAGTGTACTAGTATAGTCTCTGTTACTCTAGTGGGACACCCATTCAGGTTTCTTAAACGGTATAGGCATCAATTATGGTATTTATTTTGGAACCGGGGTTTATCACTTTAGAGTTGGAATCACCTGTGAGTATAGGCGGTAAGTTCAGGTCCAATGCAATGTCGATACTCTCATCTAAGAATTTCCAATATTCAGGATCGCAAAATTGATCTGATATGTAAGACATTTCACAATAAGTAGCTAGTTTTATGCATATCAATTCTGAACCACATGACATAGTTATCGAATTCCAGTTCAGGAATACGCTAAAAGGCTATATAGTCCAGGAGATATTGGTCGACCTCTGCACCCCCCCCCAGGACTTAACTTCACCCCACTAATTTTCTTCCTTAAGATCTCTTCTAATTTTTTTCACTTGTTAACAAGAACAAAAAGTGGCCGCAGAGACTCCAGACAAGATGGCGTCCATCATGGCGGCCATTTTTTTTAAATGCACCAGGTCTCTTTGATCGCCATTATAGTAAAGATGATAGCACATGCGGTCTTGTTTTCCGCCCGATTCGTTATGCTAATATATAATCCTTACAAATTAGCCAAAAATCCGACACCAGAATCCAATATGGCGGCCAAGATGGCCGCCGAAATATGAAAATATGCTATTTTTCTGACATGTTACCACCTTTCGTTTGTCTCTGTGGGAAAATGTTAGAATTTGTGCGTCATGTTATACATTTGTCATATAGAGGAATCATTGTCGAACATATGGGGACCATAATATGCATTCATTGCGGGATATTTTTGTCCGATATCACGTTTTCCCAAATGCCGGTATCATAGGCCAAAGCCGAATCTCCGTTAATAACGCGATGTTATGTTTCGAATCAATGAATGTTATTGCTATTATAACAACACCCATGCATATATATTTGCAGGAGATACTCGAGCTAGGATTCCTCTTATACCTGAGTTGAGGAATATTTACCCAAATCCAAGATGGCGGCCAAAATGGCCACCAGAAATAAAAAATCGCCGAAAATCGCTGATTTTAACACCAGTGAGCATTATTGTCATGACAACTCCACACCTGCTTACTATTGTAAGTTGGGAACACTTAGGCGAAGAACTTTCCTTGTACCATATCCAAATAAAAGCCCCAAAATCCAAAATGGCGCCCACAATGGCGGACAGATTTTGAAAAATCACCGAAATTCCCTCATATTCACATCATTGGGCATTATTGTCGAGACAAATCCACCCATGCTTACAATTGAGTTGTAAATACTGAGGTGAAGTAATTACATTACATCTCATGCAAGAAATTGTTTTCCAAATCGAAGATGGCGGCCAAAATGGCGACCGAAATTTGAAAACAAGTCTACATTACTTTACTTTCTTACGATGGGCGTTATTGTTTCGCGATTTCTATCCACCATTACATGTTGATATGGAATAGTGACATGAAGTATTCATTAGGGTTTGGCAATTGATACTCACAGCCAATATCGCTGCTAAATTGGCGTCTAGAAATTGAAAAGAAATCGATATTTTCACATATTAATTTCAACTTTTTGTCATAATATCGGTATGTATGGACGAAACTGTACATAAACCATCTACTATTTAACTTAAAGGTATCAAAACGCATAACATAGCTCGTATCCTTCTGGAAATATGAAACGCCACAATTAATATCGCGATGTGGCATTTCGAAATCCAGTCTCCACTTAGCGCCGATAATGGCTGTAAGCGTAGGTTCGCCGAATAGTTATATCAGAACAATTACATGATAACAGATTCTGATATGCCACGTCACGTCCATAATTATCTGGACCAGCTTCCATTTCTTTGTCTGAAAAATCTAGGTCGCGCACACCGACAAAGTATTCACCACTTCCTGGGAGTAGGGTCCCTCTAATCTTAACGTTTCAAACAATTCATTTTCCGGTGTCTAGCTTACAGAAGGTCATCTCTATGTATGTGTCTCATACCCCATGGGATAACGACATGTACACCTGGCGAACCAGTTAACTAGTCACTTCTCAATAGATGGTTCGTCAACTCACAAACTCAGCGAACGCATTGGCATATGTGGACAACTTCGACAGTGTTTCGAAGGTTGCTAGCTGTCTCATTCCCTTGGACAGATGTCTATCTGCTAAGGAGAATACCCGAGTGTACAGACTACCCACACTTCTTGACCATTATCCGAAGCAAACTGTGTGACGCCCCGCAGTTGTCTCCCAGCAGAGAAGAACAATGCTCGCGGTGCTAGTTTGTGGACATGCGCCATGATAGTGGGAATGAAATGGGCCACTGTATACACCACCCCTACACCTGGTGCATGTTTAGGATATCGAATGAATGTCGTGCGTGTCGGTTTTATTTGGTGTGGTAAGATTGTATTTCCACATCCGTTCCGAAGCCTTTCTGATTCAACTACGTACACTTTTGTCTGGATAATAATATGCTAGCCTCCCTCAAAACAGTCGGATGGACTAAAGGATAATGTCTTTATAGCATGAATGTATGCGTGTTTTGTTATCCTCTCTCGGGGTTAGTGTCAGTATGTGGGCGGTATTATTCAAAAAAAATGTCAGGAACTGTGGTGCATTTATTTCACTATGCATTTAAAGAACAATTTACAGTCTCGATGGCAATGGCTGTGGCCGTTGGGGAACGCGACCTTTATGATCATATAGCTTTATATATATATATAACTTTAGAATATAGTAGTTAATGTCTCATGCAGGAAAATGGTCGCATTGGTGATGTTACCAAGAAATCACTTGGTGTACCAACGTTTGTTGAACTGAATGCAAGAGCTCATCAACGTAACATTCCTCTGGATGTTCTTCGCGTTGAACATTTCACCCTTTTGTTGATGGCATTTCTTGAACCATACCACCCAGCGTGAGTATGACATATCAACCAACTATCAAAGGTATCGCCTTTAAGACTACACCCCAGTCTTGGTGGGGCTTATACAGCAGTAGCCAATGGCATACTCCTGGTCCAGTTGTTTAGGAACGGCTTCCAAACGGATGGGGACATACAATCTTAGCATACAAGGAAAGCAAAGCCACACATGAGATCATGTCTGAATCTAAAACATAACAAAATAAGGGGCGGTGCAGTCATGGTCCAATTTCATTTCCACTATCTTGACACATACCCACAAACTAGCACCGTGTGTATTGTTATCATCTGCTTGGATCTGTTCGGTGAGACGATTGCTGGACGCCAACAAGCTTGTTCTTATGATCATGTTCAAGGAGTTTGGATATATTATGCATTATGGTCTTCTACGCCTTAGCAGAAATGCATCAGTCAAATATCGGGCTTTCAACATTCGAAGCCATATACAGAAGTTGTCCGGGTACGTCAGTGCATTAGATGAGTATGTGAATTGATGAACCATATATTGAGAAGTGGCTCTTTTGGAAGATCACTAGCTGTACACGTTGTTAACCCCATTAGGTCACCGAATACCTGTATAGTGTATCGCAAAAGATGACGCATATACCCCATATGTAGCATCTGAATTATACCATAAGCTATACCACGAATGAAGCTCGCTAAGAATTCCAAGCTTTCGAAACCAACACGTGAGCTGGACACCGGCATGTGTATTGTTTGAAACATTCCGATTAGTGGCACACTCCTACAAAGAAGAGTACTGAACTGTTGTTGTGTGTGAGATAGGTTAATCTGACGAAGAGACGGAAACGAGTCTAGATAATGCTGAATGTGGCAATTCAGAATAAGCTCAGGTACTGTTGTTTTGATTCTTGGAAGTCATAATATGACTATTCGGCGCACCTATATACGGTTACGGCCAGTATGAGCCCTTAGTGGAGAATGGATTTTGAAATGCCACATTGCGATTGTGGGTTTTCATCCTTCCAAAAGGCTACGACTTACATTGGAACTAATATATGGCTTATATTATGTACTGTTTCGTTTATACAAATCAATATTATGACAAAAAGTTGAAATTAGTATGTGATAATATCGGCTTATTTTCAATTTCTGCCCGCCAGTTGGCCGCCATATTGACTGTGAGTATCATTTGCCAAACCCTAATGAATAAAACCATTTCTTGCATGAGATGTAAGTTAATTACTTCACCTCAGTATTTCCAACTCAACTGTACGCATGGATGGAGTTGTCTCGACAATAATGCCCAATGATGTGAATATGAGGGAATTTCGGTGATTTTTCAAAATCTGTCCGCCATTGTGGGCGCCATTTTGGATTTGGGGGACTTTTATTTGGATATGGTACAAGGAAAGTTCTTCGCCTAAGTGTTCCCAACTTACAATAGTAAGCAAGTGTGGAGTTGTCATGACAATAATGCTCACTGATGTTAAAATCAGCGATTTTCGGCGATTTTTTATTTCTGGTGGCCATTTTGGCCGCCATCTTGGATTTGGGTAAATATTCCTCAACTCAGGTATAAGAGGAATCCTAGCTCGAGTATCTCCTGCAAATATATATGCATGGGTGTTGTTATAATAGCAATAACATTCATTGATTCGAAACATAACATCGCGTTATTAACGGAGATTCGGCTTTGACCTATGATACCGGCATTTGGGAAAACGTGATATCGGACAAAAATATCCCGCAATGAATGCATATTATGTTCCCCATGTATTCGCCAATGACTCCTCTATATGATAAATGTATAACATGACGCAAAAATTCTAATATTTTCCCACAGAGACAAACGAAAGGTGGTAACATGTCAGAAAAATAGCATATTTTCACATTTCGGAGGCCATCTTGGCCGCCATATTGGATTCTGGGGTCGGAGTTTTGGCTAATTGGTAAGGGTTGTATATTAGCATAACGAATCGAGCGGAAAACAAGACCGCATGTGCTATCATCTTTACTATAATGGCGATCAAAGAGACCTGGTGCATTTAAAAAAAATGGCCGCCATGATGGACGCCATCTTGTCTGGAGTCTCTGCGGCAACTTTTTTTTCTTGTTAACAAGTGAAAAAAATTAGAAGAGACCTTAAGGAAGAAAATTAGTGGGGTGAAGTTAAGTCCTGGGGGGGGGGGGGGGGGGGGGGGGGTGCAGAGGTCGACCAATATCTCCTGGACTAATATGGTTTGCAAAAATAGACTGCAATGCCACCCCCAAATTTTGTTCCATTATTTCTTATTGGTTCACAAAAGGATTGGATAAAAATATTTTCGGATGAAAACGTATCATCAATGTGTGTTTCAGTAAAGCAAATCACACCATAATCATTTAGTATGTAAGCAACATTGCTCCGTATATGTTTAGATGAAAAATCGAAATATGAAGCAGATCATCCGACGAGGATGTCGAATTTGTTTCAGGGTGTGGATGTCTCCATAAATAATCAGGAGTAGGGTTATACAAGCCGCATCCGTCGGATTGCTGTTTTATTCCTGATATATTGACAGATAAATTTGGGCTATTTCCAACCTACTTTCGGAAATCAAAGTGAAAAGCCCTATCGAAGCAGGGTACTGCAGGTTACAAATCACCAAGAGTTGGTACATAATTAAAGTTCCAATTTGTGCTTCAGAAAGGGAATCCAAAACATCAGAAAATCAGCTCAACTAACATGGACCGTGGGTGCTAATACTGTATGCTATAAATGTGAATTTGGTTTCGTAATTTGGATTACATTATATATTGACATGTGTAAACATTTCCTTCCTCGGTTCATCGGTTTCAATGAAACAAAATTTACAACAATATACGAATACCATTACGAAAAGTCGGATCCCCGACATCTTGTATTGACTGCCGGCTTTTGTAGATTCGAGGGACAATTTAATGGGTTTCATCAACGGAGAAAAAAAAGACTACCATGCTTACATGAAACTACAAAAAAACGGTTCTCGAGGTGTCAGTAAATGAACCATGGATGGCAACCTAAGGGGGATGAGCTGACATTAAGCACTTCTGCCACAGTGAAGGCACTCTCGATGCATCTAGTCGCCTGAGTGTTATTTCGTGGGAATCCGGTTTCAGAATCTGAATCCGATTACGGGGGCGGGGCTAATTCCCGATTTTAGGTCAGATTTTGAAATCCACGTGATCTTCGATACTATGTTTAATGTTCTCCCAGCGTTAAATATGGCTCATGTATTTGACGCAAGTATCATTTGTATCTTATATTTATAAAGTTCATGTTTGTTGTGAAAGTCATGCTTTGCTTCTATGTGTGTATACATTGCACTTAATTAGCTGCCAATCCGACTTAATCGCATCTTTTTTCAAGTTAAGGTGTGTTTGTTGTTGAGGGCAAGCATTTCTAACAGCTCTAGGTCTCCTGATTCAAATTCCGAAGACGTTGTGGAGAACACACGAAAGTTGTCAGTTGTACAGGGACGTGGCGACAGGGGTTGGTTGGAGTGTCTCGACCCCCCCCCGAACTTTGGTACAATTTTCTTAGCTGTACAGTCATTCACACGTGAGGCAAATCAGGATTCTTTTGAATAATTGTTCCAAATAATGCTACGTACAAACCAGCAAACGCAACAAACAAACCCGATTTTAAATAAATACATATACAAACTTATGAATAACTCGGGGAGGGGGTGACCGGTGATCTGTATATATGTTCAACTCGTTTTTTTAGTCATGTTGCTTTACCATTACTAATTATTTATTTTTCAGTGTAATAACATATGCGAGAGTGGGTACAATAAAGTGAGTCAGCACTTGTCATCCAATCTCGTTGTCTGTATAAACAGATGTATGTGTATTATATATCATGTGATATCTAAATTTGACAACAATTTTAAAATAAATGTGTCTAAACTAAACTTTGGTACATTTCCAGCAGTTCGAAATGTCATGCATGACACAACATTAGTTGGACATTAATTTGGCACCATATATAGGTTGGAATTATTCTCATTGTTTGATTTTTTTCAACCAGTAAAAGTTGGTAATTTTCCAAACTTAGGGTGTGTCAAGTTGGATATTTCCAAGGGGGTGAAAATGGAATTCTGCAAACCTGTGAGATTGATGTTTGGTTCAAGGTGGGGGGGGGGGGGTGGTTGCAGTTGGTCGGAAATTTGAGGAAACATTTGGCCACGACACTGTGTTGGTACTTAATCAATAAATTGACTGACATTTGCACTATATAGTCCTGAGATCCTAGAATAAGCTTTACATTTGTGTTTGTGCAATTGGGAGATGAGTTCACGTGCGATCACAAGACCACAACATTAGCTTCATGGGCAAAGCTTTATTTTCCAACTAATGTGCAGCACGTTGGGCAAAAAATGTCTGTGTTTCTTCCTTATACAGAGACTATTGTGTAAAATGACTGCATTTAACGAAACAACACATTTTTAATAAGAAATTGTGATAAGAATAGATAACACATACGTATATCTGATAATCCATCGATATAATATAATCCTACTAGTTCTTGAATAAGAAGGAACATATAATAACGAACAAAGCAGAAGACATATAGATGCAGGTTCACGTTAATTCGGTCAATGGTGACGTATCCGCCGAATTCGAAATGGACATGCGTTCGGGTGGTATTTTATGGGTGGAATTATGAAATGAACATGATATGGTGAAAGTGACAATGAAATTGACAATGCTTTGCTTCAAGTTCGCGTGCAACTGAAGTGCTCTCCCAGCGTTACTATCAATACCATTGTTATTTGGCTAATTTCAGTAATATTCTTCCCGTTTACACTCGATAACATAAATTTGTCTCCGCATTTAAAATTATTTGTACACAAGAGACGGATTCTTATGTTTTATTGTGTTTTTAAACTCCGAGGTGGCGAAATCTCGGTTTGTTTACATTACGAACATTTGAGTCCGTAATCGGAATCCGAATCCAAATATGGATTACCACGATATTACGATTACTGTATGTTCGTTTACTGATTCTGGTCTGT
Organism: Siphonodentalium dalli; assembly: GCA_032622095.1. NCBI lineage: Eukaryota > Metazoa > Mollusca > Scaphopoda > Gadilida > Siphonodentaliidae > Siphonodentalium > Siphonodentalium dalli. Next base: position 134,575,242 of record CP136067.1, on the reverse strand, counting down.
TCGTTTACCGAACCAAGTCGTACGGGGACTAATCCATAATCTGAATCCAGATTCCCACGAAATAACGACTCTGGTTATAATACAATTTAATTTTAGATTGTTAATCATGCTTTGTTTAAGGTAAGGTGTCTCTACGCGACAAAACATATTTAGGGATTATTTATATGATCCCATGGACAAGTATACCCCTAAATCCATATTTATATCGACATGCTAAACGAAGAGAGTTAGTAGCAATTTTACCAAATTATGATGTGTTTTATAGGTATCGGTATTTCACTCGTATCCAAACGGAAAAGCGCTCTAATTCTTGTTACATGTACACATAGACATCCAATTCACGATTGTTCGCCCCACCTCTCCCTAAAGATTATCCGGTGCCGTAGTGCTGCCGATATTGTTTTCAAGTCAGCATGCATCAATATATGTGAGGCAAAGTAAACACAAACACAATATCAATAAATACTGAAAAAATATAATTCGATATCTCGTTCAGACATCAGAACATTTTCTGGGTCTATTCGGTGAACACACTTCCAGTGATATAAATTGTAAACGGTATAACGTATTTGCGAAGTAATAGAATATTCAGAAACAAACACAACAGACACATCAGACACACCAAACGCGCCTATAACATGCAGGCTACACATAGTGTCACGGGACATTGTTTCCACAAGCATGCATCATTGTTTCCTAGTAGGCATTTAATGAACCAAATGGAGAACCCAAAAAGGAATTATTTGGTTCCATGCTCTGGTTCTATCCGGGGATTCAAAGCAGGTCACATTGGTTCTCTCCTCAGGACTACAATTAGAAACAAGTTTGGTTCCATGTGGATACCGAATGTCTGTTGTGTACTTTGGTTCTTGAATGTGGTTATTCGAGGAACACAAACAATCATGTCTGCATCTTCATTTGGTTCTGTATTTTGGTTCTTCTCGAAGAACCGAAACATGTTTGATGTTTGGTTCTTCGTTTGGTTCCCCAGCTGGGACCAACCTTGGAACCAACTGTTTTATGTGTGTACACCGAGTCTCCATCCAGGGCACAAGGGACCATATATATTCTAAATGAAAACGCTTCCGTTGCGATCATACGATAAAACCGTGCCGCCAAATAAGGTGATAATTATTATTTTATTTTTCAACGATACGGACGACCGATCGTCAAAGAACGCAACATAAAAAATACACAGGGTAATGCTTATCGATCCAAACAGTGGAGTTAGTTTTCCTTGCGTATTTTTTGCATACACCATCTGATACCCCCATGGTTATTTGTGAACGCACTTAGAGCATCGAACCGACCGTTGGTCGTTTTATTCTGTGTTATATTCTGATGCGGTATCATTCAATTGAGGCTGTCGAAGTCTTTCTAATGCTGGCATAACTATCACGTCATCACAAAGATTCGTGTATCTGATGTCAATTATGGCGCGTTAATACGAAGAGCAAGACAATGTCAGGTATGCTCCATGTGACTTACTAGACAAATGAAAAATACCCGACGGGTACGGTACTCTGATATAATACCGCTCGTGGGTGATCTGTGCCAATTTTGATTGGTGTTCATTGGTATCCGTTAAATAATTTCTAAGTAATATACCGGTAACCGGTTATGATCAATCAATATTATCGTTTGTTTCAATACATGACTTCGTAATTTTAGATGAGTTGTCAGAATCGCTGAAGTATTATCTGGATATATTTGTAGGGAAGTGGATAGATGGTCTCCATTGGCAGGAGGGTGTGGTTGAACCGGACAACACTCCCAAAATGGTATAGTTCTATTTGCACATCCACCCCCTCGGCTTTGACGACCTATATAGGAATTATGTTATATGTAAAATACTGACATATAGAGGCATAACTCCATGCAAATTATTCAGGCCTCGATTTATTTGTCTTTATTTGATTAGCAGTCCTTGATTCGTCACCGGGGAGGGACGCTGACCCAAATGTCGAACCACGGTTCGCCCTGTGTGAGAAATCTGAACCTGAAAACAGCAAAATCCCCAGCTGTGTTTTATAAAAGTGTGTCAGGTATGACAATTCCAACTGTTGAACAATGTTACTATAGTTGGAGAGGTAATAATGAGACCCACCTAGACACATGCCATCACATGCCTCTTTGGTAGCAGTCACGTGCTATACACCACAGCCCCATGGACCAAAACAAATCCACAACTCTATAAAACTTCATATGGGGTCTCAATGGGGGTGGGGTAAACAAATTTGCATACAAAGAAAACATGATCACATTTTCCACCCATATATGCTTGTGCTATTATAAAGTTATTATACAATGTTGTAGACAGTATGTGTTTTTCTTGTCCTCGTCCGTGTTTTGGTGAAAATTGATCTCGGACGAGACACGCAGTGTTGATTGAGTCCATGCAATATGACTTTTCACCACAACCTGGACGAGTACAAGAAAAATACATACTGTACACAATATTGTATAATGACGGTGTACCTCTCCGACTGAGTCATCTAGAAACCCGGACGCCTCGGAGGAATTGTGTTTTCGTGAAAATGATAAGATGACATCGTCACAATAAAACGAATATATAACATCCGACTAAAAGGGACGCCGGAAGAATTTATTAACAATATCCTGCACTTGGGGTGATTAACTGACTTAAAATGCAACTATTTTCAATGAGCAAAAAGTTGAAACAAAATTTGACGACCAACTTATCGTATGATCTACGGTTATGCGTTTATTCCCTAACAAACGATGTTGATAAATACGAATAGAAGATATTTACAAACTATTAAAAATGTTGCAGTACATTGAGTGTACAATGTAACTTGACGACAGAATCATCATATGATCAGTGAACAACTCTCTACCAGTACGGTGCTTTATAGCACATCGTAATTCATTGTAATCTAGATATATCGTTTTGATGCTGGTGCATATTTGTTGATATTTCACACTGTTCGCAATGAGACAATGGATTCTCGTGTTTGTGGTTATGTTGGTCATATGGGGCCACCGTGTAGGTGCGTGGTCATGGGTGAGAATGAGGATGAGACCAACAGCGTGCAGAATGAATTTCAAGTATGTCTGCGATGGTTTCAGGCTCGGAAGGAGGTGTACATGGATCCGGAAAATAGGATGTGGCCGGAGAAAGCGGGTGAGTAAAGCCAGTTTCACACATGTCCTATTTCTGGGGGCGTTACTAGAAACGGTCCTATTCTTCTTTTCACACATGTCCGTTTCTGCACAATAACTGACGAGCATGCATTCGACATATTTAACCCTTTCAGTGCGTTAGAGCTCTTTCCATCAATGTATCACATTATTATAATCAATAAATTTAAAAAATGATCAAGGAAATATGGGTTGATACAAAAATCGGACTTGGCAATTGAAGGGTTAAACAACTCCTGATATAACAGAGATGATAAATTTGGTGGTAATCAGCAACTAACCAAATTCTTATCAAATTTAGTACCCTTCCTGCATCCCCGCATCTCTCACACAAACCGCACCAATTTGACGTCTTTAAATAAAACGTTTAGATTCCTCGTTTCATGAAGAAGAATATAAGTAAATTCTGTTAATATCTATTTTCAAAATGGATTCTTCAGACAAGGTTGCCACCATTCTGTTTAAGATAAGTGAATATTGCTCATAGATACGTGTGTTGAAGAATCACCGTCGCATGCCTCCACTGAAGCCCACAAAGCAAAAATGATTCCCCGTGGACCAATGTACTGAACATAGGCCTTTATTATATGCTAAGCTGTCAAATAATCACAACCCAAAGGTTGTTTTATGGTTCGTAAGCGACGGAAGTATAGTTGTGACGTCACTAATTTATATACTCTATCAACCTCAAAATTTGTTTTTTTTTTACATCCCGGCGATTCGGACCTATAGGGCCTTTATGGTGACCGCCATGTTGGAATAACCTTGACAAATTAACAAAACGAATTTATTTTTCTTCTTCGATCAGCCTCCCCCATAGCAACATTGTTGAATTTGAAAAACAAAATAAACCTTATTAAAAATTAAATGATTGAAGAAGATTTAGTTGACATAGGCGTATAGCATTAGGCAAACTTCGTCAGATTCCGAACCGTTTCAGTTTGAGATTACGTCCCCTGGCCCATAGCAACGTTGCGATTGGTGACGTAATTTTCGTTACAAAATGGGATCGCCCAGGTGCAAGAAGTTATCGGATAGTGCATATTCGAAATTCTCCGTTGTTGTTTCACGTGCTGAATTTTATTGGTATAAGCGAATCGATTGGGCATACAGTGTGTGTGAAGTCTCCGGACTTGGTTGAACAGGGGAAGTGAAACTCAGTCAGTAGTAAAGAAAACTGAATGATGAATCTGTGACTGAAAAAATATAATTCGATATCTCCTTCAGACATCAGAACATTTTCTGGGTCTATTCGGTGAACCAACATCCAGTGGTATCAATTTTAAACGGTATCATGTATTTGAGAAGTAATAGAATATTCAGAAACAAACACAACAGACACATCAGACACACCAAACGCGCCTATAACATGCAGGCTACACATAGTGTCACGGGACATTGTTTCCACAAGCATGCATCATTGTTTCCTAGCAAAAAGGAATTATTTGGTTCCATGCTCTGGTTCTATCAGGACTACAATTAGCAACAAGTTTGGTTCCATGTGGAAACAGAATGTCTGTTGTGTACTTTGGTTCTTTAATGTGGTTATTCGAGGAACAAAAACAATCATCTCTGCATCTTCATTTGGTTCTGTATTTTGGTTCTTCGCGAAGAACCGAAACATGTTTGTTTGGTTCTTCGTTTGGTTCCCCTGCTGGGACCAACCTTGGAACCAACTGTTTTATGTGTGTACACGGAGTCTCCATCCAGGGCATAAGGGATCATATATGTTCTAAATGAAAACGCATCCGTTGCGATCATACGATAAAGCCTTGCTGCCAAAGAAGGTGATAATTATTTTTGTTAAATGATAAGGACGACCGATCGTCAAAGAACGCAACATCAAAATACACAGGACAAGGCTTGTCGATCCAAACTGTGGAGTTTGTTTTCCTTGTGTATTTTTCGCGTACACCCTCTGATACACCGATGGTTATTTATGAACCGACTATATAAGAGCATCGATCTGACCGTTTGTCTTTTTATTATGTGTTATATTCTGATGTGGTATCATTGAATTGGGGCTGTCGAAGTCTTTCTAATGCTGGCATAACTATCACGTCATCACAAAGATTCGTGTCTCTGATGTCAATTATGGCGCGTTAATACGAAGGGCAAGAAACTGTCAGGTATGCTCCATTTGACTTACTTGACAAATGAAAAAAATACTACGAGAAAATATCCGAAGGGTACAGTACTCCGATATCATATGGCTCGTGGGTGATCTGTGTCCATCTTGATTGGCGGTCATTGGTAAGTATTATGCCGGTAACCGTTCACGCGCTCACATGTTATGATCCATCAATATTATCGTTTGTTTCAATACATGACTTCGTAATTTTAGATGAGTTGTCAGAAAAGGGAAGTGGCTAGATGGTCTCCATTGGCGGGGGATGTGGTTGAAACGGGCCATACTCCCAAAATCGTATTGTTCTCTTTGCACACCCACCTCCTCGGCTTTGACGACATATATAGGAATTATGTTATATGTAAAATCCTGACATCAAGAGGTCTAACTCCATGTAAATTATTCAGGCCTCGATTTATTTTTCTTTATTTGATTAGCAGTTCTTGATTCGTCACCGGGGGGGGGACCCTGACCCGATATGTCGAACCACGGTTCGCCCTGTGTGAGAAATCTGAACTTGAAAACGGCAAAATCCTAGCATCTGGACTGGCCACCAGCTGTGTTTTAATAGTGTGTCAGTTATGACAATTCCAACTGTTGAACAATGTTACAAATATTTGGAGAGGTAATGAGACCCATGCCGTCACATGCATGTTTGGTAGCAGTCACGTGCTATACACCACAGCCCCACGAATTAAAACAAATCCACAACTCTATAAAACTCATATGGGGTCTCGATGGTGGTGGGGTAAACAAATTTGCCAAAAAAAAAACATAACATGTTCCACCCCATGTATGTGTTATTATAAAGTTATTATACAATGTTGTGTACAGTATGTGTTTTCTTGTACTCGTCCGGTTGTGGTGATAAGTCATCTTGGACGAGACACGCAGTGTTGAGTCCATGCTATGTGACTTTTCACCACAACCTGGACAAGTACAAGAAAAACACATTCTGTACACAACATTGTATAATGACATGTTTATTATCCATCCGTATGTTTATCCCAATTTTGGGAATAAAACTTGTGTGCATGGTTATTTTTGGTATTGGTCGGCACTTGATTCTCTATAAAAGCATGTATTTGATCATCAGAAAGCATGATTTGGAAGTCAAAAACAAACTCAATGCGGAAGTGAAACGTGTTCGAATTGCACGAGCATCATAATTTCACCGATTCAATTGGTAATCGAGTATTTAGTGACGTCACGGAGCCCCGATAAAAAAGTCAAATGGAGTCCAATATGACTTTTTTATCGGGACTCGACGTCACGAAGTAACTCTATCGCCAAATGAATCGGTGAAGTTATCGGGAGTCCAATATGAGTTTTTGCCGAATTATCATTTGACGGCTTTTGCCCAATCAGAAATAGTGATTGTTAAGGGATGGATAATAATAAATTATAGGATAGGCGTGTACCTATTTACAAATAACACGACCAATATCTCATATCGCTCGGCTTGGAAGGTCTTTATACATGAATGTAGCAGCGTGCGTGGCGATATAAATTCCGTTAAAAAATTCTAAGTTGGAAATATTTTGATGCTATGGATTAATATGGGCTATAGGCTGTTTAACCCTTTACCCAACAGAACGCACTTAAACGCCCAAATGAAGCTTCAACAGCCTAAATTATCTTGGGTCTGTCTCAATAACACCATGCAAATATGGATATCATTGGAACCGGCTCATTGCCCACATTGTGATAGTTACAGTTACACCCTGTGCCAATGCATTCTCTTATATATGCGAGTAGACCATAGGTCGTCTCGCATATATAAGAGAATGCATTGGCCTAACAAAAATTCTTTAACAATTTTTATAATATTTTTCTACATTCTTTGACAATTTTATCATTTTTAATTTGTGTTAAGCCAATGCATTCTCTTATATATGCGAGGCGACCTATGGTCGACTCGCATATATAAGAGAATGCATTGGCACAGGACCGTTCTGTTGGATAAAGGGTTAACGAATCAATTCACTCTACCATAACGACTAGTACTATGCTTTGATTGAGCCGAATCATCGCGTTCTCACGAGTGTAATCTTTACTGCAATAAACTGTCAGTGTACTTTTGTGCCTGATATTTTCTTGCAGATAATTTTGTGCAGCTACATGTGAACATGCCATAATGGCGTGTTTTGGGTCAAACATTTTCTATTGCTGATGTACGATTGCTTACACGTAGTCAGGCGAACATTTATATTGATTCTGGTGCTAATCGTTTACATTGAAAAAAGTTCCAATTTTTCACGGGATCTGTGTTTGATTGGCTACGAACTCCGACAGTAAACCTTCATATAAATAATCAGTGAACAGTCTGTTCTCTCGAAAACCCGCACATTCACTGCTCTTAATAGAACTTATAATAGAAGAGTCGATAATGTGCTGAAAATGAGAGCGTTTTAGTCACACTATCGACTCATAATGGAGCGATTCTAAGTAGATTATTTGATGGCAATGACACAGAGAAGCCACATCACGACTTTTCAGGTGTAGTCTCTTTAACACGTGTTTTCACTTTGGCCCATGCCATAAAACGAAATAACGGGTATGCGTCCATTATCTGCTTATTTCAGAATTTAAAAAAGTCACACTATGTGCTATTTCACATTATAGGTCGATTATGTGCGTATTTCACATTATAGGTCGATTATGTGCGTATTTCACATTATAGGTCGATTATGTGCGTATTTAACATTATAGGTCGATTATGTGCGTATTTCACATTATAGGTCGATTATGTCACACTATGTGCTATTTCACATTATAGGTCGATTATGTGCGTATTTTAGCGAGGATATGTTGTAGTGAAAGTCAACAATTTACGCGGGAGATCTCAAGATTGCGGTAAATTCCCTAGTTTGAGTAACAAATACATTTGAATACAACTGGCTCGATTATGAGCTATTATTATATACCGTATATTTAACCACGTTTATTAAGGCCAAACAAAAAAAGAGTTTAGGTTCTCGGGCAATTTGTTTTGTCAAATCAATGAGGGAGGGAGGGTTTTTTTTCTTCTTTTTTTTCTGCACATAGTAAGCATGGACAAAGATTCCTTCCTCTGTCTAATAATAACCAGAAATGTAGAGGGAACTGTTATGCATATAAACTCATTTAATCTTATATAAACATGACATTGTACTACCAGTGTATGACTGGGATTACCTAACATTATATATTGCCCCTGACATTAACTACTGTAATTTTGTCTAAAAACTGATACCTCCCCATTTTACTATGTGATCCTGAATTTAATCCTGTGCCTTCAATTGTATGGAGTTACAATTAGTGTAAGATAGTGCACAATGACTAATTGTAAGAAGAGCATGATGACCAGCTAATCATTTTCCTAATTGTAGTCATCTACTTCATGTTGTAAGCCGGCAAGTCACTTTTTAACACATTACACGTTAGAGCTCAATACACACTAATATTCAACACATATCTACTATGGACATGTTTATAAAATAATATAAAAAAAATTCGTAGGTTTTTTTGTCATAATATCAGGCATTGCGATAAAAATGCCTAATGCGGCCGCAATAAGTAGAACGCTGCCCGCCAATAAGTGGAAAACACGGCCAATAAGTAAAAAAGTCGGCCAATAAGTAGAAAGTCTATGGTAAAGTAAATGACGTCACACATAATTAGCTCGATCGGCAAAGAATATTGGGTCAATGGAAGATAGATTGCAGTTGATTTCAGATGAATTACGTACAGTCACTGTTTTTGTGAGTAAATAAACATGTACGTGGATGAACTGTATAAATATTATTCCCAGTGGAAACCGCTGCAAGCTGCAAGTTCTTCACAAAGTTCACAAGAATAAAAATTGCTGGAATAATTGTTAATTTAATAAAACACACAATGGTATATCTATGTTAATATATTCATCATGTGAAACAATTATTGCTATTGTTGCTAATTAATAAAATACTTATTAATTGGTTGTTTCCACATTGACCGAGTTATGAGGCCGATGTCTGTCGTATTAGCCTTCGGCCTCAGGCCAATACGACAGACCTCGGCCCCATAACTCGGCCAATATGGAAACAACCAATTAATAACATATAATAAGATCCCTAGTTTCTTATAATCCTTACGTATATACATGTAATCCTTACTTACACATTATCGGTAAGGGCCATACACTCCGCCACAGGTATAATATGGACGCACTATAGTTGATGGCAATGTAACTATGCCCGGTGTACTATGCCCGGTGCACCTCTCCGACTGAGTCATCTAGAAACCCGGATGCCTCGGAGGAATTGTGTTTTCGTGAAATGATAAGATGACATCGACACAATTAAACGGATATATAACATCTGGCTAAAGGGGAAGCCTGAAAACAATTATTAACAATATCCTGCACTTGGGGTGATTAACTGACTTAAAATGCAACTATTGTCACTGAGCAAAAAGTTGAAAAACTAAATTTGACGACAAAGTTATCGTACGATCTGCAGTTATGCGTTTATTCTCTAACACACGATGTTGATACATACAAATAGAAGATATTTACAAAATATTGAGAATGTTGCAGTACATTGTATGTACAATATAAATTGACGACAGAATCATCATATGATCACTGAACAACTCTCTACCCACATGTACGTTGCTTAAAAGCGCATCATAATTGATTGTAATCTAGATATATCGCTTTAATGCGGGTGCATATTTGCTGGTATTTCGCACTGTTCGCACATGCGACTATGGATTCTCGTGTTTGTGGTTATGTTGGTAAGTTGGGGCCACCATGTAGGTGTGTGGCCATGGACAATGAGGATGAGACCAACATCATGCAGAATGCACTTCAAGTATATCTGCGGTGGGTTCGGGCTCAGAAGGAGATGTACATGGATCCGGAAAATAGGATGTGGCCGGAGAAAGCGGGTGAGTAAAGCCAGTTTCACACATGTCCCATTTATGGGGGAGTTACTAGAAACGGTCCAATTCTTATTTTCACACATGTCCGTTTCTGCACAATAACTGACGAGCATGCATTGCTAGTCCTTTCTCGTATATTTATGTTTTTTCATGTTAATATCTATTTTCAAAATGGATTCTTCAGTCAAGGCTTGCCACCATTCTGTTTAAGATACGTGAATATTGCTCATAAACAAGAATCACATATATACCGTCGCATGCCTCCACTGAAGCCCACAAAACAAAATGAGTCACCGTGGACCAATGTGCTGAACATAGGCCTTTATTATATGCTAAGCTATCAAATAGTAGTATTTTGCATCAGATAAAAACCGTTATCCGACTAGTGTGATATCGATATCTCACTCGTATCCATCCGCGCTAAAATTAAAAGTGATTCGATACTAGACGAGTTAATTAAAATTAAAAGTCCCTCGTGTTCAGGTTGAAAAATTGTAATATGTGATAAAAATAAATAAGAATATTGTTTTGGGCATATATGGGTTAAACTCTATTTTTAAACATACTATGATGTTAGCCCCTTTATCTCTCAACCAATCTGTCTGAAAAATGGACACTATGCACAATATCATCACCACCACTGTGCTTGGGTATACAAATTTGCACTTGTTACTCTTCTTTCGAATTGTGCCATGGTCCAACTGAGCGGAGCATATAATACACAGAACTTCTACTCTTGTTGGATGGATATGGTAATTATCTCATTCGTGATGACAAAACAAAAATGAATTTCCCTTTTTTTTGTCATCACTCATGAGATAATTATACTGAAGCTAATTAGGGACATGGTGAAAACAATGAGGGAAGAATGTCGACTTTATATACTCAAATTTTGACTTCTAAAGTAAAAATTTCGACTTTATAAACTCGAAATTTCTACTCTATTAACTCAAAAGTTTGACATTTAAAGTTGACTTAGAAAAGCCGAAAAGCTCTAACCCGCGCAGTGTCCACAGGAGGCGACAACAGTGGTACCCATTTGCATTCTCTTATTTGATGGCCAATTTCGACCAAAGACACCGGAACTAGAGCTCACACAAGAAAGATGTATCTGAAATTGCTGCTTATGATCTGAGGCTTGTATTGTCGAAAATGGGCGCGTCTGATTGTTTTTCACAGGAATTCTGGGCCCTCGCCTGTGGTTTGAACATCACTATAGTTTCGATTACTCGTGTTGGTGGATGAGCCATTGTACAGAGGAGAGGAGGGGTGAGATTGATAAAACTGTTCCTTATATACATATACCTTGCTCGTATTTAAATATCCCTTGGCAAGGAGTCGCGACCATATTTGATCCATCCAATCCCGTTCGGTTGTTAGTGCAGGAAGGTCGAAGGTCCTGGTTCCCATTAACGAAATATTTTACGATATTTACCTCCAAACTAAAATGGTAACGATTTAATTATTTGAAGCGTTTACTAAAGTGTTTTATAGGTAGATATGTTTTAAAGACATTTAGTCGCCGTTTTCCTGTAACCAGTGACAATGCAAACACACGGGGTGGGGGGGGGGGGGCGTCCAACATTGCTCATCCGAGTCCTCGTTACACGGGTGTACAACGCGACTAATGTGTTTTACGGCAAGGCTACATGGTTTAGGGCAATGCTGCATGGTTTGTGGCAAGGCTGCATGGTGCCCATTCGCCTGTGGTAACGATTGAATGCATGCATGAATTAATTTTGTCCTGCGATAATGATCTAGAAATATAAAACTCTCTCCATAAACTTCCGCGTGCGCTATAATTATCAGTATGGTAATAATTGTTAAAAGCCTTGGTATTTATCTTGTCACGATTTTGAAATAAAAATAGCGTCACGATTTTGAACAGTTGTCAATATATGATAGTATGACGTATTAGGTTTCCGTATTTAAAACAGTGTGTATACTTCTTTAAATTTTACTCCCATCAGAGCGGTTCAACTGGAATACGCTCTCAGACATTACGTTATAACCGAATAAGATTCGATCATTTCACGATGCGGATGTTGACAGTAACAGTTTTGTTAGTTATTACTGTAGTTAATTTCATCGGTATAGTAATACCAGACAAGACACCAGAACTCTCACACAAGAGTGAAATTGTTGTTAATGATCTGAGGCTTTCTCTGTCGAGAAGGGGCAAAATTACTTGTGCCCAGGCCTTCTGGGTCTACGTCTGTGGTTGGAGATATTACAGAGGTTATGGCTGGTACTACTCGTGTCGGTGGGTGCGCCGTTTGAGTACGGGTTGTAGAATTACTGTTGGTAGGAGAAGAATGGTAAGTCTGATATAAAATTGTAATACATCCGTCTGATGTATAACATAATGCATGTAAACAATGTTCGATACGCAAAACATTCAACACCGCTGCTAATTTTATTTCGGATAGTGATCCACTTAAGGGGAGACGCACGTTTTGCATAAATCCAGCCAAAACTGGCACGTGAGTAGAAAGTATTTCTCGGGATCTATTTGGCAAAAAATCTTGATTTTCTCATATCATCATCTTCACTGTATAGAATCTGAGCAATCTGAAGATACAACTAAAACAATACATTTTAATACATTTAAGAGGTTGAAAATAAATATTATTTTATTTGTTATCCATTTCAGTACCAAACAAAACTGCTAGAATAATTCATAATTTCACCAAAAAAAAACTCCTATCATCAAATTGCTTATTGACTTGGCTCTATGAGAGGAGGCTTCATTTGTATCGTACTGTTGAGTTAGATTTTGAATTGCATAATATAGCTATTTCACTGGCCAGATATTTTCATGAACATATATTGCGTTGAACAACTTTATATGACGAGAACGATAGGAGATCAAGACATTTTCTGCTGACCACTCTTCGGAATAAATATCAAATTGTTTGTCGGCATAACATATACATTATTGTGTTGTGACATCGACGACTTGGAGCCTATGCTCAACCTCATCGCTTCGCGACTCGGTTAAAAATAAACTCCAAGCCGCCAATGCCACACTATGTTACCGTCAATCCACCGCAATACCTTATCATATTTAGTATGTATGCTAGAATAAGAAAGGCATATACTATTTTCAATTTAAAAATAGCAATGACAAATCTGTACCATACTGATGATAGTAATTGCAAGTAGTTTTCTTTTGCAAAATAAGCAGGGAATTGAAATATACCTCAGGAAACTTGTATAAAGTTTCTGATGCTGGATTATATGTGCTGTTTTCTGTTGACCCTTTCTATACTGAATGGATTCACCCAATTAGTTATACAAGTATACACTTGATTGGTTTATTATTCATCTGGAGGGGTGTTCAGGAAATATGAACAGACGACAGCCAAGAGAAAGTGCAGATTGAATCCAATTCAATTATTGGAAATATCAGGTATTAAGTTAAATGTGGTCGTTTGTTGAACTTATTATCTGAACATGTCCTATGAGATAACTATTCATAAATTAGTATTTAGTATAGAAAGGGTTAATCATTTTACTTTTGCCCGCAGGATGAATGTTAACGAAATCAAGCTTTTCCAAAATTTGCCCCAAGTCTATTTTAGATGTTCATCATTTAATGATTCGATGACTTGTTTTTTACTATACATCTTTTTTCTCTTCGTGTGAGATTCGAAAACATGCATTAATCTCGTCCCCCCGATTAGGAAATTCAGTAGATTAAAAGCTAAACCAGTTCCTACCAAGGCCATTTATGAGCGCGGCTTTGGTTTATGACTAACACGACATAATAAAATTACCATACCCTTAGTAATATATTCAGCACATTCATCACGATTTAAAAAAATAATTTTGGCAAACAATAAATCCACATACTTCGTTCTCTTTATAGCGCTGCGCATTTTCTGGTTTTGTTTTCCTTTCCCGTTGTATTGTGGATTTATTTGAAAGTGTGTGATCTTATGATTTCAATGACAATCCATACGATCCAGTAAAGATGCGGATGTTAACTGTTGTGTTGGTTATACCGATGGCTAATGTAATCAATATACTGAGTGTAGCGATATAACTCAGGGAACTAGATCAATCTCGTGAGAAACTTATATCTGATACAGCTACTGATGAGCATTGGCTTTCCCGCCCAGGGACGTACCTACGTGTTCCGGGCGTACATGTATATGCACCTTAGTGTTTGTGATAAGGTTTTTAGTTATGGACAGTGGCGTTGGCCGTGCTGATGGGAGTGGTGGTGTACCCGTCGCAGAAAACAAAAAGGGTGAGTCTAATGTAATTGAAGCTACATATGGACAGGAAAGTTGAGCACCAGACAGAGAGGACAATGCGCTGATGAGTGCGCGGGCCCCTGGGGAAAATTACTAAAATGCCAATATAGACTATACCATTGACAAGTTTCAAATGATCGATTTTGGCTAAAACCACAGAAACTATCAAAGCCCTAATATAGTCTAGAAATCAATAATTGCAGACAAAATATCATCAGATGTGTCTTATTGGCAATACAAGTACCTTTCATTTGACATATAACTCGACGAAATAGAACGAAGCGAAGTCGATATATCGTATAGGAAACAACCGAAATCTACCGAAGAAATCGGGTCGTCAATCTCCATGTCCGCTCAGAAGACTTTGACCTCGTTATACAATCAACATGTTTGAGCAAAATTTTGTCGCGAACGTGTACTTAAACGCAATGTAATAACTTATAAATACTCATATATGTTCCGCATGTCATCCCAAAGCCACGCGTACCTTTGTTATTTCATCAGATGTGTTTGTGCCCAATTTTCCAACTTTATTCATCAAACGAATTTCAAAAACAAGACGTGTCTGCGACTGGTAGTAATTTTTGACCGGCTTCTGGTTTGATTGACAATAATCGAGAGTAAAGTTCACAAATGTTTCCTTGACAAAATCGATATGCATATGGTCCGGGAGCTAATATTAGTATATCCTTGCACCCCCCCCCACCTGGAACGTAACTTTACCCCACTCATTTCGTTCCTTGTTATGTTACCACGAAACAACAAAGTGGCCGTATAGACTCCAGACAAGATGGCACCATCATGACCGCCGTTTTTCAGACTAGGCCCTGAGTCAGTTTGATGCAAATTGGAGCGGGAAAATCTAGTAAAATGTATACAAATGCATATATTTTCGTGAAGCTAAAACATAATTCCACTTTTGTAACTGGTTGAGAAATGTGACTTTGTTTTGTATTTTTTTATATTAACTGATCATTGGAGCAATGAAATGTGTAATTACTGTGGTCCTAGCCCCTTCCGATACCTAAAAAATTCGATTTTACAGCACGCCGTATAAATTTTCACAAAAAAATCACGATTGGGATTCGAGTCATATTTCAACAAGGAATAAACAGAACTTTGTAGTGTAAGTAAGGCACATCATTACCTATGAATATTCCAACTCATTGGAACCAAAATAGTTACTTTGGCTCAAAATGGCTGCCCAACTGGCCGCCAAAATATGGAAAATTGTAGATTTTGCCCCAGCGTGTCATGCGATCGCGTACAAGTTGTGGTTGATGTATAAAATGGACTATTCTGCCATCTATGCATTGGATTTAAAAACTTGGCATAAATAACGGCAAAAATGGTTAACCCATAAGTTCACTTACCACGACCATTGTATCAGTGTTACAGCAGTGAATACATTTGTATTTATACAGTTTTTATTTAACCTCTTTTGTAACTAAAACAGTGTATATATGTTAAAATAGAACACTGCATGTACCTAGTGCAGTAAGTGTCCATTTATGTCATAAATTTATGTCCAAAAGAAAGTCTACCTACCCTAATTTTTCATTGCAGGTTATCCCCAAAACACATGCGGTCAGATGCTCGAAGCCCGTTTATATATAACCATGGGTATATGCCAGATATAATCGTACAAAAAAAACCGCCGTTCTTTTGACCGTGTATTTATCCATGGTGTGTGTGCCTGTGGTTGTCCGTAACATGGTGCTCGGTGTTATTGCTTTGAAAGGTAATCATGTTCGACTGGTGTTGTTAGATTGGTAATGAGATTTACTGTTTGAACTTTGTCTGAAATAGACGCACTTTTTATACTAGAATTTGTGCAACAGGAGCGCAGGGAAATCGCACGTCGAGTTGGTTTAAGGGTTTTTAGAAAAAAAATATTTATATGACATAGAGAGGCAAACAGAACGATACCATATATTATATACTATATGCGATTGCATCCAATTTGGATTTATTGGGATGTCTTTAGTGCACTTTTGTGGTTATGACAGCTCATTTCCCCCTGATTTCTGCTCCATATGTGGTCATCTCCTTTAAAATTTCTATATGATTTCAAACCGGGGTGGCGCCAGGATATCCCCGACGCAGGGGCTATACGATTCCCCGACAGGGGGTCGGGCTTTAACTGCCGGGTTGACTATTGCAGATATCACCGACGGGGGATGGCTATCCCTCCTCGAAAGGGGTGGGATGTAGCCCCTGACTCCTCCCCGGGTGCCACCCAACATAATTTAGTATCGATTATTTCTCGTCTTCAGTGAATGCACGACCGCTCTCTTTGCATGGGGTGTCAAGTAGGGACTTGTCGACAGGGGTGATTATGCAGGGGTCTAACCCCCCCCCCAATTGTAGTCATACCTAATGCAACATTAATTGGAAAATTCACACCAAAATTAGGTTTAAATTGTTCTCGTAGTTTGATTTTCCAACAATTTCTTAGTGACGAATTTGTTGTTTTTCGACCAACATTTGCATATTTCCCTTTCATTTGCAAAATTATGGACTCAAATGGCCATCAGTTGGCAATTTTCAAACCTAAGGGTGAGTATCAGGTTAAAAATTTTCATGTTCATATTTTCAAAATGTTCTCCCATCGGGCCTAACCATCGGCCGACCCGTGTGTTCTGTGTCCTTGCCAGTAGTTACTTGCTAATTAATTTAAGAAAAAATAAATCGGGGTGTAAATTTGTCTGGTGTTATACCACTAGATGTTAGGATTTTTTAATCTCATACTGGGCCGAACCATCCTTTTCACCCCCACCCCCTGCATGACAAGTGGCCACAATATTACTGGTTCGTTTAGAATAGGCTACCATCTAGTAGTCTGTGAGGGAACATTTGGGAAAAATCAAAGCACGGGCGGGGGGGGGGGGTGCAAATTGATTTACGCAAACTTGTGAGTTTGGTGTGGTTCAATTGGGTGGGTGCATTTAGAAATTCCAAGGTGGAGACCACCCCAACGAAAACCCTCTAACCAAGTCCCGAGTGCCAAATATCCCACACTCAACCAGGGTTGCCCCTCGCAACTTAGTTTCTGCCCTCGGCATAGGCCTATTTGTTTTCTATCCGAGAATACACTGCACCGGCGGCAATATATTGACAAAACTCTGAAAGAAAACGCTTCCGTGTCGATCACACGATAACGTGATACGGAAGACCGATTGTCAAAAAACTCAACATCAAAATACACAGGGCAAGACTTATCGATCCAAACTGTGGAGTTTTGTATTGTTGTGTATTTTTCGCATATACCCATGGTTATATATAAACGGGCTACGAGCATCTGACTGATGTATTTGTTTGTGGCTTTATTGAAAGTTCTCCAATAACTAACTTTCCATTGTTGAAACCATTGTTTTATAAACAAAATCTGTTACAGTAACATTTTAACAAACATCACTAATCGGATAGAAAGTTTCTGAATATTGTTAAGTAATTTGATCTTTTCCATTGTCTACAGTCAAGTTTTTATTAAACTTTGGTATCTAATTGGTCTTTGGTCGGTAATGCAAATGTAACACTAATGTGTAACAATTGTTTCGATATGCGGAACAGCGTTATTAGAGAGTTATTAGTAATGAAATATAATGAATAAATATATATATATTTTAAATGTTCTTGTTAATGATAGTTGTTTTATATGACAACATGTCACATGAACATACGTTCCATTAACCCTTTCAGTGCCAGGGGCCGATCTCATCGGCCCTAATTCACGGTCTGTAAAATCGGCCCTAAACAAAAATAAAATGTTTTTAGGTTTTTTTGGGTTGAATTTGTTTTGGGTATGCTTAAGCATGCTATAGCGAATTTAAAAACAAACTGGATAAAACCTTAGGGGCATGTTATAACTCAGAACTATCACCAAGTATTCATAGTAATAATTTTGATACCCATGAAAAACGTAAGATTCCTTAGCACTAAACCTACAAAATAAGTATGTTCAAGAATATAAGAAACATTTATTAAAATTGTAAAAAAATTGGTAAAAAATAATAACAGATGATGAAAAATTGTTAGGCCAATACATTCTCTTATATATGCGAGGCGACCTATGATCGACTCGCATATATAAGATAATGCATTGGCACAGGGTATATGGGTTGATAAAAACATCGGACTTGGCACTGAAAGGGTTAACAAATGTCTTGGTCCCATTAACGAAGGTCCTGGATACCATTAACATAAACTATTACGAAAAATCTAAATGGTTAACGATTTAATATTTGTCTTTACTAATGTGATTTACGGCAAGGCTATTTTGTGTGAATTCGCCTGTGGTAACGATTAAATGCCTGTCATTATGCAGTCATAATCTTGAAAGCTAAAACTCTCTCCATTAACTTCAACGTGCGGTATAATTATCATCATAGTAATAATTGTTAAAAGCATTGACACAATTTCTTGCACATATCTTTCGAAATCGTCATGATTTTGAATTATAACCGCGTCAAGATTTTGAATATCTGTCAAAATATTATAGTATGACGTATTCATTTTCCGTAATTAAAGCAGTGTGTATACTTTCTTAAATTGTATTCCCATCAGAGCGGTTCAACTGGAATAGGCTCTCACATCGTATGTTATAACCGAATAAGATTCGACCATTTCACGATGCGGATGTTGACTGTAACAGTTGTTTTGGTTATTGTTATTGCTAATTTCATCGGTATAGTAATACCAGACAAGACTCCAGAACTCTCAGACGAGAGTAAAATTGTTGCTAATGATCTGAGGCTTTCTCTGTCGAAAAGGAGCACTAGTACTTGTTCCAAAGCCTACTTTAAATACGTCTGTCGTTCGAGATATTACACTTATTATGGCTGGCACTTTTCGTGTTTGTGGGAGTACCGTGCTAGTACTTGTGGTAGGAGAAGAAGGGTGAGTCTGATAGAAAAGTGTAATGCATGTAAATAATGTTCGATAAGCACAACATTCAACACCGCAGTGATGTTTTTTGGGAGATTGATTCACGTTGACCCTCTTAAGGGGGAAGCACATTTTGCATAAATCCAGCCAAAACTGGCACGTGATTTCCAACAAAGTTTTTCTCTGGATCTATCTGGCAAGAAATCGTAAGTTAATAATATCATCATCTTCATTGTATATAGAATCTGAGCAATTATGAAGAGACAACAAAAACAATAGATTTTGAAACTTTGAGAGTTGATCATATTATTTAACTTGTTATCCATTTCGGTACCAAGAACTATTCAAATAATTCATAATTTCACACAAAACGCCAATCATCACATACAGTAATGCCCAAAGTAATTGACCACTTAACCACAGCAGAGAGCTTTCCGATGAATGGCAACAAGCCATATTTCCGACTAAATCCTGAAAAATTACCAATAATTCTGCTGTGGTTAAGTGGTCAATTACTTTGGGCATTACTGTAGCTATTGGTCTTGGCTCTATGAGAGGAGGCTTCATTTGTATCATACTGTTCAGTTAAATTTTGAATTGCATAATATAGCTGTCTCGCTGACCTGCTGTTTTCGTGACATAATTTACGTTGAACAACGTTATGACGAGAACGATAGGAGGTTATGACAATTTATGCTGACCATTCTTCCGAATGAATGTAAAATTGCTACGAATTACCGGGCTTGTCGGCAGAACATATACATTATTTGACGGTCACATGGTGTGACATTGAAGACTTGGAGCCTATGCTCAACCTCATCCTTCGCGACTCGGTTGAATATAAACTTCAAGCCGCCAATGTCACGTCATCTTACCGTCAATCCACCGCAATAACTTATCATATTTAGAATAAGAAAGGCATATACTATTTTCAATTTAAAAAATAGCAATGACAAATTTGTACCATACTGATGATAGTAATTGCAAGTAGTTTTCTTTTGCACAATAAGCAGGGAATTGAAATATACCTCAGGAAACTTGTATAAAGTTTCTGATCCTGGATTATACGTGCTATTCTCTGTTGACCATTTCTGTACTGAATGGATTCACCCATTCAGTTATGCACGTATACATTTGATTGGTTGATTATTCATCTGAAGGGGTGTTCATGCTATATGAGCAGACGCCAGTCAAGAGAACGTGCAGAATGATTCCAATTCATTGATGGAAAATGTTCAGATAATAAGTTCAATAGGGGCGTTTGTTGAACTTATTATCTGAACACGTCCTATGTGATAACTATTCATAAATGAGTCTTTGGTATAGAAAGCGTTAATCATATCACTGTGTTCGATAGATCGCAGGTTGAATGTTCACGAAATAAAGCTTTTCCAAAATTTGGCCCAAATCTAGTTTTAGATGCTCATCATTTAATGATTCGAGGTTTAAATATTTTTTTTTACTATAATCTTTTGTCTCTTCGTGTGAGTTAAACGAATGCATGCATTAATCTCGTCCCTCGATCAGGACATTCAGGAGTTTAAAAGATAAAACATTTCCTACCAAGTAAATTTATGAGCGCGGCTTCGGTTTATGACTAATACGACATGATAACATTACTCTATGCTTAGTAATATATTCAGCACACTCATCACGATTTTAAAAATACTTTTGGCAAACAATAAATCCACATACTGCGTTCTCTTTATAACGCTGCGCATTTTCTGGTTTTGTTTTCATCCGTTGGATTGGGGATTTATTTGAAAGTGTGTGATCTTATTAATTCAGTGACGATCCATACGATCCAGTAAATATGTGGATGTTAACTGTTGTGTTGGTTATACTTCTGTCTAATATCATCAGTATCCTCAGTGTAGCTATGCCCAGGGATGTGGCTAGAGGGTCTCCGCTGGGGGTGTGTCCACCTTGGGAATTTCCAACTGCACCCCCCGCCCTTGAGTCGAAATCACACCAACATAATTCCATTTGCACCCCCCCCCTTGAGTCGAAACCACACCAACACAAATTTTTGCATAATTCCATTTGCACCCCCCCCCCTTGAGTCAGAATCGCACCAACACAACTTTTTGCATAATTCCATTACACCCCCCCCTTGTACCTCATGCTCAGGCCTAATTTCCTATATATTCATAAGCCATGCTTCTATTTTCCCAGTATGAGAACATTAAGATATTTTAACCTGAAAATTGCCCCCAAAAAAACTAGTGATCTAATTCCAGACAAATGCACACAGCTACCGACAACAGACCAGGAAACACCGGGCCGACCATGGTTGTTTGGCCCGGTGTGAGAAAAATTTGAAAACTATATACAAGAAAATCGCAAATCCTAGCATCTAGACTGGCCTCAACTGAAGCTTTCCTAGTGTTGGAAATTTCAAACCTCATGCTCCCCCTCAGGTTTGAAAATTCTTCAACTGATGACCATTTATGTCTACAAGTTTGACCAAATGTAGTAAAATATTGTTTTGCTAAACTAATTAGCAGTTTTGTATTGGCCATGCGGATGGGGCAATGACACACCAGGCCGACCATGGTTCGGCCCGGTGTGCGAAAATTTTGAAATCTGAACAAGAAAATCGCAAAATCCTAACATCTAGACTAGCATCAAGCCTTCCTACTGTTGGAAATTTCAAACCCTACACCCCCACCCCAATGACAATTCCAATGACAATGTTGACCAATTGTATGACAATATTGTTTTCTTAAATTAACTAGAAGTTTTTGACTGGCCACGGGGGAGGGACCATGACACAAGCTTTCCAAGTGTTGGAAATTTCCAACCTGTCACCCCCCTAAGGTTGGAAAATTTCCAACTGATGTCCATTTCTGTCAAAATTTTTGACCAAAAATAGGAACATATGCAAATATTGGTCGAAAAACAATAAATTCCCCCCAATAAATTGTTTTATAATCAAACTACAAGAACATTTTCAACCTATTAATTGTTGGTGTGAAATTTCGTTGTGGCAGGTATGAAATTTCCAACTATTGAAAATATAGCTCTCTGCTGGGGGGTGAGACACCCCCCCACACCCCGCCTCTAGCCACATCCCTGGCTATACCACGCATGAAACTAGATCAATCTCGTGAGAAACTTATATCTGATACAGCTACTGATGAACATTGGATTTTCCGCTCAGAAAGGGGCGTGGTTACGTGTTCCGGGCCTAATTAATAGTCAATCTTGCAACACGTGGCACGTGAGCTTGGGATTGACCACTAAATCACGACATATATAGATAATCCTGCATGTCAGCTTCATATTTAATCTGAAGGGTAATAACTCTATAAAGAATGTACGGCGATTTTTATGAAAAATTGCAACACCACAATAGATCAACTCTGGTGAAATATTTGTCAACTTTTTCTATTGGGTGGGTGGGCTTGGGGGAGGCTTTGGGTTACGCTCTTTAAAACACTTCTTCAAATATTTCCGTTATTTCGTCAAAAACACTTCTTCAAATATCTTCGTTATTTCGTCCAAAACACTTTTTCACATATCCCCGTTATTTAGTTAATACAAATTAATAAATGATTAGCGTTAATGGTTCTTTCTAAATGGACAATCGACCACGCGTGCCACGCGTGGTTGCGATTGAGCATATATTAATGGCCTTTTTGGATTCCGATTGTTCATTTATAAATGGCCAATCCTTAAAGAATTGCCTGGTGAACACGGTGATTTCGTTTGGCTTATTGATCTGGCATCACGTGACGCATGTGTGTCGCTAAGGAAAGTTTACATTGCTGTAGATCTGTTTACAGTTCTACACGCATGCCAGTGTAAACGGATTGACATAGAAATACACACAGAAAGAAAACGGTATTCGTTCGTATGAGCAAAAATCGTATCCGTTATAAGTCATGGTCAACACCGAGGCATTGCGACAGGCAAATATGATTTGATTAATTGTTACTCGGGCTTGGCGAATGTGCTTAATCTTTCATTGTCGTTTCAACTCACGTATTTGACACTGTGTATATAAGCGAGAAGCTGTGTGCGTGTGGTGACAAAGTACTTAAAGTAAAGTGTTTACTATATAGAGTATATCTTGTTAATATTTGTTCTTCTTGGAGTTTGGTAATACCTTAGCACACTCAGTGAACAACTGGGCGACCGTAAAAGCATAGCATAACCATTATCAACTGCATGGTGAAAGAATAAACTGCTTTGGTCTTCTGATAGTTGATTAATTTGTTTTTGTCTGGCCTAAACTGACACGACTCATAGTGAATTGTCAATTACCAGAGTACTGATGAGCGCGCGTTCACTATCAGTAATCATGCGACACGTTACTTCACACATATCTGTATACAGATATACAGCAATCTAAGCGCATACGTATAAGTTAGAAAACGAAACCACAAACGTTCTATGTCAACGGTGATTTTTAATCGAGTAGAAAAAAAAGGAGAAGGCCCGACTTCACGCACAACTTACATATTTTCTTAGAGCTCGTCTCCAGTCCCTCGACCTCAGACTACACTTTTAGTGTGTCTCGATATATAGTACCATTCATGGCAGATATTTTACAATGGTACTAACACGAGGGATAACTCTATTTCACAATAGCATATTGCCCAGTTGATGTGTTTCTGTGTCTTTTTGTGAGAATAAAATCATATTGTATTAGTTTATCAATGCAAAACAATTGTACCCGGTGTCACACTCATAAGTTAATAGAATGTGACAGGAATGTTGTTATTAACTAAGTCGGCTAAGTCAAGAGTTTAACAACATATGTAATCACATGTGCCAATATTGACCCCCCCCCTTCTGTTGTCTCAAATTTTAATTGTAAAGTATTTTGGTAGTATTTGGGTACGTTCACCATACACGCATGTACATGGGTACAGTACCTTGTAAAATGTCCAAATGTCCTAAGTAACTTTGGTTACAGTTATAATGGTTTACTTTGGTAATTGCCAAGGTATACTTGGGTAAGTGCACCATGGTATATATGGATACAGTACCCCTGTAAAATGTCCGATTGACCTGGGCCCTGTACTATAGATCACCAATAGCCGCGTTTGAACATGTGGACAACGTTCCTCGGTATTTTCCTAGTCTTGTAAAGCGAGACTTGTGTTCTAAAGTACTCTAGCAAATATATTCTTGTAAATTCCTTGCATTGTAAATTGGAATTTAACAATAGGCGATTACACTTTTTCACACCACACATCGTTGTGAACTGACTTATATAATATTCTCTGAGAGCCATTCTGTAACTAGGATTCATTTCAGCAGCAAGCTGCTCGGTTTTTGGGGTGAATGGAGTGTCCCAATGCTGCAGCTTTTTGTTATTCTATAGTACTCGAATTGTCTATCTTGGGAAAACAAGAACTCGCTTGACGGGCTGATAAATTACCAACATAGGGAGTTCCATAGTACAGAAATAACACAAATCAGGTAGAATACGGTGTTAAAATTACAAGTATACGAGGCTGAGTTAGTGGTTGTCACCCCAATGAAACGCGTGTGAATGTCGATATGTCGGATTATCGCTTGGTGTATTGGGCACTCATGTATTAACCCTTTGTCGACGTGCGAAGTTTCACGGGGCCAATAAAATCGTAGTCATATTGGGATCATGGTTTCAAATTACGCATGCGCGTAAATAGATATATTTTGAGATGGGGTTCATAAACAGAGACAAATTGGCTTTGATAAATAAGGGTTCCCACATAAATTATGTTGTGACAGGGGCGATTCTAACCAAAATACTCAACAATTGGGAATTTCATGCAGGGACGTGTCGATGGGTGTTGGCGCATCACCATAATATTTGTCCCAAAGTTCGTGATGATTGATTTATGGAGTTAATAAAAATTATTGGCAATTAGTTGAGAAGTTTCCATCGGTTGGAGTTGTTGGGTTGGGAATTTCTAACAGTTGGAAATCTTGAGTAACCATTGCAGATTTTCAACCGAAAGGGGTGCAAATATAGTTTTCCGGACTCGGAAATAATATCTGGTTCAGGGAGGAGGTGCACTCGGGCAGCGGAGACATTATACGTGAACGTTATCGCGATTCCATGGTAGAAACTGGCACTGAATTTGAAAATTAAGACTGGAGAATAGGTTGTAATCATTACAATGGCTAAATTTTCCAGCAAATTATACTTTATACCACTAGTATGATGTTTTCCTACATTCAGTATAATTTTGGTTGTTAAATCTAAGTTTCTCCTTAAACAAAAAGTTACACCGGACCCTTTGGAAAATATACTTTAAAAATATATCTTCACCCTTTTAACTTGGAAATATTTGTATCAGTCTATTATCTCCGGCAATTCAATTTGTTTTCAATTACATTGTACATGTATCGAAATCGTATGTATATATATACGACATCCAGTTAAAAGTTTCCCTGCTCAATATGACACTATATAATCACCATGTGTAGGTTTTTCTGTCGATGGGGTTTATTTGTGATCACTCTATCCGTCTCTATCCCTTTGTGTTCGTACATACATCGTTAAATATATTTGACCATGAACCATGTAAATACAAGGAAAGTCAATTAAAAGCTATATACACGTATATATATATTGTCTTCTATGATGTAGGTCAATAAACATCTATCTCTTATAAAGAGCGTTTTCGCTTATGATATTTTGTACTCGTGTACATTGGGATTATGGTGCTCGCAAGTAGTTTTCATGTTCCCCATTGCCTATCATAACAGTAACTTTATACATCAACTAAACCACTCGCCAACTGACTCAAATATTTATAGGCATTACCATATCCATTAATGTATAATATTAGAGTAAGTTCCCTTTACCATTAACAAGCGTTCGCCTCCACGCGCAGCAAACGGAGATCCCTAGTACTGGATTTTGTCTGCTCTCGTAAATGACGGGGAATCGCACATACTTGTAAATTACCGTATCCATAGTATTCGACACGTTGTTGATTTGTTCAAACACGGCTATTGGAAATCTATAGCACAGGCCCCATGGTACATTCAGCAGCGTACTGATACCCACGTATGTTTTCATATGGATCGTTTCGAAACGCTGTGAAAATAATAGACTATATCCGGTGCGATTTTCTCCCTTGCTCCATACGTCGCCTTGAATTCCTATCACAAAACTATACTTATGTATTAACATAGCCCGTATGGCTTACACACAGCGCCTTATCCCGCAATAACATACACAACCACTACATTGATTTCTTAAAGATGCACCATCTGATAAAGCGCCCCTCAATTACTATTTATTTTGATTCGGGGGTAAAAAATCAAAGTTATTAGATATCGATTTTTGAAATCTATTATTTTTCACCATTGAGAATTTTTTAGTGTCCCAGTAAACAGTGGACGAGCCGACGGTCTCGGACCAAATTGCGGATGAAGCTGGATAACTCTAAAGTCAACAGACTTTCTCTTGACAATATGGCCAAATTTCGTCAAACAATATGTTGATAAATAACACGTTTCGGGCAATTTTATACTATAGTCCACAGTGGTTAGCATTATTTTTGGGCAATTAATCGATTCTGATAACTGAAGCTTCATTTCTAAAAATGTTGTTGTTGGAATCTGATTATATGGAGGCTATCGATTCAGATTCAGTACCTTTAAGTATAAGGACATGTTGAACCAATCGAGAGCGGAACTGATTTAATTTTGTTTTGATTTTAATCCGTTGTCGTAATGCATGCAGTGTACAAAGCATTATTATTCAACTCGTTCATATCTCGATATTTCATATCAAGATCAAGATGATGTAGAATTGCATTAAACAACTTGAAAGGCTTTCGAGAACGTCCTGTACTGAGTGTATATAACAACCGTTTCGTGCAGTCATTAAAGTTCTATCGTGTTTAAAGCATCAAAGCGGCAATTTAAAGTTGTAAACGGAGTGTTGTTTTCCTAATCAAGGATTGTACAGTGCATGCTATGCGGTTGTGTGTATACTTTCTGCTAGTGGGGGTGATGGGGTTGCCTTTGGTGGACCCATCTATCGAAGCTGGTGGGTGGGTGCCGACGGGTTTGCCATCCGGTCTGTTAGCTTAGGTGGTTGGTGGTTGAAAAGAAGAATCAGATGCACCATAAAATGTACGACAGTGTGTGGTCGACGGAATCGGGTAAATATCTTACAATGTACATGCACACAGTCATATACGACAACACTCAAAGATGGATTATCTCCTCATAATTCGTTTTATATAGTTTCCGTGATAGAAATAACATATATGAGTCGACGACACTTGTCTGGAAACGCTTCTATAAATTAATATTTATTTTATAAAGACATTTTTTTTATATAATGCAATAATCAATTGGAACATTTTTTCGATATTATTTTTCGAACACACCGTCGTGAAACTTTCAGGAGATCTCAGGTAAAGATGGAATTATCCCGCTTGCTACGCTCCGAACATTTCTACGAGCCGTATAGTGTCCCAAAATAGTATATCATACCGGACAATTCGAAATAAAATCAATATTAATTGATAGAAGCGTTTCCTGACAGGGTTAATCGATTCATATTTATTATTTTATACCCGAGAAACTATACAGAACTTGTTACAGGAAGATATTGACCATCTTTAACGGTTGTGGTTGGATTCTGACATTATATATGTGTTAATGTTTTTTGTTGTTACTTCCCGAGCGGACTAGTTCCATTGATCGAAATAGGTTGATAAAATTATTCGTATTAAAGGTACTCAATCCGATTCGAGGTCCCCATATCATTAGATTCCAACAACAATTTTTTTTAAAATCCCGCTTCAGTTGTCAGAATCGAGTAATTGCTAAACAAAATAATGCTAACCACAGTCAACTATAGTATACAACTGCCCAAAAACCTGTTATTTATCAACATTTTGTTCATCGAAATTTTGCCGGTTTGTCAAATATCTGACACAAAAAAGCCACTTGATTTTAGAGTTATCCATCTTCATTCGCAATTTGGTCAGGGACTGTCTTCTCGCCGACTGTTTACTGGGCCACTTAGAATGATCGGTGATGAACAATAATAGATTTCAAACATCGATATCTGATTACTCTGAGCTTTGCTGGGTGGGTTCATCGACTCGAAACAATTATTTTTTACCCCCGAAGCCAAGGAAATAGTAATTTGCCAGCGTTAATTCGGATCATGCATCTTTAAACGTTCTTATTTTATATACAACACAAGTCATGAAATCTAAAAAAGACAAGTGGAACCATATAAATATTGTATAAACGTGCATGTGTGTTGTGTTTTCCTGATCTTCCGTACTTCTTATATGACTCTCATGCATGTCTTCGTGATCCCTTCGTTAATGGAGGAATATCAAGATATATACAACGACTGATAATTCTTATCCATGGCTTCCGCGAGTTAGTTTTCAGATTATATAAAGTCTAAACAAAACGATAACGCTGACTTATAACATAGCTTTCGGCCCTTGTATTGACCTTCTTCGGTGCTTGTATTTTCGAATACTTTTCTGTTTGTGCCGTCCCCAAATAACACAATGTCGGTTTAAATGAATTATGTTTCAATACAATAATGTCTTCTATTGAGTTACTATTGAGTAAATAATCATAGTCATAATGTTTTTTTCCGAGTTCAATTCAACTCTAAACGTTATCAAACATTAGACGAAGTCACGAAGATAACGACGATCGTTTAATGTTTAACTCTTCCATGACTGGAACAGCGCTATAGTGCATCATTAAGTATCATGTGCCAGTGCATTCACTTATATATGCGAATATCCCATATGGAGAAAATGCAATGGCTTAGGGTACGTTCATACACTGGCAAGTTTGCACGGTATGGTTTACAGACATTTTGTCATAGAAAACGATATTGTGCCATAATATGAATGGGGAAAAGCACATAAAGTGCATCTGTGCCATAGCTAACTACATGCAAAGTAAAATCTCTGTAGATCCACTAGTACCGATGCTACTGGAATTTGCCTGTAAAACTCATGCAATTATCTTGCAAAAATTAATCATGCAGGTATTTGAAGGCAAATTCCAGTAGCACTATTACAAGTGTAACAAGTTAAATGTTACTTCTCATGTCTTTCGCTTTATTAAAGATGCATGTTATGTGCACGTTTCCGTTTTTATTCTGGCACCATGTTGTTTTCTAGGCCTAAATGCCCGCAAAAACATACCGTGCAAACTTGCCAGCGTATGAACGTACCCTTACAAAGTCAATGTAAATATTGTTAGGCCAATGTATTCTCTTATATATGCGAGGCACCATATGGGAGATTTGTATATATAAGAGAATGCATTGGCACAGGGTTTTCGCAAATTTCAGAAAGCTACAGTCATGGGAGGGATAACTTTTCCTCCAGACAGGTAATACATGCATTTGAACATTTCACTAATCAAAATTTGCACTATTTACCATTTATTCAATCACCAAATTTATTCCGAGAACTGTGTGTATAGATTAGGGTGTGTAATATAATAATTCGGAGTCAGATAAACCAGTCAACTGGGGCTTCTGTCACTAGGAACTGAATTTTTTTCTACGAACCGGGACAGAAGATGTGGCTATTTTTAGAACATTATAATTACTGCATTTTGATTGAAATTTATCTTTTAAAACACTTGGTTACTCATGTATTTATTTGGGAACACAATGCAAGGGTGCCGTCAAAGAGTTTCCTAGACAGTTTTGTGTTGCAGAACATGGTGATATAGGAAGAGATCGAACAGCTTTAAGCACTCGGGTTTTAAGTGTGCTCTTGTCTCTCTATATTCGTGTACCTGTCAAGTTTAGTTTCTGTGCAAATATTTCGTTTGTGGAGTATACTTGCTAGTTTAACGGCCCGTTTGAATATTTTTTTGTTTTTTACATAGAAAGGTTGTTTCACAGTCGAAACGTAGTAAAACACTATTTCATTACTGTCAACTTCCTGTAACTATATATAGAATTTGAAAATTATCATGTCACGATATGCGATGTCACGATAACATCGTAATGACTGTCTTTTATATTAAAACAATTGAAAACGTTATTTAATGACTTTTTGTACAATTTAGAGGACGCTTGCAGCGAAACTACTACAATAAAATCGAACTTTTTTGGTTTTATTGAATTTGCATCCCAACGAAAGTAACTGTGTCCATTTCCTAACGTCGCATATACTTTGCGTCGTGTTCTGTGTGTTATATAACGTAACTTTTGCTTGCCGACTTAGATGATTTGTGGTGATTTATAATTTCGAAGTACATTGCGGCTGTGCATACACATTCTTGTAGCGCTGGTTGTGGTGATGTTGGTGAACGAGTCACTTAGTACCTCGGAAGGTGGCATTAGCATTCCATTTGTTCCTCAAGGTACAGATACCGGTTGCCGGCGGATTTGTCATCCTGTCTGTCATTTATGTAGCGGGAAAAGTAATCAAGAAATTTAGGTTATCGAGAAATAGCATAAGGCCCGTTCCAAACGACGGATTTTTGTCGACTCGAATCTAATTGTATTAAATCCGTCGGTGATGCGACTGCGGTAAATTTTGTTTCAGACGGACGCATCTTCGTCGCGTCGAATCTAATACATCGGTCGATTTATTTAAAGGTGCACTCCCGGTTACCTTCACAAAATGGTCACGTGTAGATACAGAGGCCTATATATACCGGTATATTATACATATATACCAAGATACAGTACAAATTATGTATATGTATGTGCGCGATGGCAGCGCGAATATATATGCATGTGTATATGCGGATGTATATATAGATATATAATATACTATAATACCCGCTACAAATAAATGTTGTATCGTGCAACCAATTGCCATGTATGTGTATACCATGAATGTAAATACTGGTATATATGATTTTTTTATAAATCATATACTACCACTCCAACCCCTTATAATAAGGAATACCGGTATATATGAATTATTATAAATCATAGGCTACCAACCCTATCCCTTATAATAAGTAACACCGGTATATATGAATTATTATAAACCAGTGGCTGCCACACCTACCCTTTTAATAAGTAATACCGGCATACATGAATTATTATAAATCAGAGGCTACCACCCTACCCCTTATAATAAGTAATACCGTTATATATGAATTAGTATAAATCAGAGACTATCACCCCAATCCCTTACAATAAGGAATACGGCGGTATATATGAATTATTATTAATCAGTTGCTACCACCTCTACCCCTTATACCGGTATATATGAATTATTATATGAGTCAGTGACATGCCCCGTTGGTTGAGAAATCAAACTACCAGAATGCTTAGATATAGAATTTATATAATCTCTCTCTTTATAATAAATACAGCGTGGCGACAAATGATGTCATGTGGGTATTTCCGCAGATAAGGGAAACTCCCTCATTATTGTATCATTATCATATCATTATCATTTGCATTCGTACTTCGGCAACTTTCGGCTCTTCTCGTCACATGTATTAGATTCGAGTCGTCAAAAATCCGTCGTTTGAAACCAAGACGGAATTGGACGGAGTTTCGTCTGTGGTGCGTCTGACACGATCTAATTGTTTCAAACGTCGCATTTTAGACGCATTTAATACATTTGTGGGTCTGGTATTAGATTCGAGTCGACAGAAATCCGTCGTTTGGAACGGGCCTAACTGGGAGTCTAACAAATTACGACTTCAGACCTAAAGACACGAAACCGGGTTTTTTGTAATACTGAAGCATATACAAAATAGTTATTACCTATACAGCTGTGAGTCTATGGAATGATCTACCACCGAAGGCCAAAAACTGTGAAACCATATCGGACCATATACACGGAATTTGCTTACATAAGACGAAGTCATATTTTCCATTGTCGACTACGACTAGGGTGTAGCAATCTGAATTACGACCTATATCACAATCATTTACAAGACAATCAATATTGTATAGGTGGCGAAGTTGAAACAGTATCACACTTCTTGCACTATTGTCCAGTCTTTGAAGCCGAGAGAGACATATGTATCAGCAACCTTAATAATTTGGAAACAAAAACACTCTTAGAGGGTTCAAAATCACTTCCTTATCCAAAAACATTGAGATATTCGCTAACATTCAGAAATATATAGAACTAACTGGCAGATTATGCACAAACCTGATGTATACGATCTTAGGCTATGCATGGAACAAAATTAAAAACACATTAAAATCAAAATTAAATTATGTGTAATATCGATCCCAAAGTACTCTGCCAAAACCTTCTCCGATTGGAAGGGGGGATGCTGTCAGGCACATTATAATTAACTATAGCAGTAATTTCATTGCGCTATATACATTCATATATACATCGAAATGTACATTATATTTTTGTCTTTATCTGTTACCATTCAATATTGCATATGTGTAGGAGATGGCTTAAGATATGCCCTATGCTTACTACCAAATCCCATTATAACCATCAATATTTTTCATCATTATACTATGAACTGTGTACATTACATTGGGTAAAATAAAATACGTTTAAATTAAATAGCCTATAACTGGCAAAGTATGTGGCAGCTAATTGTTTCACAGCATTCCGTGGATTGACAGCTTATGATTAAATTATTCTTTTATAACTGAATGGGAGAATCCACTCAGTGTAGAAAGGGTTAACTGGACACGTCGGGGAGGAAATGAGTTAGTGCATTATTAGATTAGTAGATTATAGTTAAATATGCAAATGCGTTACACTGAAAATTTCATTGACAGAAATGTTCCTCAACAATTATTCAACACCGGTGTAAGTTTTGCTCCAAGCAACGCTCATCAAAGTGTTGAGTAAACTAGTTCTACTCTATCTATATCTCTATCTAGAAATACCTGTCAACTCCCTTTTCGGGCATTACAGACAGTGTCCAGGGGCCTGTACTATGGAATTACAATTGCCGTGTTTCTCCACGTGGACAAACTGTCGAATACTATGGATACGATAATTTACAAGTGTGTGCGACTCCCCGTCATTTACAAGAACAGACAAAATCCAGTACTATGGATCTTCGTTTTCTACGCGTGGAGGCGAACGCGTGTTAATGGGTAAAGGGAACTTACTCTAATATTATACATAAATGGATATAGTAATGCCTATATATATTTGAGTCATTTGGCGAGTGGTTTAGTGGATGTATAAAGTCAATGTTATGATAGGCAATGGGGAACACGAAAACTACTTGCGTGCACCATAATCCCAATGGCACAAGCATCGCGAAAATACACAAACGATTACAACATTTTACGCTGAACACGAGTACAAAATATCGTAAGCGAAATCGCCCTTTATAAGAGATAGACGTTTTATTGACCAACATCATAGAAGACAATATATAGCTTTTCATGACTTTCCTTGTATTTACATGGTTCATGGTCAAATATATTTAACGATGTATGTACGAACACAAAGGGATAGAGACGGATAGAGTGATCACAAATAAACCCCATCGACAGAAAAACATACACATGGTGATTATAGTGTCAGATTGAGCAGGAAAATTTTAACTGGTTGTCGTATACGTACGATTTCGATACATGTACAATGTAATTGGAAACAAACTGAATTGCCGGAGATAATAGACTGATAAAAATATTTCCAAGTTAAAAGGGTGAAAATATATATTTCAAGTATATTTTCCAAAGGGTCGGTGTAACTTTTTGTTTAAGTAGAAACTTAGATTTAACAACCAAAATTACACTGAATGTAGGAAAACATACTAGTAGTATAAATTATAATTTGCAGTTACATTAGCTGGAAAATTTAGTCATTGTAATGATTGTAACCTATTCTCCAGTCTTAATTTTTAGTAAATTCAGTGCCATTTTTTACCATGGAATCGCGGTAACATTCACGTATAAGGTCTCCGCTGCCCG
Organism: Siphonodentalium dalli; assembly: GCA_032622095.1. Classification (NCBI taxonomy): domain Eukaryota; kingdom Metazoa; phylum Mollusca; class Scaphopoda; order Gadilida; family Siphonodentaliidae; genus Siphonodentalium; species Siphonodentalium dalli. The sequence goes on along the minus strand of CP136067.1, from coordinate 134,541,056 downwards.
AGTACACCTCCTTCCTGAACCAGAAAACTATATTTGCACCCCATTCGGTTGAAATTCTGCAATGGTTACTCAAGATTTCCAACTGTTAGAAATCCCCAAACCAACAATTCCAACCGATCGAAACTTCTGAACTAATTGCCATTTACCCCATAAATCAATCATCTCTAACTTTGGGACGAAGATTATTGTGATGCGCCAACACCCATTGAACGTCCCTGCGTGACATTCCCAATTGTTTGAGTATTTTGATGAGAATCGCCCCCGTCACAACATAATTTATGTGCAAACCCTTATTTATCAAAGCCAATTTGTCTATGTTTATGAACCCTATCTCAAAATATATCTATCTACGCCCATGCGTAATTTGAACCCATCATCCCAATATGACTACGATTTTATTGACCCGGTGAAACTTCGCACTTCGAGAAAGGGTTAATGCATGAGTGCGCAATACACAAAGCGATAATCCGACATATCGACATTCGCACGCGTTTCATTGCGGTGACAACCACTAATTCAGCCTCGTATACTTGTAATGTTAACACCGTGTTCTACCCGATTTGTGTTATGTCTGTACTATGGAACTCCCTAAGTTGGTAATTTATCAGCCCGTCAAGCGAGTTCTTGTTTTTCCCCAAGTTAGACAATTCGAGTACTATAGAATAACAAAAAGATGCAGCGTTGGGACACTCCAAACAACACAAAAACCGAGCAACTTGCTGCTGAAATGAATCCCAGTTACAGAATGACTCTCCCAGGACATTATATAAGTCAGTTCACAACGATGTATGGTGTGAAAAAGGGTAATCGCCTATTGTTAAATTACAATATCCAATGCAAGGAATTTACAAGAACACAATTGCTCGAGTACTATAGAACACAAGTCTAGCTTTACAAGACTGGGAAATTACCGACTAACGCTGTCCACGTGGAGAAACACGGCAATTGTAATTCTATAGTATAGGCCCCTGGTCTCGACTGTGGTCGGTCCTTTGGTGGGCTACTCTAACCTACAGCCGTGTTCTGTAACGTGCACATAGTCACCCATGTACACGGGTCAGCCATTTATGTCGGCTCCCGATCCGACAGCGTACCGCACTCACGACAACATATACCTGGACATGATGTCGCCGTGAAGGGAAGTCAGTTTTGTATTCGGATATATATTGTGTGATCACAAATGAGACTTTTCAGTCATACAACGTGGTAATCTGACCAAGTTTGGATTTTTGACAGAATACCCGATCGAGAATCGATCCCCGGACCTTTAGCACGAGAGACCAGTACGCTATCCACACGGCCACTGACTCATTTCGAGTTAAGTACGCTTTCTGTCCAACTTTGAGTGTGAAATCGATCAACTATCGAGTTATTGCACACAACTATTGTGTAGTTATTCGATCATCTATGCCTAAAATGTAACCAACGTTGAGCAATCATTAGTTCTCAGGAAAATGGTAATAAGGTGACTTCGCTGATCATTGTAGGTGGGAATATTTTCAAAATTGAACAGGTTGATATATCCAGAATCAAGCCTGAGTTTAGTGTGCCTGTAATTTGCAGAATGAGGTCCCCAGTGGGTGAATTTAGTGGGTTAGCATCACTAAGTTCACACTCTGGTGACCTCATTCTGCTTAGGCCCCATATTCTTTGGAAAGTTTCTTTATTATCAAGTTTCTATAGAAACTTCTTCACACAGATTCAATTTCTTTTTAGTTTAGTACCTCTATATCGACAGACGACACATTGCATAATCACGGTACAATGTGCGTACATCACAATATTCACCATTTGGGAACTTCAATCTGAGTCAATGTCTCCCATAGCAGATGAGGCCTAAGCAGAATGAGGTCCCCATGTGGTGAATTGGGTGATGGAAGCTGACTATGCGGGATAGCGTCACTAAAAGCACCCTCTATGGACCTCATTCTGCAAATGACAGGCACACTAAACTCAGCCTTATCCAGAACCAGCGATCGAATTCGTATTACAAATGTATCAGGAAATTAATCATTTATCAAAAAAATCCGTTAATTTCAGAGCACACCAAAACCAAAATAGAAAACAAATCAAGTGCGTCATATTTTACCGCCAACATACAAATACTAAGAATAGATAATATATTATAACACTTGTCAATCAGTCATAATATCGTGACATTCGTTAAATACAAATCTCCTCTCAGCCAAGAAACAACCTCAGGTCTGATCATCTCTGGAAGGCACTACACATTATATCTCAGAACTTATCACCATGTAAATACGTTTGTACCGTCATCTTGATTGCGTGTGGGTTGTTATTTTTGTGTTGGGAGATGGGCTTCATAAGTTGCAAAAACTTGTGCCCCAATCCCTTTTGTATATACAAATTGCAAATAAAATATGTTTCAAGTCAAGAGTCCGTTAACCCTTTAACCAACATAACGGCCCTGTGCCAATGCATTCTCTTATATATGCGAGTCGACCATAGGTCGCCTCGCATATATAAGAGAATGCATTGGCTTAACACATATTAAAATTGTCAAAGAATGTAGAAAAATATTATAAAAATTGTTAAAAAATGTTTTTAGGCCAATGCATTCTCTTATATATGCGAGGCGACCTATGGTCGACTTGGATATATAAGAGAATGCATTGGCACAGGGCATAACTGTAACAATCACAATGTGGTCAATGAACCGGTTCCAATGATATCCATATTTGTATGGTGTTATTGAGACAGACCGAAGATATTTTAGGCTGTTGAAGCTTTATTTGGCCGTTTTGTTGGATAAAGGGTTAATAGTCAGCTGGAAGATTTGAAAATTTACAGCGATATACACTGATTTATTAGGTTCATCTCTGGATTATTTGTGGTGTCCATGAAACTAGACCATGAATTTTTTTATTTTACTCGTGAATGAGGTGATGACGTTCAAATACAGTAAACTAGCAGGGTTACACGGCGTTGCCCAGGTTAAATTGATGTGAAACCCTCTGTTGTGGACAACCGTTACTGGTGGGAATAGAGAATACTCTTGCTCAAAGTGTTACACATATATTCTCCTAAATTGAATATCCAAATGGCATCACAAAACGTCATTCTTATACACGGAATATAAGTAGTCTTAGTGATTGTCATTTCCCCGCGTTTCCTGGCATTAGCGGGAAAATTGTGTATTCACAGTTCGGGCATATAGAGTTGTTTATTATAGGCGGAGCCTATTTCGAATTGTAGCCAATGAGAATGAGATTTGTGGTAATTGTTCAGATCGCTAGAGCGGAGAATTCGTCATTCTAGCCGTGTAACTTCACTGAGAGGTTCACATTAATTTTCAAAAAAAAATAAATATAAATGTTTTTCAATCAAATGAAAGAAATTATCAATGCTGTGTCCAGCTATATAGCGTTCTTCATTCTGTAAATAACTCAGCTGAAAGATGACAAATTATTCACAATGTTCAGAATATTGATACATCTATAATTATGAGTAGATTTCAATAAGGGTGCGGTCCGAACACCCGAGCTGCACATACGAGTGGGCTTCGGATTTCAGGTTTCCAGTCCCTATAAAAGGGGTGCATGGTTTTTCCCGACCGGCTGTGCAGACTTTCTAGGATGTATTTACATTGCGTATGTAAACTATTATATCATGTGCCCACATATAACCTGTAAAGCATGTTACGCAATAAACGCCGTATATGTGACCACAGCTAGCGCGGCTCAGTTGCAAATGAGTGTTTGTTTGAAATATGAGAGAATTGGGAATACAGAAGTATTTCATTGTTTACAACTGCGTGTATATTTCAGAAGTTATCATTTTTGAATCAGTCGACGTGGTTGGAATTGACTTTTGTTTGTTTTTAATATTTTTTTATTGGGATCAAAACGTGAACACCAAAAACAAATTAATTCGCATAATGAAAAGACGACAAATGGGTTTTACTCAGAGTTGTATAAATCAATCTAGTTGGTTAGACTAAGATTTTGAGGACACCTGGTTATCATATATCCACGAAGAAAGAGATGTTTTAAAGACATGTCGAAGTGTTCCTCTGTTCATGGTCTATGCTGGCTAATTATTCCAGTTTAAGAGAAATGTTGCAATATATCAGCTACATGTGCTCGACACAGAGCGAAATTTCAAGATGTTTATTTTAGGCCATGAAATGAAAGCCATGTGCTACTTTCTTTTATCTCAGAAGAAACGTATTTGACTGCACACTGACCACTATATTTGAACAGGCCGTCTATACAGTTCCATCTCTCTTGACAAATTGTATCTTGAGTGGGACAGACTCAATTGTGTAACAATACATGAACCATTCTAACATGCCACCCTATAGCGGCTCAGGGTCCATCATTTTGCAGGAATGTGTGTATCTCTTATTTAGAATGATAAATATAGTGACTAATTTCGGTCGCCATTTGTCGAGTGTGTGCAATGTGAACGCCAAAAACTCATTAGAACGAATTATGGCGATGACTATTATATAACTTTGGTGGATATCGGCGACTAAAACATTCTGACCAATATTAGTCGCCCTCCTCTCTCCAATATTAGTGCCCTCCTCTCTCCAATATTAGTCGCCCTCCTCTCTCCAATATTAGTGCCCTCCTCTCTCCAATATTAGTCGCCCTCCTCTCTCCAATATTAGTGCCCTCCTCTCTCCAATATTAGTGCCCTCCTCTCTCCAATATTAGTGCCCTCCTCTCTCCGCCCCTGGACCAAAACGGCACCAAATGTGGATTCTTTCAACCCACATGATGTGATTCCTCGTATTAACCCTTTACCCAACATAACAGCCCTGTGCCAATGCATTATCTTATATATGCGAGTCGACCATAGGTCGCCTCGTATATATAAGAGAATGCACTGGCTTAACACATATTAAAAATGATAACATTGTCAAAGAATGTAGACAAATATTATAAAGGCCAATGCATTCTCTTATATATGCGAGGCGACCTATGGTCGACTCGCATATATAAGAGAATGCATTGGCACAGGGCATAACTGTAACCATCACAATGTGGTCAATGAACCGGTTCCAATGATATCCATATTTGTATGGTGTTATTGAGACAGAAGATATTTTAGGCTGTTGAAGCTTTATTTGGGCGTTTTTGGCCATTTTGTTGGGTAAAGGGTTAATGGAGAAGAACGTGTATGAATTGGTGCAAATTAGTGCTAAACATATTTGTATCAGCTTTGATGCCCCTCAGCTCCCATTCATGCCTCGAACGGTGCCACTTTTGACATATTTAAACCATGTCAATTAGACTCCTGATATCACGGATTAGATTCCATGTATGGTGGATAAGAATATGTATCAATTTGGTGGCAATCGGCGCTAACAACACTTTTTTTTTTATCAATTTTGGTGCCCCTCGCCACCTCCGTGCCCCATGACTCGAACGGCGCCATATCATGGAGATGATTATTTAAAAGTTAGGTGGAAATCAGCAACAACAAATATTAGATCATTTTTTTCTGCACCGCCCCTTTTCTGTCCCTGATACCAACAGCGTCATTTTAGAAAAAAATAACCCAGAACATTATCTTCATAGTAAAACGCTACGCCTGTTTGACCCATTTGTCATCGAGATGGTCGACCGTGAAATTATATAGAACTCAGACAGACATATATTCGCAAATATAGGCACCAAATGTGGCGACTTTAATCCGCATGATTTGACCCCTCGTCTCTTTGGAGAATAACGTGTACGAATTTAGTGGAAATTTGCGCAAAACAATTTTTCATCAGTTTTGGTGACCCTACCCCCCATGTCCCTGACTCAAACGGCGCCACATTTGATAGCTTTAAACCACACAATTAGAATCATTATATATATATAGAATTTGAATGTTGCGTTTTATTTTTGCATGCTCTAGCGCACACAACTTCCTGTATCGACAGTATTTAACTGTGCCCATGATGTCGTGGCGTATAAATTGGATGGATGGTTTGCTTTCTTACATTATGAAAGGTTTTCATGGAAAATCATAACTTTATGGATTGTTTAGGATGCTAAAATTGCAAACAACTTCCTGCATCGAGAGTATTTAACTGTGACCATTCCGCCACGTCGCATATACTTCGCGTCGTGTTCGGATAATTTGTTCATTTTGTTGTGATTAATAATTTCGAAGTGCAATGCGGGTGTGCATATATATTCTGGTAGCACTGGTAGTGTTGATGTTGGTGGGCAAGTCACTTGGTATCTCGAATAGTGGATTTAGCGTTCCATTTGTTCCTCGTAGAGATACCGGTTGTCGGCGGATTTGTCATCCTGTCTGTTCTGGAGCTACCGGCTGGTGGTTTTGGAGGCGGAGAAGATGCACTCAGAGTTGCCAAACAGTCTGTGGTCGAAAAAAACGGGTAAATCACATAATTAAATCACAATATAATATAGGTTGAGAAATACGTGAATTATGGATTATTAGGCTTCATACGCTCTGAAATATGTGTATACATGTGATGGTCACAGCCATTATCCAGCTGTTATCCAGATGTTACAGTAGTGAAAACAAAACGCTCTGTATATATGTACAATACCAGGGGCAGACCAGCACGAAACGCTCTTTTCTGTTCCAAGCAAATTACATACATTGTACAATAAACACAAACCAATTATCGCCATTAACATTAGCTCAGCGCTCAATGTGTGTCATCTGCCATTTTTGTGGTGATAAGTTCACACACCAATAGTGCCATAATTATAGTGGCCTCCGTGTACGTGCTAATTCTAAACCTTCAAAGTGATATGTTGAGTGCCTCCCCGCGGGGTGGTAACATCTCAGCACTCTTGGGAGTGGAATGTTACTATCAGTGGAGGGGCAAACAGTCACTCGGATACGAACTGCATGTATGTATCCAGTCCCGACAGTGCTAAATTTACATATACATCAAGAGAACGAAATGTTTTGCCCCTTGAGATGTACCCACACATAGTGGCAATGTGGAGGCACGTCACGTCAGTTGAGTGCTAAATAACGGGTGTAGTCTTTTTACCGGATCCCGGATTTCGACCCGGATTTAGGTGTCTTTTTACCGGATTTCGACCCGGATTCGGGTATGAATTTCATGCTTGTTTTATCACTCATTTAACCCATTAAAAGCCGTTTCTGACACGCGGAAACTGGTTAGGAGGTGAGATTAAAGCAATATAGGGCTGTCGTGTTCATTCAACCCGATTAATCGTATTTAAAGGTACATATCGTGCCCGGATCAGCATACTTCTTATTTTTTCATATAGACACGGCGGTTGGATTGATTTTACGTGATCATGATGGCATTTAAGGGAACACACCATGTCGGGATCCAAATTAATTATCTCGTAATTATTGATCATATCTAAAGGTAGATATCATGTCCGGATCCGGTTTTTTTCTCTCTCTCTTTTTTCCATATACATTATCGTCTTTTTGATATATTAAATGTCACGTGGAACAAAGTTATAAGTTGATTTTGAGACGTTATACTAGGCTGTTGGATTGATTTCACGGAATGATTATCGCATTTAAAGGTACACACCATGTGGGGAACCGAATTAATTTCCACGTATTTACTGATAATATTTAAAGGTACAGATTATGCCCAGATCCGGATTTTCTTCTTATAAAGTAATGCTTATTTAATACATTAAATGTAAACTGAGTCGCGTGGAACTATAGGTTATAGATGTTGATGTTTAGATCATTCCCGGATTCGGATACGAATAGTTCTTTTCTATTTCATATACATAGTCAAGTATTTAATACATTAAATGGCAGCTGAGCCACGGGGAACTCAGTTTATTTGGAAACGGTAAACATGGCGCTTGGATTGATTTCACGCGAGAATGAGCCCATTTACAGACAAACTTTATGCCCGGATCTGGATCCGGATTTTATGTGTCTTTTTCTAATTTCGACCCGAACCCTGATCTCAATTTTATGTTTATTATAACCCATGTTTAACACATTAAAAGACATTTCAGACCCGCGAAAACATGGCACAGGTTGCGTTTAACAGTAATATCATTGGGATTGAAATAAATTGACTTGCTTTTGTGAAGATTTTTTGTTCTCAAGCCCACAAAAAAACCTGGTGCAGTTTAAATGGTTTATTGTTTTATTTCGATTATAAACGGTTATATTTGTGATACTAGTAGTATTACTATTGTAAATTCGATATTTAAGCCGGTTTAAGTGAGATAGATGTACGACTTGTATTAAGCGTTTTATGTCACTACGCCCGAATCGTTATAAAAACACGGATAGCATATACATCCCGTTGCAGCCCGCTACTGTTTATACAGTGATTATCAGGTGGAATAAACTCATCGGGTCCATATTGATTCAACTGAAACATTTGACCTATTTCCGCGTGTCTGAAATGGCTTTTAATGTGTGTTAAATATGGGATAAAATAAACATGAAATTGGGTTCCAGATCCGGGGAAAAATCCGGATTATAAACACGTAACAATCCGGATTCGGACATTGTGTGTTCTTAAACAAACATCCTCTAGCATATAGGTAGTGCATTCGTTCTTAAACAAACAACCCCAGCGGGTGACCACCAGAAACGGATAGCATATTGGTAGTTTATAAGTTTTTAAACAAACAACATATTGGTTCTTAAACAAACAGTTCCAACGACAGCCAAAATGTTATATATTTCAAACTGTTAAAAGTATTGAATGAAGTATTTTATACTAATAGTACCGTTTCAGTAATTGATAGATATCTGTTGTATATTTATTAAACAACCATGCGGTATATGGACAGTTTATATTTTCTGTTCTGTTCAAACCCAACCTGTGCCATGTTTCCGCGTGTCTGAAATGTCTTTCAATGTGTTAAATGTGGGATATAATAAACATAAAATGCAAACCCGGTTAGGGTCGAAATCAGCAAAAAGAGACACATCAAATCCGGATTCAAATATGGAAATAAAGTGTGTCTTTAAACGGACTAATTCTAAAACTTGGTTCCACGTGACTCCGCTGGCATTTAATGTATTAAATAGGAGTTAATTTATAAGTGAAAGGAGAACAATTGGGATGCGGGTATAATCTGTACCTTTAAAAATGATTAATAAATACGCGATAATTAATTCGGATCCGTGCATGGCGATCATCCTTCCGTGAAATAAATCCAACAGCCGGGTCTAACCTCTCAAAATCAACTTCTAACTTCCTCTTAACTCAGCGGACATTTAATATATTAAATAGGTGTTAATTTATATGGAGATTATTTTTTTTAAACCGGATCCGGGCATGGTCTGTACCTTTAAACTATATAATCACTGTATAAACTGTAGCTGGCTGCAACGGGATGGATATGCTAGCAGTGTTTTTATAACGATTTGGGCGGCCAGACTATATCATCACTGTATAAACAGTAGCGGGCTGCAACGGGATGAATATACTATCCGTGTTTTTATAACGATTCGGGCGTCGTGACATAAAACGCTTAATATAAGTCGTACATCTATCTCACTTACAATAGTAATACTACTAGTATCACAAATATAATCGGTTATAATCGAACTAAAACAATAAACCATTTAAACTGCACCAGGTTTTTTTGTGGGCTGGAGAACAAAAAATCTTCACAAAAGCAAGTCAATTTATTTCAATCCCAATGATATTACTGTTAAACGCAACCTGTGCCATGTTTTCGCGGGTCTGAAATGTCTTTTAATGTGTTAAACATGGGTTATAATAAACATAGAATTGAGATCAGGGTTCGGGTCGAAATTAGAAAAAGACACATAAAATCCGGATCCAGATCCGGGCATAAAGTTTGTCTGTAAATGAGCTCATTCTCGCGTGAAATCAATCCAAGCGCCATGTTCACCGTTTCCAAATAAACTGAGTTCCGCATGGCTCAGCTGCCATTTAATGTATTAAATACTTGACTATTTATATGAAATAGAAAAGAACTATTCGTATCCGAATCCGGGAATGATCTGATCTAAACATCAACATCTATAACCTAGTTCCACGCGACTCAGTTTACATTTAATGTATTAAATAAGCATTACTTTATAAGAAGAAAAATCCGGATCCGGGCACAATCTGTACCTTTAAATATTATCAGTAAATACGTGGAAATTAATTCGGTTCCGCACATGGTGTGTACCTTTAAATGCGATAATCATTCCGTGAAATCAATCGAACAGCCTAGTATAACGTCTCAAAATCAACTTATAACTTTGTTCCACGTGACATTTAATATATTAAAAAGACGATAATTTATATGGAAAAAAAAGAGAGAGAACAAAACCGGATCCGGACATGATATCTACCTTTAAATATGATCAATAATTACGAGATAATTAATTCGGATCCCGACATGGTGTGTTCCCTTAAATGCCATCATAATCACGTAAAATCAATCCAACCGCCGTGTCTATATGAAAAAATAAGAAGTATGCTGATCCGGGCACGATATGTACATTTAAATACGATTAATCGGGTTGAATGAGCACGACAGCCCTATATTGCTTTAATCTCACCTCCTAACCAGTTTCCGCGTGTCACAAACGGCTTTTAATGGGTTAAATGTGTGATAAAACAAGCATGAAATTGATACCCGAATCCGGGTCGAAATCCGGTAAAAAGACACATAAATCCGGGTCGAAATCCGGGACCCGGAATCCGGTAAAAAGACACCCCCTAAATTGTTCCTCGGCTGCTAACACTCCGATCAAACCAAATAAAATACAATATTGTTTGTATTCGCTTATTGGACAGAGGTCATGTAGCAATAATCTTCAACCAAGGACTGACGTTGGTGACACATATATTAATTCGCCATATCAGTAATTTTCAACAAAATAGTAAACAGTGATTGATTATTTAGTAAATAGTTATGAGCTGGACTGGATGGGTAGAACAGTGGTGAACCAAGTGGTGTATTTAGGGCTCGTATTAATTATCCTAGTTTGTGAAGCTGTATGTAATTGTTTTTATTAATAATTTTCCCTAGGTTGTATAAATAAACGTCTTAAAGGTTTTAACATATTTATTTGCTCATACATACATGTGTTTAAGCATGTACATAAGGCAAAGGGGATTGGAGGATAAGTGCTAAACACTTAAAGTTCTCCTCTTCTCATCAAATACAAAACAAAAATTAGAACAAATAATACACAATAATAGGTACATGTATCGGTAGTATCGTGGAGATATGGTTGTGGTATGACAGTCACTGATCCCAAGTAAGAAGAAATATCTTAATGATTCAATGTTCAATATAGTGACATTCCTGTATAATGACATTAACCCTTTAAGTGGTAAATATTCACTGACGAGTAGTTCCCATAGGAAATGTTCAGATAGTAAGTTCACCAAACGGCCATATATTTGTTGAACTTATTATATGAACATTTCCCACAATGTATATATGAACCAGTCTACTCTTTGATTACCGAGCAGCTGTAGTCGCAAGAGCAATTGATATTCCGTGTGTCATTTCTTTTATTTGCAAATGTTCCACCTTGTTGATTTGTCTGGTTACTTGTGCACTGAATACTAGCATCTAGTACGGTTATTGTCAATACAGTTATACCCGAAGGAATTATGATGCAGCACCGAAATTTCATGTTAAATGGCAGGAATCATCGAACACTTTTCATGTACATTTTTAGGCACGCGGTATAGGCGTGGTCACTCGGCGCTGCTGTCATTTCTGTAGCGGGGAAAGTAATCAAGAAATTTAGGTTATCGAGAAATAGCCTAACTGGGAGTCTAACAAATTACGACTTCAGACCTAAAGACATGAAACAGCATATACAAAATAATTTTTACCTATACAGTTGTGAGTCTATGGAATGATCTACCACCGAAGGCCAAAAACTGTGAAACCATATCGGACTTCAAATCTTTTCTTAATACTGACCTCGTCGTGAGCCCCCGTTACATGGAATTTGCTTACACAAGACGAAGTCATATTTTCCATTGTCGACTACGACTAGAGTGCAGCAATCTGAATTACGACCTATATCGCAATCATTTACAAGACAATCAATATTGTATATGTGGCGAAGTTGAAACAGTATCACACTTCTTGCACTATTGTCCAGTCTTTGAAGCCGAGAGAGACATATGTATCAGCAAACTTAATAATTTGGAAACAAACACACTCTTAGAGGGTTCAAAATAACTTCCTTATCCAAAAACATTGAGATATTCGCTAAATATTCAGAAATATATAGAACTAACTGGCAGATTCATGCCAGAGTATGCACAAACCGGATGTATACGATCTTAGACTGTGCATGGAACAAAATTAAAAACACATTAAAATCAAAATTAAATTATGTGTAATATCGATCCCAAAGTACCCTGCCAAAACCTCCTCCGATCGGAAGGCGGGGGTGCTGTTAGGCACATTATAATTAACAATAACAACAGTAATTTCATTGCGCTATATACATTCATATACATCGAAATGTACATTCTATTTTTATCTTTATCTGTTACCATTCAATATTTTATATGTGTGGGAGATGGCTTAAGATAAGCACTATGCTTACTGCCAAATCCCATTATAACCATTAATATTTTTCATCATTATACCATGAACTTTGTACTTATATTGGTTAAAATAAAATATGTTTAAATTAAATAGCCTATAACTGGCAAAGTATGTGGCAGCTAACTGTTTCACAGTATTCCGTGGATTGACAGCTTATGATTAAATTATACTTTTATAACTGAATGGGAGAATCCACTCAGTGTAGAAAGGGTTAACTTGACACGTCGGGGAGGATGTGAAATAGTGGAGGGTATCACCCCCCCCCCTTTTCGGTACGCGGGATTCAGTGTGTTTTGAAGCCGTGCGCGGGATTCATACCCCCGAATTAATGGGCGACTAAGTGGGATAGCGTCACTAAATGCACCCTATGTGGACCTCATTCTGCAAATGACAGGCACACTAAACTCAGGCTTGTCCAGAATCAGCGATCGAATTGGTATTATAAGGAAACTAATCATTTATCAAAAAAATCCGTTAATTTCAGAGCACACCAAAACCAAAATAGAAAACAAATCAAGTGCGTCATATTTTACCGCCAACATACAAATACTAAGAATAGATAATATATTATAACACTTGTCAATCAGTCGTGACATTCGTTAAATACAAATCTCCTCTCAGCCAAGAAACAACCTCAGGTCTGATCATCTCTGGAAGGCACTACAAATTATATCTCAGAACTTATCACCATGTAAATACGTTTGTACCGTCATCTTGATTGCGTGTGGGTTGTTATTTTGTGTTGGGAGATGGGCTTCATAAGTTGCAAAAACTTGTGCCCCAATCCCTTTTGTATATAAAAAAGTCTCAAGAGTCCGTTAATAGTCAGCTGGAAGATTTGAAAATTTACAGCGATATACACTGATTTATTAGGTTCATCTCTGGATTATTTGTGGTGTCCATGGAACTAGACCATGATTTTTGACATTTTACTCGTGAATGAGGTGATGAAGTTCAAATACAGTAAACTAGCAGGGTTACCCGGCGTTGCCCAGGTTAAATTGATGTGAAACCCTCTGCTGTGGACAACACGGTTACTGGTGGGAATAGAGAATACTCTTGCTCAAAGTGTTACACCTATATTCTCCTAAATTGATATCCAAATGGCATCACAAAACGTCATTCGTATACACGGAATATAAGTACTCTTAGTGATTGTCACTTTGATTGTCGCGATTAGTTCGCCCCACCCAGTCCCACCAATAAAGAAGTATTTCTTTGTTTACAACTGCGTGTATATTTCAGAAGTTATCATTTTTGAATCAGTCGACGTGGTTGGAATTGACTTTTGTTTGTTTTTAATATTTTTTTATTGGGATCAAAACATGAACACCAAAAACAAATTAATTCGCATAATGAAAAGACGACAAATGTGTTTTACTCATGCAGAGTTGTATAAATCAATCTAGTTGGTTAGACTAAGATTTTGAGGACACCTGGTTATCATATATCCACGAAGAAAGAGATGTTTTAAAGACACGTCGAAGTGTTCCTCTGTTCATGGTATATGCTGTCTAATTATTTCCAGTTTAAGAGAAATGTTGCTATATATCAGCTACATGTGCCCGACACAGAGCGAAATTTCAAGATGTTTATTTTAGGCCATGAATGGAAAGCCATGTGCTACTTTCTTTTATCTCAGAAGAAACTTATTTGACTGCACACTGACCACTATTTTTGAACAGGCCATCTATACAGTTCCATCTCTCTTGACAAATTGTATCTTGAGTGGGACAGACTCAATTGTGTAACAATACATGAGACATTCTAACATGCCACCCTCTAGCGGCTCAGGGTCCCTCATTTTGCAGAAATGTGTGTATCTCTTATTTAGAATGATAAATATAGCATATATCTGTTTTTGCTAGCTCACTATACGAATGCCCTGATCCCCGTCCTCATATAAATATGAAAGTTGAGAAGATACAATTGGTCAAGTGACTGATTTCGGTCGCCATTTGTCGAGTGTGTGCAATGTGAACGCCAAAAAACTCCTTAGAACGAATTATGGCGATGACTATATATAACTTTGGTGGATATCGGCGACTAAAACATTCTGACCAATATTAGTCGCCCTCATCTCTCTGCCTCCCTGGACCAAAACGGCACCAAATGTGGGTTCTTTCAACCCACATGATTTGATTCCTCGTATTAATGGAGAAGACGTGTATGAATTTGCTAAACATATTTGTATCAGCTTTGGTGCCCCTCTGCTCCCATTCATGACTCGAACGGTGCCACTTTTGACATATTTAAACCATGTCAATTAGACTCCTGATATCACGGATTAGATTCCATGTATGGTGGATAAGAATATGTATCAATTTGGTGGAAATCGGTTCTAACAACAGTTTTTGTTTTTATCAATTTTGGTGCCCCACTCCCCCTTCGTGCCCCATGACTCGAACGGCGCCATATCATGGAGATGATTATTTATAAGTTAGGTGGAAATCAGCAACAACAAATATTGGATCATTTTTTTCTGCACCGCTCCTTTTCTGCCCCTGATACCAACAGCGTCATTTTAGAAAAAAGTAACCCACACCATTATCTTCATAGTAAAACGCTACGCCCGTTTGGCCCATTTGTCATCGAGATGGTCGACCGTGAAGTTATATAGAACTCAGACAGACATATATTCACAAATATAGGCACAACATGTGGCGACTTTAACCCGCATGATTTGATTCCTCGTCTCATTGGAGAATAACGTGTACGAATTTGGTGGAAATTTGCGTAAAACATATTTTTATCAGTTTTGGTGACCCTATACCCATGCACCCATGTCCCTGACTCAAACGGCGCCACGTTTGATAGCTTTAACCCACACAATTATAATCATTATGAAGTTGACTATATATCAAATTGGTGGAAATCGGCGACTAAACAAATTCGTATCAAATGTAATGCCCCCATCTCTCACTAAACGGCAACAATTTGACATATTTAAATCACACGATGAGATTCCTCGAATCACGGAGAAGAATATTTTTCAATGTTGTAGAAATCGGCGCTAAAAATACTTTTATCGATTTTGGTGTCAATCTCCCTCCATGCAACATTGACCCACTATTGACATCTTTAAACCATACTATTAGACTCCTGATATTATGGAGATGATCGTGATAAGTTTGGTGGTAATCGGCGTCTAAATTATTTTTTATCAAATTTAGTGCCCCCCTCACATCTCACCCAAGCGGCAACAATTGGGCATTTCTAAAGCAAATGATTTGATTCCTCGTATCATGAAGAAGAACGTGTATAAAATTGGTGGAGATCGGCGCTAAAAATAATTTTATCAAATGTGTTGCTCCTCTCCCCTAAGTGCACACCTGACTCGAATAACACCATTTTGACATATTTAAACCACAGCATTAGATTCCTCATATCATGAGGATCATTATGTATAAGTTTGGTGAAAATCGACGACAAAACAAAATTTGCTGCCCCTCCCCCTTTTCTGCCCCTGACAACAACAACGTCACTTTAGAAAATTCTAACCCGCACCATTATCTTTCTCGTTAAAAGTTACCCCAGTTAAACCCATTTGGTGCCATCTAGATTGTCCCCCGTGAATTTCTTTAGAACAGACAGACAGACAGACAGACATTCGCAAATATAGATATATATATAGACATCTCCCATCTGAATATTGCAGTTGTAATTACCAAAATGATGGGGCAACATATATAAAACATCTCGAAATGACTATCGTGTTCTATAGTTAGTTATTGTTCTTAAGATATCCTGAGTATTTTAATCAATATGTTGATTAAATCTGAAACAGATATCCTGATTTGTCATTGCTGAGTATTCGCTGTGCTTAACCGCAGACTACAATTCGCTCAACAGATTATAACTCAACTTGTTGAGTAGACAATGATATGGTCGGTGTATTAATTACCTGTCTGAGAAAACAGTTAAGCACTCGGGTTTTAATTGTGCTCTGTGTCTGGGCAAATAATTCGCAAATATAGCGACATATTGGTTACATCTTTGAAAAGTAATGTTTCTTCACATAAAATTTCACAACCGTCTACTTCCTGGAACTATAATAATAATAATACTAATAATATTTGTATAGCGCTTATCCCCAATAAGCGGGCCCTCAGCGCTTGACATAAACTGAAATATAAATATACACAGTCATTTTCTGAAACGCCGCGCAAACAAGTAAGTTTTTAGTGACTTTTTAAAGTCGTCAAGAGATGGTGACTCTTTTATGTTCAATGGCAGAGGATTCCATGCATTTGGACATGTTACTTTAAAAGATCGGTAGCCAACCGTGATCAAATTAGCACCAGATGGTGTCACAAGAAGTTTGTCCTTTGAACGAAGTATATAGAATTTGAATGTTACGTTTTATTTTTGCATGCTCTAGCGCACACAACTTCCTGTATCGACAGTGTTTAACTGTACTCATTTCGTGGCGTATAAATTGGATGGATGGTTTTCTTTATAACATTATAAAAGGTTTTCGTGGATAATCTGATCGTTTTGGTTTGTTTAGGATGCTCAAAGTGCACACAACTTCCTGTATCGACAGTATTTAAGTGTCTTGGCATATCAATTGGATGGATGGTTTGATTTGTAACAGGATGAAAAGTTTCGTGGAAAATCATACCTTAATGGATTGTTTATCGCACATGACTTCCTGTATCGAGAGAATTACTGTGTCTATTCCGTCAAGTCGCATTTTTACTTATGCGTCCTGTTCGGATGATATGTTCATTTTGTTGTGATTAATAATATTGAAGTGCAATGCGGCTGTGCTTATATATTATGTCGGCGCTGGTTGGGTTGATGTTGGTGAACTTTAATGTCTCGATATTTGGATTTAAAACGAGGAGAGTAACAGGTTGTCGCCGAGTATGTCAACCTGTCTGTTCTGGTGGATCCGGTTGGTGGTTTTGGAGGAGGAGAAGATGCACTCAGAGTTGCAAAACAGTCTGTGGCCGAAAGAAAAGGGTAAATCACTACTTATTTGAAAATGATTACATTCACATTATTTGACAATTAGTTTAAAAAAAACGAATGTATTTATATAGGATAGTGACATTAGGTCGGAAGTGAACGTTGTGAACGTGTTAGATTTCGCGATGACAACACGCGACGTCATGGCAAATACGTACATAAAGTTCATAATATTTAATGCTAGTTACAACTGAAAAACAAATGCATTTTTAGCTTAGTGTCAACACATTTTATTTGAACAAAACAAAACTGTACATCACATTGATAATTTATACATGGGCAAACCAACAGTTCAAATGAGGATGAGATAAAAGCTATAGGTCTATGACCACCCCCGTGTACGTGGTATCGCCAAAACCGAGAGTATCGCCAAAACCGAGAATATGGGAAAGTCATTTTCACGTATATGATATGGGGATATGTTTGTTTCTCACCGTAATACAGACATCGAGCATCGTATGTGTATGTCCACACGAAGCATGAGTATTTATCCACCAGTTGTCAATCAGTTTTCCCAGATCAGACCATTAATTGTTTTTTGGCGAATTTTTTCAATGGTGTTTTTGCTTTTGCTCACTCAAATTTTCGAGAACAACCATTCACTAGTATAGTTCCTGGACTTCCACGCTTCCAAAACAAATGCCGGTATATAGTTGAATCTGTCAATGAAGCATAGGATTTGACAGAATTTAATAAATCCTTGTTGTTCTCAATATCCGCGCGATATGAAGGGACCACTGTCGGTCCAGAAAGATGCGAACGGCACAGATGGAGATGCGCCAAACGCCGAGTTTCTGTGCAGTAAATATGCGTATTACTTAAGGAGTTCTGATGAGTTTTCGAACACGGACTTGCGTGTTAATAGCACGTTTTTCGTAAACAATGGAACTAAATTGAAAATCAAGATTAACTCTACTTCAAAACGAAATGATTCAAGGCTAAATCATAAAATTTAACCTCCTTGAGTAAAAGCACAAGAAAAGAGAGTCTGCGCGCTCCGTATATCGAGATAAATCGACCGAATTGATAGATGCACGATATTGGGCAATAAACTGATTGATCACAAAATCTACATATACATGTAAGATATGCCTATATATATATATATATATATATATATATATATATATATATATATATATATATATATATATATATCTGTGTTGATTCGGTACGGTATTTAACTTAAAATGTACAAGTCATAGTTATCGCTCTGTTAGTTGGGTTGTATGTGCACCGTTGGAAGGTATTTAATATCCTAAATATGTTAATGTTCTTGGGTTGATGTTATTTCACAGTGTCTGTATCGTCCAGATGATCCATTCGATTATTGTCCTCACAGTCTTGAAAAAATGCATATTTCTATTGAGACGTATTTGCTCTTATTGCATAAATTATCAAATAAAAACATATATACATTGGGTCATAAAATTAATTATGAGCATTGAGCAGAGCCTGGTTGAAATGCTACGGTGTGGCGATTCATACTCACCTGCGAGCTACTGTCAGTACTGATGCCATATATGCATGGTTCTATTAATGGTTTGTATTTTGATGAGGTAAACTGGGTAGGATGGGTAGGTTCCTCAACTCGAATCAATTATTTGTTAACCCCGAAGCCAAAGAAATAGTAATTTATGACGGTCTGATCAGATTGAGTACCTACCTTTAATGTTACACATATCTGCTGCACACAAAACCACAAATAGCAGCATTTGGTGGGTGTTCAACGCTGAGATAACAGCTTTAAACGCCAATAACCTTACATGTATATTTAGCACCCACTGGTGAGTGTTATTGACAATATATTGTGCATCTTAAAGGCATACATGTAATCTGGTTTTATTGTTTAATAGCATTACTATTGGCAGTTAATAATGTGATTGTGTTTAGTAGATTTTTGGAATTTTGTTGGTTGCATGGGAAGACAACTTTGGTTTTCAAATTTTTAAAAACTTGAAAGCTCTGTGTACCGGTACCTACATGTATACCATAGTATGATAGTATGGTACACTTAGTGCCAATGTCCACATTGGCCACTCGTCGTTCGTCCTTCCATCTGTACCGGGTACGTCTGTCTGTCCCTCCGGAGACACTTTAGGCATAATGCGATAACTCTAACATTTTCTATTTGATCGAAACCAAATTTTGTACAGTATATATATAGGTTTCACATCCCAAATTACAGTTCGAGTTCGAATATGGGTTTGATCCTAGATTTTTTTACAGAGTTATGGCCCTTTTTACTTAGAATTCACTCATGCTGCCAAAACTCACACATTTTTTGTATATGATTGACAACAAATTTGATATGTGAGATTATCAGCCCAAAATACAGATCAAGTTCGAATATGGGTTTGATCCGATTTATTTTAAATGAGTTATGACCCCTTTTTTTTAAATTCCAAATTTTAATTTAAAAACAAAAATTATATTGAATTTCCTCGCTCAATTTAACAGGCAAAAAATATTAAAAAACATATAATAATAACAAAATTATTTAATTTAAAAAAAATTGTCATTGACACTAATTTGTGTTAATTGTATATCATTAATTAGGTGTGAAATAGGCAGATTTTATTGCAATAGTTGCATGTAATATAATGATATCAATAAATTACCATGTGAACCTG
The DNA here is from genome assembly GCA_032622095.1 of Siphonodentalium dalli. Classification (NCBI taxonomy): domain Eukaryota; kingdom Metazoa; phylum Mollusca; class Scaphopoda; order Gadilida; family Siphonodentaliidae; genus Siphonodentalium; species Siphonodentalium dalli. The sequence continues at coordinate 134,520,937 of CP136067.1, read as the reverse complement.
TGTGAACATCCAATATCCAGACTATATGAGTATACCTTTAATAGATGTCATTCCAAGCGAAATATGTTATTAATTGAGTGATGACATATGTTACAAAGCTCTAGGGGGTGGTTGTATGAAGGTAAAGATAAAAAACCTGCTGGCTGGATAATTATTTATCCTATCTGTCAAATTGATTATTGGCTAAACCATTGGATCTCACAGTGAGAGGTCCTTGTGTGAATAGGGACAGAGTTATGAGATTTAAAACGACTCACCCCACCCCAAATACTTTAACCCCTTCTGAAGACATATTATATGATATGAGCTTTTGATTTTATGTTTAAGTACTGATATATGTATTACTGTGATCATATCTTTGACCAATTTTATCAGTTATAGCTAATCGCTATCGCCAAGGTATGGGTTAAACATCTGTCGATCGTAATCGGCCTCTCGTTTTATATTTGGTTCAAATAGGGGCAGAAATATGAGATTTACCCAAATGTACCGTATGTGAACTGTTAACCTTGTGGGTTGATTTATGAGCTGGGTTTAGAACCACATAATTGGTGGGAGGGTTTCTGGGATTGACCCCCTATCTTTGGTATTCAGTGGAAAATATGTTGTAACTAGACCAACAAATGGCCACATTTAGAATATTTCTAAATTTATGAACTTGAAGTACCAGTTGTAAAATTATTCAATCATGTGAGATTGAAGCCACATGGACATCCATGTTGGTCGGTTGATAGAGGTTTATCGTCGTTTCAGCTGCTATGCCATATCACAACAGCAGTTTTACCGGTTGAATGACCACACTAAAAGTGAATTGCCCCACCCCACAAAACGGACACCCAGGTTGGTCAGCTTTGGTTCGTTAATTAAGCTAGCTTATGTTCATATTAATTTGTTTGCGGTTTATTAAACACTTGAAGTTAGTCATTGACATATATCAATACATGTGAAACTATCATTCTGAACGTTTCGGCCACTTCAGCTTCGCTAAGAAATAACCTCTTCCATAATTGGAAACCATTTTCACGAAATGCTACAATATATTGCACTGATGATGAGACAATGACATTGAATCGTTTACTCATATGTGCGAATGGAGAATAAGTTATCCACTATGGTTTAATCAAACTTTATCATACATTACATTACATTTATCGTACATTAACCCTTTAGCGTTCAGAGAGCCCCAGAGCGCCCGGCCGCATAGCGTCCAGAAAGCCCCAGAGCGCCCGGAGTTTTTGGATTTTTTTCGGTCATAGTTTACAACAAAAATATTGCATTATAACACAACAAAATTATCTTATTTTTAATGTAAACAATAACATGGATGTTACATTATTAATATTTATGTTTTTGTTGGGATTTGTGGTAGATTTTGTACAATTTAATCGACATTTCAAAATAAAATCGTAATAAAACAAAAACTGCGTCGTCGCGGTGCTATTTTTCAAGTCGACTAAATCAATGTACTCGCAATTGTGATCTGTGTACAGCCATCTAATATAGTTTTATTCTACATATTTTTATTTACAAACTTTATTTTTATTTCTAATAGAATATTTATTTGACTTCTTTATGTTTTTGAGCTATTAATAATATGCAACTGAATTAAAAAGACCAATATCATGATTTGACCAAATACAGTTCCGAGTCAACTCCAAGACACCTGCACTGTTGCAGTGTTGGTGTTACTAAGGACGCCGTGTTGTTCTTACTCTTTTGTCCCTAGAAATGTCTCAAATAAAACTGTCATTTGATTTGATTTTTTCCCTCATTCATCACAAGATCATATGAATAATATTTTATTTTAATACACTGAGTGAGCAATTTTGAGAATTCAATAAAGTTTTGATCGGAAAGTTCGACAACATTTTCGATTTTCTCTTCAGTTACACGTCCCAACGTCACGCCAATTCAGCCCAATATTGTGGGCACGTGGATTGCCTGGATTAGTACCCAAATAAATTATGTTGTTAAAGCGCATTGACAAATACATAATCTTGAGTATATTCTCCACACTATAATATAAAAATACAAAGGAATGGACACATGATTCAATCCAAATGGTTTATTTAAAAACACTCCCGCCAAGAAACCCCCACTGATGACGTGCGCAAAAAATATGTACCTACAGTAAACACGTGTTGTTGGAAATTGGGGCGCACAATGGGGACTGTCATTTATCATGGCTATAACTATTACCCATTCGGTAATTAATAAATGACATTCATTGCAAATTCAAACAGAATATATCTTAGATTTAGTATTAGTATCAATTGACCATTTATCGAATGTTGTCATTGAACTTATTGATCAGCTGATGACGACGAAAACATCTAGGAACCTTGTCGACATCATAGCAGCAATGATAAAATACTGTAGCAAAAATTTATGTGCATCGGCCGTTTTGTTCTCTCGTTTGGTTAATAAAATAATTATTCTGCGCGCATTGACAATTACATTATCTTGAGTATATTCTCCACAATGTAATCTAAAAATACAAAGTAACGGACACGCGGTTCAATCCAAATGGTTTATTTAAAATCACTCCCGCCAAGAAACGCCCACTGATAACGAGCGCAGAAATTTGTACCTGCGAACACGTGGTGTTGGACTGTGGGGCGCACAATGGGGACTGTCATTTATTATGGCTATAACTATTAGCCATTCGGTAATAAATAAATGACATTCATTGCAAATTCAAACATAATATATCTTAGATTTAGTGTTTTTTTTTTTTTAATATTTGTATAGCGACAAACTATATAGTCTTACAAAACATAACGTTGACATTACACATGGTAGATTTGTATCAATAGAAATTCAGGAATATTGTATTGTGCAATATAATTTAACTTGTCATTTCCCCCCCCATAATTTTGGACCCGGTGGGGATGGGGGGGGGGCAAAAGAAAAACGATCAATGTTTTATTCACTATTCTATATATAACGATGAATACTATAAGTTATTGTTCAAGTTTGTATTGTATATTGCTGTTATATGGAATCAGAAAATTGGATCTCTAATATTAATTATGTTACACCAGCAGCATTAATATTTGATTGCTTGCCGAAAACAATGTCAGGGTGTGTTGGTGCGTTACGCAGGTTTTAGGGTTGGCATGTGCAGTCACACATTAAATTAAAATAGTTCTTCTAGATAAGACCATCTTTGTTTAAATTTAGTGAATTGACCTTTATTATAATAAAAAACACGCTCAGATTGGAAATATAAACTAAGTTCTTTTTTAAGTCCGGTGAGGTTTGGCATAGAGTTATTCATCCTTGATCTATAAATGTGATATCTAACAAAGATAAGAAGGAATATTATCCAAGGACTTGTATATTTTCCAGGGCGGCTGCTAAATATTGCAGTTTCACGTGTGAGTTGTAATCTAGTACTCGTATTATGAAATACCCAATTTTCGACCGTATTCCAAAAATATTGTATGTTTGGACATTCCCAGAAAATGTGAATGATCGATTCAGTATTAGATTTACAGAAGGTACATGAGTCGTCGTCAGATATTTTCATTTTTTTCAAAAGTTGTTTTGTACCGATGATATGTGTATTTATTCGGTATTGGAACCACTTAAGTTTGGTATCGGTGACGTAAATAAATGGGCATCTATATACTTCAGTCCAGAACTCGACATTATATGTTCGGTTCAACTTTCGTTCCCATTTACTTATTTGTTTATGGGGTGATTCCATTGGTAACATTGTTTTATACGTGGATTTAGCACTGTTCGGAGCAAGTAAATCTATTAATTGAAATGGTATATGAGGGCGCAAAACCCTGTCGCTTTTAGTTAAAAATTTATCTCTTTTCTTGATTGATTTTACAATTCCGTTAAAAGTTAGAAAGTCGATGTTTGTTTTGTGTAGAGCGTTAAATTCTTCATGTGACAGGTACTTTCCTAAATTGTCTTGAAAATCGAATATGTATATAAGCTTATCAGTCATGAACAGTTTCAATCGTGGCTTCACCAGTTTTATCGTATCTTCGAATCCTACTAAAGGTGTAGTGAGGAGATCACATTGACTCACCGGTGCTAGTTTGTCACAGTACATAATCCAGGCATTTACTACATCTTTCCAGAAATTGTTATCAAGTGTTTTAGATTGGTTTTTTTAAATTGTAGATGACATTAGATACCAACTATTACAAAATATACTACAAGAGTGTTCGAAAACTGTAACCCAGGAAGCCCGTTGTGTGATAGCTCGCTCAACCCATGATATCTTCATAGAATTTATGAAAGTCTTAATATCAATCATTTTACACCCACCAGAAGCATAGTTCTGAGTGAGCAGTTTTCTACTTATTCTATCTGGACCTTGGTTCCAAATGAAACCAAAGAGCAGTTTATTTAAATTTTTTATATATTCATCTGTGGGATTCGGTAGTGCAAGGAACAGGTGTACTAATTTTGAAATAGCTAGCGATTTGACAACAGTTATTTTACCGAGAACAGTTAGGTTACGTTTACTCCACATTGCTAGTATGTTCTTTAATTGCATAAGCCCGTTTGTAAAATTTATGTCAATCATACGTTTAGTGTCATGATGAAATTCTATACCAAGTATTTTAAAGGTTTCTGGATTCCAGTTTAATTTCCATCGGTCACATATCTGTTCCGTGCTGTCTGCCTTTGTACCAATCCACACTGCGTGTGTTTTGTCATAGTTAATTTTTAGACCCGATACATATTTATAGTTATCAAGTACTTTCATAGCTGCTTCTAGAGACTCTGGTGACCCATCGAGGAAAAGAGATGTATCATCGGCATATTGCGACATTCTTATATTCTTATTACCAACATTGATACCATTTATGTTTTTTGAGAATCGTACCATAATACCAAGAATTTCTGCACATAATAAAAAAATATATGGGGATATTGGTTCGCCTTGTCTACATCCTCTCTCTAAGTTGAAAAAGTCTGATATTTGCACATTTAAATTTATACATGATGAAGTATCACAATATAAAGTCTTTATATAATCGATAAATGGTTGACTAAACTTAAAGTATTTTAGTACACTGTATATAAATTTCCAGGATATCGAATCAAATGCTTTTTCAAAATCTATCAATAGCAAGAGTCCCGGTATTTTATTTTGCTTTGTATGTAGCATCATGTCCATCACTAGTCGAATATTCTCCCCAATATACCGTCCAGATATAAATCCGGTTTGATCTGAATGTATTAGAAATGGTAAAACTTGTTTTAATCTTTCAGATAGGACTCCTGTAAGAATTTTATATGTCACATTTAATAAGGATATTGGTCTCCAGTTTTTAAGAAATTGTCGTGGTTTGTTGTCTTTGGGGAGGAGTGTTACTATTCCCTGCCTCTGTGTAACAGATAGTTTTCCAACTTTCATGCCGTAGTTAAGTGATCTGACCAGGTAGGTTCCAACATCTCGCCAGAAGAATTAAAAAAACTCTACATAATATCCATCGTTTCCAGGGCATTTATTATTTTTCATTTTTTTCAAGTAATTTAGCGCTTCGCTGTAACTAATTTCTCCTTCCAAACATCGACCAGTCTCTAGCGTTAATTTATTTATTTCAACTTTGTCATTTATATCTCTTGAAGGATTTCATGTTGTTCATATATCATGTCTCCGTTATCTGCCTGTAATTTTTGGATGGTTTTAGACGTAAAATTTAGTTTTTCTAAATTTAAGAAATATTTACTTGGCTTCTCCCCGTCACCAATCCATCTAGCACGTGATCTAACAAATATTCCATTTTGTTTTTCTTCTCGTAATGCTTCTAATTCACGTTTAAGCTTCTCCATTTCTAGACTTTCTTTTTCCGTTGTAATATTCTCTAGATTTGTTATTTGTTCAATTAATTTAGTCTCTTTACATTTTCTTAGTTTAGATAAATGAGAGCAAAATGGTATGGAAGCGCCCCTTATTTCCATCAAGAGAGTTTCGAAAAATAATTGGTCATCAATGTTAAATTCAGCATTATTCATATTTAAATTACCATTACTCGTCCATCCACTTTTCTAGTATTGTTTAACAACTCTATTTATGGTATCCTTTACTAGTTCTATATAATCTTTGTTTTTTAGTAATGAGTTATTAAATTTCCAGAAGCCCCTACCCTTTTCAAAATTATTAAATGTCAATTGTAACGATATCGCAGAGTGATCTGTTTTATATCCAGGGTGTGTATCGCAGTTTTCTACTGTTGGTATCAGGTCTCGAGAGATTAGGAAAAAGTCCAAACGTGCGTGTTTGGATGGGTTGGTCCGACGCCATGTGTATCTGCGACCCTTTGGGTTATTGTATCTCCAAATATCGACTAAATCTAGCTTATTTATCATGTGAAGTACTTCATCACGTGCATTAGGATTATTTATAGTTTTATAATTTAAAAGGTCGAGGTCTGGGTCCAGGACTAAATTGAAATCCCCACATATGACTATGGTGCCATCTGTTATTTGCTCAAGACTTTCTCTAATTGATTTATAAAAGGAGGGATCATCAGTATTTGGACCATAAATATTAACTAGCGTCATTAATTGGTTTTCAACTTCTGCACGAATTATAAGGAGGTTACCTTCCTGGTCAGTTTTCGTATCTAACAGTTTGAAACTAAAGTTATTGTTTATTAGAATTGTAACTCCTCTCGACGAGCCTGTATGTGAACTAAAGGCGACCTCATATCCCCATTCTGTCCTAATTCTTTGCTCATTTGTTGTTGTAAAATGGACAATATATCCCATATTTTTTCTCTCTTATATAGTTAAAAACATCTCTGCGTTTCTTTGGGTCACCGAGGCCGCTACAGTTCATCGACATAATACTAACCATATGCGAATATTAATGAATATACTAATATGAATCCAAATATACAGCATATACATATACAGCGATCAGTAATTTACATCAATTTAAATAAAAAATCAGTCGTGCATTGAAGGGGGAGGGTTGGGGAGTGGACATTAAATATAATTGACCTTCCAATCATAATCATGATGGGCATGGTAAATGCAGTTTTCAACCATCGCCCAAAAAAGGTATTATCAACTTGAAAATGAAAATCCATAATTTATGCAAATTAAAATACTTCACATGTACACAAGACTTTGTGTGGGTCCATGCAGGCTGTCCCATTCCACAATTATATATTAAGATATTAGCAAAGAGTTATCCCGCATGGAACACGATCAGGCGTGTTTGTCTCGCAGTAGTCACATGCTTTGAAATGTTACAATCATTGTAGAGTTATACCGCTTGGATTATGATCAGAGCTGTATTTATCCGAACAAAATTTGTTGCAGTCAACATTGCGGGCACACTCGTGATACCATAGTCCCGACCCACTTGGTCATGTGTACATGTGATTGTATCCAAACCTTACCTAGGTACATTTCTTAAAAGCATATAATGGAAATATAACGTCAGGTAGTCTGAATATGTTGAATAAACTCAGAAGCGGACTTAAAGCAACATAGTCAATTTGTGGATTTAAAAAATGAGGTTTGTGATTGAGATTTATCTTTTGTATATTTTATCATGTAATTTTTTAAGGAACAAGTAACTAAAAACAAATGTATAATGTATATTGCTTAACATAACACATTTACCTGAGTAATTTTAGTAAAAATACATTTAAAGCCAGCAACTACAGTGGACTAATGAATTACATATTATGTATATATTTGTACCGTGTTCTAAGTGCTGGATAATAAACCTATTGGGTTAACCTGGTGTTCGTTGTTTAGCATATACTAATATATTCATATTGGTATAAGGAACACATAATAGACTATGTTGCTTCAGGTGTACTTTATAACTTGCATCATCAAAAATATAAAGGAAAAATACATTTCGTTTTGAAATCTCACTATTTGTATGAACCTAAGTCAATTTCTCACTATATATATATATATATATATATATATATATATATATATATGTGTGTATATAAATCAATGTTTGGATTGTTTTCACGTTTAGAAAAGTCATTTCTTGACGAAGTATTTTCTGATAGTGGTGTCTATGCTCTCTGTGATGTCAAACTTGACACGTTCACCAGTCTTCAGTTTCCCCCAAATGAATCCATTCCTGTGGTATGCACGCTGTATTTTCTCATGATTAAAAAGCCTGTTCATAAGTTGGATGTTATCTTTAGTAACATCGTCTCTGACCTTCAATGGTTTCTTTGAGTTGTCTTGTGCCAAGTATGATAAGTTCTTTCTCTGCTCAAATACCATGTTCCTTGTGTCGGGTCTAGCGAACTTTACGATACATGGTTTTGGTGAACCCCTGGCAGGTAGCCTGTGAGCAGCAAGAATATCTAATTCAGAAATACGGACATTGGATTGACTACCATTTACTGAATCACATATCTTTTTTTTCAAGTTTTCGTTATCAGTCTCCTCTAAATCCAAAATACGTATGTTGGTCTTTCTGGAGTACTGCTCGCCTCTGTTTACTTTCGAAATCAATACTTGTATCTCATCCTTCATGACCATGTTCTCACTGCGGTAGTGTTCAACCACTTCATTCAGTAAGCTGTTTTCATGCTCCCACTTTTCAAACTTGCTGTCCATGCTTGCTTTATGAAATTCCAGCGTCTCGTTTACATCTTTCATAATCTCTTTTTTGAAAATTTCCATGTGGGCCTTTATGTCTTTCTCGACTAGGGATTTCATATCTTCTTTGGTTGGCATTTCCGACAGACGCTTCATTATATCGGTCAGTACTGATTCGGATGGCTCCGCTGTATCGGATTCTGGCCGTGCTCTCTTTGCATCTGGTTTCTTCGATTCTGATTTCTTTTCTCCCTTCTTGTCCGACTTTTTAGGAAGCGCCCCTGTTGTATTCGAGTCAGCCATTGTTTATGTATTGTATGTGTCACCACGAGTCCGACGTGATTAACAATGATTGGCGACGTCGACGGTCAGAATATACCGTTATAAATTGTTATCGAACCAGCCGGGTGTGCTATTCACTTGATTGCCTCTTGTGCGCACGGGTAAACAGTATTCACAATAGGTATCGAATACAGGGAACGTACCGTATATCATTTGCAAAATCCATTAACACTGTCCTTTTCATTTACACATTTGGCAACAACACATCACGGAAACACTTTTACACTCTGTGAACTACTCCTAAACGAATTCCATTGAAAATTATCAGCTTTCTGGGCGATAGATGATGGGTGTTTTAGATTTAGTGTTAGTATCAATTGACCATTTATCGAGTGTTGCCATTGAACTTATTGATCAGCTGATGACGATGAAAACATCTCGGAACCTTGTCGACGTCAGCGCAACAATGATAAAATACTGTATAGCACAAATGTGCATCGATCGGCCGTTTTGTTCTCTCGTTTGATTAATACAATTATTATTCTCCGCGCATTAACACTGCCAAATACTCAAGTAAATTGGCCATATCATGATGTGAAAAATCAAAGAAATGACATTGTATAACATTAGTTACTTTTATTTGAACACAAGAGTTCACGAGACAAACGCGGCTATTTTTAAATTGAAAGTGCGCAAATCTTACCGCAAATTTACCGCGAATTACTTATCGGCACTGTCTTGTCATTTTATATTGAATATGATTGCTCAAAATTTCACTAAGAGAAAGCACTTTTCTCGATCGTAAGATACAATGTAGGCACGAAAGAATTGTTTAATTTATTAATTGCACAAGATATGTGCGGTGCGAATGTTTTGACTGCAATGTCAAGGTCAAAAACCGGTGCGCCAAATTTAAGTAAACAAAAAAACACGTGCGTTTTAATCGATGGCACAATGTTGACTAGTTTGGACTAATAATGCAGTTAATTGTAACTGAATTTACACGTAACTATCCAAGAGTTGATAGGCCACTTGATGATTTATTTTATGTTTCATTTCACCGCGTAGCCATTGCTTAAAACATTAATAAATCACCCAATTTCGTGATATGATTTCCGACAGAGAAATTGAAACTGAAAGTCACATTGATCTGTTGATAAAACAAAACTTACCTTTTGTTTGTTTATTACTATAAAATATAAATATAAAACCTACTAAATATTTACCATACTATCATGCTTGGGGAGGGGAATTCACAACTCTGAAAAAATCCATACAGATGAACATAATTTCATAAATCAAGAGCCACATAACATTTAGTAATAATACATGTTTTTCCCCAAAAACTTTGACGTCACCAGAAAGTTCTGTTGGCTGGAGGTAATGACGTTAGTCATATTACTGTTGGGTAAAGGGTTAAGCTCTGTTTGTGTGAGCTGAGCATCTGTTTATATACCAGTACACCACATTAGTACATGAGCCAGGCTCCCCAAAAATGGAAATTGGTACCAATTTGGTGGGCAATTTCTACCAACAGTTTTTTGAAATCTCATAGTCTGAAGTTTATGTCAGTGCTGGGGCACACTGGGGCAGTGTAGCTTAGTGTGGAAAATGTGTGTTTCCATTGCAACGGAGTGTGTTTTTTCGGCCGGTATAAAACATATGCCCATAATGGGCTATACCAAGAAAGTTTAATGTAGTCACTCTAGCTTGACATTGATATGGGTTGCTATTCTTGGTTGGCTTTAATTTGATACTGGACATTTCACCACTATTTGCCAAGGTCAAATACAAAAGTCAAGGTCATTGACCAAAATATTAGCTTTTTTCATATCGGGTCATAAATTTTCTACCCACTGAGTTTATATATCAGTTTTGAATACGTTATCTTTACTCGCAAATAATATAGAGCATATAGGCTACACGGAGAACTGTGTTATGGTTGCAACTGACAAGCCAGTCATGAGATAATAATGACTTTCAAACTGTGTGGCCATTTCCCAAAATAAACCCAGGTTTCCGTGACAACAATCTCATATATATTTTGAAGACCTCTGTTTGTCTGTATGTTTGTTTGTCTGTATGTTTGTCTGTCATTAATACAAATCTACGATTCTCGACCGATCGGGACGAAACTTGGTACGTGCGTGTAGTTTGACCAGGCGGTCGACGTTGTCGTATTGGCGAGCCCGTGTGGCATCCGCTTCGCGCATGCGCAGACGAGATCTCGGACACGGGTGGAGCTATCGACTTGAAATTTGGTAAGTGAATGTATCTTGCCCCGGATACGAATTTTATCGGGTCGCCGAGCCCGTGCGACACCAGCTTCGCGCATGCGCAGACCGGATCTCGAAACAGGTAGAGCTATCGACTTGAAATTCGGTTTTTGAATAGCCCGGACAACGTCGGGCTCATCGGCTAGTACTATATATTTAAAGAAAAAGAAAAAAATGTCGCTTTTGAGAATCAACGAACCTTGTTTATTAATGTCACATTTTAATCACATTTTAATCTGCATTTTAAGTACTACCTTGTTGTGGTAATTGTGACAGTACATAAGCGACGATGCATTACCATCAAGACCAAAATAACTGCAATTTTGTGACTTTAGTAACTAAATCATCAAACCTTTTGGGGGATGCCCAGTGAGAGGTCTGACAAACTGTCGAGATAAAATCTGGTTTCCATGGTAACGGCATCAAATATTACTATTGAGGATCTATCTACTGGACACCTGAGACTAATTTTGTTGAAGAAATTATGTGAATTCATATTGCCATTAAGGATCCATCAATGGACTGGGCTGTATGCTTCATGCGGTCAAGGTCAATTGCTACAGTCAATGTCATTGGAAAAAGGTAATATTTGGTCTATTTTTATAATTTGGCTCATATTCCACTACCTCTAGTAGGTCAGTCATAAAAGCAATCCCCATCATCATGCATAACTTTGTGGTAATCCGTGACTCATGAGACATTACCCTTGAGGTACAATCAGAACAAAATAAACACTATCTGTGTCATTAACTAAAGCACGATGCTGCACTTATCTGTTTCGTGGTTATAGTGGAAACTTTTTAGAGGGGCCGTGTCTAGTTGAGGGGCCATTTATCCAGATAAAATATAGTTCTCATGTCAATGACATTAACTATTTTGGGGAACAGTTGAAAAAGCAAAAACATACACTGGGCAATCTGACGAGCCTTGTATTTATACAGACACAAAAGACAAATATTAGCGTAACTCCTATTTTACGCCTACCCGTTATGCTAATATATGATACTAGCAGGATTACCCGGCGTTGCCCAGGTTAACGTGATGTGAAACCCTGTATGTATATACAGTTAGTGGCAAATGACCATTTACGTGGTGTTCATATATATATGGAGTGACTGCATGCTCATGTGTGATTTTTGCTGGTGCACCTTTGTGTGACTATCGCTTTTCACAATAACTCAAGGATATGTTAATCGATAGATGTAATATCAGAGTGTTCTCCACATTAATTGCGTTTTATATGCAATATGAAGAAAATGATTTTCCTGAAAATAGTTTATAAGTTAATCAATGTTGATGCTAATGGGCCAGAGTAGCCACATAACAATGTATCTTTCAGTTCAGTTTCAACGTTCTGTCCGTTTCCGATAAAACATGGACAGAATCCCAAAAGAGGTGTTCGGCAAAATCCATACTGCATCCCTTACATTCATTTGTCGTGCCTCATAAGGGGCTGGGACAACCATAATATAAGATTAAGTTGTCCGTTGATTAAGTAGCATGTTTAATAACCAAGTGAGTCACAATTTGCTACCATTTCGGAACCACAGAGAATAATGTTCGGAATATAATTTTTTTACCAAATTTGGTTGCCATTTTGCAAGTCATCTTGAGTAATATTGTCTAAAACACCACACTATGCCATATTTAAGGCATATACAAATAAAAAAGAACCTTTGATACTAACGATAGTTCCATTTTACTCGGTCCAAGAATCGTCCAAACATGAACAGTTATTTTTTTGCCGAGTTTGATGATGTTTGTGATAGAAACATCCCATAATGCTGGTAATTTCAGAATATTAAATAGTAAAAATTAATTAAGGTACATAATAAATGTTGGTATTCAATGTATATAAGACCGAATAGTCATTTGTTGTAAGCGGTTGCATGGCACGCTGGGATAATAATTACAATTTTCCATATTTTGGCGGCCATTTTGACAGCCATTTTGAGCCAAAGTGACAATCTCGGTACCATTGAGTTCGAGTATCAATAAGATATAGAATGCATCAATTACATTGTACAGTTCTTCCCACTTCTTGGTGAAATATGACCAGAATCCCAAAGGAGATCTTTTGTGAAATATTATACCGCGTTTTGTAAAATCGAATTTTTTACTGATCGGAAGGGGTGTGGACCACACGAACAGCATAATTCATTTCTCCAATGGTCAGTTAATATGCAATATACAAAATACAATTACAATTCTCAACCAGTTCCAATCCACAGAAACTTATCTTAAAAGTATTAGTAAAAAACGTAAAATTCCACTTCCGGTCGCCATTTTGGCGGCCATCTTAGAGGGGAGTTACAATTTTGGCACATAAAGATGGCGTTATGTCATAGATTCACAAAAATGTATACATGTGTATACATATGACAAGATGTTCTCACTATAATTGCATCAAGCTGACTTATAGGAAAATGGCAGCCATCTTGGACGCCATCTTGAATTACAAAACATGCTCAAAGCGGATTTTAGTGGATTTTGGATATGTTATGGAGGAGAGCTTCCTCTTCAAAATGGTATAAAAACCAACTTAGTCTGAATTTTTTCTAGGTTGACCCTAAAATTTAAGTTTATCGACCAGACTAATACTAGAGAAATAACACTATACTAGTGGAATTCGGGATGTGCCTGACCTGGCCACAGTCATTCGTATACAGAAAGAACATTCACAGTCACATCTTAGAAACGACGCAGACTATATTTAATCATCTGTTCAATTCGCCATCACGATGGTTAACCCTTTACCCAACAGAAGGGCCCTGTGCCAATGCATTCTCTTATATATGCTAGTCGACCATAGGTCGCCTCGCATATATAAGAGAATGCATTGGCTTAACACATTAAAAATTATAAAATTGTTAAAGAATGTAAGAAAAAATGGTAAAAAGTGTTAAAAAAAGATGTTTTTTAGGCCAATGCATTCTCTTATATATGCGAGGCGACCTATGGTCGACTCGCATATATAAGAGAATGCATTGGCACAGGGCATAACTGTAACTATCACAATGTGGTCAAGGAGCCGGTTCCAATGATATCCATATGTGTATGGTTCTATTGAGACAGACCGAAGATATTTTAGGCTGTTGAAGCTTTATTTGGCCGGTTGTGGCCGGTTTGTTGGGTAAAGGGTTAAGTTGGATGCGAATGAATAGTTCGAGGTATCGGCAAACGCTGAACATTTCCGCGGATACATTATATCGCGAGATGCTATCACGTGACAATAATGTGCTCAGCATTCAGCATTTATTGTTTGTGCATATACGGTCTTCACAGTTAACAGCGAGCGACAAACATAACCTAACTGGATTCAAAGTTAACAGCGAGTGTTTTTCCTAGAAGATGAGGAGTATTATGGATGAGTATGACTACACGTTATGGAATGCTTCCACGGATTGGTATGACAACACGGTACGGCATAGTTCCACGCCACCCACTGACCCCGATGAACATGAAAAAGCTATTGCTAAATGGGTGACGATTATTTTGCTACCAGTAATTTTCCTTCTCGGTGTGGTTGGACACATTCTTTCCATTATCTTTTTCATTCGAGGGAATTGGAGTCATGGAACAATGCCGATTTATCTCGTAACACTGGCTGTTACCGACACGGCCGTTCTGATTTACTCGATGGTGGGGATATGGCTACCCACTGCCTTTAAATGGAATATAACAAACTGTTCGAATATTGCGTGTATAATTTACGCCTTCGGAGGATACGCGCTCCCCTATTTCTCTAGTTGGATAATAGTTTGTATAGCGATTGAACGAGCTATAATTCTCTATTACGGATGGGATTTCACGCGCCTAAAGGCCTCGTTGTTGCTAATTTGCTTAGGGGTATTCATATGTGGGCTTTGCAGCCACCTCCTGTATGGATTTCGTTTGAACGAGAAAGGCTACTGTTCTGTTTATAAGAATGGATACGATGTCTTTTTCCATTATATTTGGTCCTGGATTAACCTGGTAATAAAATATATCGTTCCGTCTGTCATTCTTGTTGTCGCCAATGCCGCTGTAATATGGCGAATGAGAAGGAATGCCATAAACCTATCAGAACATACAGGAAACAACAGAGGAAAAAAACATATTCCGATCGTGTTGAGCGTAATGTTTGTGATTACATGTTGTACAACGCTGCCTTTTCTAGTTGATTGTACTTGGAGCTGTATAATCGGAATGTCCCAGCTCTTGATCCAGGATGCCGAAACGAAGCCAAAGCTAGCATTCGCCATCGCCCAATTACTCTATTATTGTAATAATGCCTCGAATTGCTTGTTGTACTGTTTAATCTGCCCGACGTTCAGGGGGCAGTTTTCATCGTTAATCCCGTGTCGTAGTCCGTGTCGTCGTCAACATAACGACAATCCACAGGCAACCCAACTGATTTGTGAGACTCCATAATTGTAAATGTCATGTTGATGCATAAGGGTGGCAGTAAGACAGTCTAGCCTGACTATGCCACCCCTCGAATATACAATAAAATAATTGTTAAATGTATTATGCATTGATATATGTATATTGAAATAAAATACCTATCCTATGTAAATGCCATGATAATTTTATGTAAAGGTCATGTTGATACATATGTAAATGTCATATTGATACATATGTCCATGTCATGTTGATACATATGTAAATGTCATGTTGATACATATGTAAATGCAATGTTGATACATATGTAAATCCCATGTTGATACATATGTAAATGCCACGTTGATACATATGTAAATGTCATGTTGATACATATGTAAATGTCATGTATATACATATGTAAATGTCATGTTGATACATATGTAAATGTAATGTTGATACATATGTAAATGCCATGTTGATACATATGTAAATGTAATATTGATACATATGTAAATGCCACGTTGATACATATGTTTATATTGTTGCATAGATTACCACACCTCGGTCATCATTAGAGAACCCCATCAATGGAAAATATATGTTTAAATTTCAACGACTTCTCTGTTTTTGGGTGAAAATCTAGTAGTTGATAACCATGAACTGTTGACGTTGCATCAAGTGAGGTAATTGTATTTGGGATGCAATACTTTTAATTTACCTTTATCGCGCACACTTTGAAATAAAACCAGGTAATGTGCGTTCAAACTAAAAGTTCTACTGGCTTTCGATTTCTGAAACATGTTTTGGGTTATGTAAATAACAGACGTATTTATGTGATGTCCTTTCCTCATAAACCATAACATATTTTTGTCTTCATCAGTATCACCTGACATGTCATAAACACGACGAGTCTAAGTCTGTCAGCAACTGGTTCATTGTGCTTGTCGGGTACCCCGTTTATACATTGAATATTTGATCAAGTCATCTTGGTATTCAAAAGCCTTTAACAAATTCTGTTTTTCCACAACACTCGGTCCTGATATGAAAATATTATAGAATTATTGTTTGAAGAAAAATAACTCTTAAATCTTCACTCTGAGGCAGATCATGTAAGACTGATTCGAATTGTTCAGCATCAACCTTTTTTATTTTCAGCGAAAAATCACCATACCCAGCGGGGGGGGGGGGGGGGGGGGGGGGGTTCCGGTCAGTTTTGGAGACCCACCCCCTAAATTTGAGAAAATTATCAATTGACCAACCAAATAGCTGATTATCCCTGATTATCCTGCATTATCATAGTTTATTGTACGATATTTTAATAGAACAGTACATAATGAAGATAACGATACTATTTGAATTTATCATATAAGTGTCATTAATCAAGAAATGTGTCAACATATTCACATTTCTAGAGATAGGCAGAGTGCCAAAGTTTAAATTAACATTCATTTTCATAATATATAGTCACACGATCTAGTCACATAATCACATTTGAGTGTTCTACAGACTACATGGTACAACACATTTCAGATTATTTGATATTTTGATATTTGCTATGCTTGAACCAAATTGTTTATCAAAACATGTGGAAATACAACTGTTCATCCCAGTTTGAAGAATAATGGGATTATAATGCTAACACCAAACATAACCACGATATACCCGCATGACTCTTCTTGGGGCATCTCAGAAACCAGAACTGAGGAAACGTGTTATAGCGTTTATGGCAGGCTGGTAGCCACTGCCTGAAGTAATAGGCTTCGAAATAATTGGGAATAATATATGGATGGATAGCCCAATCTCACTTCTGTTTTGCTCACGATATCAGTGACAATACAATCTTTGTTACTGTGATTAACATCACAAGCTGATCCACATTAACTTGGAAAACAATTTGAAATTGTTCAAGCTGGCCCGGCTGGCCTTCAATTTATATGTTAAGATTTTATGTTTTACGTTGTCAAAAGTATATTTTATTCCATTATTTATTATATCTTTATTTCCATGTCACATATGGTCGAGTGTGCTTTCATTTTATTGCTTATTTTCAGCTGAGTTCTGCACAGTTGTTCTTATTTTGTTGTATCAGTAGATGGAATCCTGATTAAATTTTATTTTTCCAATAGCGCAGTTTCTTGTTCTATCAAGTTGAATTTGGGTTATTGTTTGCCATTGTGCAACTGATCCAACTTCTGATAACCTCTATATGTAGTATAGCATTGCTATTATCTATATATGACCTGTTTCTGTTCAAAACACATCAAAATAAGACTCAATAGCAGAAATGGAAAAACAATTTGGCACATGGAAAAAACTGCTTTTCGGACACGAGAGACACACATTCACCCCATCATACGTGCTTGGAAATTTTTTCCGCCCCCCACCCCTGCCATACCTAGAAATTATCCCGAATGCCCAAATGAGTTCACTATCTAAGTCTGAAATAGATCTAGTGGCATTTAAAATGTAATCCAAAGCCACCTTTTCATTAAGTAACTTTTCATTTGTAAAAATTGTACATTTTTTCTCGGAGTTTGATGTATCCATATATTACCGTTTCTCTTCGAATATCAAAGTTCTTTCATTCAGGTTCCAGTCTTGATATTCAGCAAATTGAAAAAAGTTATCGCCAATAATTCACGAATTTCGGGAATACCACGAAATGACGCGATCATTGAGTTAAACATCTGAAGTGGGGTACCCCACCAGACAAGATCATTAATATTTAGCGCTGAATTAGTCGACCCGCGCGCAATTTATCAGTTGTCTTTGACGAAAATATCAATGGGAGTGTTGGGTTATTAGTTGTCCACGGCCGGTTTATATTAACCACTTAATAGCGATACATTGTATTGCGATTTTCAATTAGTATAGCCACGACTGCTGCATATATATATTTTGTGTTCTTGTGCTGTAAAACAGAAACTCATGGACGCACACATAACCGAATGATATTCGTCTTTGGATACATCAAACAAATTTGCGTTTTATAGATGTATAAAACCGAACTTCCGTAGACCGAAGTATATATCCTTAGATGACAACAGCGCCTTATTGACCCTCCTTAAATTAGAAACTAGAAACAACAAATTGCCAGTGGAAACTGGTTCGTGGATTAATACCACGTATTCCAATAGGAGATGCACCTCATGCATGTAAGCGTTAGGTGACGAATTCCACACCAAAAAGTTCCAGCGTGAGATAAACTACTCCTGAGGCTTAACAAGGTGTTACCCCCCCCCCCCACCCCATCCCCTGACGAAATATATGCACATGGCTGCCAAATTACGCCAACCTTTCTTATGAATACACATATACCCCATTTAATCCACAATATATTCATACATATCATTGTGAATTGCATGCACTGACACATTTCTTCGCAATATGTATTGTTATACTATGAGAGTATCTAATACCTTGAATTGAATTAACTGCCGAGGCGCCCACGGACCTGTATACAGCTAGGAATGTTTAATATCTTATAGTTGCTTGAAGTTGACCAAGTGTGTCCTGTGCGAATCGAATTTATGTGTCATTCACGGCAGGTTTTATTAGCCCCTTGAATGCACATATTGGTTAGAGCTATATATAGTGACGCGCGTTTGTCCAAGTCTGTCTGAGACTGGCCAAGCAGTTCCTCGTCCCGGTGTCAGTGGCCGGGAATTATTTGTTTTTAATTTCGTGCGGTTGCGAGACGCTAACAGGGTGTATTCTCTGAAAATTTACTGGTTTCATTAACCCCTTCAATACCGATATTATAGTTATACTGTGTGGTACGGACCAAAATGGTCATATGTGCCCATAAGATAACAGATACAACTACTCTAACGCAGGGTGAACCCCCCTCGTGGAGAAAAGCAATGGTCAGACCGGAAGCTATAGCCCCCCCCCCCCAATTGGGGGGATCGTAGCCCCATGCGTTAACATCGCCAAATGGCCGAGAACCCCCATGCATCGGTCCACCTAATTCTGATATTGTTCAACTGATCACCATGCACTTCGTGTATATAGCATAAATAAAACCATACGAATGGGAACTATTGGCGTATATATATATATACCCCTACGTATGTTATACAAATTATCAAACTATACTGTCGGATAAATTGCACAGGTTGGTACAGGTTGTCATATATAATGGTATATATGCTAATATTTTCCTGCTATGTCGTGAACCCATGAGTTCCCGCTAATTGGAAATTCTAACTAGATCTATTAATTTGGGATGCATATTCTTAATGACAGTCTCAAAGGGCCACAAAGCCTTTTAGCATATTACTAACGACAAGAAACGTAAATTCGCCTCAAAATAATACTCCACGTTCCGCGACATCAGATGCGACCAAAAATGTTGTGTGATATCAATGTTAAGAATAATTTGTTTTTATAATATGATTCAAAATATATGGAAAAAGGCGACAATTATCGTCAAAAATGTGTATTCCGTACGCACCATTATCACACGATTGTCTGATTCGCCAAGCAGAATGTTACATACAAATGCTCATTATTATGCTGTCGTGCTTGTATATATAGACCAGAAGGGCATACGCGGAATATATAATTATGGCATAATTTTCGGTAAAACAGGCCGCGAAAATATAGTCTGAGACTGCACAGTGGTCTTATAAGTTGAGAACATTGTGATCATGAAGATGTTGCCCCGGAGCTGTTATAATGTTTTAAAAATTTATTGCTTCCATTTCTCCAATAACTTGTCAAATGGAAATGTAAATTACACATGGTTATGTTCCTCTGATGATATGCTTCATGGTTATCTCCAAAATCATATAATGAAAATAAATTTCAGACATGTGTCATAATTTGAACTTTGACTGTTGTACGATTGTCAGCCATTGCAAGACTGCAGATAAATGGATGTTACACACCGTTGTTGAGTCGAATCAATAATTCATTGCTCGGCTCAACTAGCAGACACAGTTGGAAAAACTGTGTGGTCAGCACTATAAGGGTGAATACACTCATGTGTGTGTGTATCCACCCTAAGTAGAAAGCATGTTATACTACATTGTAAATAAATATACTTGATATATATATATTTGCATCATTTCATAGTCATTTTATAACGACTATTGCAGCTCTATTGTGCCTATGCATGGTCTACGTTAATGCTAATCCTTATTAGCGCCTGTACTATTTTTTCGTTCAGAATCATTATTTAAATCAATAAATATAAATTGGGGAATTAAAGTTGCTTCCATTATCCATTCTTTAAAATTAATGCGGCTTAACCGTGCCTCATCTCCATTATTATTGTTTTTTTTAGAAATAGACAGTTACCCGAAATTTGTCTTGAACATATCGTGGCGTGATAGTGCATGCCTCTAAAATCTGAACTCGTTCATATCAAACCATAATCATATAGCTGGATAGAGAAGCAACTATAGATAATTGCATTGGTTATAATTACTTCACCTATACAGCCAGAATAAACCATTGTTTATTGTTATTGGCATGGCCGAAAAAGGGCGGTGACGAAACAGTCTACCTTTTAAAAACTGTGAACAGTGCGATAACGGGATAGGAGACGAGTATCATCTCCTACTGATATGTATACCATAACTCTGTTGTTTCACATTTATTGGATAGTTCTTTCAGTTTCGGATTCAGAATCTTTTAGTTTTAATGGCGGAGGAAAGACCGCTTAGTTAATTAATTGATTAGTATTTCAGTGCGTCATCGCTACACTATAGTCATTAACGTCTTTGTAGTAGAGTTAACTGTAATCGAGAGATATCACAATCGACAATGCTAGTTGAGTGCTTACCCGTCCGTATATACTACCAAGCACATGCAGTGTTCAAACTATAAAACACTGGATTCGCGATTTTCCATTTTTTCACTTTTACGAGTTTCGGTGGAATTTGACAAAAGTCTCGACCCTTCCCGGGGCGTACGGGCGCTCTCCATTGGACAGGTTACGTTTATAGTAGAGCGGGCATACCCATAATATCGGTGATCATAGTCATGCATTAGCCTTGCTCCTTGATAAGGCCGTTTGAATTTGCGTCAGGAAAAGTGGGTTTGAATTTGAGTAATATATATCACTTGTTAACAACATTACACGCTACCAGGGTTAAGCCGTCCACTCTAAAAACTTTGAAAATCGTATTATTCCTGCGAGTGGATACTACTAACCACATCCACTCGTCGAAAAGGTCTTATCTCAATATCTGATTTTTTGAGTAATTTCCCCCATTTTGATTTGTTGATTTGCCAAATCTGCACCCACCGATACAAACTCTCCGTTGAGGAGGTTGCTTTTATAGTAGAGTGGTCAAATTTGGGAGGCGTACTCTCAGTATACCGACGTACGTGCTTCTGCACTAAACTCGCTCCTGCATTAGCCCGTTTGGATATGGGGCTAAAAATATGTTAGTGATAGACTACTTAAATATACGTATTTATGTTATATAGCGTTGTCACGAGTAAACCGTTCCCTCTAAAAATTAGAAAATCGCACTCTAGATGCGCGTGAACACTACCCATAAGATGCACCAGTCAAAACAATTGTATATCGATGTTCGAATTTTGACCCTTTGCCATTTTCGGTGGATTTTGCAAAAGTCTCAACCCACCTCGACTCCCAATCTCCGTTGGGCAGGTTGTTATTAGAGTATATAGGTCAAACTTGGGGGAATACCTAAGGTATGCCCACATATCTGCTACGGCATTACCTTGCTCTTTCATTAGCCCGCTTGGATTTGGCGGGAAAATTAAGTTTATTTTTTCCGTTCACCGTATAGCGGAAATTTATGGGAGTAAACACTTTTAAGTGGAATATTCGGGTCCAGATCATTCTTCCCATTCGGAGTATGCGATAAAAAAATAATAGCGCTGAAAAAAAAAAAAAAATTGGGTTATTCATCCTGGTGTATAGTGTGTCCCTATTTATGGGCGGTAACTCTTCAGTGAAAGCGCGGACACAAGTTTTGATGCCCGTGGTCAGTAGGGCATATCGAGGTGTCCATATGGTCCAAATTTTGATGCCCTGCTCCTCATAATTTTCGAGATAGTAAAATGACAGTTTTTCAGATAAAGGGAGATAACTCTGCGAGGAAAGCGAGGACAATATTCGTTATGCGACTAAGGCACACAACTCATCTGCCCCAACATACTTACCAACTTTTAGTTTTCTACTGCTCATAGTTTCAGAAATATAGTGATTGTAAAAGTGTCGAGTATTTTAATAATAATAATAATAGTGAAAAATATATATATTTTTTAATTTCACTTTGCCATGAAAAGTTGTGCCGAAATCGCTGTACCTTCATTTTGAGTATCCTTTAGATGCCTACATTCACTAGATATTTCGCGGTCCTCCTCCCATTAGTTTCTGAGCATTTCCAATTAAACAGAAAACGACCGCAATAGAAAAACTATATACTTCCTTGGTTACACCATGGAAGTATAATAATAGCTCAAATCTTGAGCTGAAAGAATCGCAGTTTAGGAACTAAAAATGTTAAGTATTGTGATTATATGTTGTCCTGGCATGTGTATTTTTATCTGAAGTGTTTGTGATTGACCCCACCCCTGCCTCGAAATTATGTGACGGGGTTAGGAAATTGTCAACCCGGCACAAATTGCAAAATTTGAAGGCCCGTAACTTCGTTATTTTCCAATGGATTTTAAAATTGTTTTCAGTATTGTGATCAGCTCCTCGCATAGATTGTTTTTTTTTTAATTTTGTCTGATTCGGGGACGGATAACATTTTGGTTATTGGAAAGAATACGGGTCCAGATTCAAATAATTTCAAATAATTCGGAGACGAAATAAAATTCGGTACCTCGGACCACCCTCCCCTGAATCACAACACTGAACCGACACTGGCAAAATTTGGCACACTGCGTGCTCTCTTCAGACTGCACGCACTGGGATATCAGATAACATGCTAAGTTCGACATCTTCGGAGGAGATGTGTACACAAGCACATGGGCCCAAATTTGTATAGTTTGAAGGCCCGCAACTCTGTCATTTTTCAATACATTTTCGAATTGTTTTCAGTTTCTAGATCGGCTGACGGTGTAGATGTTATATTCCAAGTTTCATCTGAATCGGAGAAGAATAAAAAATTGGTACCAAGGACCGCCCCTCCCCTGACCCACAACACTGAACCGACACTGGCAAAATTTGGCCCACCGCGTGCTCTCTCCAGACTGCACGCACTGGGATATCAGATGATATCCAAAGTTCGACATCTTCGGAGGAGATGTGTACACAAGCACAAGGGCCCAAATTGCTAACTTTGAGGGCCCGTAACTCTTGCATTTCTTCTCGGATTTCAAAAATCCTTTCCGGTATGAGTTTGTTTTCGTTCGGGAAATACATAAACTTAAATATATGAATGTCAATCAAAATGGTATTTTTCAAAAAGATTGCCCCCCACCCCAGTGTCAAAATATATGTCCGACCCTGTCAAATTTTCCTTCTCTGACTAAACTGACAACGGTCAACACGACTATGAAAACCACATGCAGTTATCTGGAATGATACAAGAGGAAAACAGAGTACAATCAAATAGAGGTTTGCCAACTATGGGCGGTAACTCCTCAGGGAAAGCGCGGACACAAGTTCTGATGCCCGTGGGCAGTAGGGCATATCGAGGTGTGCATACAGTCCAATTGTCTCCTGATTTATGAATAGGAAATATTCTTGCAATTTTCATCAAGTCGGGCACTTGACCTTTACTAAATGACAAATTTATAATATGTGACATTGGTTCAGATATAAGAGGGCATATTATTTTAAGTAATTTCAAAGAATACCCTTCGTGATCCAAACTAGTTTTATTTTTGAATCCATGAGATATTGCAATAAGTTCAATTGGATTTGTGGGGAATAAGAACATACTACTTGAGACTGGATTTGTAAGGTATTCATTGAATTTCTGTCTTGCTTTTATATTAGTTAGTTTGTTGAGAGTTATTGATGGCACGTCTGTAATGTAGGTGTTCAGCTTATTTGCAATTTTGTCTGGGTCCCTACATTCAATTCCGGCAATTAAAATTACTGGAGGCATGCCATCTTATATTTTTCTCCTGAAAATTGCAGTATTCGTGATTTCCCCATGTCCGTTTCAAATAATTTTTGCTTTCTGTAAAAGCTTGGTCATAGTACAGTTTTTTACTAGTTCGAATAGCTTTATTATAGATTTTGCTAAATGTTTTGTATTTTTCCTTGTTTTGTGGGGATGGATGTTTAATTTTTGTATGCAGTAATTTATGTTTATTGATAGAGGATGTTACAAGTCCTTTGGTTATCCACGGATTTATTTTAATGAATTTACTTCTAACTTTCTCGCGTCGCGGCGGAAATGATTTTTCAAATGCAGATTTAAAAATATTCTCATTTGTTGTAAGCATCATCTGGGCAGGTAGATTCGGTTACTGATGAAAAACTGCAGGATGAGAGTAAATATTTGAATCGCTCGGTGTTATTTTCGTTAAAATTTCGCCGTATTATGAGATCTGATCCGGTTTTAGATTTACACTTTTGATATCTATATTCACAATAGAAGACACCAAAATGATCACTCACATCGGTGACAATTACTCCCGATAAAAATGTTGTCATGCTATTCACAAGGATATGATCGATCAACGTAGCCGAGAAGTCAGTTATCCTAGTTGCGATTGTAATAGCAGGCAGGGAACCTTGGGTGGACATGTTATCAAGAAATGTTTCAGTTTTAGTATGCATATGGTACTTTAAAAGGTCAATATTTAAATCGCCTAATATATAGGCTAGTTTCCATTCTTTGTTGATTTTCCGTGTCAGTTCATCAATTTTCTTAATAAATGTGCTCAGATTAGCTCTTGGAGGAGTATTTGGTCTATACATTACACCTACTATGTAAGACTTTTTATGAGGCGGGTGAACCTCGATAAATATCGATTCAAAAACATGTGGGGAAAAAATAGTAAGATCTTCTCTAATATCGAAAGGTATGTTATCTTTGATATAGCCGTGACAATCAGCATGTTCTGGTCTAACCTTTGTGATTAATTTATATCCTGGTAGCGCATAAGTTGATTGTTCGGGGTGCCTAAAGATCTCGCTCAGACCAATGATATCAAATGAGTTTAATTTGGTTTGTAAATTATATATAAGATTAGAAAAAGAATCCCAGTGGGCTGCCAAACTCTGACAGTTTAGGTGGAACAAGCTCAAACTAAAAATGTCGTGGTTAAATACATCATTGAATTCACTTGGAGATTAATATTTACAATTATTATCATTTATAGAATTTTGATTTTCATAAGTATCATTGTCATCAACGTCCATGTCTTCCTCGGATCTGTTTAAAGAATCACCCATTAGGATATATTCGAAAACGGAAGGCCGGTGAAATAGTTTGTGTATATGTTGAGAATAAAAGTAGCAAACTTATACCAAATGGAAGCAAGATAAGCAGATTAATAGAATTAGCAGTGTAGTCATAAACAACATGGCAGAATACATATATATAAAAAAAATGAGAGCGGCAGCTCTCGATGACAACATAATAATAATTCCCCGTTTAACTCCCCAATCAAGATATTGGTGCACTAATTTTCCACGTCTCAACGCAATTGGAGTACCAATATATGCCTGATGTGTTCCACTCGAGATAACTCTATGTTAATTGATGAATCACTATTGCATCAAGGAATAGATCAAAGTGTGATAACTCTATTTATCTGGATAAAAATGTTAAAAATGTTGACATGCTAAATTTGCAGATGACAAGTTGGTTATGGTTATCATGCCACCAGAACTTGTACCTTGCATTCGGTGGTCCACATAGTATACTATAAAATGTTATATGCATGTGTATATAGGCAACATGCACCAGTTACTGATAATTTGAGGTTGAGCTGCGGCTGCCTTAACATGCAATTAGGTTATATAAATAGTAGAACTTGGGTATGGAGATTTTCAAAATATTAAATGGGATTACCAATATTATAATAGTAAATCAGTGTAACTCATTCATTAATTTGAGCTTAAATTGATTATATGTGAAAAATTATCCCAACTAGTTACCACATGTACCAGCGAATATATGGTAATTTAAGGCTGCTCTGCCTTAAAAGGGCACTGCACACCAAGTCCGGCCATTCATGGGACCATCCACCCACACCCAACAGGAACAAATGAAATGACTGAATAAGCCCCAGCCACGAACCAGCGCGAAACACACACATGCACTCCACGACCGATGCAAACAACATGGTAATCACAATGAAAATGAATTCAAGACTGAAGTCACAAACTCACCCCATCGCAACCACCATGCCACTCGCACCACCCACAGAGGACACGGGTGCCCCCCACACCAATTCACGGCCAAACCTCACCCACCCATCGCACAAACCCCGAATGGTATAAAAGGGGAAGGCTCCACAAAGGACCGGACCCAGAGTACTGTAGCCCTCATACTGGCAGAAAGGTTATATAAACAACAGACACTTGAGTCTGGAAGCTGTAGACAATACATTGAAAGGAATCTGTAAACAATACATTGAAAGGGGTTATCATAATAGTAAATCATAGTTGAATGACAGGAATTTCATCTGTCCAGATGATCAGATAACTATTGTGTGATTGTATTGCCTAATATATAATTATTCCTGTCACAAAGTCGATAAATGCTTGATTAAATCAAACGTCCATCAACTCTATGACAAGAACAATACTAATATAAATCAGAGTAAGTGGATAATCCTACACTTGTTTAATTATGGATACTGTATCTGGTGATATATGAAATGACTTTCTTATAATATGCCTATCCGTCAAATGTATATAGCATAGTTTCATAAGTTAAACTATGGATACTGTATCTGGTAATATATGAAATGACATCTTATAGGAAGCCTTATGGCAATTTTATTGGGCGTAGTGTCATATTAAAGTTAAAACATGTAACTTATGTTTTGGAATGATAATGGCACACAATGCCTTACTAGTACATGTATTCCATATAATATGGTTTACGGTGTTAGGAGTAAATATCAAACAAAGAATAGCTATGCTCAGCAAATAACTTAGATACTATATCTTTCATAAAGTTTGACTCAATATACATGTATATAGCTATTACTGCTAGAATGTATAGAATGCCGATCTGGCAGTTATATCGAGCATAGTTTCATAAGTTAAAATATGTTTTGGACTGATAATGGCACAAAATGCCATACATGTATGTAATCCATATACATGTAATATTATGTACGGTGT
Organism: Siphonodentalium dalli; assembly: GCA_032622095.1. NCBI lineage: Eukaryota > Metazoa > Mollusca > Scaphopoda > Gadilida > Siphonodentaliidae > Siphonodentalium > Siphonodentalium dalli. Next base: position 134,493,202 of record CP136067.1, on the reverse strand, counting down.
TGTGATTGAGTATCACACAAGGAATGGCAATGATTTATATCAAATAACTTAAATACAATATCTTTCATAAAGTTTGAATCAATATACATGTGTGTACATGTAATTTAGCTACCATGCAGCTACCACTGCCAGAACGTACAACTCTAAACTTAAAATAATAAGCAGTGAGATTACAGATAACTGTAAATATCCATTATTGGGATGTAACAGATTCACCGAACACCTATTGTCTGAAGATTCTCCATTTCTCAGAGTTGTTGGAACGTACTTCCAGCTTGAGAAGAGTGCCATCAAGTCTTATTCTGGTTTTTAGTTTCTTTGATTTCCTGATTTCGAATGCCTTTGTGGCCAGTTTACCTCTTTCTCGTTTTAGATCCGGACGGAGGTTTGTGCGAACTGTCTTCTTGGTTTTATGGATCGGACATGTGTCATCCTGAATAGCTGTAAGAATTGCATGTTTGTCTCTATCCCTACCACAGACTATAATGATGGTATCTGGTGATGGTGTTGATCCATCTCTTTGCCGTCTCGGGCTACGGGAGGGCAGTCTATGACGATTTATCAATCTCTCGGTTATTGCAGCTGCCAGTTGTGCATTCATGTTTAGATCTTTGGTCATGAAAGTTTCAACAACTATATAAGAGCCCGTATTAGGCTCAACAGGAATCCCATAGAGAAGTAGGTCGTACTTGCGGTCATGTATTTCTGATTTGGTAAAATCAACTGTAAACTTGTTAATTTTTTCTTCCAATTGCTGATATGTGGTAGGCAGGATATCATTTTCAATTAGATCAACACTTTTCTTCAGGTGCTCTATATCATTTTTGTTCTCAGAGACATCTGATTGAATTGAAGAAATTTTAATGTTTATGGTTGAAATTTCAGATCTCATCGACCCAACGTCATCCTTTAATGTCTTGAAATTATTGTCCATATCAACTTTCATTTCTCGCATGAGGTTTATTACGTCGCCGATGGAATGTTGTTGGTCCACAGCCATCTTAAGCAGTGATTTTGAGAGATATATACATATTGTCCAAAACAAAGACAAAGTTCCGGTACACCGAAATTAGGAAACAATAACACACGCAGTGAAATTATAAGGTCTAAAGGTGGAGTGTGCACATCTAATAAGTAGTAGTGGCATCAGGACACATCATCGTATGTATAATAAGTTCTTGTTTTTTGTTTACTTGCTGTTTTGAGGAGGAAAACTACGAAATTAATTTCTTTATTTTTTCCAAAGTATCATCACGTACACCGGAAGTTGCTGATCCCTGTTGATGAACACGGGATGAATTGGTCGGTGTAATTGTAAAGTTGGAATTTTAGATATCTGATCACCCATCACTGTGCGGCGTCAGTTCATTGTTTACGGTGTTGTTGTTGACATTGAAGCCCTTGTGAATTACACTGGTGCGCACAGTACATGTACATGTATATCCTCTCTTGTAAATGTGCATGCATGTGCTCTGAAACAATCAGATTCTGAACACTGCCAACTGCATTTTCAACATTCTAATAATAGCTGCTCGTTGAGTCGTTGTTGTTATTATTGTCACTAGTGGTTGACATCGAAGCTTGTGTTAATTGTACCTGTATCCTCTTGTGTCAGTGAATGTGCCAGTCTTTTGATACTAAGTCACAACACAGCACTGAATGAAGTCCGCCCATTGGATCATGCCATGAAATGATGAATCGATAGGCATGAATATCTGCTCTCGATCGAATTTAGTGGAAACTGTCAATGATTAAGCCTTTTTCGCAGAATTTAAAATTGTCCGGTTATCAAAGGAACCGAAATCAGACCGTCTTAACAACAGTCCACAATCGAAAAGGTAGCAGTTTCCCAAAAACAACAATTTACTATCAAATATGCATTGCCAAATACAAAATGGAGTACAAATAAGCTGTGCTAAAGGTTATAGTACACCAATTATAAAAAATTACCCCCATTGATGTGCTGTCACCCACACTCAAGTCCGCATAAAATCACATCTGGCAGCTGAATGGTTGATTATGATTGGGATAAAATTATTGCAAAAACAAGAAAAAATCAAAGCCACCATGGAAATATTATACCTAGATGAATATTGATACAGAGTGGGTGAATAATTAACCTGGCATTTAATGGGGGTATGTTTGAAAATTTGGTGATGAATATTTCTGCAAAATTAGGGCAGCATCAAAAGCGGTAAATTTAAAGGTGGAAAACCCACACATACCTATTAATTTTTTGGGTCAAATTGGGTCCGAAGAGCCATTCTTCAACATTGACTAGGTTATAAAGTTCCTGAATTCACAAGGAATCGAGCATAGCCCCGGACGTTAACACTGTCACCTATGGAGAATAATTGGTGTCCTGTAACCTATAGCAAGAACTGGTCGTTTTTCAGATTTCTGCTCTGGAACACAACCAGTGCTCTTTATCCTTAGAAAACAAATTGGGAGCTTGAAGCACGCGATACGACAGATTATTAAGGCACAGGAGCCTCCCATACCATCTCTGCATCTCGTTGTAAAACCGAAAATTGTCATTTTCGGCCTATTGTGGGCCCATGAATGCCCCTTTAACGAATATGATACCACCAATTGGGGCACCGACACTCCAGATGAACGAATCGGCGGATTTGTCCGGATTGAGCTCGACGTAGGCGTAAATCATTGTTTCATTATGGACCGCACTCTAACACATAATGAACAATCTGTCCAGTATCTGGTCAAACAAAGTCGAATTTCCCCTTTAAGATGACAGTTTGACAAAAAAGCACAACAATGAAAATTTGCAGAATTGGATTAGCGATCTAACGCGCCTAAATTTCCGCCAATAAATGCATTCTTGTGACGGGCAAAATTAGGTTTTCTGTCGATTTGTTTCGAAAATTTGGTAGGTGCGCCCAATGTGAACCCCAAGTGCGCCCAATTCGCCTGGCGAATCGTGTGACATATTTTCTGGAAGTGATATCTACAAGCTATCAGATCTTCCATATGTATGTACGTCGTCATTGTTTACTTTTGCCAGAATGCGGCTTCAATGAGAAAAAATCACATTCAAGTCAAGATATTTTTAAAGAACATTTAGATATGGGTGGTGGCAGAAGAGGGTTAATGGAGTAAGAACACAGACATGTTTCGAATCAAAGTTCTTTATTTTGTCGTCGGTATATGAATGGCCACAATTTAATATCGTTTGGACGACTTTATTATCTGTCCAATGCTCACTATAGGTTATAGTACACCAATTATAAAAAATATCCCCCTTGATGTGCTGTCACCCACACTCAAGTCAGCATAAACTCATATCTGGCAGCTGAATGATTGGTTATGATTGGGATAAAATTAATGCAAAAACAAGAAAAAATCAAATCCACCATGGAAATATTATACCTAGATCAATATTGATACAGAGTGGGTGAAACAATTAACCTGGAATTTAATGGGGGTATGTTTGAAAATTTGGTTATGAATTTTTCTGCGAAATTAGGGCAGTATCAAAAGCGGTAAATTTAAAGGTGGAAAACCCACACGTACCTATTAATTTTTTTTGGGTCAAATTGGGTCCGAAGAGCCATTCTTCAAAATTGACTAGGTTAGAAAGTTCCTGAATTCACAAGGAATCGAGCATAGCCCCGGACACTGTCGCCTATGGAGAATAATTGGTGTCCTGTAACCTAAAGCGAGTAACTTAACCCCGGAATGAGATAAAGTTCCGTACTCTCGATAAATCGTACATACAATGACGGTATGGGACCGTCAAACTGATGAAACGGTATGGGACCGTCGATTATGACGGCCCCATACCGTTGATCCGACAGTAATTTCTAACTGTGTATGTAGTTATTATGATATCATCATTATTTTAAGCAACGTGTTGATTAAATCTGAAACAGATATCCCGATTTGTCATTGTTGAGTATTGACTATACTTAAACACAGCATACAATTTGATCAACATATTATCACTCAACTTGTTGAGTAGACAATGATATTGTCGGTGTATTGATTACCTGTCTGAGAGAACAGTGAAGCACTTGGGTTTTAAGTGTGCTCTTGTCACTCTGGGTCTACTCATATCTTTCGCACTTGCAAGTATATTTATACAGACCAGACTGATAAGATTTTTGAAAAGTAAGCGTTCTTCACATAAAATTTCACCACCGTCTACTTCCTGGAACTATATATCAAATTTGAACATTACGTTTTAGTTTCGCATGCTCAAAGTGCTCGCAACTTCCTGTATCGACAGTATTCAACTGTGCCCATGATGGCGTGGCGTATACATTGGATGGATGGTTTGCTTTATAACATTATGAAAGGTTTTCCATGGAAATAATAACTTTATAGATTATTTATGATGCTCTAATTGCACACAACTTCCTGTATCGAGAGTATTTAACTGTGACCATTCCGTCACGTCGCATATACTTCGCGTCCTGTTCGGATAATTTGTTCATTTTGTTGTGATTAATAATATTGAAGTGCAATGCGGCTGTGCTTATATATTCTGTCGGCGCTGGTATGGTTGATGTTGGTAGACTTTAGTGTCTCGCTATTTTCATCTCGAGTCAGGTTGAGGCCAACAGGTTGTCGGCGAATTTGTCATCCTGTCTGTTCTGGTAGCTCCGGTTGGTGGTTTTGGAGGAGGAGAAGATGCACTCAGAGTTGTAAAACAGTCTGTGGTCGAAAGAAACGGGTAAATCACTACTTATTTGAAAATAATTACATTCACATTATTAGATTAAAAAAACAAAAACAAAAACGAATGAAGTTTATAGGACATATGTGTGATAAATTGTTTATACATACCAGCATGCCTCAGTCAGAATCGAGCTTTATATTTATTGTGCAGTCTCCAATATAGAACAATAATTGAAAATGCAAATACCCCTCAACAAACCGTAGAGATGATGCTTGAAACTATGTATGATGATTTTTCTACTAATAGTGACCATTAATACAGCGAATGCAGTCATTATTAAGTCCATCAATATGACAAGGTCATTTTAGCTTGATAGCTTTACTGATATGTATGTGTAAGGAACCATCTTCATTCCTGTTATCATTAAACAGCATAAATACATTTGTGAGGACAACAAACCTATATAAATCCCGAATAAATTTGTTGTTAAAAAATACAGATAAAACTGAAGATTAGATATCTATTATCTCATATATATTTTGAAGACCTCTGTCTGTATGTATGTTTGTCTGTCTGTCTGTCTGTCTGTCTGTCATTTATACAAATCTACGATTCTCGACCGATCGGGACGAAACTTGGTACGTGTGTGTAGTTTGACCGGGCGGTGAACGTTGTCGTATTGGCGAGCCCGTGCGGCGCCCGCTTCGCGCATGCGCAGACGAGATCTCGGAAACGGGTGGAGCTATCGACTTAAAATATGCTATGTGAATGTACCTTGCCCCGGATACGAATGTTATCGGGTCGCCGAGCCCGTGCGACGCCAGCTTCGCGCATGCGCAGATCAGATCTCGGAAACGGGTAGAGCTATCGACTTGAAATTTGGTTTTTGAATAGCCCGGACAACGTCGAGCTCATCGGCTAGTCTCATATATATTTTGAAGACCTCTGTCTGTCTGTCTGTTTGTTTGTCTGTCTGTCTGTCTGTCATTAATACAAATCTACGATTCGCGACCGATCGGGACGAAACTTGGTACGTGTGTGTAATTTGACCAGGCGGTCGTCGTTGTCGTATTGGCGAGCCCGTGCGGCACCAACATCGCGCATGCGCAGACGAGATCTCGGAAACGGGTGGAGCTATCGACTTGAAATTTGGTATGTGAATGTATCTTGCCCCGGATACGAATTTTATCGGGTCGCTGAACCCGTGCGATGCCAGCTTCGCGCATGCGCAGACGAGATCTCGGAAACGGGTGGAGCTATCGACTTGAAATTTGGTATGTGAATGTATCTTGCCCCGGATACGAATTTTATCGGGTCGCCGAGCCCGTGCGACGCCAGCTTCGCGCATGCGCAGACCAGATCTCGGAAACGGGTGGAGCTATCGACTTGAAATTTGGATCTCGGAAACGGGTGGAGCTATCGAAATTTGGTTTTTCAATAGCCCGGACAACGTCGGGCTCATCGGCTAGTCTATATATAAAAGAGTAGGACCTGTTTGTCCGTCCGTCTGTCTCTCTAGCCGGATTTTGCTCCTAGACTGCTGGTCCGGTGTCAACCAATTCGGTATGATGAGTTATTGGTGACTCGGGTTACCCTGGTGGATGTTATAACGGCGTTAGTTTTTCCAAATTTTGAAATAAAAAAATACTTTAAAAAAGAAATAGAAAAATGTTGGTTAATTTGAGCAAATAGCTCAGTCTTTTGAAAAATAAAACTGTGTAAACGATAAAAATATGCGCGAAGCGCACACAGGAGCCACATGCCTCTAACGTCCCCCCAACGCTGAATAAATGCCCCCTTCGGGAGCCTGTTTCAGCTAGTTTGACTATAAAAGCATATATACTAAATGTTTTCGCTTCTGATGCAGCCGAGTGTAATTCACGGTGAATTTTCCTTGCTTGAGGGTGCAACTATCTCTTTGCAACATGTAAATGGATTAAGGTATAACAGTATACATTGGAGTGGTCTATCGTTCATTTACAACCAGACTGCAGGTAGACGAAAAGCTATAATAGAACTGCAGAAGTATTCATATTCTTTGGCGGGACAAGTTGAGATAATAATGACACCAAACGACCTATATATATGGTCGTTTGTTCAACTTATTATCTGAATATGGTCTTGTTATATTTTCAGAATAGTTTTAATGCTTTGACCTTTTTCAATGATTACCGTCAGGTCAAGATTGTAGTACACTTTGGTATATTATTGGAACTGTTATCGGTAATTCCACTGTAACAGTACAAGTAATATTTAATAACAATGGTTTAGACATGCGAAACTTCATTATTGGATAATTGTTTTCAAAGAAAATATTAATCTATAGTTCAATGAACTTGTTGATGATTAGATGTTTTACAAATGTTTACTTGTTTTCACATTTAACCATTGCGAGTGTATTGAGTCCCTTTATCTCGATATATGAAATTATGTCTGTATTTAAAACTACACAACTGGAAAAAAATCGCTGGCAACTTTTCTTGTAATTCGTCACAGAAATTGCACCTTTTGGGTGAACACAGATATGAAGTACGTACTATCTGTCGTCGGTTGTTTTATCATTGACATGCCACTATTTACCTCCCCCACTCCTCAAAGGCAGGGGATATAGATATGGGCTCCGTCCGTCCATCCGTAAGTCGGGGCGCTCGTCCGTCCGTAACAAATTTGAAGCTCTATATATTGGTCGTCGTCATTCGGATGTTAATTATCTTCGGTATGTTTATGAACTAACATGGGGGGAATAGTATTAATAAACAGCGGGATTCGTCCATTAACCCCTTTACCCAACAAAGCGGCCAAAAAACGCCCAAATAAAGCTTCAACAGCCTAAAATATCTTCGGTCTGTCTCAATAACACCATACAAATATGGATACCATTGGAACCGGTTCATTGACCACATTGTGATGGTTACAGTTATGCCCTGTGCCAATGCATTCTCTTATATATGCGAGTCGACCATAGGTCGCCTCGCATATATCAGAGAATGCATTGGCCTAAAAAACTACATTTTTTCTTACATTCTTTAACAATTTTATAATATTTTCTTACATTTTTTAACATTTTTTATAATATTTTTCTACATTCTTTGACAATTTTATCAATTTTAATATGTGTTAAGCCAATGCATTCTCTTATATATGCGAGGCGACCTATGGTCGACTCGCATATATAACAAAATGCATTGGCACAGGGCCGTTCTGTTGGGTAAAGGGTTAATTGTTTTCAGAGTTACGATCCTTATTGGGTACTGGGACTGTGAGCATGTATTTTACTCTGCCGCCAGCAGCCACCTTGTTTTGAGACCCTGATTTTTCGACAGTTTTACTCTTGAAGGGGGTGATGAAGTTCTAATACAGCAAACATACATGTCGGTCATCTCTTCCCATATGAGTGGTGCAGTAACTCTTTTGAATCAAAATATGGTGGGGCAAGGTATATTACACATCTTGAAATGACAACCTTTAGATGCATAGTAATGTAAATTTAGTTATTGTTCTTAGAATATACTCATTCGTTTAATCAACGTGTTTAAATCAGAAACATATCCTGGTCTGTTATTGGTGAGTGCTGGCTTTAATTACCAGCAGAATACAATTGTCCCAACATATTACAACCCAACTTGCAATTTTCCTTGCAAGTAACTCTCTGGGGGAACAGTCAAGCACTCGGGGTTTAAGTGCATGTGCTCTTGTTGCTCTGTGTCATGTTGTGGAGTACTGCACTTCCAAGTATAGCGACCAGATTGATTATACATCTTTGAAAAGAAAGGTTGTTTCACACAAAAAGTCACCACCGTCTACTTCCTTGATCTATATATGGAAAAGAACATTACTCTAGTACGAAATACAATATCACGACAGCATCGTATTGCCCGTCCTTTGCTAAACCAGTTTATTCAATAATTGAAAACGTGATTTTAAAACACTTGTTGGATGAGTAGTATTTAAAGGAATCATGCCGCGAAACTTATTTTGGTTAATTCACACACGTTAATGGAAATTATTCGTCATGGGCCGCGTTTCGTGTAATGTGTATTCAACGGTTGGATTGTTTTCAATAACTTAGGGAAAGATTTTCGTGGAAACTCAAACCTGTATCTAGAGTATTTAACATTCCCACATGTCTACTTCCTGATACTATATGTGACCCACCATATCAAATCCAGTCGTAAGTCGGGATTTTTTTTACCCTGTGCCATCATTCTCTTATATATGCGAGTCGACCATAGGTCGCCTCGCATTTATAATAGAATGCATTGGCCTAACAATTTTTTACAATTTTAATAATTTTTTCTTGTATTCTTTAACAATTTTATAATTTCACCCACACAGAGCCCCAGACAAACATGAGCAGACACTCTTCTATATGCTTCTATATATGTGTGGGACTCCCTGCAGGGTAATGGATTTTTTTTATTTTATGTCCTAAAAATTGTAAGAAACATTTATTTAAAAAAAATGATAAAAAAATGTTAGGCCAATGCATTCTCTTATATATGCGAGGCGACCTATGGTCGACTCGCATATATAAGAGAATGCATTGGCACAGGGTAAAAAAAATCCCAAACTTACGACTGGATTTGATATGGTGGGAATAGAAAATTACTCTGTAACGACATCACGATAAAATCGCTTTGCCTGTCATTTATACTAAAACCAGTGTATTCGATAATTGAAAACCGAGATATAAAAATGTGTTGGATCCATGGGCACAATTTAAAGAAAGCATGCAGCGAAATGTACTCTCTGATTTTACATCAATATCGTCAATGTTACATATAGCTAACCGCTTACAAGCAAAAAAAAACTTGCAATCACAGCATTTGTATCACACAGGCATCGTTAAAGATACAAACTTATACAATATCTCACAATTAGAACGCTCTGTAATATATATACCGGTTTGGACTGACGGAAGTATTCACGCTCATAATACGAGACGATAATTGATATTTTCGGCTTACAAACACACAAAACGTGTTGAAACTTCCTCTTTTGAAAGTCGACATCTGGCCATGCATTGAATTATGATTAATAATTAAAAGCTTCCTGTAAATGCGCTCGAGTGTCCAATATAATTCTTTCTAATAAATATAGCATAGTTTGGGGTTGACTATGCGCGGATATAGTGCCCAGTGGGTGGGTATAGTTCACTACGATAACCGGAGTGAACTATATATATACACCCACCACACTGGATACTATGTACTCGTATTCAACGACCAAAAACATGCACCAACTGTTGGACTGTTCAAATAAAATAGATCACGTACACAATTTTCACTAAGAACAAATACACTGTATGATTATCAACTTATCGATAAACACTTTAGGAGAAACACAATCGTTGCAAGAATGTGTTCAACTCAATTTCAATAAACCGAAACGCGTAGTATTTAGATTTTGTTCTGAATGCATGAAAACCCGAAACTGTTTTACAAGGTGAACGCAACAGAATGTTGTCCCTTCGCACATTGTCGTCGCTCCTGCGAACACAATTTTCACAGTGATGTTTAATTTCATTTGGACACGACTTAGTATATTGGTGGACAGATATATAATATTAATTTCATTTGGACAGTAATGTTTTAATTTCATTTTGGACATATGTGACCCTCCATATCAAATCCAGTCGTAAGTCGGGATTTTGTTTACCCTGTGCCAATGCATTCTCTTATATATGCGAGTCGACCATAGGTCGCCTCGCATATATAAGAGAATGCATTGGCCCAACAATTTTTTATCATTTTGTTTAAATAAATGTTTCTGACAATTTTTAGGACATAAAATAAAAAACATCCATTACCCTGCAGGGAGCCCCACATATATATAGAAGCATATAGAAGAGTGTCGTCTGCTCATGTTTGTCTGGGGCTCTGTATGGGTGAAATTATAAAATTGTTAATGAATACAAGAAAAAATTAATAAAATTGTAAATCATTTGGACACGCCTTAGTAAATTGGTGGACATATACTATAGCTTTTTTAACGCTAGTTTGTTAGAGTAATGTTTTGCAGTAATGTTTTAATTTCATTTGGAAATATGTGACCCGCCATTTCAAATCCAGTCGTAAGTCGGGATTTTTTTTACCCTGTGCCAATGCATTCTCTTATATATGCGAGTCGACCATAGGTCGCCTCGCATATATAAGAGAATGCATTGGCCCAACAATTTTTTATAATTTTTTTAAATAAATGTTTCTGACTATTTTTAGGACATAAAATAAAAAACATCCATTACCCTGCAGGGAGCCCCACATATATATAGAAGCATATAGAAGAGTGTCGTCTGCTCATGTTTGTCTGGGGCTCTGTATGGGTGAAATTATAAAATTGTTAAAGAATACAAGAACAAATTAATAAAATTGTAAATCATTTGGACACGCCTTAGTAAATTGGTGGACATATACTATAGCTTTTTTAACGCTAGTTTGTTACAGTAATGTTTTAATTTCATTTTGGACATATGTGACCCGCCATTTCAAATCCAGTCGTAAGTCGGGATTTTTTTTACCCTGTGCCAATGCATTCTCTTATATATGCGAGTCAACCATAGGTCACCTCGCATATATAAGAGAATGCATTGGCCTAACAATTTTTTATCATTATATAGAAGCATACAGAAGAGTGTCGTCTGCTCATGTTTGTCTGGGGCTCTGTATGGGTGAAATTATAAAATTGTTAAAGAATACAAGAAAATATTAATAAAATTGTAAAAAATTGTTAGGCCAATGCATTCTCTTATATATGCGAGGTGACCTATGGTCGACTCGCATATATAAGAGAATGCATTGGCACAGGGTAAAAAAATCCCGACTTACGACTGGATTTGATATGGTGGGTCACATATATTCATGGCTTCTGGCATGCTAGTTTGTGACAGTAGTGTGCTAAATTTAACACGATACTATATAAGTATAGTGGTGTGCTTAACTTAGTACAACACTACACAATATAGAACACAGCTCTCGACAAATCAATTCATTTCAATTTAATAGTATTCTGATCATCAAAATAGATATAACAGAAACATATTGCAAAAATAGATGAAAATATAATTGTTGCATGGATGCACATGTGGATATAATATAGTTGTATACAGTAATAGTAACTTGATATGTATATAATTATATTTATCTGATAGCTATATCGGTTTACTGTTGTGTTCGGCGTTATCGTTTTCGTGTTCGGTTATTGGATATCGATTTTGAATGGTTGTATATAGGAATTAAGCCTCAAGAGGACTCAGATTGTACTACTTTTAGCGCATTTCGTATGAATAATGATAATTTTCTCAATGTTTTCTTGTTGTGGGTTCTGAAAAGTGTGGCTAATTTCAATACATTTGGCCTCTTATAGTAGTATGGCTTAAGATACTTTTCTCTTAGTTCTCTAAGTTCATTACAGCATAAAATTATGTGGTATTCGTCACCAATCTCGGCACTACATAGCGTGCATACTCGTTGAGTAATTTCAACGTTGTTCCGCGATCCTTTCTCTATAGGAAGCATGTGGTTTCTAGTTCGGAATTTGATGAGGCGCCATTTCAGTTGAGTTCAGTTCAGTGCGTTGAAATATACTGATATAGAGCACGCACGGATCGGGGGCTTTATGGTGTGTACGTGAGATCTGGCGGGGAATATGTTTTGGAGACCATCACAGACCACACATAAATAGTATAGTAAGCCGCTCTCTGAAATGCGCATACATTAGATGGATGGCTTTCTTTATAACATTATGAAAGGTGTTCTTGGGAAATCAGACCTTTTTGTGTGCGTGTTTTTTTTTATACTCAGAGTGCACACAACTTCCTGTATCGACAGTATTTAATTGCGCTCATTTCTGGGCGTATAAATTGGATGGATGGTTTTCTTTATAAAATTATTAAAGGTTTTCGTGGAAAATCAGACCTTAATTGTTGTTCGCTTAGGATGCTCAAAGTCCATAATAACTTCTTGTATCGACAGTATTTAATTTCTTGGCGAATAAATTTAATGCATGGATTTCTTTATAACATTATGAAAGGTTTTCGTGGAAAATCAGACCTTGTTGGTTTGTTTAGGATGCTCAAAGTGCACATAACTTCCTGCATCGAGAGTATTTAACAGTGCTCATTTCCTCACATCGTATAAACTTCGCATCCTAAAAGTGTTAAAGTAACCGATGATAGGCGACTTACAGGATTTGTTGTGATTAAGATTTTTGACGTGCAATGCGGCTGTGCATATATATTCTGTCACTGTTGGTAGGGTTGGTGTTGGCGGACAGGTCACTTAGTATTAAGAAAGGTTATCCAAATTATCACGGAAAGACAAATACAAGTTGTCGGCGAGTTTGTCATCCTGTATGTTCTGGTAGCTCCGGTTGGTGGTTTTGGAGGAGGAGAAGATGCACTCAGAGTTGCAAAACAGTTTGTGGTCGAAAGAAACGGGTAAATCACATAATTATATGAGAATATTCACATTTACTTATTTTTCTATAGTATTTTACCATTACAATAATTTGTAAATAGGTATAACAGGTTGGCAGATACATGAACTATTGATACAATACAATACAATAATTAATTTGTATAGCGCTCAATATTATGAGTACAAATTCAACGGCGCTTTACATTACATCGAGCTCATTGCCTAATCAGCTTAATACATGTACATGCACATATATCTAGGAATTAAATGCTACATCAAAGAGATATGTTTTGAGGCCGGTCTTAAACTTATTTAAATCAGTGAATATTTTCAAGTGAGGTGGCATGCTATTCCATAGATGTGGACCTGCAAATGAAAATGCCCTATCGCCAAACGTTTTCTGTTTGTTAAAAGGAATGTAAAAAGCATACTGCTATCAGATCGTAATCCATATGTACACACATTTCTGTCTTTGATCATATCCTGTATATACAATGATGACATGTTATTACGAGATTTGAATACAAGCAAAATAATTTTGAACATGGTTCGATACTCCACTGGCAGCCAGTGTAATTGCTTGAGAACTGGAGTTACATGTTCATGCCGAGGAGTGTATGATACAACTCGCGCCGCAGCATTTAGCACCTTTTGCAGGCGATCACACTGGTAATCCGGTAGTCCATACAGTAAAGAATTACAGTAATCTAAGTGTGACGTGACAAAAGCATGGTGACTTTCAACAACTGAGAATAATTTCGAAATGTAGAATAAGAACAGCACGGGTCCAAGACAACTTCCTTGTGGAACTCCGCACTCGATGGGGAAATTTGTAGACTTTGAGCCATTAATGGATATTTGCTGTGATCGGTTCGTGAGGTAAGATTTCAACCAGATAGCTGCAGTGCCGCGAACACCAAAGTCAGATTGTAGTGTATCTAGAAGAATATCATGGCGGACAGTGTCGAAAGCAGCGCTCAAATCTAGTAGCACAAGCAGAGTGACCTTTCTTGTTTCCATGCAGAGAATATCATTTTGGACTTTAAGCAGCGCGGTTTCAGTTGAATGGTGTTGACGGAAAGCAGAAGTGTTTATTGGAAGAGGTGCATGTTGTTCGCTGTGCCGAATGAGTTGGTCTATCACTGCCTTTTCACACAATTTAGAAATGAAGGATAGGTTGCTGACGGGTCGGAAGTTCTTGAAAACAAGGTCAGCACCGGATTTCTTGAGAAGAGGGTGAACTATGGCTGTTTTCCAGCTACTGGGAACATGTCCTTCGCTTAATGATAGGTTTATCAACTGGGTGATGATAGGTATCAGGGAGTCACATTTCTTGAGTAGCGTTGTTGGTATAGGATCGAGTTCACAAGATGCATTTGAAGAGCGTTTGATGATTTTAACGACGTCGTCAAGGTCGAGATCATCGAATGTTGTGAACGTTTCCGTGGCTTCCCCTTTGTCGACACAAGGCGCTTTCACGGTGATGTTGTCAATCTTCTTTTGGATAAGTTCTATCTTTTCAGAAAAGAATTCACCAAACTGCTCCGCCAATTGTCCTGCGTCATCATGCGGTGGTAGTGTCTCATTCGGTTTCTCCTCACACATCTTTTTCACAACTTTGAAAAGTTGCCTGGTGTCACCTTCGCACTTGTTGATCGAGTCGGTGTAGTGTGACTTCCGGGCTTCCATTAGTTGATTGGAGAACTTGTTTCGGGCATTACAGTACGATCTTTCATGTTCTGCAGACGTGCCTCGGGTCCTCTCCTTTTTTCTCCGGTCGGCTTTGAGTACTTTCAGGTTGTCGTTGAACCAGGGTAGCGTTGGACGCATGACTATTGTTTTGGTCTTAGTTGGTGCATTTTGGATAGCAGCTGGGATAACGTGTTATTGTAACAAGACACAAGTCCATTTAAATCAGTCCATTGTTGTTTATGCAGATCTGATTCTTTTATGTCACTGTCGAATTTCTCAATATTGATGTTGTTAATTTTGCGGAAAGTCACAGTTTTCTTTGTCAACTTCTGTCTGAGGGTGCTGATTGTGCAGTCCACAAAGGAATGCTCTGAGAGTTTAGTTGTCACGGTTGGTGGGGTTATGGAAAAGTCGTCTGAACATCTGGTGATGATGAGGTCTAGAATATGTCCAGATTCATGTGTAGTAGTTGTGACGTGTTGTGTCAGTCCATACGAATCTAGGAGTTTGTCAAAGTTTCGAGCAGTGGCGTCGTTAACATCATCGACATGAATGTTGAAGTCACCGCAGATGATGAGTTTTTTCTGGATACACAACCAGCGATTTAAGATATTCTTTGAATTCCTTTAAGAAGGTGCAGGTTGTAACTGGATGGTTGTCAGAAAACGGAGGACGATATAGGCAAACGCCACGCAGAACATCGTTGTGTAGTTTAAGTTTCCACTCGAGGAATTCAAACGAGGATTTTTCCCCGCTGGTTGATGACATCAGTTTTATGTTTTCTCTACACATCAAAGCAACACCACCGCCAGTTCTGTCGGATCCGTTTGCATTGAAAAATACGTCCCATGGTCACAGCCATTTCCAGCTGTTTACAATTGTTCGCAAATATGTTAAATACATGTTCTCTATTTCTACCATATCATGGATAGAGGGGGCAAACACGTGTTCAAAGTTGTATTTTTTATGATTTATGTGTGTCTCTCTGTGATATATAATGGCGGTAGAACGGCAGTTCAAGTATTTATCGACATATGTCGATACCGGGAAACATTCAAACGCATACTAGTAATATTTATATTAACAATGTGTGGACATGCGAATTCTCATTATTGGATCAAATGTTGTCAAAGAAAGTATTAATTTATATTTTCAAGTATTTGTTGATGACAGTTGTTTTACAATTAAAAAAAAATTCACATTTACCCACATTGAGTCTGATTAAACCGATGTCTGAAATTATGTCTGTCTTTAACCCTTTCAGTGCCAAGTCCGATTTTTGTATCAACCCATATACCCTGTGCCAATGCATTCTCTTATATATGCGAATCGACCATAGGTCGCCTCGCATTTATAAAAGAATGCATTGGCCTAACAATTTTTCATCACTTGTTATTATATTTTACAATTTTTTACAATTTTAATAATTTTCTCTTATATTCTTTAACAGACTTATTTTGTAGGTTTAGTGTCAGGGAATCTTACAGTTTTCATGGGCATAAAAATTATTACTATGAATACTTGGTGATAGTTTTGAGTTATAACATGCCCCTAATGTTTTATCCAGTTTGTTTTTAAATTCGCTATAGCATGATTAAGCATACCCCAAAAAATTAAACCCCAAAAAATCTAAAAAAAATAAATAATTTGTTGTTTATTTTTTAATTTCTTTAGGGCCGATTTTACAGACCGTAAATTAGGGCCGATGATATCGGCTCCTGGCACTGAAATGGTTAAAGCTACCTTCACGCAGCTGGCAAAACATCACTGGGAATTGTGTGAACACTTCGGCACAGAAATTCCACCATTTTGGGTGAAGAAAGATATTAATTACGGTCTATGTGTCGTTGGTTGTTGTATCATTGACATAGCACTATAGTCGAAGGCTATATTGTCGAACAAATTACAGCTACACAATAATGTAAGGAATCATACATATAGGCCTCGCTGTACACGTAAACGTAGTAAACGTTGATTAGAAACAATTTATCAAATTTTAACACCAAAAATAGTTCGCCGAATAGGTTACTGGAAAATTATGCATTTCTTATATATAATTGATGAACTATAAATCTCAACAGCAATTTATGGGATAAAAATCGTTCGTAAAAATATCCTCAGGTTACTTCGAGATGTGCAAAGGGTGCAGCAAAAATATGTTACCCTATATACATCCTAAGATCAAAATAAAAATCATGAAATAGTTTTGCTCAAAACAGCCACGGGGTTTAATCGTGAAAACACATATTTAGCAACACTAAGTCCGTGCATCTCATTGTGTTTTATATTGCAATTGCGACAACTGAATGCTAATTTCTTAATGAAGTTTCGTTGATCTAGAATCTTAAAGTGTCATACGTATCGGCATATACTTCCTGTCATCATTGGCGGTATGCATGGATTTGATGGCTCGTTCGATCGATGCCGGAACGGTTCGTGGATTCAATATTCGACGGATTAATCCGATGATAAAACGAAACAATGCTTGTACTCGGGTTTGTCGACGGATCTGCCCTCGTGGTTCTGGTGTTAACACTGCTTGGTGGCGACTGAGAAGATGCACTTGGAAATGCAAACTTGTTTGTAGACGGCGAAAACGGGTAAATAGAAACGTTTACATTGAAAAACGGATAACTTCAAACTTGGGTCGCTAATAGCTACCGTATTCACACAATTATTTGGCCAATTCTGATTTTGTTTGGACAAATAAAATCCCCATATTTTGGTCTCGTAATTAATGAATATATTTGTTTTATTTAAATCTAACATTCTATACATTATGTCCATAACCTTCAATACCGTGCTGCTACAGCATGGTTGTCCGGCGTTGTCCAGGTTAAAGTGATGTGAAAACCTCTACGACGTGTGGACATTTGGCGGAACTATAGAAAACCCTTGCTTAAAGTGTTACACATATTCTCATAAGGTATATATCAAAATGGCATCACAAAACGTAATTGGTATTCATGGGTTAGCAGTACGTAGTGCATGCTCACCTTGGCGGAGTGATTGTCATTTTGTTTATGGTGATTAATTCGTCCCAACAATAAAGAATTATTTATTTATTTACAACTGCGCGTACTTCAGACCTTATCATGTTTAAATCGTATAGTCGACGTAGTTGGAGTTGTCTTTTTTGTAATTTAAATAGTTTTTATTGGATTAAAAACATGGACATCGTAAACACATTAGTTCGCAAATATAAAAGACGACACTTGAGTTTTATGGTGCATACACACATGCGTGCACATGTAATCTCCGTACATATCGTGTATTTAATGACATACAGGAGAATTACAGGTCATGTAATATTTGTCCACTGACAACCCAATCATTACGTATTTGTTTGACCGCACTTCTAACTATGGGCAATTTAAGTAATACATTACATATAGTGTACATTCTTGCCCAGATTATTCCGATATATGATACATTTAACCAAGTCCCTTACATAACGAAAACGTTCGTGCCCCCCCCCCCCCCCCCCCCACCGTTCATGCATCATGATCGAAAATGTTTTCATTCAAGCTTGTATATTATAAAATTGTGACATATATGAATATGTTCAACCTTTGGCCAGATATTCTTCTGTAAATACTGGCTGAATAATGGTAGGGGTGTCACCCGTTTCTAATTCCAACGATGTACATGCATTAGTAATAGAATGGTTTACTTAAATAATACGGAACTAAACAAGATAGGAAATCTTGAGCACGAATCCTCCACAAAATTCCTAGGAATCCATATAGATGAAAACCTCACTTTCAAAAAACACGTGTCCTCTGTTTGTTCAAAAATGGTGAATGCCATATACCACATCAATAAAGTTAAACACTTCTTTCCTGGTAGCGCACTTAAAACATTATATTATGCTCTAATACAAAGCCATTTAGCCTACGGTGTTCAAATATGGGGACATGTCCCTGCGGTCAAAAAAATGTTCTTGCTTCAAAAACGCGCAATACGAGTTATATGTAATAAGAAATATAGAAGCCACACAGATCCTCTCTTTAAAAATGAAAATATTCTCAAAATCTACGACATCCACAAAGTACAAGCGGCTGTTTTCATGCATGATTGGTATCATATGCGTTTAATAGAATCATTTACCGACATGTTTTCCAAACGGAAAACCGGACCAGCCACCCGGCAAAAGCACCCACTATTTAAACAAAAACCAAGAACATCTTGGTCCCAACAACTACCATTTCATTCCTTTCCAACTATATGGAACAACTTAGATAACGAATTTACATCATACCAATCCAGACACACATTTAAACGACGTTTACATGCCGATTGCATTAAAAAATATGCTGCAACAATTAAATGCAACAATCAAAGATGTCCCGACTGTGTGGTAGCTCCTCAATAAGTGACTTCCCCCATACCGCAATCCTCAACCTCACTCAGTACTTCCTACTCGACTTTCAAGGAACAACCCACTGACAAGAAAGAGACAAACCATCGAGTAACCAATAAACAATTTATCTAGACGTATACCCTCCATGTATATAATACAGCCATTGTGTGATACATAATTATATAGCCGTGCATTGTACAAGAAATCATGACCGCCTATCATAACATCTTTTCATTTTAAGGGGGTGGCATTAAGACAGTCTAGCCTGACTATGCCACCCCTCGAATATACAACATAATATTTGTCAAATGTATTATGCTTTAATATATGTATATTTAAATAAAATATCCTATCCTATCCTATCATATCCTAGAATGTTTTCGCTTGAGCTCTCACTCAACAATATCCCCGCATTATCAGCCTACTGGTATTTTCTTTCTGAAATTTTCCATGCCTGTTATTCAAGGAACGAGACAACAATATCGGTTTGTCAAAATTTGAGCTCAGACCATGCATAATAAAAACTAGAGGTGTGACTGTCCCAATGCGACTAAGGATACGCCCCATGTTTTTAAAACACTAAAATGTCTCACTTGTCAGTAAACATTAAAGTTAAACTAATAAAATAAAAGATTCCCATCGCATGTGCCCAACCCTAACCATAATCCTAACTTATTGACCGAAAAATGTAGGAATAAAAGCGCGGAAAAAATTATGCATGTTGCGAAAAATTAATGTCGACAAAGGCACACAAAAAAGTCTGACAGACGTCGCAATCGCAGGTGCACAGGATCCCCATGGTACTAAATATATGGGCCAAGTTTAAAAATAACTGACCTATAAATGTAGAAATAAAACCTCGTACAAAATTTTGCATCTTGCAAAACATGTTCTAAGTCGTAAAAGGGGGATAACTCCACCAAAAACATTCCGACAGACGTCATAATCGCAGGTACAGGTCCCCATGGTGGTTGATATCGGTGCCAAGTTTCAAGGAAAATGATCAAAAACGACTAAGACAAACTCCGGTCAAATATGTGTTCACGGACGGTCGCCCAGGCGGACGACGGACGGACGACAGACAAGCTTATTCCAATATACCCCCCCCCCACAACTTCATTGCGGGGGTATAAATAAATATCCTTATCCTGACCATGTGTCGATTAGACTAACGAACATTCATGACGTGCGAATCTCTAGAAATGACATACAGTGTACATCCATGTTCTCTTAACGTGTGATTCACCATGTTTATGGGTTAATCGTGTACCATGTATATTCCACCACCTCCTGTTCAAATGAGGCTTCTGTTATTCATGCATTAACAAAATGCCAGGTATCATACAGACTTGAATCCTTTCGGTAACCATGCGAAAAGACATGATATGACTGACTTAAAATTTAACAACATAAGTCAGTTTGACAATCGCTTACAAGAAAACCATAATCAGAAATGGTAACGCCCTCAAGATTATATTATTACGCATAAATATAAATTATAAAAAAAAATGTTAAATATATTGGTTACATGAATGCACCGCCTCAGAATTCCGTTAAAACAACGAATCCTTCAAATTATTACAAAAGATACGGCTTATTACTGCAGGTTTCTAATTAACCACACCAGAAGTCTCTAAATGAGGATCAAAAATCTGAGTCATTGTGTTCCCGCCATAAAATCTTCAACAGTGGTCCAGCCATTGTCGATATCTAAACATTGAAAGCAATTAATGCGGTCATAATAGTTACATACTGCAACTATCAATCCAGCGAATATGATATGATTGATAGAACAAACCACTATTATGATGATAGTGTCGTTATTTCTTTAAAATACGTATCAATTGACATGTACGCATCCGTTCCCTCATTAAAATAAACATATTTCGACCATTTTAGGGGATCTCCGCAAATATACCTCCGCAAATAGGGACCTACTGCGAATTGTCACAACATGCTATCAGTTGGTTGAATACTATTTCCCTTTTTACTAAAGTATACAAGTAAATATCGAATGACGATACATATATATGTAAAAAAGCATTGCAAATAATGTTATTGGGACTAAAAGTCGCAAGTCTTGTTCCGTATTATGATGATGATGAAGATGATGATGATCATATGCTTGATAGAACAAACCACTATTATGATGATCGTGTCGTTATTTGTTTAATATACGTATCAATTGACATATACGCACCCGTTCCCTCGTTAAAGTCAACACATTTCGACAATTTTAGGGGAACTCCGCGAATTCGGGGACCTCCGCAAATAGACTTCCGCAAATAGGGACCTACTGCGAATTGTCAAAACCGGAAAAACCGATTATCTATTTATAAAACGTCCACAGACACACAGCGATATGAAAATTTCCCACCAGTATACACCCGATGGGCGTTAATAACTACTCAATTTTCTCGCCAGTTAACGATGAACCGCTCGCGCGCAGGTGATTAATGCTATCAGTGATTGGTGTGTCCATGAAAAAATACATGTAATTTACATACATAAATTACATGCAAGTGTGTATCCACCATTACACGGAGACTAAGATTGCGAGGGCACCTGGTTATCACATCTCCACAAGATACATATGTTTTAAAGAAACGTCCATGTGGTCTTTTGTTCATGGTGATATACTTGCTAATTATACCCCCCCCCCCGCAACGAGTTATGGGGGCGGGGGAGGTATATTGGAGACAGCTTGTCCAGCCGTCTGTCCATTCAATCTTCCCGTCCGACTCTCCGTCGGGGCGTGAATACAATTTTGTGCGAGCTTTTATTCCTACATTTTTCGGTCAATTGTTTTTAAACTTGACACAAAAGAGTACTCAGGGAGCCTGTGCACCTACGATTATGAGGTGTGTCCGACTTGTTTTGTGGAGTTATCCCCCTTTTTCGACATGCATACATTTGTACGATACGGGCAATCTTTTGGGACAGCCCACCTCTAGTTATTCTCAGTTTAAAAGAAATGTTGGTATATATCGGCTACATATGCCCGACATGGAGTGAGATTTTAAGTTGTTTATGTTAGGCTATGAGTCTGTTCTAAAAGATAAAAGAAATTCTCTGTGTCGGCAGATGTAACCTTGTCAGATGCCAGTATTGGAGGATCCTGTAAAAGTTGTGGCCGTCTGACTGTGTTTTCTTTTATCTCCGAAGAAACTATAGTTGACTGCACAGCTGTGAACACTATTTTGAACAGGCTTTCTATACATTTCCATCTGTCTTCCAAAATGGTATCTTTTTGTGGAAAACATCTTGAATGGGATAGACACAATTGTGTTATAATACATGCGCCATTCTAGCCATCCTCTGACGGTTCAAGGTCCCTTATTTTGCAAGAATATACGTATCTCTTAAATAGAATGATATATATGCTTTTAATGCTTTCTTCTGTGTGTCTGTTTTTACTAGCTGACTATATATTATGAATGCCCTGATTCCCGTCCCCATATCAATATGACAGTTGAGAAGATTTAACTGTTCAAGTCATTTAATTCGGTGACCATTTGTCGAGGTTGTGGAATTTGAACGCCAAAATCTCCTTTGAACAAATTATGGATATAACTATATATAACTTTGGTAGATAACGGCGACTAAAACATTCTTATCAATGTCAGTGGCCCTCCTCTCTCCATCCCTGATTATGTATAAGTTTTTGTCCCCCTCCCCTTTTCTGCCCCTGACACCTTAGCAAATTTTAACCCGCACCATTATCTTCCTAGTAAAAAAGTGACCCATGTGAGACCCCTTTGGTGCCATCTAGATGGTCCCCGTGAAGTTATATACATGTAGAATATTCGCAAATATAGGCACCAAATATGGTATCTTTAACCCATGCGATTCGATTCATCGTGTTAATGTAGAAGAAGTGTGTGAATTTTGTGGAAATTGGCGGTTAGCATATTTTGATCAATTAACTGGTTTACTACCGCGTTGTGACGCAAGCTACACGATTCGGAAGACATTGTGGGTGTATGCGCCTATGCGGGTTTATCTTGTGTAGCTATCGACCAATCAAATTGAAGATATCACACTAGATACAAGTTGTTTCGTTTGGGACCACGACAAAGATGCACACCAGTAGCCATGTTGCTTATACAATTACTACTATAAATGCTTAGCTTTTGCGATGCATTTCAATCAATTAAGAAATGTACAAGGTGGAGGTATCCGATAAAAGTCAATTATACATTTCGACGAAACGCGCGTTAAAGCCAGTCTAGTGTGGTTTGGTGATTTTTTCCTGGATCCAAAAGATGTATCGATACATCTACGCATGTGTGTTCCTACTGCTTGTTATTCTTACGTTGGTTGGCGGCTGGGGAACAACAACAGGTTGCCGGCGAGTTTGTCATCCAGTCTGTTCTGGTGGATCCGGTTGGTGGTTTTGGAGGAGGAGAAGATGCACTCAGAGTTGCAAAACAGTCTGTGGTCGAAAGAAAAGGGTAAATCACATAATTATATGAGAATATTCACATTTACTTAATTTTGTATAGTATTTTATAGTACAATACTTGCCACTGTCACAGCCATTTACCAGGTGTTTACAATTGTTCGCACATATGTTAAATACATGCTCTTTATTTATACCGTATCATGGATAGAGGAGGCAAACACAAGTTCAAAGTTGTATTTTTTATGATTTATGCGTGAGTTTCTGTGACATATAATGGCCGTAGAAGGGTAGTTCGTGTATTTATGGATATATTTCGATACCGCCGGAAACATTCAAACGCATACTAGTAATATTTACATTAACAATGTTTAGACATTTGTCAAAGAAGATATTAATCTATATTTTCAAGTATTTGTTGATGACAGTTGTTTTACAATTAAGAAACAAATCACATTTACCAACTGCGAGTGATTTTTACCTGGATACAAAAGATGTATCGATACGTGTACGCATGTGCGTTCCCACTGTTTGTTATTCTTACGTTGGTTGGCGGCTGGGGAATAAAAACAGGTTGCCGGCGAGTCTGCAATCCCTTGTGTAGTTGGTGGAGATGTACGTGGGTTTGCAACTCGGTTTGTGGCCGAAAGAAACGGATAAGTGTGTCAATCTTGGTGTTTAGTGACAAAAGACAAAGCCACACACCTTGTTGGAAAAGTTACAATCCTCATCGATATGATAGTGAGAAGAACCAAACAAAATACATTTTGACATACTTATGGCTTTTAAATAATGGCTTTGTTTTAATAATATAGAGAGTAATCAAGTGTTGTTATGTTTAAAACACGCTTTCCACCATTAAAGTTTGTTAATGTCCCGAGAAGGGGAGAAGAGACCTAAAGGTCCTCATTGGTAACCAGTAATGCATGCATGCATGACTGTTATCCGAGATGCAATTAAGACACCACATCCAACTCCATTGACATCTGCCTTCCTGGTTTTACTTCTTCAATATAAACATCTTTAAGGCCGTCACTACTGTTATAATATTATACTTGTATCGGGTGTATACACATATTATTTAAGAAATGAATGTAGTGGGTGTGTGTTATTCGTGGATACGGCGCTGTGGTCGTTGGGGCATATTGTGTGAACCGCGAAGTTCTCACTAAATGTGCACACAACAATTAAAGCGCCGTATCCCCCAGATAACACGTACATCTAGTTCATCAATTTCTTATATTTGTATAGCTTTTTGATGATTTATTCCCATAAAAAACTGAATGTATTCTTATTTATTTTCACATCTTCCGATTATTTGAGACTAGCTCACTCAACACATTAAGTCAGCCCATTATAAGATCGCCAAGCATTTAGCAACGATAACGTGGTCGATATAAATAACTGGCGTCAGATGCAATTCGGCTGAAAAGTACGACCAATTATTCTGTTGAACGCTATTAATGATTATGTCAGATTAGGTCAACAATTTGTGACGTCGTGTTCATGTTACGGTCTGTGTGTTATTGGGGAATAAAACGGGTGACCCACTTGGCAGTTGACCAATCACCGAACAATATTTTGTTTAACACAGGTGGGCTGTGTACATATTAAAATGAAATGCCTAGTGTGAGCATGACAAGATTGTCGAATCCCTGACATCACACTTTTTTCTGTAACGTGCATTTCGGTACCTATGCACACCTTTTGATTCAAGGCACTGCTGTTTACACCAAGGCCCTCACGGCTTTCGCAATGTGAATTGAAAATTACAGAAAATTCGTCAATCAAATAACAGATAACAACTTGGTCGAATGTTACCGTGCGCGAGTACAGTTTATTGCCTCCCTCCATAGCGAATGATATACACTCTTGTACCATATATGAGGCCATCATTGCCCCGACACCTTTCTGGAACCCGTATTGGAGAGGGTTAGTCCGAATGAGATGTTCAACATTATTTTGGAGGCGCGACAGAATAACGTTCTCAAGATATTTATATATGACGGGGAGAATGGTAATGGCCCTGTAGTTATCAAATAAGTGTTTGGGTTTTGTGCCTCCTTTGTGGAGGGGAACCATGATTCCAAGCTTGGATTTATCCGGAACGTGATGAGATTGGAGTATTTTGGTGAACATGTAAGCAGTTCTGTGTAATACTTCATCGCCGCCATAGATTATATGTTCATAATTTAGTTTGTCAAAACCCTGCGCTTTGTTTTTGGTAGGAGCGGCACGCAGATCCGCGAGCTCTTCGAATGTGACAGGATAACATAGCTTGATATCAATAGGATCGCCGTTTGATCTGAGATATTCTGTTCTCACGAAATCTTCAACATGTGTATGCCATGAATCACTGAACGTAATCACTATTTAGTGGTGCATAAAGACATTCAAAGTACGAAGACCAGGCCTCATATACTTCTTCTGGAGTACGAATTACCTTACCGGTGTGTTCAAAGTATGTCGAACAGCTATTTCGATTTCTACGGCGTCTCGAGTTTAATAAGTGAAAGAAAAGTTCCTGATCCATCTCAGCAGTTTGTTCGAGTTCTGCGTCACATTGTGCCAAATATTGGTACATTGTGTTCCTATGTTCTGAGCGAAACTGACGTTTGGCGTTTTTGTAGTTGACATACGAAGGGTACCGAGAACATGTACATGTAGGTCTTCCTTCGGATATCCATTGCAATCTTAGCTCACGCATGTACTTATGACGATTTGACAATTCAGTGTTCCAGTATGGTTTAATATGTTTTTTTTTGTATTTACGCTTTGGAACCTCCTTATTGGCAGACGCGTGAATAGCAGAAACCACTCGATCATAATACATGTTTACAGACTCGTTGTCTGTTATCTCGAAGTCTGGAAGACATGCTTCTACTCTAGATTTATACCGTAAAATTGATTCTGGATCACGTGAAAAAGATTTCCATTTGTATTGTATGCACGGATTTAAAAGAATGTTTCCGGTTTCGGATTGAACGTTCAAGCCTAAACTAACATGGACGCGGCGATGATTTGAAACGTTCAGTGAACAATCATCAAACACAGAAGCTGAAACAACGTTATGAACATCAGACTCTGAAACAATAATATGGCAATTTTGATAGCGATTGCATTATATTCTGTCCTCACTCTATTTTCTCTCGTGATTTCACATAAACTGATATATATCGGATGAATGAGTAAGGCGCTCTAGAGTAGCCGATAATGGATATTGTATACAAAATTACTTCACAAGGCCGAAAAATTGGCATTTTAAAATCTCTGAAAACATCTTCTCAAAGTCGATTTTGAATATGTTATAGGGGGTATATTCCTCTTCAAATAGGTCAAAGCTTTGATATGTAGACCAGACGAAATGATTTGATTTAGACGATGGGTTAATTATTCCGCGCTCCGCGTGTATACTAATGTAGAGATTTGTGTATCTTATGGGCGCTGGGGGTTTTATTTATAGAAATGGGAATTTTTGGGACGGATTTAAAAGTCGAACTGCAACCCTGAGGCCGAGTCCGGTAAAAGGAGTATAGTTGGGAATTTCAATTTAGTTTATTGTCCTTTACATTATTATGTCAATAATGTTGATTTTAAGTTTGTGACAAGCTATATCAATGGCAAATAAAAGAAATGAAAAAGATAATTTGTAAGTATTATATTTAAACTTTTATAGACATTTTTCGTTCTGCAGCCCACTGGGGATTGTGGTCGGAGACGGCCGAGTCGGCCGCCTGTTCGTTAATTAGCTGCTGGTTGTTATTGTTATTTTAACTGAATTATGTGTTGGTCATTCACGAAACCAATATATTTTATATTCCATAATTACAACCATGGATATATAATATATGATCTTGAGCGCGTTACCATTTCTGACATTGGTTTTCTTGTTACCTACTGTTCTCAGCGGTATTCATAGGGTCGAAAATAATCTTCGCGCGTGCACAGAAACTCCGCGTAACGGCGTGGTGACTTTACAAGCTCTCAAGCCCAGACATGCAGGTAATTATTACTAAAGATGCCGGCTATTTTCTACACATGCGTGACTACAGTACTTATCAATTGACCTCCAATGTGACTCAACATAGGAAATGCACAATGCAAGAATCGAGTCGGAAAATTAGCGCAATAACACATATCCATAGGGTCGAAAATAATCTTCGCGCGTGCATATGGCAACTCCGCGTAACGGCGTGGTGACTTTACCCATCTCAAGCCCAGACATGTAGGTAATTATTACTAAAGCTGTCAGGGGGGGGGGGGGGGCGGAAAAAAACTGCGGGACACAACGTACCGGGGGTGGGGGGTACATAGACGTCAAAAATGTACACGTAAATTTTTTCCTTATACATTTAGGGGGGGGGGGGGTTGTCGGAAAAATTTGCATGTAATATTTTTCCAAATATGTATTTTCAGACTCACAACTTCAATTTTCTCTCATTTTATAGAATATGGATTAACCTTAATATCCAAATCATATATACATGAGCAGTACAATCCACCTAAAACAATTTTGGATAACCACTGTCTTGGTTTACATGTGATATTGACCCCATTAACCCTCTTAATAATGCCGACTATGTCAGTGTCTACCAGTCGAATGCAGAATTCTACCCTGCGATCGCTTATCTGGCAATTTTTTACTGCAGAACTATCCCATGTATTAAACAATTTCTCCTCCAATGGTATCAGAAAACAGTTATATGCTGGTATCTCACTCATCTCATTTGCATCTTTTTCAAAGTCGAGGTAATGACTAGTTGTCATTTTTTAAAGTGCATACAAAGCGTTGCGATCACCAATATACATGACATCACGAGGTACAAATCTGCGTTCTACTGGTAGACAATGACCATTTTAGTCACAATAACAGTGTAATAATCTAAACTAAGTTACCAAGCACCTTCTCGTGAATTGTATGCTCCGGTGTTTTTTTCGGTTTCCGGTTAAACCAAGTTGTTGTCCGGCTGGGGTAGATTTGATTTTTCGGGGGGGGGGGGGGAGGGGGGCAAATGGTCAGTGGAAAAAAACTGCGGTCTTTGCTGTTTGGGGGGGGGGGGGGGTACCCAAACCGAAGAAGACAATTTTTTCCACCCTGTTCCCCCCCCCCCCCTGAAGCTGTCGGCTATTTTCTACACTTGCGTGACTACAGTACTTATCAATTGACCTCCAATGTGACTGAACATAGGAAATGCACAACGCAAGAATCGCAATCACAAAATTAAAGACGATTACGTTAATGTTTACATATTACTGCTGTGCTGGTATAGATATTCAGTAACAATCTATATATTTTACTTATATAACGATACACACCCCTTCGGCCATACAACTCGCTATAATCCTTTGAGCAATATTTCTACAGGCATTGGTCTGTATTTATTGTACGGATATCCAAGCAGGGTCTCACACATATACACAAGCAAGCCGCCCGTTACATACAGCCTTGTGTGGAGAATGTTATGGTTGTTCATGCCCGGGACCCCACTATAAGCCAGCATGCTGGCAATACTTGCTATTCTTACGGCTGTCGAAGCATGGGGAAGAAACGCAGGTTGCCGGCGAATCTGCACTCGAACGTGTGATGTCAGTTGGAGATGTACGTGGGATTGTATACCGATTTGTGGCCGGAAAAAACGGGTAAGTGCGCCAATCTGTGTTTGCGTCAATGGAATTAAATACGGTTTATCTCTTCCGGATAAAGTTTCTATCAATTAATATAAGTTGTATATAGAATTTCTCACCTAATGCGCCTAAGATTGTCCACTTATAAATGGACAATCGCTACCTAAAATGGTCGTTAATAAATGGACAATCCGATCACGCGTGGCACGCGAGCTTGGGATTGTCCACTAAATCACGACATATATAAATAATCGTGCATGTTAGCTTCATATTAAATCTGAAGGGTAATAACTCTATAAAGAATGTACCTTTACTAAATGACGGAGATTTGTAAGAGAAATTTGCAACACCACAACAGATCAACTTTTGTGAAATATAAGTCAAATTCTTCCCTTGGGTGGGTGGGCTTGGGGGAACGCTCTTTAAAAACACTTCTTCGAATATTTCCGTTATTTCGTCAGAAACTCTTCTTCAAATATATCCGTTATTTCGTCAAAAACACTGCTTCTCATACAAATCACCGTTATTTAGCAAATTAACATTATTTATAGAGTTATTGCCCTTCATGCAGGATTAACAAAACATGTCTTCATTTAGTGGACAATCCCAAACTCGCGTGCCACGCGTGGTTGGATTGTCCATTTATTAATGACCATTTTAGGTACCGATTGTCCATTTATAAGTGGACAATCCTTGAAGAATTGCCTGGAATTTCGTATCACATCAACGGGACGTTACGGGTGCTGTTATTAGAACAGTAGTCCGCGCGACGCGAAATATGTGCGGTTTTCTTTAAATGAATTTATTTTAGATTGAGCTCCTTGCTCAAATTAACACAATTTTGTTTTCTTTAATTCAATTGTTTTAATCAAAATTTTGAAAAGCTAACGCCGTTATAACCTCCATCATAACGACGTTAAAACCTCTGACAGGGTAACCCGAGTCACCACACCAAATTTAGTTGAGATCGGTCCAGGGATCTTGGAGAAAATCCGGACAGACAGACGGAGCCTTTATTGAGCGTCGGAGTGGCCTGTGGCAGACGCGGCCCCTTTGTGCGCTTTGCGCACATTTTGATCGTTTCAACAATTTTATAATATAATTTCTTATCAAAACACTTTAGGTGCTGTTATTAAAACAGAAATCCGCTCGATCGTAAAGAGCATACCAATAGCGCGCCAAGAAGGACAACTCCATATTGTTATAGCGGCCCTAATCACGACAAAGTGTATTTAAAATATAGATTCCACCACGATCTTACAATAAAAATAAACCACTTTGTTATGTCATAAAAGACACATAATATACAACTCTTCGGTGTACTGCATGTATTCACAATATAATATATATAGGTATTTGTAATCTTGGAATCGAGATTTATAAAAATGTTGTTGTTGTAATTGTGGCTCGGATAAGACAGACCATCTTTAAAGCGACACACCTTGTTGGAAACTAATAAAACTCAATGTTGTTTGTTAGTTTGTTTGTCCGCTTATATGCGACCAAACGGCTGAACCATCAGAGCTGATTTTTTGTATATAGGGGTAATTGACGAGTAGTTCCCTTAGGAAGAAGTTCAACAAATGACCATTGCAATCGTTATCTGAACATTTCCCCATAATGAATAAGACTCCGTTTGCACTTATATGTTATATGTTCGTCTGTCTGCCGTGGTCTATGTTTTTCATGAAATCATTCCATTATATATTGATATAGTTGGAGGCTACATTAAATATATGCTTAAAGTACTATAGTTGTATTGGATAACCCATTTGGTAAATAAAGGGTTAAGTATATCGCTCGTCACTTTACTCGACCAATGAGTTTGCCAGGACCCAAGTCACGCGGGCGGTTGATCTTAGCTCAAAACGTGATGTCATTTAACCCGTTCATGCGGGAGCTGCGCTAGCTATAGTGCAGCGTTAAAGATCCAGTGCCAGTGATTTTATCTTATTTATGCGGGTCTCCGTATGGAGCCTTGTATATATAAGAGAATGCACTGGCTTACATGATCAAGATAAATATTGTTAGGCCAATGTATTCTCTTATATATATGCGATGCTCCCTATGGGAGACTCGCATATATAAGATAATTCATTATGAAAGGGTTTTCACAAAATTTCAGGAAGATCCAGTCATGGAAGGGTTAAGAAATTATTGTATATGTAGTGTGTGTAATTGGGGGTTACGGCGCTGTGATCGTTATGGGAACATTGTGTGTGTATGTGTGTGACAACGGCGCCGTACCCCCAATAACACACCTGTGCATCTACTACATTTCTAATATGTTAGAGCTTTTGATGATTTGTTCCCATAAAAAAGCTGAGTCTATACTTATTTATTTTCACAAAATCTGCCGACAATTTGAGACTAGCCCACGCAGCACATTAAGTCGGCACAATATAATATTGACAAGCACTTAGCAACGATAACGCGATCGATATAAATAACTGGCTTCAGATGCAATTCGGTTGTACTTTGAAAAGCACGACCAATTATTATTCTGACCGTTTTTAGTGATTAGATACATGTAAGATTATATAGGTCAATAATTTCTGACGTCATGTTCGTGTTACGGTATGTGTGTTATTGGGTTATGTGTATCATTGAGATATGAAACAGGTGGCCCGCCTGGCAGATGACCAATCACCGACCATGATTTAGTGTAACACAGATGGGATATGCAAAATATATATAGCGTTAATGCTTACATACACGTTCACTTGATTTATTAATTATTATCCAGTTTTCATCACGTGACGAGTAAAGCAGCAGGCGACCTACCTGACTGAATACCACAGTTTTAATGACAAAGAGTGCTCTCAATCCCCGTCAAATTTCGGCAGCGGAGCGCTCCGCGTCACTTTATTCTTGTCAACGCCGGGTCACCCTGATAGACTACTCTATATTTTCGAAATCGTTTACATCCACGATGTTCGTTTATAAATAATGAACATGCGTTAATTCTCACCTGGGGAACATACTAATTTACACTAAACTACAGTGAAATAAATTCTGATTCAGAAGTAACGCACATGCAGAGGAGATGATTTTAAAATGCATCATATATATTTGTTAGATCCTCCATATCTCATAATTGAAAAGATCACAAAATCAATATCAAACATTTATAAATTATAATGTTCTTTAACATTTCAAATTGCTATTATACACGTTGGACATATTCCTGTGGGAATATATATATATTCATAAGCCTCATTGATAACACTTGTATAATAAGGGCGCATATACACACTGGCTATATTTATCTCCATACCTTTATTAAGGGAGTGAGAAAATAAATGAATTGAATTGTCACATCACTAAGCTACATGTTATCTATACAAATACTGGCGTTGTGCTGGAAGCGATACAATGTATATATCAGACATTCGTTCAATTATATGAGACCCACTATATTGTCGTCTTAGTGTGGATACACACATGCATGTAATCTCTGTAAATGTCGTGTATTTGTCGTTTTACATGGATCATACAGACCATGTAATATAACATTGTGTCCGCTGACAACCCAATCATTGCGGTTATGTTTGACCACAGTGAGCCGTTGACAGGAAGCCGTTGACTGAACGAAGTCGTCAGGCCGCTTAAAAT
Source organism: Siphonodentalium dalli (assembly GCA_032622095.1). NCBI lineage: Eukaryota > Metazoa > Mollusca > Scaphopoda > Gadilida > Siphonodentaliidae > Siphonodentalium > Siphonodentalium dalli. Next base: position 134,460,452 of record CP136067.1, on the reverse strand, counting down.
AATTATTCGAAGCTTTCGAGAACCAGCCCCTCCCCAATCATGGATAATGGTCCAAAATGTTTATTCAAGCATGTATACAAGCTAAAATTATGACAGTTAGGAACTTACTCCATCTTTGGTTTGAGAAACATATACTTTTATGTAAATTCTGGGTGAAAATTGTCATTCTTTTTACTTTCAACGTTGTACCTGCATTCATTTGTTTGGCGCTGTAATGGATATTTGTATGGAAATCCCAACTGAATGTTATCACATGAGCTCGCTCTGAAACTATCCGAGGAATCTCAACGAACCGGTATTGTCTGTCTTAATTTTCCAATGCCTGTCATTCAAGGCATGCGAGCACAATATCGGATTGTTAATGAGAAAATAAACACTCTTGTGTATCACAATCGCCCTAAAAGAGCTTCAAATTCTGCACATTTTATTTTTATTTTGGATGACCCTCAAATGACGAGAAACAAATCAAGTATAAAATCGACGGACTCAAATCCACTTTTCGAAATAAATTAAAACTCGTGAAAAACAGCCACAGATATCAGACAGGATTTATTCATTTCGGCATCCATGAACGAATTTATGACTGGCCTGAAATTTCCTGATAGCAGTTAGTTTGATAAGGTGATTTACGGCCCGCCATGTGACGCACTCTCAGCCAATCAGAAGAGAGGAAAATGGGATGAAATGTGATGAAGAATAACAAGGTGATTTACGGACCGCCATGTGACGCACTCTCAGCCAATCAGAAGAGAGGAAATGGGATGAAATGTGATGAAGGATAACAATGGCTTATAACTGCTCACTTGTCTCGCCTGTTGAAATTGTCCGATAGCGCGCAGGCGACTAACGCTATCAATGATTGGTGTGACCATGTAACATACATGGATTTTACATACATAAATTACATGCATGTGTGTATCCACCCTTACTCCGGGAATGTTGTTTCCATGCATATTGCTACTTTTTCACGAGATTACGGTGATGTAATGTATAGTGGTGGTGTGAATGAGCCTCATGTGTACATGCTCTTATATTTACTTAAGAAATGAATGCCGTTTTGGGTGTGTTTTATTGAAGGGCTTATCGATGTGGCCGTCGGGCGCAAGGTGTGAACAGCAAAGCGGTTCATGGCCAATACTGTGATTCAACGACCATTATATACCCCTCATAAAATAAACCAAACTCAAGCTACATTGATTTCTTACATTTATATATCTGTTTCCTCATTAATTTATATAAACTCATCTTAATTGCTTTAATCTTAAATTTCGCCTGCAGTTTGCATATAATACCATGCCACACTATTAGTAAGCTCAATATGCTAACTGTGAAATATCGATTTATTGTTGATCGCCGGCAAATTAATATATCTACTGCTTTTATTCATCTAGGTCAACAAGGTTTTTTCGTGTTATTGTGCGTTTTATTGGAATATGAAACGCCTAACCCAGTTGGCAGTGGACCAATAACCGGCCATGGTTCAGTGTAACACACGTACTATGTATATGTAAATACCTGTATATGTATGTGTGCGCGTATCCAAAATTGTATATACATGTAGACAATGTTTATTTTGTTTAATGCTGTTAACGATTGACTTGAAGTCTAGAGCTTTCTATTGATAATGTTTTGGTTATACACAATGTCCTGGCGACTCACAACACTGTGTACACAACGGAAGTGGCATATGTGGTCCGTGCAAAATGATGTCGGAAAGTATCATTTGCATCCAGAGATATACCACAATCCAACATTGATTCGTGGAATTATTCCTCATTCTCACAGACAAACTACTTGTATAATGTATCGCATATTCCACGTGCCTCCGTTTATGACGGTCTGGGAAATTCCTCATTCTGGTTGAAAGATGGGAATTCCCCTTAGCACACTATACAAAAAAAAGAACTGTCACACGAGATATTTTTAACAGAATTTGAATTGACTGCACGACGTGAGTTTCCAAACCAAACATAAACAATAATCCACGCGATTAGTTTGCTACTGATTTCAGTACAACGCTCCACGTGCTTGTGTATGTCGATATATATCAAACATGTTTAGTTAGATGTTTTCATGCCACCGGCACCACAACAGAACGTTCCAGGGCCACGATGTTATATAATAAGCTCAGTTAAGCTGGGAATTTTTCGCAATTATTCGCGCTTGGCGTTGACCGGAAAATTCGCAATGATGTGCGTTTTACATAACAAGAATTAAAGTACTAAAACCGATTGTCGAATATCTATGATATGGATGTATATTTGACTAAACTTAATTAGTTTGTATTGCCGTCAACTGAGGATTCGGAAAGACATCTGCCCAATTGCGTGAAATGTTAATTGTAATCGATCACTACAGGGGCGACTCAACCTCATTGTGTATACGTGAGAGTATACATGTATGAGTACTAGGTTTCCCATTGCAGGATATCGGTACATACACGGCAGTGCTTTCTTGTTTAATGTTGTTTGCATTGACATCGCAGATGACCGGGGAAAGAATACCGGCCGCTATCGTATTATTGGTGTTTATATTCATTTCCACAAAATAACTTGCCCAGAGACTCGAATCAAACTACCTGTATACATCCCTTTTGCGTCGATGATAAATCCGTATTAATCGGGATTCGAACCCGAATCTCCATCTTGCACTGGACGGTTTATGTTGGCCTAGTACGCCATGCATCTTACCGACTGAGTCACCAGGTTCCCCTTACAGATCGACAGAACAGCCATACAAAATCGACACAGGAAAGCACTATATATCGATGAGTTGTCAAATTTAAATAACATGTCTATTTTTATGTTACAGTCTGCAGGGATCGATGAAGTTCCAGTTTCTTACAACTCGTGGGTAGGGAAATGTCCGAGGCGTGTTCTTAACTTCAGCTGCTTTGTTCGAGTTAACAATGTGCCATTAGACCAGAATAGCAGACAAGCTTTCAACGCCGCGGACACCGATAGCAACGGTACGTACAATAGACACTTTTTGCATTGTAGCGATCGAGTTTCAAACCGGTACTGCAACGTACGGATGGATACATGTAGCTACTAGCTACCCGTACATGTGCACATTTGGTCACAGCACACTGTTTTACGGGTATAATTCTGCTCATCGACTGGTACTATACGGCGACACAACTGGACCAATATTGATATATGATATAAAGGCATTGTAATGCAACTTAATTATCTTCATTTTGGCGACGCTAAATGACCAGTATAGAGATCTGGAAATTAATTACAATCACCAGGGACGAGGCGACAACGGGAATGGGTTGGGTGTATTTCTTCCACTCATGTTGGTTAAAACAAATTTCAGCAATTGGATTTAACGATACTCAATCCGATTCGACGGTTCCCAAATCATCAGATTCCAACAACAGCAACATTTATTGAAATGCCACTTCAGTTATCAGAATCGATTAAGTACCCAAAAATAATTCTAACCACAGTCAACTCTATAGTATAAAATTGTCCAAAACCTGTCATTTATCAACGTTTTATTCAACGAAATTTTGCCGGTTTGTCAAATATCCGACACACAAAAAAGGCACTGGATTTGAGAGTCATCGATCTTCATCCGCAATTTGGTCAGATAATTTCTACTCGTCGATTGTTTACTGGGTCACTTAAAATTTAAAATAGATCTCAAACATCGATATCTGATCACTCTGAGATTTGATGGGTGGGTTCCTCGACTCGAATCAAATATTCTGTACCCCCGAAGGCAAAGACATAGTAATTTAGGAGCGTCTGATCGGATTGAGTACCCTTAACGACTAAGACAAGAGTTGAAATTTTAAAATAGTATATATATAGCCCTATCGACGCGCGGACACCGGGGCTGGATGAATCTATGAAAGCATGCACGGAACGGAGCTGGATGAATCCAATATACGGCCGCGACTCAGTGATCTCGCTTATTACGAATAGGGTACTACGTCACTAGAATTGTGTTCTTTCTATCAGTGGTCGTTCTGCCATACGGCTTCTGGTTTTCACCATAACTCACACATACATTATATGTATACATTAATATGTTACATATCGCCACACGGTCTTCATTTCTATCACTTAGTGACAATCCAATCATTCATCACCGCGACACACAATAATCTTGCGAACACAAAACGCTTATTATAGTGTGACCTGATAACAACATAATTAAGCACAAAATAATCACAGAAAACAGATCCATGTATGTACCACTTTATTGCGAGTTACAAGAAGGTTAAACGGCGCGAATGTCTCACGAATGGACTCGTATAGTCGTCAAATCGTATGGTTACGTGTGCAATTTCGGAGGAAGTGCATTGTCCTGTTCCAATATAATGGTAGATCCGTTATGTGTCAATATTCGAACCCATATTCAGACTGATACCTGTACGCTTCAAAATCAAATCAAATCAAAACAGTGCTTGAGTTTGAAACATGGATATTAATGGGGATTCCGCGTTCATCTCTGAAACTTTCTAGACCTAGTTGATTGTAATGAGATCTTGGTCTAGCTTGAGTGAGACTGGAACAACCCACGTACAATGAATCATATATTGATGATCGTGTGCATGCCGTGTTAAATATCAGACCATAACATAATAGTAGTTATGTGGCTATATCTTGACATCGTTTCTAAAGAACAGATCATTATATTGCATTCACAAATATACATGCAGGGCCACACACAGAGTATATTTGTTGTTCTCTCAACACACGCGTGTTCGACCACTAAGTACGATTTTAATGTTTTTTTCTTTTACAGGGATATTAAGTCGACAAGAATTTTACAAAGCACCGTGGTTATTCGAGGGCCAGGAAGGTATGTTATAAACTATATAAAATTTACACTGCAATAATCGTGAGGCAAGAACGCTGAATGGTAGTAAATTATACTAATCATTACTTTACAACATGACGAAATTATCAATTATCGCTATGAATTAACTCAAATATTTTCCATGAAATTACATATATGATCTAGTGGAAGTGGTAGCCCGGTGTTAGAGTGTCGGACTGGTAATGGTGTTACTGCAACGGTGTGAGTTCGCGCCCGGCCGGTGGCCTCTCGTCTCCACAACAGTGGCTTGGCCAGATTAAGCGTTGTGTGCTATATATAGCCACACGCTGTTTCAAATCTCGCGCCAGGCTGTGACCCTTGGGCAAGGTCACTTGTACTGTGCTCGCTTCGTCGTACCTAGACGAGAAATAGGGACCTGGTTGTTGGGTAAGAGCAATCTTGTGTAGCGCCATCATGGCAGCTTGCGTTTCAGGATTACTCAACAGCTGGATGAACCAACACGATGAACGAAGCACCGATACGATGCCTACGCTTTACTACGATTTCAAACTCCATATGTCGATAAAAGCCGACTTTTTACACACAAATATACATGTATCGAACTTTAATCTGTGAATCAGATCAAATTAATCGCGCATTTTAATATCCTATATTTAATGATAATTTCGATGCGAGTTCGTATGTAGAGTAGACAAAATACGTGATGCCGGTTCAACAATGCAACCACCGATCAGAATGCTCAGACTACTCGGTGCGTGGTCGCCAAGCAAGTCATTGAGTTAATTCTCTAAAAGGCAGACACAGCTGAAGATTTGGTATATTATTTTGTCTACACAGACACAATAAAGTGGTTTATTTCGACCGCAGTTAAATCTTTAGTCGAAATGTAATTTGCCCGGCTAAGGGTATCAACAAGACAAGAGTTCTCCTTCTTGATACGTTTTTTTAACGCTCTGAAAGCTTTCGCTCTGATTTGTGTTCTAAGAATAGGACTCTACCGCCGATACGATAAGACATTCTAAATACAATTCCTATTAATTGATAGAAACTTACACAGGCAGGTGCCCTCGGTTCATATTGTTATTTTATACCCCTGAAACTATATATATAAACCTTTCTCGGAAGAGACAAACCATCTGTAAGAAGTCTTGTTTTTTGTGTTACAGGTGGCGCGCCAGTTGCGCTAAAACTAGCAGCTCGATCCCTCATCAAAAGAAATGTCGCACCAAGAACCACCTTCAATGTTGAACATAGACGGACAAAGAGGGAGGTAGACAATCTTGAGCAATTCAGAGACTTACTGGAAAAAGCGCGCACATAGATAATCTGCGGGACTGGACAAGACAGCTTCACATGTACTCACCAGACGCGTGTTATACAACTTCTTGCTATTTATTGCTTGAATGGAAGTACATATCTATCGTAATTCTTCAGTAACTGCCGCTATCTCACCGATGACTGACTTTACAGACTCGTGCCCTTGTTAATGTTGAGACCATGTGACCAGCATGTGTGTTCCTCGGATAATTTACGTGAACAACATTACAGTGGGTGTATTTGAGAATCACAGGCTACAACCGGCCACGGCTACAGCCGGCTAGGCGTGCGCAGTAGCAAGCTACACAAAGCTGCAACCGGCCACAGCTGGTGGTCACTAAATATCGTAGCGGTGCTCCGAACTTGGAATGTGGCTGATAGATAATATTATATCGGCATAATGTTGGTATATCTATTCACCAGTGGTCTCGCTCACTGAAGCAAGCACATTTGAACCAATTAACACTCGTACTGAGTCCATGCCTCCAGATATATGATATTTAAAAAAGGATATGCGATCATATAGTAACGTTCTCTAAATACATGTAGGTATATATAAACAAGATATCATTTTGCGAAATAAGTTTAATTATTCACCAAACAAGAACTTTATCATAGATATAAAATATCTAGTTTGATGCCAACACAATGGGACTGACAATTATGGGTCCCCAGGCAGCAGTATTTAAAAAATATCTCACTGATAAGAAATTCCCATATCAGAGTCCAATAACAATGTTTAGTAACAGTCGATATTTATTTCCTTGGCTGCTGTAGCTTTCTACTGCGCATGCCTTATAGGCTACAGCCGGCTACAGCCTGCTTGCTCAAATACACCCAGTGATATTAGGTTCACGCATGCGTCTGGCAAAATTGCCTTGGAATTTGTTATGAAATGCTGCACATATACCTTTTATTTCAGAATTTTTAATTATAATAATTATTAATAATATATGTCTTCGATTGTTTTATCCCTTATCAGAGCGGTGCCACGAATTACTGCACGGTTAAATATTGTCATATATTCGAAGGATCAATTCAGGCAAATGTCAGTTGTACAACAACGTAAGGCGGGTTCAAGTGATACATTTTGAATGGAGATTTCCATGCAAGTCTCCCCAGCAAAAGTCATATATGAAGCAGTTGTCTGGGAACTAAAGCAGTCATATTATTCAACAGACCTAGCATTTAACTGGCGATTGGGCTTGGTAAATTGTCATGTTCGGCTAATATGTTTGGAGAATTTTGTTCTGAAATTACAACGCTTTTGTAACAATTACAACACTTTTGAATAATAGGTATAAAATTCAAAGATAAATACACTAACCTTCCTAAGGAACAAATTGCAACTTTTGTTACGGGGAATTGCATGTGAATGCCCATTCAAAATTGGTCACTTGATCTCCTTAAGGAGTTGCGGAGATCTCACCGCGCATGGAGTATAGTTGAGTACACATACATTATACAAGTGTTTTTGACGTACACTTTCTAGCACAGTATAGCACTCTACGACAAATTTCCTGCTCATTTCCAGCGTGTGAACGTACACTAAAGCTGCGAGTTGATAAATATTGTTAAACCCCTGTCACACTCATGCCAGCGCTTGCATTGCGCTGAAAATTACCAAAATATGAGTAACACGCAGGAGGAGCGAGGAAATCTGTACAAAATTGTCAAACTGTTAACACAAAGTATGCTCCTATTGCGTGCCTTCTTTGTCAAGTCTCACGCTCTCGCTGTGCTTTCTCTAGTCCTTGTCGCGCTCAAGTCGCTGCTATTGTGTTGCTAGTACGTTCTCAATACGTTTGCAAAACGTTCTCTGTGCCGGCGCGGAGAGTATAAATAGCGTCTCCTGCGTTCTCTATAGTCATAGTGGGAAGAGGCAATCGGCATCATGATACCCAAAAATGGCAAAGATATGAAATTACAGACCAATGAGTCTTCTTAGCTGCATCGGCAAGCTATTCGAAGCAATAATTGCATCATGATTCCGAAACCATCTGGAGAATAATTTATTCTTCAACAAATGGCAGAGGGCATATCGAAACGGATGCGAATGGGTAGAACACATCTACCGGCTTGTGGAGGACATACGCAGTGGCTTCCACAAAAAATGGGTAACTGGTACAGTGCTACCTAACGTTTAAAAAGCGTTCAACGGCCTCCGGTACAAGTTACACAAGTATGGCCTCCCGGTCAAACTTGTAAGGCTCCTATCCTCTTTCCTCACCGACCGCTCAATAAACGAGAGGGTGGACAGAGAATCGTCGGACTCTGTTCCACTGAACGCTGGTACACCACAGGGGTCAGTTTTAAGCCCATTGCTCTACATTTTCTACGTCAATGACATTGAAATAGACCCGAGGCACCAAGTGCAACTGTCGCAGTTCGGTGATGACTTGGGTCTGTGGATCACCAATGGCAGTACAAAGTATGTGAAGCTCAAACTGAGGCGGGCCCTCGTTGACATGGAAAGGTGGTGCTCGAAATGGCGCAGTAAGCTCAATGCGAACAAAACACAATTCGCCCTATTTACGAAACGAAAACGCAAGTCGGTGGTCAAACTCTCAATGTCAGTGGCATTGACTTGGTTTCCGCAAAAGAGGTAACCTTCCTATGCGTCACCTTGGACACCAGACTCACTATCCTAACCCATGTGAAGCAGACAGCCACGAGGGCCATGCAGCGAGTTAATCTTCTCAGACGGCTGAGAGGAACTTCCTGGGGAGCTAGCATGGCCACTCTGCTTAAAGTCTACAAAACGTTCGTAAGACCAATCATGGAATACGCATCAGTGGTCACCAACCTGGCATCAAATCACGCGATCAAAATGCTTCAGTTGGTACAAAACAAAGCCCTGAGAATGGCACTGCAAGCACCGTATGACACCCGCATTGTAGATCTGCATACCATCGCTGACGTGGAACCCATCAGAGAGCGCCTGCGCGATCTGGCGGAAAGTACACTGGCGAAAATGATTGAGTGTTTTCAACGCAAACAGCTTCTCTGTGGCTGAAAAAACCCGCAGTTCAATAGACTTATTGGACCGTCTCGGGTTTTAGGATACGCAGTCAAGCAGGCGATGCTAGACAGTCCGTATCCCGCATAAGAAAAGTCCCGCAGTTCAATAAGGAGTATTGAACCGTCCCGGGCGGTAACAGAAGAGAACACGCAGTCCAGTGGAATCACTGGACCGTCCCATACTCTCTTAGCAGCCCGCAGTCCAATGCCTCCATTGGAAGGTCCCGGGCGTCGACAACCAACTGAAAATGCGCAATCCAGCGTCTTCGCTGGATCGTCCCGCATTTTCCAATATGCTGAGACAATGTCAAGGCAAAGGCAAAGATCAAGGCAAAGATCAAAACATATATCAAGGCAAAAGTACAAGGTAAAGACCAAGTGAAGATTCTCAAGACAAGATTCGAGACACCTACGACCAATCCCGACCTCAAGACTTCTCCACCCGATCCGCGGCCTGACTGTTGAAGATTAAAGACACAAGAAGATTCAAGACAGGGCGTAAGGGCGATCTTCGGATGAGCCCACCGCCGTCCTCGTGCCGCCCTTCGGGCGGGAACGCAAATCCTTTCGCTGCTGCTCTAGTCATAGTCGGTTTTTAGGTTGTGGGGAATATACCCAACAATCCGCAATAGATTAGCTGTCCGATTAAACCACTGTCACACTCCGCTGCGCTAAGGTCGGCGCTTGCATTGCGCTGAAACATTATAAAAGCGCCAAGCAAAGCGCACTAATGTATCCAAGAACCGATTGATGACGCAGTTGACACTGGCTAGGACGGGAGAGGGTCACCGTGAGCGCCAGAGCGCCGCGCTTGTTTTGTGCATGCACAAAACAAGCGCAGAGGTTCTGCGTTCTTACCAGGCGCAGTGCCGTCGCAACGACAGCGCAAAGCGAACGACATGAGCGCCCCGTTGACGTAGCAAGGACGGATCCAAGCAGTAAGCTTACTACGCCTTGGTCAGAACGCCGAGACTCTGTGCTTGTTTTGTGCATGCACAACTTGTTTTGTGCATGCACGAAACAAGCGCGGCGCTCTGACAGCGCCAAGCGAGCAACATTAGCGCCCCGTTGACGTAGCAAGGGCGGATACAAGCTACGCGTGGTCGCAGCAAGAATTCCTCTGCGACTGCAGTAAGCTTACTACGCCTTGGTCAGAACGCAGAGCCTCTGCGCTTGTTTTGTGCACGCACAAAACAAGCACGGCGCTCTGGTGCCATGGGGACCCTCTCCCGTCCTAGCCAGTGTCCACTGCATCACCAATCGATTCTTGGCGACTTTAGTGCATTTAGGTGGGTGCTTTGATACTTTTGCAGCGCAATACAAGCGCCGGCCTGAGCTGCGAGTTGATAAATTGTTACCAAATGAAAAATTATATCTTAAGGGGAGGTCAAGTGAACAATTTTGAATGGGGAGTTCCATGCAAATCTCCGGAGCAAAAGTGTTGCTTGAAGCAGTTGTCTGGAAATAAAACCAAAGCAGGCATATCATTGAACAGCTAGATAAGTTATACAAGTTCGCAATAAATATACTTTTCAGATATTTTTCTAGAAATAACATCGCATGACCTACATTTGAAAAATCAATACAAAATTAAAAAACAAATACACCAACTTTCTAATGGAACAAGTTCCAAGCGGACCCGCCAGATAAATACCGTTTTTTTCCAACACCACATCAAGTCACACTCAGAAGTATGTGTTGATCATGCGATGAATCTCTAGTGTGGATAACACAGTAGGGATTCATGGCATGATCTAATGTATGTGCAGGTACCGCCCCAATTTCAATTATAGCCAATGAGCCGATAGCTTAAACCCGGAAGCAACATACGCCTGCCTAGTGATATGAATCGCATCACAAGCCGGTCCCTAACAACAGTTGTAAGCTATAGGGAATTTACGAACACGAGAGCAAAATATGTCTTAAAAAGCTACAATGGTGTTGATATGTGCATGGGGAACATGTCCGGTTGACGAACGATATTTATACATGTTTTAGTTCGGTTTCCTAAATAGAAAAGTAACTAATACATCTTTTTACGCTGGATTAAACCATGCCAACAACCACACTCGGATCCTAGTGTTATTTAAAGTTCAATATTTATATAAAACAGATTTCAGACTAAAACGTGAAATAGTAGTCCCGATCGATGATGCGTTATGAACATTAATTGTGCCGCGAGTATGTGTTTTATGTGAAGTGTTTTTCGTTATACATATAGGCCTACATTTGTTGTTGTTATAACATCGTGGTAATATTGAGTTCTAATGTCTGATATACACTAACCTGTAGGATCTCGTGCGAACGTCGATCTTACTGAATCCATTTGAGAATCTAAAGCTTCTTCCGACAATGTACGTGTAAATGAGAATCAACAGATGTTTTCCAAGAGAATAGCAACGAAATTTCACACATTGCACGTGCATCGCGGTGTATACACGCAACCTTCACAGAACAAGTTCACGTTGTGCCATTGTTGCCTCGACATGGCAACATGTAACTGACTCCATGATAGTCGGCGTTTTCTTTAATGTACTTTATTCCCGAAAAAAAGTAGTGGAATTTAAAAAGGCCATTATTTGATAATCCTTTGCATCCGGCCTGATGTCACCAGGGTTCATTCAGGACGCTCGTGTATGGTAAACTGATATCGTTATATTTATTTCGACAAAAGAGGGATTATAGATTAATTACCCCATGTACACCCCCGTTTGATTTATTTCATCAAGGTGTGAACCATTAGCATAGCTTCGATATTAAATTTTCTATTTGATATTGAAGTTTCATAATGGCTTCATTTACACCGTTGGCCTAATAATCACACCTGTTTTTGTTTAAAACTGGTTCTATTTTTGTTTATATCTAACGACAGTCACTTTTGCATGTTGCATATATACACATAAATGTATCTAAAAATCGTGATATTAAGAACGAACTATATTATCGTGTTACATGGTGTTTCACAACACAGTTCTTTCTCATCGGAAGCTATTTTAGCACCGAAGAGATAGCGGAATTGATATGGCTTGTGGTGCGTAGTAACAGTAACCATGCAGCCTACAGGTGGGCGGGACGTAGGGATAGGTCCATTGCATGCTATGTACAGGCAAATTATGTAGCATCGCTACAGGTGGTACTACATATATTTTACTTCGCACGTAGTCAGCTGTGGTACTGATGCATTTTATATTTTTGTTTCGGTTCATATTCTGCTACCATATCTTTTTCTACGCCGAAATGCCAGCAAAGCATACCGTGCAAACTTGCCAGTGTATGAACGTCCCTTACGTGACAAACATTACAGTGATATTACGATCATGCACCTGGCAAAATTGCCTTGTAAATTTTTTTATGAAATGCTTCACATACACCTTTTATTTCAGACCTTTGAATTATAAATAATATTAATAATAATTGTCTTCCATTGTGTTATCTCTTATCAGAGCGATGCCACGAATTACGGCACGATTCAATCTTGTCATATATTCGAAGGCTCAATTCGGGCAAATGTCAGTTGTGCAACAACATAAGGCGGGGCCAAGTGATACAGTTTGAATGGGGATTTCTATGCAAATCTCGGCAGCAAAAGTTATATATGTAGCAGAAACTGTTGTCTGGGAACTAAAGCAGTCATATTGTTCAACAGACATAACTGGCGACTGGGCTTGGTCAATTGTCATGTTTGCCTATAAATTTATCTCTGATAATGTTGTTCTGAAATTACAACGCTTTTATAACACTTACAACGCTTTTGAAAAATAGGTATAAAATTCAAAGATAAATACACTAACCTTTCTAAGGAACAAATTGCAAGCGACCCGCCATATAAATATGTATTGTTTTCAATACCACACAAAGTCACACCCATAAATATTTGCAACTCTGTAACTTTTGTTGCGGTGAATTGTGTGCAAATGCGCATTTAAAATTGGTCACTTGATCTCCTTAAGAGTTACGAGATCTCACTGCGCATGGAGTATAGTTGAGTACACATACATTATACAAGTGTTTTTGACGTACACTTTCTAGCACAGTATAGCCATCTACGACAAATTTCCTGCTCATTTCCAGCGTGTGAACGTACACTGAAGCTGCGAGTTGATAACTTGTTACCAACAGTGAAAATATATATCTTAAGGGGGAGGTCAAGTGAATAATTTTGAAAGGGGAATTCCATGCAAATCTCCGGAGTAAAAGTTATGTTTGAAGCAGTTGTCTGGAAACCAAAGCAGGCATATCATTGAACAGATAGGTAAGTCATAAAATTTCGCAATAAATATACTTTTGAGTTTTTTTTTAGAAATATCACCACATGACCTACATTTGAAAAATAAATATAAAATTCAAAAACAAATACACCAACATTCACATTCAGATGTATGTGTAGATCATGACATGAATCTCTACTATTATATTTAGATCTTATTGGCGTTTTTGTTTGACTTTCACACAGCGGGAACGACAATTTACGTCAATGATTTGTCATATTCATATGGTTTTGATACGTGTGTTCTTATTGGTTCACTTTTGAGATGGAGTATACTCAAAAAGCATGAGCCAAACTACAAGATTAGGACGATGGGCATGCACGATATCTCGATTGCTGCAGTCCAAAGAAAATTTCATTTGGCCAATGTCTTGGCCAAACAGTTTAAAGGCTATGGTCAGCAAAACAATTGTCAGATCTCCTCGCAAGAAAGCCATAATACTGAAGATAAAAATGGATCAAGAAAGGAGAAATTGGTGAATTTAATGAAATAAATTTGATAAAATTTGTTAAACTAGTCCATTTATGGCTTTTCAAATGATATTAAAAATAACAAATAAATTTCTCTAGTCCTTCCATTTCCATATCCATTTTATATACACAATCCTGATTATAGAACAGAACAGCTTATAACAGAGTTATGTGCCTCCAAATTAACTGGAGTTTGTCTAATTTTGGAGCCTCAATTTATCTAGCTAAAATCCATATTTTATGGTCTTGTATTTAACAAACTGGAGAAAAACAAAGAGATGCTTTGCTGCTGTGTTAATTTCATCAGGCATTGCACAACAACAGTTACTCTTGGTGATAGTAAAGTTTTATGCATCTCGGTGCATGTTTTCTGAGATTCCGTCAATATGATTTCCCTTCCCCATGTTTCCGATATTCAAATCTGGAGTCAATATTCCCAAAACATGAGTGAAATCCCGTGACACTCATTGGCATATCTAATGTAATGTTAATTTTTCAACATTTAAGTATTTACGGAGGAAACTTAAGGCTTTTACACATTAAATGCTCCTTTTTTACAATGCATGCACCAACATTTTAATTATTTGATAAAAACAGCCTAAAATGGCATCTTTGGAAAAGAGGCAATGCCAAGGATTCATAGGGCCATCAATTGATTTTCTTCATCATTGTTTTGGAAATTTCTCCATAGTGTGTTTAACCATTTATTATGGTATTGTGGTTTTGAGAAACACAGGCACATCGATAACACATTTATTAAGTTGTATCACATCAAAGATGGCATTTCATCACGTGGATATATGTAACATGCAAATTTTGACAAGTCCATACAATAGAACACACATTTTGTTTCAGAATATTTTTGTCTTTTCAATCATAGATGAATGAAGAAATCATTTCTGTGCTCAACCTAGTGAGGAAATTAATACAACAGCAAGATTTGCAAGATTGTTTTTCTCTAGTGTTTAAAATACTAGACCATAACATATGGATGTTAGCAAATTCTGAGAAATCGAGGCTCCAAAATGAGATACACTCCCTATTTGTTAGGCACATAACTCAATATATACTCAACATACAATGGAATGGTTTCTGTTGTATAATTCAGATTTTGTATTCTACATAATGGTTATGAAAATGGAAGTATTTGTGAACATTGTTTTATAAATGGTACTTGAAAGGCCATGCATTGAGTATTTTACCATTGTTTTTTATTTTTAGTATGGTTCTTATGATGAAATAATGTATTCTTTCCTAATGAGAAACTTTATGTTGAAATCATAAAATCACTGAACTCAAGTGCCCCGTACACGCATACAGGTACACGTATGTGTATAATTATATAATAATAATCTCGCACTTTTAAGACTCATCTTACCAAACGCTTAGTATTTTGAGTTGCCCCGACTTTTTATTTCTCTATCTGACTGTTCTAAAACTATTGTGATAGCACATTGTCTGTGCATCACTGGCATACTGTATTGCTTCCGGGGTGCAAGACAATGTACTTTAGTTTAGTGGGGCCCAGGACAATACGGCATCCCCATTGCTGATGACTGATATTGATGTATAAAACAATTGTTCCACCCTCATATAAATCACTGTTCCCCGCAGATGCAGATGGAAATATAACAGACCCTTACTATGCCATATAGTTAATGTTTTAGGAAACGTGAGCACAGTTGATATTCGAAGGGAGGTAATTGAAACATCAGAATTAGGTGACCTGTTTGGAACAGAACAAAAAACTATTATGAAAACTAGATCAAATCAAACTATATTTGAATCCTTGTGAAAAGTGAAAACAAAAATAAACAAGACATTATGGCATTGCAATCTATGTAAAAACAAAGGACGACCGTGCAGTCACGACCGGCACTACTCAGAACTCTATGTGTTGACTTATATGAACGTCAAAGTTTCATTAACTATACATATGTCTTATAACCAATTACGTTGGTTGCTTGTGTTCAAGGAAATGAATACATGTGTAAGCGAGTTGATAAAGCATGCAAGCTCTGACTTTTATAGTGAACAAGTAGCAAATTGCAAATCAACCAAGAAACTGTTCAACATTACCAACACTATGCTGGGCAAAGATAAATGTTCTACTCTACCTAGTGACATTCCCATGGATACACTCCCAGAAACATTTGCCTCATTTTTTCAAGACAAAGTTACGAACATTCGGGCTATCATACAACAATTGTCTACAGGAGAAGCTGAGTTTGAGGAATTCACTGGAACCAAAATTGTTAAGTTTGAATGTATTTCAACAGAGACGGTCAAACATGTCCCCATGTGAATGCCATCAACATCGTGTTCTCTGGATCCTGTACCATCACTCATTCTAAAACAGCATAACGACCAACAGTTCACTAGTAACTTTTCTTACGAGGATAAAATGAATACATCCATGGAAGACGGTATAGTTTCCACTTTCTTCAAACAAGCTGTGGTTAAACCATTGCTGAAAAAGCCAAACATGGATAGGAACAATCTAAAGAACTATAGACCTGTTTCTAACCTTCCTTTTATATCCAAGCTTCTTGAGCGCGTGGTGCTCTATCAACTCAGACAACATCTGGAGGATAACGATATGAATGAACCTTTCCAATCGGCTTATCGACGACACCACAGCACGGAAACTGCACTTGTCCGCGCCACCAACGACTTGCTTTGTGCAGCAGATGATCACAATGTCACTATAGCCTCATTTCTCGACCTCTCTGCTGCCTTTGATACTTTGGATCACAACATCATAACTTCACGCCTTAACAAAACATTCGGAATGTCAGGGAAAGTTCTCCAATGGTTCAAGTCATATCTATCAGGCAGACTCCAGACTGTTCAAATTGGTGAATTCTGTTCCAAACCATATGAACTATCCTTTGGTGTCCCTAGGGGGGATCTGTCCTTGTGTCCGTGCTTTATCTCAAGTACAATAAACCATTGGGTCAAATCATCACACAGAGAAATATACAATACCACATGTATGTAGACGATACACTGATTTATATGCCCAGCTCACCATCGGAGTTGGCAATCAACATCTCAGAAATGCAGCAATGTATTAAGGCAGTGAAAAGCTGGATGGGCGCAAATCAACTGTGTTTAAATGATGACAAAACCGAGTTAATGTTATTTGGAACATATCACAGAA
The DNA here is from genome assembly GCA_032622095.1 of Siphonodentalium dalli. NCBI lineage: Eukaryota > Metazoa > Mollusca > Scaphopoda > Gadilida > Siphonodentaliidae > Siphonodentalium > Siphonodentalium dalli. The sequence continues at coordinate 134,443,416 of CP136067.1, read as the reverse complement.
TTAAGAACACTCATTTGGACTGCATTCGTATAGGTGATTCCGACATAAAGCCATCGTCGTGTGTCAGATATCTGGGCATTCTCCTAGACAGTACTCTGTAAGTGTATATAAACAATTTATGCAGAAGTCTATTTCTGGATATAAGGAGAATTTCTCACATCAGGCCATTCATAACCACCGATGCTGCTAAAACTTTTGTTTCGTCATTTGTTCTTTCAAAGATTGACTACTGTAACCCACTTCTGGCTGGTCTACCAAAGTTATAAATTGATAAAGTTCAACGTATGATGAACATTACTGCTCGCATTATTCTTAAGAAGCCTAAATTTTCTGACCTGACACCAATGTTCAAAGAACTTCACTGGCTAAGCCCGTATTGACTATAAAATTGCTGTCTTATGTTGTAAGAACTTTGACTGTCTCTCGCCTCTCCATGTGTATATTGAATCTCTTCTTTCATGCTATGTAACTGGTAAACCAGGCTTAAGGTCTGCTGATAAAATATTACTTGCTGTCCCAAAACGTGACCTTGTTAATTATGGTCGTCGATCTTTTGAATGCTATGGCCCAAAACCGTTGGAATTCACTCCCGCTTACACTTAGGAATTTTGCTACTTTGGAATCTTTCAAAACAGAACTCAACACTTATCTGTTTAAACTTCACTATGGCAACGACGACGACCAAAGCTAAGCACATATTTCCTGCATTGTGTTATACAATATACTCAGCCTTCATCCTGATTTGTATATGAATTGATTGATTTATTTCATTGTAGTTATGGTTTGTGTGTACATGCGTATATGTGTTTGAATGTGTTGGAGCTATGTCATATGTTGTATCACTGAGCCCTTTGGGCCTCATAGGATAAGGCGCTTTAAAAATGTTATACATTATTATTATTGTGGTTGGGGGATGGGGTCTCCCTCTGAATGTTCATATTGCACTCAAATCGTGCACCCTTTCATGTCTCCCCGGGGCCATTGTTTTCGACAGACCCATATGCCCATTCTAACTTTGGATGAAATATTAGTTGTACTCGCCCCCCACAACCTTTACTTGGCCTTGATTGGAAAATGGGGTTCTTATCAGTGAGAATTTGGGTTTGTCCCCACCCATAATTTGGGTTGTTTGTTTGTTTCAAATCACAACCCAAATCATTAGAATATAAGTAAGGAAGAACATTCAATTTCCAAGAACATATTTTTGTTTGTACCTGTACACATCCTATAGTGATTTTATAGGTTGAGATTTGATCAGTTTGGTTACAATTGCATGGAGCGACATTTATACTAGCACTGAGTAATTTTGATTCCACCCACCGGAGTCATGCACTATCAAACAACGTCAACCCAACCAAACTTAATGCCAATCGTGCTTACATTATGCCTGATATGTGTGCTATGTCGCTGTCAAAACGTCAATACCGTTCGCGGGTAATGCGCGTGCCAATATGACTTCGCTTTGGATACAACATATGACGTAACCTAACAGTTTACGTTAACGTGCTTTTACTAATTTACTAAACAAAAGAACAGTTTATTTAGTGATATGACAAACAATTTAGACATTAACGAGATGAGTCATGTTGTTTTCGCGATGTGGCTAACGAAAATGAGCAGCTTTACGTAATTTCCGTCATTTTCTGAATGGCATAGCAACCCGAGTCAGGTCGGCAATATTTGTGATTTAAGTAATGATTATTGTTTAAAGTATAAACCATGTAATCACGGGGGAGGAACTGCTCCGCAAGACAGACACCACATGCGATCTTTTGTCCAGTTCACTTCCGATGCACTCCAGTTCACTCGTGATCTTTTTAAGTTGGCTGGCGCTCGATTTTGTAAATGGTTTCACCAAGGAAACAGAATTTACCGTGTTTTTGTTAAATATGACTGCCGCACATCCCCATCTGTTCATGAGATTTGAAATTTCCGATAAACAGTGCGCCAATTTGCCAAATTAAGCGTAGACATTTGAGTGTTAAATTGCCATTGCCCCAATGGTAAATATCAACACAAATTTACGTGAGAAAAACGAATCATTCGACACTGACACGATAATGCAAGGTTTTATTAGTCAAAAGTGTGTTGTCTCCCCGCGGACAGTATATTTATGACCATGGAATCATAATATATTTAGGTTTGAAACTGTGACGAAAAAGCTCCAGTTCACCGAAGATAAGATCGGTTCACTTCCCGAACACAAGACCCAGTTCTTTGTCTTGGTTTGAACATATTTTATTTGACCCTCATTACATAATACATTTAACAAATTAGAATCTGAAATAAGATATGAGTTAATCAAAAGGGATGGGAGCACAAGTTATTCAACTTAGAATATTGCTCCTCTCCCTTAACAATATTGAAAGCAAATTATTAATTGTATATGGAATTATGTAGGACTCAATATTAGCTTATAATTGGAATGTAGTACCTATAACAAGGAGGGTCGAGAATGAGGGTGAGGTATAAAGTGAGTAGACATATATCAAGGATGGGATGTAGGTCCTTTGGCGAGCTGAGCCGAGTATTGTGATGGCAATATGGGGAATGTATGAAGATATAGGCTTATTTGGATATTGAAGATTTTCCGTCAATGAAATCTACCCGATCAACAATGTCCTGTAGATTCATATTTTACACTTCGAGCAGATTCAGATGAGAGATTCTCAATTTTGTTTACCACCCCTATAGTCGAAAGAGCTGATATTGATTTCAATTGAAAGAAATATATATTGGTTATGCAACATATGTATGTTTAAAACCAGTGCACGTATATATGTACGTAAGGGGCGTACGGTATGAGATAATGAGCTACACGTATATATTGGAGAAATAATGTCGCAGCCATGGACGAGAAAATGGGAAGTGTGATAGCGGGGCGTGTGCCCATGCACTCAATACAGATCAAACCGCTATTAAACCTATAATGTGTTGGTGCTATGATATTCTTTTTCTCCTTCCTATATATATGATGGATAAGGACAGGAAAGGTCAATGCTTTCACCGGAAGACTCCATGCTGTTGAGGGATATTTCATTTGACTCGATATCCGATCCACAACTAACGAGTACACCATTGAAGCCGAGGCCGCATGTCGAGAGCAGGGACGTGGCTAGAGGGTCTCCGTTGGGGGTATCCACCTTGATAATTCCAACTGCACCCCCCCCCCCGAAATAAGACCAGAGACAAGGTTTTGCATAATACCATTCGCACCCCCACCCTTGAATCAAACCAAAACACCCCTTAAATCAGACCAAAGGTTTTGCATAATTTCATTCCCTCCTTGCAGCTAAGTGTTCACATGCCTACTAACCAAGTTATAAACCATGGTTCTATCTACCCTGTATGATAATTTTCATATATTTTGAACCTGAAAATTGCACAAATCCTAACATCTAGTGGTCTAACTCCTGGAGACAAATACACACAACTACGGAGCAATAGGTCAGGACACACCGGGCCGACCATGGTTGTTCGGCCCGGTGTGAGAAAATTTTGAAAACTAAACAAGAAAATCGCAAAATCCTAGCATCTAGACTGACCTCAAGCTTTCCTAGTGATGGAAATTTCAAACCTCATACTCTCCCTTAGTTTGGAAATTTTCCAACTGATGACCATTTCAGTAACAATTTAAACCAAATGTAGTAAAATATTGTTTTCGTAAACTCATTAGTAGTTTTATGTTGGCCACGGGGAGGGACCAGGACACATCGCGGGCCGACCATGCATGGTTCGGCCCGGTGTGCGGAAATTTTGAAATCTGAACGAAAAAATCGCAAAATCCTAGTATCTAGACTAGCCTCAAGCATTCATAGAGTTTGAAATTTCCAACATATGACAATTCTAGTGACAATTTTGACCAAATGTAGGACAATATTGTTTTCTTAAATTAACTAGAAGTTTTTGACTGACCATGGGGGAGGGACAAGAACACAAGCTTTCCAAGTGTTGGAACTTTCCAACCTGACACCCTTAAGGTTGGAACATTTCTAACTGATGGCCATTTCAGTCCAAATTTTTTTTACCAAAAGAAGGAAAATATGCAAATATTAGTCCAAAAACAATAAATTGCCCCCAATAAATTGTTTGAATCAAACTACAAGAACATTTCCAACTAATGTTGTGTCAGGTATGACATTTCCAACTGTTGAAAATTTTGACCAAAGTTGGGGCGGGGGTGAGAAACACCCCACCCCCTGTCGCCACGTCTCTGGTCGAGAGTGCTCATATAGATTACATCCTTGGTCGTCTCCTGCTTCTCTTTGCAATAATAACATCCATACTCAGCCTTAAAGAAAAATTGTTTAATGGCGCATACATGCAAGTTCGGGTATTTTTTTTCGTGATATCAGCGAATGCTGCGTCCCATTTTGCCTATGGTGGCACATCTACAATGTAGGCCTATACTGATTCCTGAGTACACACATCTGTATAAGTACATACACCGAAAATAAACTGAATACAAGACACACTTATTGATAAATTACCTCTACATTAACATTTTGTTCCATACATATATATAACAGAAAAGCGTTATCTGAATTATTTTTACCGTAAATAATTCATTTGTTTTACCTATTGTGCAAAACAAAAAAATATATATATACATAATTGCCTCACAAAATCAGCGCGTTTGTCGAGTAAAACAAATGTTTAGATCTTTTTGAAAAGCCAACCAGCCCTCGATTGCATTATCATTTCCCAAATTGACAGCTACTTTCAGACATAAAGACTGCTTTTTGAGAAGGCGACGTTCGATGTAGTGAACTGGAGCGTATCGTATTTAGCTTGCAGTGAACTGGAGCTTCTGTTTTAATGAACTGGAGCGTACACCATGTCGTCGCTAATCGTCGATGTCAACAGTGGGCTAGGTTTTGTATAAAACCATATATATACATGAGAAATTGGTGATCCCAGGCGTGTATGCAACGCATTTATAATCTGCAGCTAAACAGAAAACTGTAAAAAAAAAAACAATGTTATCTGTCGACTGTCGCTATGTGAATTTTTTTTCACAGAAATAGTGTTCATGTTGCCTGAATTGTTAGTGTTTTGAATTTGTGGTGTTTATTGTATGTTTCTCCATGCGAACAGTTTGAAAATTACGTCTTGTTATGTAGATTTTGGGGAATACTCACCGACATTGTCATCTTAGTCGCCATTTTCTGTACAAAAATCACGAGTGAACTGGACACGGATCGATAGTGAACTGGACCGAAGATCGGAAGTGGTGTCTGTCTCGCGGAGCAGTTCCTACCCCGTGGTAATGTCTTCACGCAATGAATAATGTTATGTTAGCTATGTGAATAGTAATATTTTGTAGTTTTAATTTAAATGCAATGACGTTTCCAAGATGGCGGCTCCTCAAATTCAAGATGGCGGCGCCTTAAATTCAAGATGGCGGCGCCCATGTTGAAAACGAACTTAGTATAAGGACGACCAGCGCATGCGTTGCTACGCAACACATGCGCGGCTGGGCTGCGGCCAGCTGGTCGTCCTTAAAAAAATTGATATTAGTGTATTCTAGACACTGATTGGTTTATAGTTCAAATAGATTGACTTTGGTATAAATCGGGCATTTTCTTTCAAAAACAGGAAGAGTTGTTTTTAAGGAAGTGTCCATATTGCTATCTTTTCCAGCCAAAATAAATAAATACTTGTACTAGATACCTATTCTAGCTTGTCGATGAAATACATTTGAGGTTGTAGGTTAAATTCTTTAAGATTAACCGTTCCATGACTGGAGCTTCCTGAAATGTTACGAAAACGGTTTGCCAATGCTTTCTTTAATAAATGCGAGTCATCCATTGGAGCCTCGCATGCATGTACATAAAATAATGCATTGGCCTAACAATATTTGACCTTGACCTTGTAAGCCAGCGTATTATTTTAAACATGCGAGGCTCCCTATTTGAGATTCGCTTATATAAGAGCATGCAACATGAACTTTAATGCTGCACCAGCCATGCCCCCGCCGTGAACATGAGCGTTACATTTAGCCTCATTTGCCCTACATGAAAGATCAAATGTTCGATCTGACAACATTTTAATAATGACAAACGAAAATTAAAAGAAATCACCATAATTCGCACCAGTTTTCCCAGGCTTTTACCAGAGTGTTTTATCAGGGCTTGCATGATCGATAGCACTATTTCACGATAGCTCATTACGTAGCTGAGGTGTTTTTTGTCTCTTTTTGTTTGAAGAAAATAACATTTTGTTATTTAATCAGTGGAAAACAGTGTAATAACTCAACACTCAACAGTTAACAGAATTGGACACGAACATTGTTATAGATGAGTCAGCTAAGCCAAGAATCGTTCAACACATTATGTAATCACATGTGACATTCATATGACCTACTGTGTGTTGTCTGAAATATCGACAAATGGGTCAGCCTACTTTTTGGACTTCTATGTTAGCATGGAGCATACGGCAACTGTAGTGTTGAGTACAGATCAACCGCCCGCGACACGTAATGGCCTGGTGGATGCAGACAGACTAACAGGGCGAGTATATTGACATACATACATGTAACAATATCATAGTAAATATGGTGGACAATTATCACATAATTGCAAATAGTATAAGGCATGACAAATGTTATAATATCGCTACTGTGGTGCATAAGACACCGGTCTTTTGCATTGGCGTCATTTAATTAGCGACTCGCAAAGTAACTTTCACTTTCATCTCCAGCCTCCATTGAATCGGTTTTGAATATAACTTTTCCTAATATTTAAATTCTATGACCGAATGATTTCATCCCGGCTCCTTTATATTTTTGTCATTGGCGATCAATACACATTGAAAACTATTTGAAAAGAAATAGCATAACCATAGTGACTGTCAAACATCATTCCAATTTTGCCATTGAATTGGCTGTAAATAACACTGCTTCTGAATTATTTACGTGAGACAGGAATGATCCGACATAGTCTCACAGTATTTACATTGTCGTTCAATAGCTAATATTTACATACTGAGTGTGAATATCACTAAATCCAGCATTCCGATTGGTCGGCGCCCACGTAACTAGTTGCAATTATTTCTCGGTAAATGAGCAAGAGGGTCATAATTGCAACCATAATTACATCGACGCGTCATTGATTGTGGAGAAGAAGAACGCGTAATGTTTTGGACGCATCTTCACTCGCGCAGGATTGACTTAATAAATCATCAGGTTCAATATAAAGAGCATCGTTTTGAAATTGTTTTAAAACTTATTGTCTAAACATTTTCCTCTAATTCCACACAATCCTTAATTCTGTACCTGTATTATCTTTTTATATCCATGTTGTATACAAATTAAAAAGGGTTATTATACAATCAGACTGCCTCTTAATTCTTAATTTGAGAACGATTCATTATTTCTGTTTTCATTGTTCCCATCTTCACAATGTAGATATCCCAATAGCTAGGAAAATAATTATCGCAACCACTCTTCCAAATTATGTTAACGTGATTCCATTGCATTGCATGTAAACAAAATTGCTTTGGAAAAAAAACATGAATTAATTGTTTTCTCTGTTTACATTGTTGTGCTCGTCACACCATGAATATGTATACATATGAACAGTAATAGCGTAGCCAATCTCCGATATTGTTTCAACGTGTTTCCTTTGGGTTGCCTGTTACTAAAATTGATTGTAGCTTTTATTTGGGAAAACGACTTTGTTATGTATGTGAGAAAACACAAAGAAGAAGTTAACTTTGCTTTATTAATACCAATATCCAGTTGGCTAACATGATGTCGATGTATAGGATATGTCATGAGATATCCTCCAGTCATATCGTGCTGATATTCACAGTGGATTAACGGACACAAACGAAAACCGGATGTCGCAGAGTCCGAGGAGACGAATTTGTGTTGTCAAAGTGTGCAGATACTTTCTGACACCGTGTTTGCTTCTAATCAACAAATTTAGACACCACTTCTAAACAGTTTAATTTTAAGTGAATATTTCGTCACTAATATTCGACCCCGATGATCAGTTAGAATCAGTTGCCGGTGCTCTATCAGGGAAAACATGCAATTTAATCATAGCCGCGCGACTATTTATTCCACAAAATATCCCAGAAAAAGTAAATTTTCACAATTATGTCAGCCATTTTTCGCCACAACCATTATACCGATCGAAGCGCCTGTCCTCCCACAAATGCACATATTGAGTATTGTCATAGAATATATCAGTATTCCAAATTTCCTATTAATATACAGGTACCCGCTTCAAAATTACTGCCCGGTTAGCCCTGTACACCCCGAAATTTAGTCGCGATCGACCAGACCCGGCGGACAGTTATTGGTGTTCACCCCAGAGTCGAAATTGGTTATTTGGTTGGCTGCCTTTCGTCAACACTGAAACATTTGACCTACATTTTCTCTGTTGCAAAGCGTATGCTGGTTTAGTTTTGTTATCGAACACATTTTGCTCATTATTTTCTCCAAACATAGTCATAATCATAATAATCATAATAATCATAATAAATAAAACCGAACGAGTCAGATAGACTCTTAGTCCCGGTACATACCACACTTGATTTTAGAATAAAATATAATATAACTAACAGTATGTTCTCGGAATTTTAAGGTCGGTATTGAATTTGATGTCATTGAAGTGGCAATATAATAGTATCTGAAACATTCCCTCAGATTGCATGTAAGTTAATTGATCAAAGTATTTATAAGGAAATAATTTCAGTACTATAGAAGCTACAATGTCATCCCCACCAGGGATGTAGCTTGTATTGGGATGGGATTGGTTTGGGTGGGTTCGGGATATATTTTTCAATGGTTTGATATTTTAACCAGTATTTAGTGTGAGATTTGGAACGACTAGAACAAAATTCGAATAAGTAATTACGTTCAATTGTCTGACTCAAATGGTAACCAGTTGAAAAATTCCCACCATGGGGCGATGTTAGGTTGGAACTGTCCAACAGTTGTAAACTTTGAGGTAGCAGTTGGAAAATTCCGACCGGTGGGGTGCGAATGGAATTTCTCGTACCTTTGAAGCTGGTCAAACATAGCATATCTAGCCCCGTCTCTGGCATCGATGCTTACACATATTCTGAAAATGAAATGAAATAGAAACAATGTAAGATATTTGGGATAACTGGCATATTGGACATGCTATCGCTGTCTGTAGTCACGAAACGCGGAATGAATACCTGGCTTATACTATTGGGCTAGGGATGCATGTGGCGACATGCTGATCAGGGTATCAAGCTCGACAGGACTGGTCTTATTTACGACAAATTATGTACGTTGAAATTATTATAAACTATTGACAAAATTTAATGTCAGCTCAATTCCTCACTGTTTTTGAAATATTTGAAATTCCTATGTCTACATTAATTAATATGATTATTATGAATCAATACATGGGAAAATCCTACTTTCAGTCAAACAAAGGTTCAAATTAAAAGTGTACACCATATTGATCAATTGGGTGTAATTTAGTTTATGGCCTTGTAATATTTTCGTTACAATAGCCCTTCATAATACTGAACATTCATAAAAAACACGACTCCTATCCGAAATCGGTAATTATATGGCATTTATAGCTCGTTTTTGTTTTCCCCCACTGCAAATTTGATTGGAATACATAACATAGGCAATAGAATATCAAATATGTTCACTTTATTCGTAAATAATTCGGCATATGGCAATAAAATTCGCACACATACCGCATTGTAACAAATTATAAATGATGTCTCCCTTCCCATTATTTTCATGTCATTGCGATGACAGACTGTACATATAGTACCGCACACGAACAAACACATGTTCGACCAAAAGATGATATATGGTAATTGGTATACCACAAGTGAGCAACGCATGTAAAAACTGTTCAGGTACCAGAAGAAAGAAATACCCATTTATTGATATCCAATCAGATCATGAGGACAATATTAAATGGCTGTTCATAATTCCATAGTTATAATGATCTGCAAAACCTGTTTTATATGGATATAGAATCAATATCATATACTTCCCTTACCCCCGTCTCGAAAAGAAAATCGATTCATCGTTTTAGTTGTATGTCCGTGCATCCGTCTGTCTGTTATGCTACGTTCAGGCAGATGGCAAAAATCGTCTGGCAAATTGCCATGAAATTCCTCATAGATGGCTATCTATTTTTAATTTTTGGGTGACAAATTTTGGAAGTACAGAATATATGTTTATTGAAGATTGTGTTATCGCTTAAATATTAGAGCTGTGAAATACATGGCTGATTCTTGACAGATATTTGAAGGCTAATTTAGAGAAATTTATAATCAGTTGCATTTTATCCCTGCATGATACTGGTAAGTGGTAAATTAAGTAATTTATCGTTCATATCCTAGCATACACTATCCTCCACGACGAAGTGTCCATACACTTTTGTGGTATTTTCCTGATTTGTTACGCGAACCTTTATTTACAAACGTTCACTTGGATGTTATAGAGTTCCATTGCCAATTGCTCCATAAAAGCCGACAGACTGTGTCTCACAATGGTCACATCTGAACATATGTGGGCATGTCGTCAGAAGTATATAGCACCTGGAATTACAAAATACTGTCTTTTTTGCACTGAAAATTGGGCTAATTTAAAAATGGCTATACATGTATACACACCCCATATACCTGATTGTTTTCTTTGGATAATTTTGATGTAAACTTTTTCTTATGCCTTAATCGTCAAATTACGTTTCAATGACACATTAATCAGTCTATTATGATATATCTAAATATATAGATATGACCATGGCCAGACTTCAGAATTGGATATCAGTTTCAGTGTCGCGTGTTTAAGACACCACTTAAAGATCATGTTGTAGCCGGGGAATCACAAAGATCCTGGACACCATAACACTCATCGACACGCAAAAATAAAATGAATAGCATATTTAATCTGCGAAAATGTGTTTTTCCACAATAAGTTGTTGAGGGTAGTCTTCAGTAGAATCATGACTAAACGGACAAATATTTAGCGACTAATGATTAAACATTTTGGGACTAACCGGACAGTAATTCGAAACGGATGCCTGTATATAAATTGGATAATCCATGACAAAACTCAAAATATGAATTTGTGGGAGGAGGAGGTTGTGGCGAAAAGTGGCTGAGATAATTGTGAAAAATTACGTTTTCTGGGATAGTTTGTGGAAGAAATAGTCGCGCGACGATGATTAAATAGCATTTTTTCCGGGATAGATCACTGGCAGCCGATTCTACTGTAACTGTTCGTCGGGTGTCAACTATTAGTGACGAAATATTCCCTTACCTTTAACTGTTTAGAAGTGATGTCTAAATGTGCTTATTAGCAGCAAAAACGGTGTCAGAAAGTGTCTGCAAACTTTGACAACACAAATTCCTCGCATCGCACTCTGCAACTTCCGGTTTTCGTTTGTGTCCGTTGATCCACTGTGATAGCCGCGTATTATATTAATATTTGCAGTATTCTACTCATTCCAGAGGCTTCTGAGTGTAGCAACAGCAATGGTCGCCCGATTGATTGTGTTCACATTTTGTTGCCCTGCGTGCAAAGTCTCGATTATATTCCATTCTCAGAAAGACGGTATGTATAAGAAATTATCATATCCACTCAAAACGGTTACCCAGTTTTTTGAAAATGTATAGAACTAGATCATTTCAAGGAAATTAAATATTATAGATACATACACTATAACGACGACGATGATGGCAATTGCGACGATGTTGATGATGACGACGACGGCGACGCTGACGATGATAAAGAGTTTGATTATCATGATAACGATGATGATGACGATGATTATGACGATGATGCTTATGATAATGCTTATGATGATGGTGGTGGTTTTGGAGACTATGACGACGACGATGACGACGATGAAGACGATGATGATGATGATGATGACGATGACGACGACGATGATGAAGATGATTATGATGATGATGATGACGATGACGATGATGATAATGGTGATGGTGATAATGATAATGATGATGATAGTATAAATATACACTTCCGCCATATGAAAATGGCAAGCCAGACAACAGTGGGCCCCCTTTTGTAAATATATGTATATATGTTAATTAATTAGTACTCTATATTCGCCACTTAAGTGTGGCATTGAGTAAATAAACAATAAGGTATTCCAGTTTATGGCAACAAAACATGGTTTTGCACAAAATTATTGTTCTGATAAGACTGTTCACCTAAGTAAAACATAGTTAATTTTAAGTGGCACATGTTCCTCAAGACAATAACATTGCCATATAGATAACCATCGATGATACACGAGTAACTACAATTGGTAAGTATGGATTATAACCAAAGATGCATGTACCTATAACCACGCCAACTGGTTATCAGTATTGTGGGGTATCTTATATACTTCGAGTCAATATAGGTGACTTCCTTTACCAAATGACCATCTCTTTAAAAAATACGTTATAAAACAAATAATTGTCCAATTGTGCATCGCCTAGGGGGTATCCATGCTGCGGAACTTTCCAAGATAAATCAGAATCATATCGCGAGTGATTTCCGATCACCTGTAATCTGAGATAATATATCAAAAGCAAAACAATTAAAATATTATATAGATGAATAGTTTTATTTTCATAATTTAACCACACTCACATCCCACTTGTAACCACACATGCAATCACGCAGGTTCTCGTTTGTACAGTGTGTGTGAGCTGTTTGAATCAATCGCACTCGAAGGATCCAACAAATCAGATCTTCTCATCGATTGAATAATATGCCAACCGATTGTGTACGTCACGCTGTTGCATATAAATATATGACTATTCACCCGGTCGATTATACAGCGTCTTTGCCATCACTTGTTACATGCACACATATGATTCAAACTGTTGACATCAGCTACCATTGACTGGAGCTACTGAACATGGAAATAAAACGCAAGGCATCAGAAGTGTAATGCACCATCCAGCGGCGAGCAAAATTACAGCACATTTGATGGCGGGGAAAATGGCACAATTGTATCACGAATTGGCCATAAAATGGACAACTTTGCTGATATTGTTCACTGCAAGTGTGTTTTGGGTTGCATCAGCTGATAACTCACCTGAAATCATCTCGACAGAGTTCATAACGGGATATGTTGAGGAGATTATTGACGCGGAAGTCTCAAACATCTTGCGATGTGAAAAACTTGGCAACAGAAACTCTGCGTGTGATCGCGTTCGATATAATGTTGAAACACGCATGTGCACGCTATTAAGACATTCGCCCATCGGTGTAAATGTGGACGCCTCGAACAAAAAGAACATATTCATAAAGGTGAGTCTTATATACATGTTTATTCTTAACGCGATTGTTCCAGAATCGTGTCTCCTTCATTTATCATGGGTTAGCTTTGTTACACCTGCGATAAATGCCAGTAGACCGTTTATGTTATACGCGGTGTATTCACAAAATATATCCGTAGAAATACACGGGTGTATCGGTAGCAGGTGAGTAGTGTTTTACCAGGGCCGTGGGACATGTGTGATTCATAATGTGCTAACAACATTGCGACAAGATTATATAACACCGGGGCATGGTGAGTGGGGTGGGTAAATTGTTCACTTCGGTCACCATCGAGTCACCAATTTCTCGAGGTTATGAAATTTGAACGTTTATAACGTTGCTGGACCTAAGGAATATCTGAAAGAGAAATACAGTTATAATAGAAAATTCACAATATTGTCTTTCAAGCGCAGGTGACAATTCTCCTGATTCCATGAATACTTTCCCCAATCTATAGACAACACTTTGAAGTGATATACAGAACAATACAATTCGCACCGTTATGTAGCTATAAGACTCATCTTAGGACTAATTAATTTAGTTCATGTTTTTAGAAAATAAAGTTAGTCTAGTATTGTACATACCCATTATTAATAAAGGCTCAAAGATGGCGCATGTGTTCCTGATAGATTCGGTACTGACCAGGTAAATTTTCGGTATTGATTTGATATTTATTCGGTATTAATTCGGTATTAGTAATAATAAATAGTAATATTAAATATTTATTATATAGCGCTTATCCACAAGACGGTACATACGTGCTTAACATAAAAATATACAAAAACCCTGCACAAACACACGAAATACACAACAAATCGCGACCTGAGTTCCAATCTGTCCTAAGTGCACTTTTCATGATTTGGAGTGAATCGATTTTCAAAGTTAGAATTGCCGTCACGACTGAAATTTATTGTGTACGGTCTGGTACAGTGGGAAAACTTCACATCGTTGGATACCTTAATGTCTTAACTATTAAATTTTATCAGGACCAATCCGCACTAGACTGTTATATCTCTAAAGTTTGGAGAAAAATGACCAAGGGTATGACATTTTGCGCTTAGAACAAAATGGAACTAAATATTTGTTGTTGAATACGCGAATGACAGTCAGGCATGACTCTATTTTAGGGCGTTCTCCCATGTTTCAAAAACACAAGCTAAACTATAAACTCTATTCACCAGAAGAACAAATTGATTTTCGGCACTTTATGGAAGCCCCATTTGTCCCAAGTACACTACTTTGGTCAAGTTGGTTTCCAGTATGATGTATCTAAATGAGTAGTGTTCATTCACTCAACCTATTGCTTTACGGACATCCCTGTGTGGATCAATGTCAATTTGAACATGGACATATTATGGCAGCTATGATTGTTCCAATAGCACACACGTTCGTCTAGTGTGGTAAAAAAAACGTGATTGCAATATAGACGCTCACGTCAGGTAGCTGGCATAAGTGTGCCTCAGGACTGGATATGCATGTATAGTTGTACACCTTCTTATATGGTATGAGCCTCTGATAACTGAGGTTGAATACGAATCTGAAATGTTTTTCAAACGTTTCTTCCTTGCGAGGGTCATTGTTTGTTGATTCGATAATTCATTCTATATTAGCACGGTGTTCCGATTGCCGGGTCGTGTAATTGGAGACGTGTATATTGTTTGGTGATATTTATGCCTTGCTTGTATGTGGCTTGAGTCACTCGAAATTTGGTTGGACGAATTTTTCGAAGACATTTCATATATTTTATTCTGATGTGTATCGTGTGGAGAATCAACCTGGATATATCGGCTTATGTGCGTTGTATATAGTCAATATATAATGCCATATAGGTGGCAGGGTGGCGTTGGTGTGGTACATGTATAGCAGTCTTCCCCCGTGATTGATCATGTGTTTGAAGTGGCTAGGCTGGGTGGTGGTTGATTGCTGAAGTTGGCGTTTCTGTTGACACCACGGAATTTATTGAATCCCTTGAAAACGAGTGGCCAGTAATTGAGGCTAAGAGTATAAGTGTGCTGTTCAGCACACACAATAACGTTATAATTAGTCTGATTAAAATATCTACTACTGTGGCGTCCAAGGTGATCAGGTGTATTTCCAAAACTGGGTGGATAAAATGGACACCAGAAAGTCGTTGATAGAGTATATGCATGTGCGCGCACGTGTAGTTCTAGTTACTTTCATATGGGTGATTCAATTGATTCAATTTCCCGAAATGAATCACATGGACATATCACATGCGGCTAAATGATAGATACCGTCATTGCAACAGCATTAAGTCTCGCGATTACATGTGGTTTGAATGTCCTTCAACCATAGTTTCGCTATTAAACGGAAAATTATGAGGGTGCCGAAATGTATCAAATCCATATTAACGGGGTTCTGGTCGTGTTAACTGTGTGGGGTGGATTCCGCATGAAATTGACCATGCCAACATTCAGAACGTTAGCATATACATTCAGTGATACCTGACTGAAATATTTGGCATTTTGGGACTATATGTAGGTCAACAGTCGTACTTAAAGCGTCAAACGACTGATCATTTATATACATGTATGTATGTCAGAAATAATTAACCAGTTGTGTCACTACTTGAATAATATAGAATATTAACCTATTAAAACTGACATGAACCTTGTTTAGGAAATGGAATATAGCCATCAAGCTACTAGATGGTTATTCATCCACTCAATTACAATATTATAGCCTGTTTTGCATTGCAAAGGTTGGAGTAGTTTCATATAAACCTGTCTATATTGTTTAAATATAATAAGGTATCGGCTTCTGTCATATGTTAGATCCATATTGTTCCATGTAACAAGAAGACTTATATACGTAGAATGATTCAGACATTGCCACTATTGAAATAGAAAAAGATGGAACTAAGAAATTTTCTATCCACTATTGTTCCAGTCCCAATTTTTAACGAAAACAGATGGGACAGGTCAGTTCTCAACACAACTCACGTTCGCGTACTTCGGACAACAAATAACCGTGTTTTACGGCGTTATTATTCGAGATATCGATCATTCCGGTTCCAACCGTACCCACCGGACGTTTCGTACCACTACGACACTTAAGACATATTGGAACTCAGGTCGCGAAATATTGATTCGGTTTGAATCGGTATTGATTCAGTTAACATGATATTCTGTCACCAGGAAATAATCATTTTCTTCAATTATTTTTTTATGAATTTCAGACAAATCATTTTGCTATTTTTTAGAACCTTACACAGTTGCATATTGTATTGGCATAGACAACTACGTGTTAAAGCAGATGGAGATGGATACTAATCTGAATAGTACACAAAACCGGAACATATTTAGGGCTGTTCAATTATACATAACCTCGACATCGCGGTTTAAACTGCATTAACCACCTTATTAATGTGCAAACCTCTGCTGCAAAAGTAACTACATGTTGTATTATCACTACATAGAATAGTACACAAACCGGAACATATTTAGGGCTGTTCAATTATACATAACCTCGACATCGCGGTTTAAACTGTATTAACCACCTTATTAATGTGCAAACCTCTGCTGCAAAAGTAACTACATGTTGTATTATCACTACATATAAAGCGAAGACTCACCTGAACCACCGATCCACGAGACGAACCACCCCCACATAAAGTGAAATATCCACCGTTATGGTCACACTCAATATTATATCATATATTGTATAAGTGAAAAGATGTTATACATTTAAGAAATAAATACACGGTGTAGAGGTGTGTATGGTCAAGTTGTACCACAAAACACTGATTGTAGGACGACGCGTAGCGGAGTCCTACAATCTGTTTTTTTGTGGTACAACTTGACCATACACACCGATACACCGTGTATTTATTTCTTTTGTAATACGACTGAAAGTTTCTGGTCATAATTCGACTGAATAGTCAACGAAATACTGCGCTTTTTCGGTCTCAGGTGAGAAAAACAGTTCGTGGTGTAATTCTTATTGGGCGTACTCGGTTTCTTTCCACGGAGTACTCCGGTAATATGTTTGCGTAAATAATCGTTGTGATTGGCTAAAAACGGATGTGTTTTCAGCGGCGCCCGTGCCTTTCATTTAAATTGTACAGGAGAAACGATTGCGGTCATTTGTTGGGACAACATGAATATGATCATCGACTATGGACCATTTTCCTTACACAAAGCGAACTAAATGATCTAATTTACTAAACTAATCTTATTTCCCTTCTGGTGAACAAACGCTTTCGGTTTCAACTAATTGATATCCGATATATCGAATATGATCGAGATTCGAATCGACGAATGCACAGCGGTGACAGCCCGGCCCCATGGAAAATACAATTTTACCGATTTATTTTGTCTTTTAATATACTTATTAAGTTTGATTAAGTAACTTTCTTTGGTCGTAACATATATCAATATACTATAACATCATCTGGACCATATTCATTGGCAACCAAACTGCTTTCAAGCGACAAATCGCTAGAAAATTCGCAAGATTGTCAAGATGTAGCAAAATGCAAATCGTTACGGGTGCGGGTGTACTCCGTTGATGCCCCGTTTGCGCGGAGTTAGAAAAAACGTGAAAAGTCGCGTGCGGCGATCGGAATAAACCGATTTTTTTCGTGGTACAATTGGAAAAAGTAGAATTGTACCACAAAACTGGAACGATATAGCCATGGTAACTCGGGCCACTGGCCAATCAGGACATGGCTTTTAAGCATAGTTAGGCAGGGTCGTATTACAATATGAATTATCATGTTTGTGTGTAATTGTATTTTATGTTCATTTTGTGTAATACAATTATGTGGGGAGAGAGACCCTTTGTAAGTTGCAAAACTTGTGTCTCAATCCCGTTGCGGTATTATGCAATAACATATGTTTACACTAAAGCAGATGGATAGTTCGATTAATTGTGTTTCAACATGATAGTAATAATTGAAATCTGTCTCGAGAAGATGTTTCATATAACTTTTGATGTTGATGTTTGCAATTCTGCCAGGCAGAGAGTAAGCGCCTGTAATTTCCCCAGGCAGTAGCTCTCAGTGAAAATTTAATGATTAACTGCCTGTATATATTTCATAGATATGCGGACCGAACCAGTACATAATTGGAGGGAGATGCATTGTGTTTGAGAAAAACCCGGCCACGTGGAACGAGTCGCGTGACGCATGCAGTCAACTTGGTGGCAGACTGGTAATACTTGATTCCCAGGCGACATTTGATGCAATCAGGGAGCTATTGAAGGGTAAGTTACTCGTGCATATAATGTAGTTAGGTAATGCGTTGATGAAAATAGGCATACATATTGTAACTATTTTCAACTTTCCGCTGACTGCTACTGAGATAAGGGCTCTCGAAATCTTCACTTTTGAAACGAATCAATCAATAGTAAATGAGCGAAGAGTAACTTTGTTAAAAGGTTGTCTGGAGTATTGAAGTAGGCGAGTAAATTATGACCGGTATGCACTGAGCTAAAACCTTTTACGTCAAGGGAATTTAAATACAATCCAAAAACAAACCGCACTAAGTCGAAGCGGAAGAACAAATAAATAGAATGTACCTACATTGTATACACGTACTGGTGTACAACCTTGTTGTTAAGTGCATTAGCCAAGGGCTAATGCAGCTCAATATATATTAATAACAATACTACAGTACATAACCCAGAAACAGAAAAAATAGGAACGCGACCGAGGTCTAATGGTTTTATGGAACATAAGATTTCTCTCTGGAACTTCGCGGTTATGACTGTCTGCGACAATATCGTCAGTTTAAGGCATATATGTCGCGACAGGGTGTTGCGGTGTCTCAACCCCAGCATTGTTAAAATTCTTCACCAATTGGAAGTTTTATGCCCAAACCATCAGTAGATGGTAATTTCAGACAGACAATATGATTTGGTTTTTCTGATCGTCTAATTTTCGAAAAAATTGTTGTGTACAATGCGTAGTTTTAGACCAATATTCGAATATTGTCATACTTTCCCAAAAACATGTTAGAATGGAAAGGCTAACACCTGGGCAATTTCCAATCATAGGGATGTATATGAATTGCTATTTGATACAGATACAGATTCCCAGTGTAAGACATTTTGGTCTTCAATGTGTGTGTGTGGGGGGGGGGGGGGGGGGTAGAGATAAAAGATGATCGCTCTGAACAAAAGTGCTCTAGTCACAATCATATATACCTGGTCTAAATATATTGTTGTCGGTACTACGAAATGTGATGCAAGTTCGACCTCTTATGTTCAAAAAGCGTGATTTCCTCTCTAATGAGTAGTTAGTGAAGAAAGTGTTATATACATCTCTAGATGTTTCATATACATCTCTAGAGGTTTTATATACACCTCTAGAGGTTTTTTCCATAGTTATTGAATTAAATATTTGTCTGTCAAAGCCTTGGGCGCAGTACATTGTGAACGATTTTATGCCAATGTTGTTGCTCGGCCACTAATAATTGTATACGGCCTTGCCATACATGCAACAAAAAAGACATTATAATTACGCACAGGAACATTAATTACAACAATAAGAACACAATAATTATGTAAATCTTGGTGTTGTAAAAATTCACAATGTCCGTTAGACGAGTATCCAGATTGGGCAACTTTTGCCTTCGAAGAATCAACGTAAACAAAATCAAAAGTGGCGAAGATGAAAATCTAACAATTATTTAATTAAAATCACTTTCCGAATTGGGAAATACAAACGGGATATTTGACATGGATCTGACTGCTGCATTGGCATTCTGCAATTGTATGTTATAATATCGAGTTCGAAAGTGTGCCTTGGGAAATCGATATTTGAAGTTTGCCAACAGCAGTAAGCTATTAATTATCTGATTATTACAAGTGAATATAACTCTGGCAAATAAAAGTATAGGTCAACAAACATATCATGTCTTAAAAGGACGCAACCATTTCATATGTCTATTTGTGAAGAGAAAAAAAAACATGTTTCAAAAGTAGCCAAATCAGGATCCAAATTAGTCTATTTGTGAAAATATCATGCTTCAAAAGTAACAAGATTATTTCAATGTTATCTAATTGTGAAAAATAGGATGCCTCAGATGGACCAAAAAATAAAAAAATAAAAAAAAATAAAGAAGATAAAATCTCAAAACGACACAAATTATTGCATTATTATGCTCTCTATTTGTGAATAATAGCATTATCAAAAGGACTCAAATTATTCCACGTGTTGTCTATTTGTGGAAAATAGCATTCTCAAAAGTACCCAAATTATTCCATATGTTGTCTATTTGTGAAAAATGCATCTTTAAAAGGGACCCAAATATCTCATAACTGAACCCCCCTAATAATTTCTACGGTTATGAAAAGCTACTGGTAAACCTTGCTGAACCTCTCTATTAGGAGGCACGATACACTCTTAACGGACGAATAATGGGTATAACAGTATTTGATACATAAAATATACTATCATATAAAAACAAGACAAACCTAGTTGTTTAAGACCATGTATATAGGCTGCAAAAATCCAAATATCACGAAACGTTTCAAAAAGATTTCTCTACTTTCTTATACCTCAGTAATCTGTTCGTCCCAAATAAGAAGAATCCTGACAGTATATTGTGGGGTCACTAACGCGGGTCGTTGGAAATTAAGAAATAGGGGTGGTTTGCAATGTTAACTATATCAGCGTATATTGGAATAGTGGTAAATATGTATAAAATATGTTGAAAAGTTCAGTTCCATAAATAATATTGCATTACCATGCGATATGCAGTGAAGAGTAACCCATAGTCGTAAACAAACGTGTATCTAATTACAAACAGATTTATTACATTCCCTGTTGAAATGGAAGCACCCCTCCGCGTATAACCCGCACGTAGTTGAAACTTCATCGGCCCACGAGACACGACAGTCTCGTGCAAAATCACGGTTTGATGTGTGTCACACATTACATGCCAGTCGCGATATAGTGACCTGGTCCATATATTATATGCATAACAGCAGGGTAGGCAACTCTATTTTATTTTATTTTTCTATAGACTAGCTTACAATACAAAGTAGAGTTGTCTCTCATGGACCGATTAAATTATAATGTCAAGAGCTCAGTGACAGATAGGTGTGAGCTTTAATGTGTTTATAAATTACGTTAAAATAACGTGTTATGCTAACGTTTTCTATTATTATATTGTTCTCATGTACTTGTTTGTATCTGTATTATATATTTTGTTTGCGTGGTAATGTATTATGCAGTCTGTTGAATGTAACATAAACCATTTCAGCCTTTATAACAATAGTTGTCGACGGAGTCACATTCTGACATAGAACCACGACGAAAATCGCAATATATAAACACTATTTCAGATTCAACCATGAAAATTCATAAATATAACAATTCCAGTGATCATATGAATATCTGTATTACTACATGTATATATCAATGCGCGGTCAATTATAATCAAAGATACGTTACATCCACTTATGTCGACAATAGCTGAATTAAACTTAGACGAGATTCAGTAACTATCACAATATAATTTGGGTGCCAAACTCTATCAAGAATTTGATGATCAAGATACTCCCCATGTGGACTTTACCCTGGTAAACCAAAACTGTAAATATTTCTCGCCTGAACAATTTAGAACAGAAATAAGAAAAGAATCAAGCGACTTCTTAATAATGGGACTAAATTGTCGGAGCTTAAATGCAAATTGGGATTCATTAACTCAATTTTTGGTTGAAACACAATAAAAAGAAAATGTCTTTGATATAATTGCACTAAGCGAAGTGTTTAAAATAAATAACGCAGCAGAATTCTCCCTATCCGGATATCAGAATATCGAATACAAAACAAGACCAGAAACCGATGACGGTAGAGGTGGAGTCGGGCTCTTTATTCGGGAAAATCTTTCACATTGTGCAAGACCTGATCTATCGGTATTTATTCCACATGTGATAGAAACGATTTTTGTTGAACTTAATCCGGGCAAACCAAATCGATGCATAATTGGCAGCATATATAGACCAAACACTGCTCCGAGGGCAGATATTGACAAATTTATGAAAGAGATTGATGGCATTATGGCTAAACTAAATCAAACAAACTGTAAAGCATATCTTATAGGTGACTTCAATATAGATCTTTTGAATTTCGACAATCATGAAAAAACGCGTACATTCCTCGATAACGTTTTCACTCTCGGGTTCACTCCAAGCATTACGAAACTAACCAGGATAACTGAACACTCTGCTACTTTAATTGATAATATCTTCACTAACAACCTGTCTGAAAGAACATCAGGCATTATCATTACAGACGTCTCGGATCATTTGGCGACATTTCATATCGAACGTTCAAATTTTAAAAGATCTCGCAATGGAGCATCTGTCTTGGAACCATTTATAATTTTTAGTGAAAGGAACATAAACAAATTCAAAGATACATTGTCAACATCAAGTTACGAAGACGTGTTAAACTGTGAATCAGCAAATGAAGGTTATGACCATTTTCTAGAAATATATATGTCTGCATACCATACTGCTTTCCCACTAAAATACCACAAACCACCAACGAAATATTTAAAGCACCAACCGTGGATGACAAAGGGACTTTTAAAGTCTTCATTAGAGAAAAATAAATTATATATTCGTAAATTAAAATCTCCGACAAACGCTAATATGAATGCATACAAAGAGTACTATCACGTATATAAGAGAACAATACGCAACAGAAAAACACAATATTATTGCGAGAAAATTAACAATGCAAAGAATGGCATGAAAGCGACGTGGACACTCTTAAAACAAGCCATGAATAAAAATTGTGACCCTCATAGTCCTCCAATTGCATTTATCGATGGTGAAATTAAGATAACACATAAAGAGCAAATAGCGGAACGATTCAACGAATACTTCTCAAAAATTGGAAACTTGACTGGTGAAAATGTAGTCCAAGTCTTCTTGTACTAAAACCAGCTAAGATATTGGGATGGCGATGCTGGCGTTTAGTCCAAGCCCGCTTGCATACCAATCCTACCACACGACTTACGCCCACGATCTGTGGCGGGAATCTGTGGTGTATTTTACTCGATTTACCTAGCAAATCAATACATGATGCTATATACATCGGAAAGGCTTACATCTTATGGTCACAATGGTGTATAATAATCTAACTTTAATGTTAAATTACACATAGAATATTCCGGTTGATTGCCATAAACATCGATTTGTTTCTCTGTTTGTTTACGTTTTAACCGAAAGTCGAAGTGGTCCGAATAAGTTCGGCATAATCCGCTGTTTGTTCTGAGAATTCTACTTTCCGATTCTATATATAGCGCGGGGTTTTCCGAACAAAATAGCGAAAACCGATCGCCGCAAAGTCCAGTTTCCAATGTGCTTTGAGAACAATTCCCGCTCTAAAAACTTAATGACATAATGGAGGATCAGAAAGGTAGTTTTGTTGACAATTTTCGCAAGCAACTTGTCAAAATTGGAGCAAATTAGAACTCTTGTGTCTGACTTTCCATCCGTGTGATTTTCGTCCATGTGCATTTCGACCTTTGTGTTGATAAAATAATCGCAGAACCGAATCACACAGTTTCGAAATATAGTTCTTCCGTTTTAGTGGGACTTTTCAAACTTAAGGTTAAAAATTTATACAAATTTTGTTTGATTTTTTGTGTGCTTAACAAGAGCAGTATATTGCTCTGTTCGCTTAGTATATATCTTAATTTCGCCGAAGTCCACCAAATGTGGGAAATGTAGCACCATATTATTTATTCTAATACTCGTTGTGTTTACACTGTTTTAAACTTTGAGAGGGTTGTAATTCCCCGTAATTTATTTAATGTATTACATTTATATCTCCAATGTTTAATTAATCTATTTATTATTTTATTTATTGACACACATAATTACGATTACAATGGAGAATTCTTCGTAATTTGCGTTGTTGTCCAAAATCTACGGAATATTTTCAACGGAAAATGCCGAACACAGTTCGCGAGGTCAACCGAGTTCGCATACTTTAAAAAAATTGTAAACATTGAGGTAAATGTATCTTTTCGCATTAAATTACCGTTTTAAATTCACAACTGATGTGGGTTTCAGATAAAATAGCATGTGTTCTGCGGAAAATATCCGTTTATTGTCGCAATTGTGATATTTTATTTCATATAATTGTGGTTTTATTTGAGCGGGTCACTAACGCTTAAGCCGTGTCATAAGCGAGCATATAGGGCGGTCTTGGACTAAACGCCAGCATCGCCATCCCAATATCTTAGCTGGTTTTAGTACAAGAAGACTTGGACTAGTGAAAATGTTGACGAAGTCAGCATACATTACACTGATTATTTGATCAATAGAGAATCGGATGAGTTAGAAATAATTGAAACAACAGAACGGGAAATAATACTCACATGCTACTCATTTAAAGTTAAAGCAAGTAAAGATGTACATGGTCTATCAAATCGATTGATTAAATCATTTAATTATGAAACAGCCAAAGCTCTTAAACACATATTCAATCAATCATTCAAAGAAGGAGTTTTTCCGAAGAAAATGAAAATATCGAGAGTAATACCGATTTTCAAGGGTGGACAAAAAGAAAACTTTTCGAACAATCGACCCATCAGCATATTACCATGTTTTTCAAAAATACTCGAAAAAATTATGCAAAAGCGAATTATAGATTTCTTTGATGAACATGCCCGTTTCTATAAACATCAATACGGATTTAGGAAGGGGCACTCCACCATCCATCCAGTAATGCATCTTTTAAATCATGTTGAACAGAACGATAAAAAAACCAAAGACTCAACATTAGCAATATTTATTGACCTTTCAAAAGCATTCGACACAATAAGTCATGAAATCCTACTAAATAAGATGGAACACTATGGTATTAGGGGGACTGCTAATCATTGGTTTAGAGACTACATATCAGAGAGGCGACAATATACAGATTATAGTGGAAACATCTCCAGTCTATCCAAAGTTTCATGTGGTGTCATTCAAGGGTCCGTCCTAGGACCAACAATATTTTTATTTATGTCAATGATATGTCAGTATCCACATCTTTAAATATATTATCATTCGCAGATGATACAACCCTACACTCTTAAAACAATAGGTACTTCAGAGTACCTACGTAGGTACTAAGCCTTGTCCCAGGGGGGGTATCAACTTTTTGGTACTCTGGAGTACCAAAAGTTTAGGTACTCTAGAGTACAAACTTCTTGGTACTATAGAGTACCAAATTGTTGGTACTCTGAATTACCTAATAATTATTTAAGTTCTACCCGGGCATTGTGCATTTAATACCCACCCCGCATTTATGTCACCGAAGCCATGACGCTCACGATATGAAGTGCCAAGAAATAGATGCTTTCATGATACGCCCTATATATTATCGGAAGTACCAAAATATCAAGACAGGTATTCTGAAGTATTTAGGTACTACGCGTAGCTCCAGCAATTTGGTATTCCAGAGAACAAAACAGCCCATATACCGGCAAATTTAACAATATGACATGTTAGATTCCAAATGATGCTGCCGCGTTTAAACATCGAATTAAGTACAAAACAACAAAGACTCCCTTGCATAGTGCTAAATGAAATAATCCGACAGATCTATGACCGCGAGTCGACGGGCGGCCATCTTTTCACTTTAATTTAATCGTTTGTACGCGGCACTCGATATTGACACACCCACGGTCTCACCCAATCAGCACGGAGCCAACGATTGGCCCTCTGTGGAGTACCAACTCATCTGGTTCTATAACGATAAATATGCTCTAAAGGCTTATAGCACCAAACTGTCTGGTACTATCGCGGCTTTTGGTTCTATGAGGTACTTAAATCAATTGCTTTATTTGAGAGTGTATACACATCAGGCTGTGACAGAAGTTTTGTTGAAAATCGGGTAAACTTAGAACTAAAAAACAGTCACAACTGTTGTAATAAGCTCTCCATAAATAAAAATAAATATAATTATATGTTAATTAATCCAGAAAATAATGATCAAAAATGGAAAGAGTTGAAATTATATATAAACACAGCTGAACTAAACAGAGTAGGGAATATATAGGAAGAAACATCCTTGAAATTTTGGGCATTAATATCGAAGAAAATCTCACGTTTAAAAAGCATATTTCAACTCTATGTTCTAAGATGGCTCGAGCTATTTATTGTATCAACAAAGTTAAAAAGTTCTTTCCGGGTGACGCACTGCGCACTCTATATTACGCACTTATCGACAGTCATATGGTATACGGCATTCAGGTATGGGGTCATGTGGCGACCACAAACAAGATATTTGTATTGCAAAAATGGGCGATTAGAACAATAACCAATGCTAGATACAATAGTCACACAGAACCCATTTTCAAAAAAATGAACATTCTGAAATTCAGTGACATTTATACATATCAAACGTCAGTATTCATGCATGACTGGGCTTATAATAGACTGCCATGAACCTTCAACAACTCATTCGGAATTAAACTAGGAACCAACAGTAGACAGCAGCGGCAGGAAACATTAGACCAAAAGCAACACCAAGAACAACATTTTCAGAAATTCTCCCTGAACATTCTTTTTCGAATATTTGGAACAAACAAAAAACTAATAGGAATCGAGAAAACTATAAAAAACTAATGAGTGTAGAACTGATCAACCATCATTCCAATACAATTGAATGCAAAAACAAATTCTGCCCTGATTGCACACACAAATGATAAAACATATTTCGAATATATATAGTCTATTGGCCACTTACCTTAAATGCTAAAATTGCCTCACATTAAATTACCCGAGTGCTAATACTTACGTCCTGCTAAATCTCGTCCAATGCCTGGCTGTATATACTAAGGAATTCAACAGTGACAGTTATAAACAAATAACACATTTAATTGAATTATTCATAAGTTAGTGCGCTGTGGTTTGTTTACACACTGGCGATTTTTAAATAACAGGTTATTATTGTTCTAAACGACTGTTGAACAGACTTCATATAGTGTGTGAACAAAGTCTTAATAATTCTCCTTAGTAAATGCAGCCAAAACATACTCCAAAACTTGTTATTGAGAAACTTGACCGTTGCATATTCATTCATATCCATTTATATCCACACAACTGAAACATATTTGTTTATTCACTGGAATCCATATCTATATTTAAATCCAATTTATATATTAATCTAATCTGAAAATTATAGTGAACTATTTAAATTATTTATGTAGCCATTATTGATTGTATTTTGTCATTCAGGGGTGCCGGGTAGACGGCCATCATAGGCCACGATACTCCACACAATACATATATAAATTCACTTATATTATAAAGTATTGTGAAATAAAATATTATCCTATCCCATCCTAACGACTTCAACAAACACAAATTTCAACAAATACATATACAAACTCATGATTGACTCTGAGGAAGGGCGACCGATGATATGTATATATAATCACACACCCTCTGCATTAACACAATTATCTTCCTAAGAATCAGTGCAAATCGCGATACGGTTACATATATTTTTCCGACGTTCATCAGGCAATAACTGAAGTGGGCCAGTCCATAAAAAGCGACGAACACTAAGTCACACAATGTCGACCGTATGCACTTCACAAAAAGCGATGAACCACCTATGTTACTTCAAATTGCGTGTGTTGTTATTGGGAGACTGTGTTGGAATTTGAACAATATATCTTACTTACAATTTTTACTTTTGCAAAAAAAATTCAAATTGTTTATGTTCTAAAGACTTGCAGATCGATTGGGGTTCGGGATTCACACACTTTGTTTAATTACGCTGCCGGTCATAACCCAAATAACACCAATCGATCTGCAAGTAATTTCTAAAGTGTTCAACTCGTTTCGTTAGGCATGATACTTTGCCATTGCTCTCTATTTATTGTTCAGCATAGGTTTTCATTGTAATCAAACCGTCGATACGTCAGACTCAGACGTACTGTAGTTATAAACGTATTTGCTTCTATTGCATCATATTTATGTGGGCTCAATAAATTATCACTCAATTGTCAGGATGGCTCTATTTACTTTTGGAATGACGAACTAGTTTTTTTTAAATGTGTTAATAAATCAAACGCAACTTCATATTCCATACACTAAAGTTCTTTTGTGAGAATTTGGTCAACACTAAGATTTTCGCTATTTGAAGCCACCATCTTGGTGGCCATCTTTGATATTTGATCAATTGTTGAGCTAAACGTGATATATGTCCATCCAGAAAACATAACAATTGTGACAAATCGATGTATGCATATCTTTTTCAACTCCATGGGGGTAAAGTCTTTGACCACCATCTTTGTTTATCCTAATTTCTCATATTCCCCAAAGGAAGCCGGTAGCTTCTTCAGAATGGGACCCTAGGCCACCAGACTAAACTACCATATATAGGCCTCGGGCACATCCATATGTATACAAGGGTGTGACTTACGGTTACGTGTTTACCAATGCTTTAGCCATTAATGCCGTGTGGGTGGCTTGCTGGTTGTCAAATAGACATGGTATACTGCCCAGTACCGCCACGCTAAAATGGCCGGTCGGCACATGTCAAAATTAAATGATATGGCTCGTTCGAACCTCACAATTATGTATATATTATTTGGTAAGAGATATCTCAAAACATACATGCGTGGAAGATTTCAGAACAAATTCGTCGATATAGTGCTGAAAATACGTGTTTTGTTTTTGTTATATTTTCCGATAAATTTGATATAATTTCGATTGTGCCGGTTCAATTTTTCTAATCAGCGATCTCGTAAAATGTTCACATGTAGACGATCTATAAAAATAATATCTGTCTTCGCTCTGACACGTTCGTGACTCCACACAATTTTGATGATCAAACCACAGGAAAAGCAGTGCATGAAGTTATTTAATAGTGTCATTTTAAGATAACGCAAAATACCTTCTTCTGACTGCCGTGCAATAAAATTATTCCGTTCCCGATTCTGGAACTTCAATGAACACTAATGGTGTAACAAGAGTTAGGGCCCCGAACTTTGTGTTTGAAGTGGTATTTCTGCTTACTTCAATGTGTCTTTCTGTGATAATGCTCACAAAAAGGTAGTTCAGTTATTTATCGACATTTTTCGTTACCGGGAAATATTCAAAAGCTACTATTATTAGGTGTATTTTTGGAGCGAAAACTGCCTTGTGGATTAAAGATTTTTTGTATTACGCACATGTTGTCTATTTACTTATATATTGCGGTTGTGATCAAAGCAACGTGTTCGGTGCGAGTTTATGCTACACAATGTCATTTTTTATTTTTTGTGCAGATCAGAAATCGACCTTCTCTGATGTCTGGATAGATGGTAGTGATGAGGCTCAGGAGGGTACTTGGGTGTTATGGGACGGGAGTAGGCTCCCTTGGATCTCATGGCCACCAACACAACCTGACAACTATAGGTCCAGAGAAAATTGCATGAGTCTCAGAAGTTTCAAGTTCTTCCCAAACGATTTATTCTGCTCATTGGCAAGACCATATATGTGTGAGGTTAACAATGAGGCATAAGTGCAAAACCAATGAAACACGTGCACATCGAGTGTGTGTGATGATATACACTCTGTTACTTCTCCCCATATAAAAATTTACCCGGGTAAAACTGGAGGTTTATCCGGTTTAATCCATGGTAAACCCCGGTTTACCCGGGTAAAATAATATTATACCGGGGTAAACCCCATGTAAAAAGTCATTATACCGGGGTTAATCCAGGTATATTAAACCTATATCGAGATTTACGCAGGTGTTTTCTCCATTTGATGGGGATTTACCCAGGTATTTCTCAATATCATGGTATACCCAGGCGTTTCTCCATCACATGATATACCGGGGTGTTTTTACTGTCCATTATGGGAAAAAGTTATCAACATGAGCGAACCTGAATATGTATTTTCGCCCAAGCCTTGGTGCTCACACCTTAAACTACAACAACATATTTCACATGTATAGTTTGGATTACTATTACATTCATTAATTAATTAATACCAGGTGTAAATCCGCTGTTTTGCATACGAGTCACTTAGTCAGTTTGATGCAAATTAAAGTGAGAACATGTTGTCATATGTATACAATTGTATATATTTTTTGTGAAGATACAATGCCACATTTTAGGGCAAAACTGGTACGCTCGTTCCAAAATGGCCTCCAAAATGGCAGCTGGAAATGGAAAATTTGATTTCCCCCCCTACTGATATCTTAATAAGTTAATTATGTATATGACTGGTTCATAGTTGGGCCTTTATTATTATGTTTTCATGTTAACTGATCATTAAAGCAATAAAATATGGCATTATTGTGGTCCCAGCCCTTTCCGATACCTCAAATATAAGATTTGTTTTACAGAACGTGGTATAACATTTCACCAAAAATCACCATTGTGATTCGATTCATTGTTCAACAAGAAATGAACAGAACTGGGCAACGTAACTGAGGCATACCATTACCTATGAATATATTAACTCAATTTAATCAAAATGGTCACTTTGTCTCAAACTGGCTGCAAAAATGGCGACAACATTTTTTTTAAAGGCAAACATTGCCACATCATGCTATGTAATCGCGTACAAGTTGTGATTAAGGAATAACATGGACTGTTCTACCTTACATATGTTGAATACTAACATGTGTATGCGGACAAATGTGAAGTGAATAGGCAGTTACTGTGTGATCAGAAAAACAAGGAATTGCTATATATGATCATGGTGTGATCATATAGAGTAACTCCTCACTTATGACCACATATTCACTTCCTGGTTGTTATTTTTGACGAATTCGATGTCAAGCTTGTGATAGAACAATCAGATTTGTTCTTGTAATGTCAGTAGTTACACTAATAACAATTAACTAGGGTGCATCAGAATTGTTAGCATTCACGTATATAAGACATAAGGTTATTCATCAGCCACACTTTGTAAGCGATTAAATGGCATGCCAGGGCAAAAATTTTCGTTTTCCATATTTTGGCCGCCATTTTGAGACAAAATGACAAATTTCTTTCTGCGTTCTGTAAACTCGAATTTTTGAGGGCTCGGAAGGGGCTGGGACCAAATGGATGGCACATATAATTGCTCGATTATCATTAACTTGAACAATACAAAATAAATTCCCTATTTTGAACCAATTGCATAGAGCAGAAACTGATCTACAAGATCTTAGTGTAAAAACGTCACAATTTCCGGCAGCCATTTTGGCGGCAATCTTGTAGGGGAGTTCCAATTTTGCCTTAAAATGTGGCAATACATCTTAGGTTCACGTGAGTATATACATTTATATACACAAGACAAAATGTTTTCACTATAATATCCATCAAATTGACATTGAGACTCGTCTGGCGAAAACGGCTGCCATATTGGACGCCATCTTGCCTGGTGTCTACACGGCCACTTTTTCGCATTAACATTGCTTACAAGTTGAGTGATTTAAAATCAGCCGGGAGCTATATTAGACCCTAAATGAACAGAAAACTATTAGCTGGGCATAGAATTATAGTTTGTAACCTTTAATCTTTAAGATTTCGTTTCGTTTCGTTCGGCAAACTATTGTCCTCTCTTTTAAATATATTCTTTCAACCAAAATGCGCGCAAAAGAGTTAGCGTGTATTTTATGGTACTTTTGTCTCAAATTAACATGGAGTGACAACAGAAAATGGTCGACTAGATACAAATCGGATATATTGTGAATTAAATACAAGATTCAACGATTTTATTCATATGGATGTTCGCAGAATATCGAAAGACAGTCTTGTCAAAATTATTTCTATTTCTAATTTGCGGACCAGGAAACGAACTGAATATGACAGTACTCAATGGTAGGAATGAAAAAAAACTGTTACTGATTACTGATATGCAATTGAGAAGTTTTATCTACATGCTTCAGATCACACTATAGTACTTGTACTCTAAGACTACAACTGTACTGTATAAATTTGTATTAATTACCCAATTGACTTGGAAGTTGGAAACTTAATTTAAAGCGATGATCCTTTGCATCACCACAACCGACAAACAGATAAGAGCTAGCCGCTGGAAGTAACTCTATATGTATACTGTTTTAAACTTATATTGTCTTCATGCCGAGAGACTTTTGGCTCCCAGCATCGAGGTGCGACATTACGCAAATTGCGACAGCGGTTGGAACAGAATAAAATTGTGAGAATGTTATGTTGTACGGTAGATGTATGTATTCAGTTCCACCGGTACTGTGCATTAGCTGAGCGCATTTGGCAGTGATATATCATATATGTCGCTAACGTATCGGTAGGGCCCAACATCATGTGTGCTAACACATCTGTCAGGATCCTGCACTGAAACCATATACAGATTCCCGGCATTGGACAACATATGTCAACAATACAAAAGAATTATATCAAGTTCTAGCCTTGAAGTAGTCATCAAAATTACCTGAAAGCCAAAAGGTACATGTAGCAGTACGCAATTGCATCAATTTAGAACACTTCAACCCACGTACCGGGGTATGGTACTCAACAGTCAAAATAATGGGACAGATTAACGCTGGACTCAACATAAAAAATACTAGTACATGTACATGTATATTCATACAGCATACAGAAAGACTTCAAAGTTAAAAGATGTTGACAGCACTTTGATTCCATATGAGGATCCTCATGTACTGTACCACCTATGGATGATGTATGCTGCACTACAATGAAGTTTACAATGAAGTTAAAACTTCATGTTATAATACATGTAGTTAGACTGTTAGCGTGTACTTCACTTCCATTTCAAATTTAAGATTTTCCCAACTGTTCTTTTTTACAAGTTATTTAGCAATTTACATCTAAAGGTACTCAATCTGATCAGATTGCAGATGAAGATGGATAACTCTAAAATCTAGGGATGCCAAAATTAATCGTATAATCGATGAACCGTTGATAAAGCCGATAATCGATCTAATACCATTTCCGTAGTCGATTAATCTCTGTTATTTATTTCGGACGTCGGAAAGTGCTGTGTATTATTGAATACCGTGTTTGTTTTACAATTTAATCTACAACCGAAGGTTTAACAACCGTGATAGTGCATCAGAGAGAGTCTGACAACATGACTATACCGGTACTTAGATGTTACTGAGTACAGTCTATCACTTATTGTGCGGTGACTGCTAAATGAAACTCACTATTACTATCAGAATTACTTAACTTTTTCTGAGTCCTGAAATTTCTGGGTTGGTGGGGGGGGGGGGGACACCTTTGTGATTGTTATCACTCTGGAAGTTTGCTGAAACTTATATAGTTTCTGTGACATTAGATTCCTTTTTTAGGATCCGGCGGCGGTCCGTCATGCATTCCTATTCTTATATTGTTTGTATGTTTGGATATTCATAACACTCAAGTTAATGGTTATGTTCGTTCTAATGAACTCACAATTATAATAACCTTGGCATCGCCGAGAAATGTGATGGCATTGAATACATTGTGCTCATTAGTCATTACCGGTGGTTTATGGTGCACATTATTAGCGTAAAAATTACATCAGTTTTTTAACCAACACCGACCAAAAGGCCATATTACGAAATACGGTACTTCCACTGTTGATATTAGGTACGATTAATCGATTATAATCGATTATTGACGACCGATTATCAAAATAAATAATCGTGGCACCTCTACTAAAATCAAGTGGTGATAATAACCACTTGATTTTAGAGTTATCCATCATCATCCGTAATCGGTATGTTTGACCACATGTTTTCTGGGCCACATCTCGAGAAATTAACAAACTTCAAAATTCTATATCTGATCACTCTGAGCTTTTATGAGGGGGTTCCTTGACTCAGAATCAAATATTTATACCCCTGAACTTGGCCGAAGCCAAATAAATAGTAATTTAGGAGCATCTGATCGGATTGAGTACCTTTAATGATCCTCTATCATTTATGATGGGTGCACGACAAAGTGAAACACAATGGTCAACCGAAGACAAGTTCAAGTAAGGGTCAATCCACACTGGTCATGAGCATGTGATTTTTACGGCCGTTTTCTGTCGTCCGTAGCAGCTTCCTAAATTATCATGCCATTTGCGTATAATTGAATTTAATTCTATAATTCCGGTACAATTCCAGGGGAGGGGGGGGGGCAAATTGTGTGCGAAGTGACTTCACGAGCTTGGAATACATGTGCATTAGGACCAAAAATTAACCAGATGATCCTGTTATTACGTCGAGCTCTTGCCATGAATTTTCTCTTCATTTATCCTTGCACTTCATTTATCAGCATGTCGCTAAAGTCCCCCACCTTCTTTGTTATCGCAATGACCAATGCATGTGTCGCCTTCAATTAGAAGGAATTTCGTGCATAAAATATCCTATTTGACAGCGGCCCAATTATCCCGCTTGTTGGCAACAAAGCGAGAAATCGACGAAGCATAAAATCACTGCTGTGGTCAGCGATTCTGTCACTTGATGTGTGAATATAAAAATCGCGTGCTTTGAACTGCTACGGATTACAGAAAATGGCCGTTATAATCGCACGCTCGCGTCCGGTGTGGATTGACCTTAAGAAAAAAAATATTAAGACAGTTTAGACATGCGCACAATGCCGCACATGTTTAACTAGTTCCATGTGAAGTCCAGTAAACATATAGTTTGAGTCACTAATAATATCTTTAATGCATGTTTGTATATCCAAAAACCAGCATGTCAAATTTCTTCCCTGGATCAACATTATGCATAATATGCATCTGTAGCATATATCTCATCTGATTTTGTGAGAATCTACATGTATACATTTATATTTATTAAATATAAAGCACTTAATTTATTTAATTAATTATAAAAATTGCAAGTTGGTGGTTATACCGGTACACTGTACATGTATAACTACATGTATATATATATATATATATATATATATATAGCTATATATATATATATATATATATATATCTCTCTCTTCTATGTTAATTTGAAATATTTTTTTTAGTTATTATTAAGTGCGAACCTTGCGAATATATATATATATATACTTAATATACTACTTAATACATGTAACTGGCAATCACACACCTTACCACTAGTAAAAACAACTGAATGATATCAGTATATGTACATGTACTCGTCGTACTGTACAATGTAGTTAACACAGCGATGTAGGAGTTTATGTCATAGTACATTATCACTTAAATGTACTGAAGGTGCAGTGCTAGTCTTTATACTACCATAATATGTGGTGGATTTTTCGATGCTGAATACGTGTAAGCACATTAACTCTGTACCGGCCGGTATATTGTATGCGATTAAAGATCTTTTTAGTGACCCAAACTGCACAACACTTCACAAGAGGCTACATTGTGTTCTTAAACATAACTATCTGTATTCATGCAAATCAACTTTTATATGGTTGGTGCCAACTTGGTGGGCTTATACAAGGTTGTACCTCAGGAAAATCAAACTGTTCAGGATACAAAAAAGTCATATCTAAATATAGACTTGGTATAATGCCAATATCTTTGCATAATTACACAGTTGTTATACTAGATACACTTTCATTTTCACTTATCATCTAGTTGATGAGAAAAACATGATTGTATGGTGTTATATGACACATTTAAAAGGAAAAAAAAATATAGAAATCTTGTCAACATGTATACAACATATTACTTTTAATGATTGCCGCATCTTTGTTACTAAATATCAGGTCATTGTCAAGTTTATACACTGTGTGATGCAAACAAAATCCAGATTCTGTAACATTTTTGGTCTTTGTTTACATAACAAAGATTACAAACTTGACAATAACATACTATTTACGCAATATTTATGTTTGGTATAAGAACAAAGTTTGTCTATATTATATAATTATTTTTGTTATGGTGGTTTTAAAAGCACGGTCAGCATTCGTTGCAGAAATATTTATATTTCTTCACATCGCCATCAACAGAAGGAATACCAAAATATATACAGTTCCGCTCATATGCCAAACATAATCAGCGCGTAAATAGTATATTGTCGTCAAGACGTACGATGGTGTACGTACACAAGAGACTGCTCGTGTTACAGAATGTGTGCTTCTGTTTACATAACACAGCGCAATTGGTTAATCACACAAAAATGAAATAAACGCTCTTTATTATTTCCATATCAGAATAACAGTAACAAATTATGCTCATTATGTTTACCATATCTGGATCTAAACAAAAGCCAGGAAACGTAACGTTTTTTAACAACGGGGGAATTGACAATAACATACTGTTTACTTCTGATTGGCATAAGAACAAAGCCTGTCTATATCTTACTACTAGTATTCCTTTTGTTCGTGGCGGTTTTTGGCTGAGGTGAATATTTAACAGCATACCCACCGCCAACACAGCCCTTATCTTTAACGGAAGTTACTATTTTAAAGGTACTCAATCCGATCAGATGCTCCTAAATTACTATTTCTTTGGCTTCGTTGGTATAAAATATTTGATTCGAGTCGAAGAACCCACCAATCAAAGTTCAGAGTGATAAAATATAAATTTTTGAAGTTTGTTATTTCTCGAGATGTGCAATTATTTGTGGCTTTGAAAAACATCGTCAACGGCCCTTATCGGTCAATATTGCTGATAAAGATAGATTTTGTGATAATATGGCCATATTTCGTTGAACAAAATTTTAAAATAACCACTTGAGTTTGGAGTTATCCATCTTCATCCGCAATTTGTCAGTTTGAGCACGTATTTTTCTGGACCACATCTCGAGAAATAACAAACTTCAAAAATCGATATCTCAGAGCTTTGATATATTCGTTCCTCGATTCGAATCAAATATTATTTACCCACAAAGCCAAATAAATAGTAATTTACATGTAATTATTATGACCGTCTGATCGGATTGTGTACCTTAACAGCAATACCCAGCGTGAAGGCCATCCATGCCTTTAAGGAGGGTCAATTAATTAGAACATAACTGTACATGTAACAGCAATTTTGCTGTTGTTTGAATGAAGTATTAAATATATTTTATTAGAGTACATGTACATTGTAAGTTAAGCAATATTAGTGATATTGTTTCCAGTTGTGTGGTGGAGCCTGTTACAAGGCAAGGTGGTAAATCTCGCCTTGTAACAGGCTCCACCACACAACTGGGAAGACTGTCAATCATATTGCTTCACTTAATTTAATACCACCTGATTTGAATCGCGAGTTAATCGATCACTGTCCCTGGTTTTTCTAGAGTAACCGATTTTTGCACAAGTGTAAATGACATTGGTTTGAAACATGGTAATACTACCGCAGTAATCTTGAATGCCTATAATGGTAATAATATTAAATGCTTGGTCAAGAGTATTGTACTATTGTGTCTATACAGTACATGTATACATGGCATTACATGCTTTTGAAATACATGAGCCGGTAGCCTATCTGTTCTTCAGTAATGAATTGTGATTGAATTGTCACACTATTCTGTGTTATTTCTGAAGATTCATAGTAATTGGTATTTCCAACATTCATGTACATTATCTGACAGTACTAGTATCAATACTGCCCATTTCAAATGGGATTGTAGTTAAAATTTATGAGTGTGTTAGCCTGTTAGGCTGCCAACAAACATGGGTTTCATGGCCAATTAAGGATCCTCTTCATGAATTTTGTTCTGCAAAGCACATTAAAGGAAACATGAACAATTGCTGATGCAAACATTAAATATATACCCTGTCTGATTTAACACTCTTATTAAAATTAGTATTCCTTCAGCTATGGGGGTGAACCATGTTTCATTTCAGTCAAGAAACCCACCTCCCTCAATGCAGTCATTATGTTCATATGTGTCTCCTTTTTCATATATTAAGTGATGCCTGGTTCCAGTTGGAATTCCCCAATGCTTGTCATCACAATTTATGTACGGTAAACAAAACATCTTTCATTGTGATCAGCATGGTTTTATAACTTAATTATCTATAAATAACACATGATTAGTAAATCCAGAATACCTGCAAGTACTGCCAACTAGATAATAAGTTATTGTAACTTTAGTTTCTGTTGATTTTTTTTTTAGTAATTTATTCAAAAAATAGTTTCCGATTATACAGTAATGCTCTAATTAATCGACTTCTTAACCACAGCATAATTATGGGTAACTTTTCAGGATTTATTTGGAAATATGGCTTGTTGCGATTCATCGGAAAGCTCTTGGATAGAGCTTTCAGATGAATGGCAACACGCCATATTTCCGACTAAATCCTGAAAATTTACCCCATAATTCTGCTGTGGTTAAGAAGTTGATTAATTAGAGCATTTCTGTAGCTTGTTTTAGAAAACTCTTGAGATTTGATGGGTGGGTTGCTCGACTGAAATATAATTGTTTTTACCCTCAAAGTCGAAGAATAGTGAATTAGGTGCATTAAATTGTACAGGGTGACCTCATACTCAGCAGAAATTAAAAATAATGTTAAAGATCGCTATCCACGTTTCTTTCCCATGAAAATTTCATGTGAAAGTAATGTGATGGAGATCTCTTAACTTTATTATTATACATGTACATGTATGCTGTAATCTAAAATATCTCCGTGCTAACTACCTTGTATACTTACAATGTACATGTACTATACATTCTATTCGGGGATGGACCACTATGTGTAGCGTAGTGGGTTTAGTTTGTAGAATTGATGCAGTTACACACTGTGATTCTTTGTGGCCTCTCATTGAAAATGGGGGCCTCTTGGTACATTTTTACATGTACTGGTACATGTGTATAGTCCATTGCAAGTTGGCTTATAGGATGGGGAAAAAAATCAGTAAGTCGATACAATTGGAAAAATTTGAATGACATTTAAAGCAGAAAAATAACTTGGACGATTGGTGAGGTCACATAACCATTAACTCAATCATGTAAAGTGCGTTAGTCAGAGTGTTCGTTACTAGTAGTTCAATTCATGGTACCCGGGTTTGAAAGAATCGATTGTGTGTTTTTACAACACATTAATTTAGTCAGTTATATACATGTATGCTAATAGTATTACCCTCATACAAAATAAATTACTCGCGACATAACATGTATTGGCCATAAAAATTAATGCAATATCTATGCAATTGATAGTTTACACATACTGGTACATGTACGGACTGTATATGGGTATCTATAATTATACCTGACCTGACTGCCTGCTATAAATTGGGCATGAAGATTGAACATATTGAGACAATTTAGACTCTAAAATAAACACCCAGGTTATAAGACTCTCGGACTAGTGCACAGCACTCAAATGATTCTCACATATTTAAAGATAAAAAAAATTGTTAGGTGAATCTGTTACCTGTACAGATACTTGTAACTGAAGTAAACGGAAAACATTTATGCATTTTTAGGCGATACGCAGGATTCATACCCCTCGGCTAATTTGTTAGTCAGGATTCATTTGCGCATTTTAACGGTATCCAGGATTCAACAAAGAGCTATTATAGCACAAAATTAATTTTGTTTTACTATTTTCCAGCCCTAATGATATTTATGATGTACATGTATTATCTATTATCTATGTATGTTATTATCTATAGGTATGTATAAGTTATGGATACAACTTCAGCAAATACATGTATATGGAAACTATGTTGTTAAAGGTACTCAATCCGAATTAACGCTCGCAAATTACTATTTCCTTGGCTTCGGGGGTATAAAATATCTGATTCGAGTCGAGGAACCCACCCATCAAAGCCAGGAGTGATCAGATATCAATGTTTGAAGTCTATTATTTTAGTTGTATGTGGCCCAGTAAACTGTCGACGAGAAGAAGTTATCTGACCAGATAGCCGATAAAGATCGATAACTCTAAAATCCAGTGGCTTTTTTATTGATATTTGACAACTGGCAAAATTTAGTTGAACAAAACGGTGATAAAATAACAGCTTTTGGGCAATTTTATACTATAGTTGACTGGTTAGCGTTATTTTTTGGCCATTAATCGATTCTGATAACTGAAGCGGCATTTCAAAAATTGTTGTTGGAACCTGTTATGGGGGACCGTCGAATCGTATTGAGTACCTTTAATGTAATATTAGTTTTCATTCAATATTTTCTTACTTCTAACTGGTGCGCATGATTCACCCCTTTTACATTAACTGGTATGGGAGGGTCTCCGAGGGTGACACCTTCCAGACTGGTCTATTCAATTGTGATTGGCATTGATGAGGGTGTTACCCCCACTACCGCCCATGCTTACTGAATACCAGTTAACAGTTTTCTCACATTTGCTGAAATAGTATTCAAAACATCAACATATCAAGAGCTATTAGACTGAATTAGATGAAAATATATCACTTGGGTCTGTTTGGGCTTGAAAATTCTCAAAATTTGTATAATGTTGTGCTATAATATCTGCATAAGCATTTTTGCTGAAACCTGAATGCCAGTTAGATTGCCGTATGAATTCCTTATTCCAGACATTGGGTATGAACTTAGCGTACCACCTGAAAATGGTCTGAATGTCTCATACCAAACCGGGGTGGATGTGTGTGTGTCACACCCTCCTTGATCTTAGTCTGCATTCTACAGGGTATGTTAACTGTTTCGATTTGGTGCAATTAATGTGTTTGTTTAAGTTCTGGCATCTGAATACTATTTATAGTATGTATTGCTATCTGATCAATTGCTACTGATATCATAAAGGTTAAAGATGGTGTGTCTCTTCCCAAATGTTCTGTTGAAATGTACATTTCGGTGTTAATGGGTCAGATAATAACCGGCAACATGTCCTTCTAACACAAAAAAATATGTTGTCTTCTGAACCAGGACACAATATGGCTACATGTATTTCTGGAGCAGTACAGCATAATATTACAAATCTATAGTTTGAAGCAGTTAGATAATGGGGGGAAACATGTCCTTGGACTAAGATATAATTTTTTTGTTGGTATACATGTACATACAATATGTATTTGAATAGTATTTCACACCAGAGCTCATGTGTATACTCACATAAGTTGACATGTATGTCATTCAAAGGGAGGAACCTACTTAGAAAGTTTCAATGAGACAAAACTACTTCACTGGAAATGTAGTAGCAAGCAAGGTACATGTATACCGGTAAATGCTATTGGAACTAAAATAATGAATTTAATGTCTATGTCATTTACCGTTATAAATTCCAACTACATGTAATATGTAACTTGCCTAACATACCATATATGAAGATTGAATTTGCAAGTGTTTTTGAATCAAAATTTTAACCCAACTCTTGACAGTTAAGTTTTAACCCATGAAGTTTAATGAGTTTATATATTTATGTATTACACATGTGTTTCTATATTTTATCTTTAGTTAGTTTGTTTATCTTGAATAAATAAACTTATAGGGCTCCACAATCAGTTGCCTTAATGTATTATTATACGAAAACAACCCCATTGATAACAATACCCCTGCATCCCATCCAAATTAACTGCATTGTCATCCTCATCATTTCACTCTGGTATCCCCACTCAGGTGTACCTTGGTGTTATTCACCCAGGTGTTCCTTGGTGTTTCCTACCCATGTGTATCTTGGTGTTTCCCACCCGGGTGTACCTTGGTGTTTTCCTACCCAGGTGTACCTTGGTGTTTCCTTACCTGGATGTACCTTGTGGTTTTCTTACCCCGGTGCGTCTCAATGTTTTCACCCAGGTGTACCTTGGTGTTTTCGACCTAAGTGTTTCCCATGTGTTTCTACCAGGATATACTCCGAGTGTTCTTAAGCATGCTATACTCAATGATTTTACCCTAGTGTACCTCAGTATTTTTACCCAGGTGTAACCTGGGATACATATGGGTGAAAATACTGGGGTATACACCAGGGTAAAACAGTCGAGTTGTACCGGCTTAAAACGCCCGGGGTATACACCGGTAGAAACACCCGGGGAAAACCATTCGAAAACAACAAGGTATACCTGGGTGGAAACACTGGGAAATCCACCTGGGAAAGAAAACACCAAGGTACACCAGGGTAAGAAAACATCAATATACACCTGGGTAGGAAACACCTGGGTGAATAACACGAAGGTACACCTGGGTGGGAAACACCCAGGTGGGAAACATCAGGGCACACACCTGGGTGAATAACACGAAGGTATATCTGGGTGGGAAACACCCATGTGGGAAACACCATGGTACATCTGGGTGTGGTCACCTGAGTAATTACACCCAGGTTTATCCACACCAGGGTTTTTATCCAGTTTCAGCTGGGTTAATCATGGTTAATCCTGGTAAAACCCGGGTTTCAGGGGGTCTTGATGGTTGGTGGATGTCTTGGTAGATAGATTGAGGTGTAAGCAGAATGAGGTCCACGTGGGGTGAATTTGGTGATGCTAGCCGGCTATGCGTGGTAGCATAACTAAATTCACCCTCTAGGGACCTCATTCTGCAAATGACAGACACACTATTTCAAGGCTTGTCTGCATGTAGCTGTGTAATCGAGAGCGGCAATTTCCTCCCTTGGATCTCGAAGACAACAGGACAACCAAACAACAGAACAGTAGAGCATTGCGTGAATGTAATAACATCCCAAATCATTCGTCCTTAACGGATATTATTCGGACAGGCCAGCACATGGACCATTTTTATGGTGTGGGTGCATGTTCAAGGGCGAAAACGTGTATGTGTGTTTGTGTTGTATGTGCTAATGTCATATTAATAGTATAGGCTATTCTGTGTTATTCGTTATTATATGCCCGGAACTGTACAGCAAATGGAAACATTAAATCAGTGTAAATCATGTGTTAGCAGGACGTGACTAGAGGGTCCCTGTAATAATAATTCTAGAACCGAACAAGCCGAAAACTAAATCTGCGAACAATACGATTTGAATGTCATCGTGACGCTGAACATCCCTAACAATTTTGGTTAGAATCATATACCAAACTCTGAAATTATGCCCAGACGGAGTCCGCTTATAAGATAAGATCAGATTCATTTCGATTAAACATACATGTACATATCAATTACAGTACATACAACCTATATGATAACATAGTAAATTCTAATGTACATATTATGCTCACTGCATGTGGTACTAAATCTAAAATAGAAAAGTTGTAAGCTATATTGCAATGTACATGTGTACATAACAATCATGAGAGTATAAACGTGTTTCACAGTGAAGTGTATATTACCAATAGCAGTAAGTATGTTGTATGTATAGTATGTATATACACACATGGTAAATCGATAACCAAAGGACGATGATTGGTTCCTACAAGTAACTGTTAATTGCTTTGTAGCATTACTCCAGCCACGTGCACAAAAACTCCACCCACCCAACGCGCAATTACGAACACCCAGTCTGACGCCCCAACTAACATACACGTGCTTCCATACACGAGAGCCACATGCACACACCATATACCCCACCACAACAAACCCAACCCACAGCACACACGCCCCATGTGCACGTGTGGTCAAGGCATCACGTAACCATTCATTCACCTTTTTGAAATCGCATATTTGAATGCTGAGATGGATGTTCATTTCATAATAAAATCCATTCAAATGCACACAGTATTTCGAACGTGTTATGGATTCATATTTGAGACATTCATTCGCAGTCCAAATGATCAGTCTCAGATACACATAAAAACATGGGAAAACTCATCAGAATTCCTTAAGGGCTTTGTGGACCCAATTTTTCCAAAATTTGATCGAGTCCAAATTAAGGATTCTGTTCATGTATATTGGTAATCACAGAAAACGTGCACATTGATGCAACGTTTTAAGAGTATACTTCATGGTGGATTATGTTAGAAATACAAAATGTGAGCTGTATAGAGATTTAAAAAAAATATATTTACATGCAATAGTCCAAGAAAAACAAAGTCCATATCTAAGAATCAAATATGGGAATGTGTACTGAACACTGTGATGAATGATGTACTATAAAAAAATATGATATTTATTGAGTGTTCTTTGAAAACATTACTTTGAACCAGTTGTTGACAAATGATATAATAACTTCATGCTATGGTTGACTGAGAGCCAGCAGTTTATGGGTCAACTTTTCATGGATAGAATAGAATAGAATTTATTAGCAAGAACATCCATATATAAGGACAGATTGCTGAGAATATATAATGAATAAACAATCAAATAGCAAACATGGCGAAAAGTAGTACAAACGCGTTCAAATAATAATACAAATGAAACTGATCAATCACATCGCGGCAATCTACGACGTAATGATTGCTTAATTGCTTACAGTTGTGCTGCGACTGTAAATACAATATCACAGTTACCGCCGGAGGCCATTGGTATCCAATAACCGTAAGCCAATTAGATGTCATTGCAAAAATCAGATCT
This sequence comes from Siphonodentalium dalli, assembly GCA_032622095.1. Lineage (NCBI taxonomy): Eukaryota > Metazoa > Mollusca > Scaphopoda > Gadilida > Siphonodentaliidae > Siphonodentalium > Siphonodentalium dalli. Next base: position 134,398,885 of record CP136067.1, on the reverse strand, counting down.
CAATGCAAAGAACCTCCGGATCAGATTACATTCACCTGCACAAATTTCGGGACAATCATCTGATCATCGATACTAAATCATTCCTAAGACCCGCGTAAAGCGAGCAGTCCATCAGAAAGTGAAATTCATCTTCTATAGAGCCAAGTTTACAAAATAAACATATTCTTTTCTCTACATCTACCGGGGGGGGGGGGGGGGTTTACATGTCTGCCTTTTTCTATGAGTAATGGGTGATTACTAATCCGAAAACGAGCGAATGCTGTTCTATCCTCTATTGTGCTAGTGTAAATAAGGTAAGGTTCGATATTGTAGTCATGTTTAAAAGGTCGATACGTTCTCAGTTTATTTCTTCATGTGAGTGAGGCTTCGTCGCGGAGGCTTATTTGGAAGTCAGAAACATGAGGCTTCGTAGTTATTTTGAATTTGCTTAGTGTTGGACTCAGGTTCCCTGGGTTGCGCGGTATGTATAGTCCTGACGCCTTTAGTGATGCAAATGGGGACTTACATACGGACCATACTCGCTGTTCTTCGACCGCTTCGTTTAATAATTTGCTGTCGTTGCGGTACGATAACTTTATGGCATACGACGCCATTCGACTAATCACATCAGTGTATATTGGATATATACCTAATTCAGCACGCACAGCGTTATTCGACGCATTTCGCCCTGCATGTAGTATTTGTTTACAGAATTTTACCTGAAGCTTTTCACATGGCATACATTCGTGATTAAACGGTGTTATTTCAACACCCCATAGTTCATAGTTCACTGCCATACAGAATAATTGGTTTGATGAGTTTATCGTAAGGTTTTTTATATGTGCGCAAAGAGAGTGTTGCTTTATCGTTGCATGCACTTCTTAATGCAAATAAGGCTTTGCGAGCTTTAGCGCTCATATCGCCTATAGCTTGTATGAATGTTCCATTACTATTAAAATTTATTCCAAGATACGCGTGTTCTTTCACGATTTCCAGTTTAGTTTTCTCGATGTAAAATTTTGGATTAATAGAACGATGTCTTGATCGAAATATTACACATTTAGTTTTGTCCTCATTGATTTTGAGATAATTAGTCCGCGTATATGCATTTAGTTTATCTAAACAAAGTTGTAACCCAGCAGGACTATCAGATAATAAAACAAGATCGTCGGCAAATAACAAATGATTTACCTGGCTATTGCCAATTTGCACAGGGCAGCATGTATCATTGAAAAGTTTCCCAACATCGTCTATAAATATTTTATATAACGTAGGTGACAGTATAAACCCTTGGCGTACACCACTTGTTGACAAACACGGAGGCCTCAATCATTTACAAGTTCTCACAGAATAATAACTTGAAGCATACAATGATTTCAAAATTTTATGTAAGCGTCCAGTTATTCCCATTGATGCAAGTTTATGAAAATGAAGAGTTCTATTGACAGTATCGAAAGCTTTGCGAAAGTCAACGAATGCACAATATACAGGTTTTCCAACGTTTTTGTACTTTTGTATCACCGAATGAAGAACAAACGCGCTGTCTATTGTACTTTTACCTTTACTAAACCCAATTTGGTTGTCACTTATGCTGCAGTTTGCCTCCAGCAAAGCGGTCAGACGGCGATAATTATTTTATTGAACAGCTTTCCAAGAGAAGAGCTTAATGCTATTGCACGATAGTTATTGGGATCAGCATTATCACCTTTCTTGTACAATAAATGTAATACAGACCTGCTCCATTCAGGCGGATAGTGACCGGACTGTAAAATCATATTAAACATTCTAAGAATATCATCGAGCAATATTGGCATAGTAATTAGCGTAAGCTTAATCAGTTCATTGCAGATTTGATCTGGGCCTACAGCTTTGCCATTTTTTAGAGTACGTGCAGCAGTTATAACCTATTCCGCAGATATATGCTCATTGTTTATTGGTATCTCTGAAAATCCATCAGAAGTGGACTCAATGTCTATTCGGTTTTCTGAATTGGACGGACAAAAGAGTTGTTTGAAAAAATCCACACACTTATCAGGGTCGAGTCTATTACCAGAACGGGGTTTTTCTCGTAGTTGGGCTATAACATTCCAATATTTCTCGGGATCATCACTTCATTTCACGGATTGTTCCATCTAAACTCTGCTTTAATTCCTTGCATCTATTATCAAACCATTTCCTCTTACGCGGTTGTGATTTTCGGTTGTCATGCTTCCGCTTGCAAGCGTGCATATTAACACCAGTTAATATCTCCGTATCGATTGCTGCTCGGGATACACCTGGTTGATTATTAGAATATAATTGTATTCTACAATTCCCCAATTTATCGTTGAAAGCTTGTCCGGTCAAATAGTCGATTGCTTTCTGTGGACTCATATCATTCCATATGAATCGGAGTGTTTTATTGTCGTATTTGTATTTCGTACTGGATTTGGGGAGCGAGCTGTCGTTAACTTTAAAATGTGTGACCAGTTGGCAGTGATCAGAATATTCAGTTGGAAGTTTAACACAAAAATAGTTTACAGACGAAAGAATAGTAATACAGAGCGTTTACATGGATTATGTCCAGTCTGGTGTAAATGGATTTTAGCTGGTGTCGACACTGGCCCACGAGTGATTATCCTATGAGTGAGTTGTGACATACTTACTAGAAATAGTGTGATGGCCTGGTAGGGTTTGATTGGAGCTTAACATTCTATTGTCAACATATTTCACAGCACACAACACTGGCCATAGCTAATCCCATACCTGCCAGCATCCACCCAGCAATGTTTGACCAATAAATATATCATTTGTTAACGACTGGTTCTAAGTAACTCTTTGTTCTTCGTACGTGACACCAGCATAATGAACTAGAATTCTTCGCATGCGTTATCAAGATGACTCGATACAGACATACATCTGTAAGTATAGCCGTGTGGGCTCGGGCACTAGTGTACATATAATATACACTATAGTTTCTCCATTTCTCTTTCATTCGATATGGAAGATTTGAATCTACTAGACCCGTCAAAAATGACGGGTTTATACATGTAAACGCTCTGTATTACTATGTGATATACGCTGACATGGACAAATTATAATATACTAGCAGATTAGCCCGCCACTGGTGGGATTGGTCCCATGGATTTGGTCGATCCATTATTTTTTTGTTTTTCAAGGTAACCCCAAATTTCACGTCGATGGTCCCATGCTTTGATCCGTCGAAAGGCGGGATTTGACCTTGAATTGACAATTTGAAGGTCAAGATCTGGTCGGGATCACGATTTAACCCATCGAAAACAGTCCCCGGAAAAAAGTATCCCTAGGTATCAAATTTCGTCGAAATTCGTGCGTTTTACCCGATTTGACCTTGGATTGACCATTTTGAAGGTCAAGAACAGGTCGGGGTAACGATTTGACGGTTTTGGCCCGTCCATAATAAAGCAGCACCCTTATGATCTCATACAGATAAAGCCTCTCGGCGATGAGTCAAGAGGTACGAATTAGTGCAAGTACGTTATTTACGCGATGCGTCGAAAACGGAAACATAAGACGATCGATGGAATCAACTAATAAGTATTGTTCCCGGGCAATACAAAATATCTTATGACTTGCAATGAATATCTCCTCATAGTCCACACCCTGGGGCATAACTGGGAAGTGAATACATCATTTTAGAAGGCATCGCAAGGGATGAATTGACGCCGAATCGAGTGATATTTCGAGTGACAAAAATGACGATGTCGGAAATAACAACATATCTCGAACCCGGTGGTCGTAGAAATCAATTTTTTATGGGAAAATTGACAGACTCCACGCTTTAATTGTATTAGGCAATTATCGAAGAGACATAAACGCATTTATTAACAATTTGGCCAGCCGTGGGAAGATTCGCAGAAACGAGTTATATGCAATGGAAATGCATGCATATTTCCTATGTAACGGTTTAACAGTGTCTAAACTCTCTTTATCAACGACACTGCGGATACGAACGCTCTTTAACTATTAACGCGATTAACTCCGCAGTGCCGTTTTTTGTGACTGAGAGTGGAGAACGGGTGATCTGAGCGTCTCCAAAACGCCGCGACGACCATTCCCGTGGGTTTTTACACTTAGATGGGAAGTTTGGTCTCGGGCGGTGCAGCCGTTTTCGATTCTATAAAGTACATATATATAGTCATATACGGAAGTCTCAAAATATATAGGAGATACTAGCAGGTTAGCCCGCCACTGGCGGCATTCGTCCCATGGCTTTGTTCGAAAAAGCAATTGCAACAGGTTCCGAGACACTTGTCATTTTTTAATTATTTTGTTTTTATTTATTTTTGTTTTTTATTTTTTAATATGAATTTAATGTTTTTTAAATTTAATATATTTTTTTTCGGAATTGTTTTTTTATTTTTAAATTTTTGTAATTTTAAATTGTTTTAATTAAATTTGTTGTTTCTGGCGGAAAAATTTACCCGTAGATATGCCCCCTTCCTAGGAACGACAGACAACGCATTCTTTGTTTTTTTTTAACCTGCCCGTACCCGTCCTAATGTCGTGAAATCTCTCTGCATAATATTTCGAGCGATAACATTGCATTGAATTGAAAACAAACACTTCATAACATTGCATTGAATTGAAAACAAACGCTTCCCGTCGGGAAATCTCTCTGCATAATATTTCGAGTCTGCCGTACCCGTCCGAATGTCGTGAAATCTCTCTGCATAATATTTCGAGCGATAACATTGCATTGAATTGAAAACAAACGCTTCCCGTCGTGAAATTCGAGCGACAGGCTACAGACTCCCGTCATACAGATAAGTAGATAGCGAAAACGACGCCCTTTATATAGACACTGCGGAAAACGAACGCTCTTTATATATTAACGCTATTAACTCCGAAGTGCCGATTGCGGTGATTTTGATGATTGGGAAGGGAGAAGAGGTGCTCTGAGCTTCTCCAAAACGCGAACACGACGGTGTCCGTGGGGTTTTACACTTATATACGAAATTTGAGCTCAATCTGTACACGCATTTTCGATTACATGAAGTACCCACACATATACACACACACACACACATATATATATATATATATATATATACGGAAGTCTAAAATTATAGTAGATTTTTGGTGTTTGCTTTGTCTTGCTGCGAACACCTTATTTTTCTGTGAACTATGCTGTCAGTGGAGCCCAAGAGCAATTAGTATAGGCGGACGCAATGTGAACTGCAGTCATTATGTCATGCATTTTCTACCACCTCACAAATCTAGACGAGCAACGAATATTTTCTTGTGCGGTCTGTATCGTCAGTTAACTAAAATTAGCCTTGCAGGATTGTATATAGCCCGCATCTTTGTAACAACCCCTTTGTAATTAAATGAATGTGATAAATCATTTCAATTGAGATGGAGATCCACGGTCTGATTTGACACACAATAATTCAGAATGTCCTAAGTTAAGTGAAAGAAACCGAAAACCATGTATACAAGCGTCGCAAAAATCCACAAAATCACCCATAAATAATACGTAGGAAATGATGGACAACAACTCACAATTACGAATGATGCTATGCCTATCTACGAGTTCGATTACATAAGTTACTGAGATAACTTGTCAATAGTTCAAGTATAAATGCCATTTTTTATGTTCAAGGAAATTTGTTTTCTAAAACATCATATCTGGGTTCCCCGCAAAAAATATTCGTTAATTCTGTAATGTTGTATTTTTTATTTTCGATAGGATAATTCTGATTGGATTGTTTTGAAGAAGAATGGCATGAGGGCGTATCCTTATCATGATTGATAGAGACTAACGAAGACGCGACAATCGTCAAAATTAAAATCTCGTATATAAAATATTAACATTTTACTTCTAAAAGTGTCGTATAACACCATACAATCATGTTTTCTCATCAAGTAGAACATAATTGAATATGAAAGTGTATATATTATAACAACAGTGATTTAAAGTGTTATTGTCCAAAGTTATTGGCAGATACCATCTCTAGTTTCAGAGATAACTAGTGTTGTGTGTCTCCGGAACACTTTGATTTTCCTGAGGTACGACCCGTGACATTTGTCGAAATGATGTCATGTGGCGTCGCACAAAAAACCCACACTTGCTTTGCTATATTGTTTGGACGCAACTCACAACGGTCCACCGGAGTATCTTCGGGAATGGGTGCTAAATGGTCTTTAAGTTGCCAGTTGCCAGTTGCGTGATACAAGTATTGCATGTTGACTTTGTTATGAAATGAAAGTTGTGCATGGAGTATGGAATCGAAGGAGTATACTAAGAAGACGGCGAATGAATGCAGTATATATCGTCGGTGCAAAGCAAGTGTGGGTTTTTGTTTGTGCGACGCCACATGACATCATTTCGACAAATGTCACAATGATACGTTGATACTTGAGTGCAAATACGGCCTTCGGGACCATGTTCGAGTTCTGGTTTCCTTCGAACAATCGGCGTGAAATTTGGTGAGTCATCTTTTGCGACACATTCTAGGTCGTGGTCAAAATTTGGGCTAAACACAGACAGACACAACTGGTTTTATATATGTATATCTATATTTATAAAAGAGTAAGATATGTCTGTGTTTGGCTGTCTGATCGTCTCTACATCTGTCTGTTCGTTCGCGATTTTTCTCCCAGACTCCTGGACCAATTTCAATCAAATTTGGTGTGATGACTCGTAGTACCCTGGCGGATATTAAAACGGCGTAAGTTTTAAAAAACAATTGATTAAAATACATTAATTTAATTAAAACAAACAAACACAAATCTGTTTTGTTAAATTGACAAATGAGTTCAATCTAAAGAAGAAAAGTAAATTGAAACAACACATTTTAGATAGAATTTTTTTTTTAAATATCACAATGTTTAAACGATTAGAATGTGCGCGAAGCTCATACTTGGGCCGCGCTGAATAAAGGTTTAATTTAAAATCAAAATGCGCGCTCGATGGGATCCTGTGTCAGCTAGTATAACTATATTTGAGTTGGAGTAGAATCGATGTAGTGTTTTTATCATTACAGCGACGTATTGAGGCAGTGGTTTCTTGGTGCATCTATCTTCTATCCTTATAATGCGAACATCCAGTTACGCCGGGCATTTAAACTCCGGGAGTCGATTGAATGAATGTAGCACATGACTACGTGGGCTTTTAGTGAATCCATGGATTGTTCATCCACGCATTGAAACTAAAAGTTGTACTGGATAGATCGATAGTTTTGAGAATAATAGCCGTTGTGTAATGCAAGTTACAGTTTGCTTCAACCTTTCTTGTTGTCAAGATTCCCCATTGCTACTGATATCATAAAGGTTAAAGATGGTGTGTCTCTTCTCAAATGTTCTGTTGAAATGTACATTTCGGTGTTAATGGGTCAGATAATAACCGGCAACATGTCCTTCTAACACAAAAAAATATGTTGTCTTCTGAACCAGGACACAATATGGCTACATGTATTTCTGGAGCAGTACAGCATAATATTACAAATCTATAGTTTGAAGCAGTTAGATAATGGGGGGAAACATGTCCTTGGACTAAGAAATAATTTTTTTGTTGGTATACATGTACATACAATATGTATTTGAATAGTATTTCACATCAGAGCTCATGTGTATACTCACATAAGTTGACATGTATGTTATTCAAAGGGAGGAACCTATTTAGAAAGTTTCAATGAGACAAAACTACTTCACTGGAAATGTAGTAGCAAGGTACATGTATACCAGTAAATGCTATTGGAACTAAAATAATGAATTTAATGTCTATGTCATTTACCGTTATAAATTCCAACTACATGTAATACATGTATGTAACTTGCCTAACATACCATATATGAAGATTGAATTTGCAAGTGTTTTTGAATCAAAATTTTAACCCAACTCTTGACAGTTAAGTTTTAACCCATGAAGTTTAATGAGTTTATATATTTATGTATTACACATGTGTTTCTATATTTTATCTTTAGTTAGTTTGTTTATCTTGAATAAATAAACTTATAGGGCTCCACAATCAGTTGCCTTAATGTATTATTATACGAAAACAACCCCATTGATAACAATACCCCTGCATCCCATCCAAATTTACTGCATTGTCATCCTCATCATTTCACTCTGGTATCCCCACTCAGGTGTACCTTGGTGTTATTCACCCAGGTGTTCCTTGGTGTTTCCTACCCATGTGTATCTTGGTGTTTCCCACCCGGGTGTACCATGGTGTTTTCCTACCCAGGTGTACCTTGGTGTTTCCTTACCTGGATGTACCTTGTGGTTTTCTTACCCCGGTGCATCTCAATGTTTTCACCCAGGTGTACCTTGGTGTTTTCGACCTAAGTGTTTCCCATGTGTTTCTACCAGGATATACCCCGAGTGTTCTTAAGCATGCTATACTCAATGATTTTACCCTAGTGTACCTCAGTATTTTTACCCAGGTGTAACCTGGGATACATCTGGGTGAAAATACTGGGGTATACACCAGGGTAAAACAGTCGAGTTGTACCGGCTTAAAACACCCGGGGTATACACCGGTAGAAACACCCGGGGAAAACCATTCGAAAACAACGAGGTATACCTGGGTGGAAACACTGGGAAATTCACCTGGGAAAGAAAACACCAAGGTACACCAGGGTAAGAAAACATCAAGATACACCTGGGTAGGAAACACCTGGGTGAATAACACGAAGGTACACCTGGGTGGGAAACACCCAGGTGGGAAACATCAGGGCACACACCTGGGTGAATAACACGAAGGTATACCTGGGTGGGAAACACCCATGTGGGAAACACCATGGTACATCTGGGTGTGGTCACCTGAGTAATTACACCCAGGTTTATCCACACCAGGGTTTTTATCCAGTTTCAGCTGGGTTAATCATGGTTAATCCTGGTAAAACCCGGGTTTCAGGGGGTCTTGATGGTTGGTGGATGTCTTGGTAGATAGATTGAGGTGTAAGCAGAATGAGGTCCACGTGGGGTGAATTTGGCGATGCTAGCCGGCTATGCGTGGTAGCATCACTAAATTCACCCTCTAGGGACCTCATTCTGCAAATGACAGACACACTATTTCAAGGCTTGTCTGCATGTAGCTGTGTAATCGAGAGCGGCAATTTCCTCCCTTGGATCTCGAAGACAACAGGACAACCAAACAACAGAACAGTAGAGCATTGCGTGAATGTAATAACATCCCAAATCATTCGTCCTTAACGGATATTATTCGGACAGGCCAGCACATGGACCATTTTTATGGTGTGGGTGCATGTTCAAGGGCGTAAACGTGTATGTGTGTTTGTGTTTTATGTGCTAATGTCATATTAATAGTATAGGCTATTCTGTTTTATTCGTTATTATATGCCCGGAACTGTACAGCAAATGGAAACATTAAATCAGTGTAAATCATGTGTTAGCAGGACGTGACTAGAGGGTCCCTGTAATAATAATTCTAGAACCGAACAAGCCGAAAACTAAATCTGCGAACAATACGATTTGAATGTCATCGTGACGCTGAACATCCCTAACAATTTTGGTTAGAATCATATACCAAACTCTGAAATTATGCCCTGACGGAGTCCGCTTATAAGATAAGATCAGATTCATTTCGATTAAACATACATGTACATATCAATTACAGTACATACAACCTATATGATAACATAGTAAATTCTAATGTAAATATTATGCTCACTGCATGTGGTACTAAATCTAAAATAGAAAAGTTGTAAGCTATATTGTAATGTACATGTGTACATAACAATCATGAGAGTATAAACGTGTTTCACAGTGAAGTGTATATTACCAATAGCAGTAAGTATGTTGTATGTATAGTATGTATATACACACATGGTAAATCGATAACCAAAGGACGATGATTGGTTCCTACAAGTAACTGTTAATTGCTTTGTAGCATTACTCCAGCCACGTGCACAAAAACTCCACCCACCCAACGCGCAATTACGAACACCCAGTCTGACGCCCCAACTAACATACACGTGCTTCCATACACGAGAGCCACATGCACACACCATATACCCCACCACAACAAACCCAACCCACAGCACACACGCCCCATGTGCACGTGTGGTCAAGGCATCACGTAACCATTCATTCACCTTTTTGAAATCGCATATTTGAATGCTGAGATGGATGTTCATTTCATAATAAAATCCATTCAAATGCACACAGTATTTCGAACGTGTTATGGATTCATATTTCAGACATTCATTCGCAGTCCAAATGATCAGTCTCAGATACACATAAAAACATGGGAAAACTCATCAGAATTCCTTAAGGGCTTTGTGGACCCAATTTTTCCAAAATTTGATCGAGTCCAAATTAAGGAATCTGTTCATGTATATTGGTAATCACAGAAAACGTGCACATTGATGCAACGTTTTAAGAGTATACTTCATGGTGGATTATGTTAGAAATACAAAATGTGAGCTGTATAGAGATTTAAAAAAAATATATTTACATGCAATAGTCCAAGAAAAACAAAGTCCATATCTAAGAATCAAATATGGGAATGTGTACTGAACACTGTGATGAATGATGTACTATAAAAAAATATGATATTTATTGAGTGTTCTTTGAAAACATTACTTTGAACCAGTTGTTGACAAATGATATAATAACTTCATGCTATGGTTGACTGAGAGCCAGCAATTTATGGGTCAACTTTTCGTGGATAGAATAGAATAGAATTTATTAGCAAGAACATCCATATATAAGGACAGATTGCTGAGAATATATAATGAATAAACAATCAAATAGCAAACATGGCGAAAAGTAGTACAAACGCGTTCAAATAATAATACAAATGAAACTGATCAATCACATCGCGGCAATCTACGACGTAATGATTGCTTAATTGCTTACAGTTGTGCTGCGACTGTAAATACAATATCACAGTTACCGCCGGAGGCCATTGGTATCCAATAACCGTAAGCCAATTAGATGTCATTGCAAAAATCAGATCTCAATGCAAAGAACCTCCGGATCAGATTACATACACCTGCACAAATTTCGGACAATCATTGGTCATAATCACTTTAAATTTCTCTAGTGGACAAAGTTTATCATATCAAAATGGTGGTGTACAGATCTAATCATCGATACTAAATCATTCCTAAGACCCGCGTAAAGCGAGCAGTCCATCAGAAAGTGAAATTCATCTTCTATAGAGCCAAGTTTACAAAATAAACATATTCTTTTCTCTACATCTACCGGGGGGGGGGGGGGGGTTACATGTCTGCCTTTTTCTATGAGTAATGGGTGATTACTAATCCGAAAACGAGCGAATGCGGTTCTATCCTCTATTGTGCTAGTGTAAATAAGGTAAGGTTCGATATTGTAGTCATGTTTAAAAGGTCGATACGTTCTCAGTTTATTTCTTCATGTGAGTGAGGCTTCGTCGCGGAGGCTTATTTGGAAGTCAGAAACATGGTTCGCCTTCGTAGTTATTTTGAATTTGCTTAGTGTTGGACTCAGGTTCCCTGGGTTGCGCGGTATGTATAGTCCTGACGCCTTTAGTGATGCAAATGGGGACTTACATACGGACCATACTCGCTGTTCTTCGACCGCTTCGTTTAATAATTTGCTGTCGTTGCGGTACGATAACTTTATGGCATACGACGCCATTCGACTAATCACATCAGTGTATATTGGATATATACCTAATTCAGCACGCACAGCGTTATTCGACGCATTTCGCCCTGCATGTAGTATTTGTTTACATAATTTTACCTGAAGCTTTTCACATGGCATACGTTCGTGATTAAACGGTGTTATTTCAACGCCCCATAGTTCATAGTTCACTGCCATACAGAATAATTGGTTTGATGAGTTTATCGTAAGGTTTTTTATATGTGCGCAAAGAGAGTGTTGCTTTATCGTTGCATGCACTTCTTAATGCAAATAAGGCTTTGCGAGCTTTAGCGCTCATATCGCCTATAGCTTGTATGAATGTTCCATTACTATTAAAATTTATTCCAAGATACGCGTATTCTTTCACGATTTCCAGTTTAGTTTTCTCGATGTAAAATTTTGGATTAATAGAACGATGTCTTGATCGAAATATTATACATTTAGTTTTGTCCTCATTGATTTTGAGATAATTAGTCAGCGTATATGCATTTAGTTTATCTAAACAAAGTTGTAACCCAGCAGGACTATCAGATAATAAAACAAGATCGTCGGCAAATAACAAATGATTTACCTGGCTATTGCCAATTTGCACAGGGCAGCATGTATCATTGAAAAGTTTCCCAACATCGTCTATAAATATTTTAAATAACGTAGGTGACAGTATAAACCCTTGGCGTACACCACTTGTTGACAAACACGGAGGCCTCAATCCTTTACAAGTTCTCACAGAATAATAACTTGAAGCATACAATGATTTCAAAATTTTATGTAAGCGTCCAGTTATTCCCATTGATGCAAGTTTATGAAAAAGAAGAGTTCTATTGACAGTATCGAAAGCTTTGCGAAAGTCAACGAATGCACAATATACAGGTTTTCCAACGTTTTTGTACTTTTGTATCACCGAATGAAGAACAAACGCGCTGTCTATTGTACTTTTACCTTTACTAAACCCAATTTGGTTGTCACTTATGCTGTAGTTTGCCTCCAGCAAAGCGGTCAGACGGCGATAATTATTTTATTGAACAGCTTTCCAAGAGAAGAGCTTAATGCTATTGCACGATAGTTATTGGGATCAGCATTATCACCTTTCTTGTACAATAAATGTAATACAGACCTGCTCCATTCAGGCGGATAGTGACCGGACTGTAAAATCATATTAAACATTCTAAGAATATCATCGAGCAATATTGGCATAGTAATTAGCGTAAGCTTAATCAGTTCATTGCAGATTTGATCTGGGCCTACAGCTTTGCCATTTTTTAGAGTACGTGCAGCAGTTATAACCTATTCCGCAGATATATGCTCATTGTTTATTGGTATCTCTGAAAATCCATCAGAAGTGGACTCAATGTCTATTCGGTTTTCTGAATTGGACGGACAAAAGAGTTGTTTGAAAAAATCCACAGACTTATCAGGGTCGAGTCTATTACCAGAACGGGGTTTTTGTCGTAGTTGGGCTATAACATTCCAATATTTCTTGGGATCATCACTTCATTTCACGGATTGTTCCATCTAAACTCTGCTTTAATTCCTGGCATCTATTATCAAACCATTTCCTCTTACGCGGTTGTGATTTTCGGTTGTCATGCTTCCGCTTGCAAGCGTGCATATTAACACCAGTTAATATCTCCGTATCGATTGCTGCTCGGGATACACCTGGTTGATTATTAGAATATAATTGTATTCTACAATTCCCCAATTTATCGTTGAAAGCTTGTCCCGTCAAATAGTCGATTGCTTTCTGTGGACTCATATCATTCCATATGAATCGGAGTGTTTTATTGTCGTATTTGTATTTCGTACTGGATTTGGGGAGCGAGCTGTCGTTAACTTTAAAATGTGTGACCAGTTGGCAGTGATCAGAATATTCAGTTGGAAGTTTAACACAAAAATAGTTTACAGACGAAAGAATAGTAATACAGAGCGTTTACATGGATTATGTCCAGTCTGGTGTAAATGGATTTTAGCTGGTGTCGACACTGGCCCACGAGTGATTATCCTATGAGTGAGTTGTGACATACTTACTAGAAATAGTGTGATGGCCTGGTAGGGTTTGATTGGAGCTTAACATTCTATTGTCAACATATTTCACAGCACACAACACTGGCCATAGCTAATCCCATACCTGCCAGCATCCACCCAGCAATGTTTGACCAATAAATATATCATTTGTTAACGACTGGTTCTAAGTAACTCTTTGTTCTTCGTACGTGACACCAGCATAATGAACTAGAACTCTTCGCATGCGTTATCAAGATGACTCGATACAGACATACATCTGTAAGTATAGCCGTGTGGGCTCGGGCACTAGTGTACATATAATATACACTATAGTTTCTCCATTTCTCTTTCATTCGATATGGAAAATTTGAATCTACTAGACCCGTCAAAAATGACGGGTTTATACATGTAAACGCTCTGTATTACTATGTGCTATACGCTGACATGGACAACTTATAATATACTAGCAGATTAGCCCGCCACTGGTGGGATTGGTCCCATGGATTTGGTCGATCCATTATTTTTTTGTTTTTCAAGGTAACCCCAAATTTCACGTCGATGGTCCCATGCTTTGATCCGTCGAAAGGCGGGATTTGACCTTGAATTGACAATTTGAAGGTCAATATCTGGTCGGGATCACGATTTAACCCATCGAAAACAGTCCCCGGAAAAAAGTACCCCTAGGTATCAAATTTCGTCGAAATTCGTGCGTTTTACCCGATTTGACCTTGGATTGACCATTTTGAAGGTCAAGGTCAGGTCGGGGTAACGATTTGACGGTTTTGGCCCGTCCAAAATAAAGCAGCACCCTTATGATCTCATACAGATAAAGCCTCTCGGCGATGAGTCAAGAGGTACGAATTAGTGCAAGTACGTTATTTACGCGATGCGTCGAAAACGGAAACATAAGACGATCGATGGAATCAACTAATAATTATTGTTCCCGGGCAATAAAAAATATCTTATGACTTGCAATAAATCTCTCCTCATAGTCCACACCCTGGGGCATAACTGGGAAGTGAAGACATCATTTTAGAAGGCATCGCAAGGGATGAATTGACGCCGAATCGAGTGATATTTCGAGTGACAAAAATGACGATGTCGGAAATAACAACATATCTCGAACCCGGTGGTCGTAGAAATCAATTTTTTATGGGAAAATTGACAGACTCCACGCTTTAATTGTATTAGGCAATTATCGAAGAGACATAAACGCATTTATTAACAATTTGGCCAGCCGTGGGAAGATTCGCAGAAACGAGTTATATGCAATGGAAATGCATGCATATTTCCTATGTAACGGTTTAACAGTGTCTAAACTCTCTTTATCAACGACACTGCGGATACGAACGCTCTTTAACTATTAACGCGATTAACTCCGCAGTGCCGTTTTTTTGTGACTGAGAGTGGAGAACGGGTGATCTGAGCGTCTCCAAAACGCCGCGACGACCATTCCCGTGGGTTTTTACACTTAGATGGGAAGTTTGGTCTCGGGCGGTGCAGCCGTTTTCGATTCTATAAAGTACATATATATAGTCATATACGGAAGTCTCAAAATATATAGGAGATACTAGCAGGTTAGCCCGCCACTGGCGGCATTCGTCCCATGGCTTTGTTCGAAAAAGTAATTGCAACAGGTTCCGAGACACTTGTCATTTTTTAATTATTTTGTTTTTATTTATTTTTGTTTTTTATTTTTTAATATGAATTTAATGTTTTTTAAATTTAATATACTTTTTTTTCTGAATTGTTTTTTTATTTTTAAATTTTTGTAATTTTAAATTGTTTTAATTAAATTTGTTGTTTCTGGCGGAAAAATTTACCCGTAGATATGCCCCCTTCCTAGGAACGACAGACAACGCATTCTTTGTTTTTGTCTTTAACCTGCCCGTACCCGTCCTAATGTCGTGAAATCTCTCTGCATAATATTTCGAGCGATAACATTGCATTGAATTGAAAACAAACACTTCATAACATTGCATTGAATTGAAAACAAACGCTTCCCGTCGGGAAATCTCTCTGCATAATATTTCGAGTCTGCCGTACCCGTCCTAATGTCGTGAAATCTCTCTGCATAATATTTCGAGCAATAACATTGCATTGAATTGAAAACAAACGCTTCCCGTCGTGAAATTCGAGCGACAGGCTACAGACTCCCGTCATACAGATAAGTAGATAGCGAAAACGACGCTCTTTATATAGACACTGCGGAAAACGAACGCTCTTTGTATATTAACCATATTAACACCGAAGTGCCGATTGCGTTGATTTTGATAATTGGGAAGGGAGAAGAGGTGCTCTGAGCTTCTCCAAAACGCGAACACGACGGTGTCCGTGGGGTTTTACACTTATATACGAAATTTGAGCTCAATCTGTACACGCATTTTCGATTACATGAAGTACCCACACATATACACACACACACACACACATATATATATATATATATATACGGAAGTCTAAAATCATAGTAGATTTTTGGTGTTTGCTTTGTCTTGCTGCGAACACCTTATTTTTCTGTGAACTATGCTGTCAGTGGAGCCCAAGAGCAATTAGTATAGGCGGACGCAATGTGAACTGCAGTCATTATGTCATGCATTTTCTACCACCTCACAAATCTAGACGAGCAACGAATATTTTCTTGTGCGGTCTGTATCGTCAGTTAACTAAAATTAGCCTTGCAGGATTGTATATAGCCCGCATCTTTGTAACAACCCCTTTGTAATTAAATGAATGTGATAAATCATTTCAATTGAGATGGAGATCCACGGTCTGATTTGACACACAATAATTCAGAATGTCCTAAGTTAAGTGAAAGAAACCGAAAACCATGTATACAAGCGTCGCAAAAATCCACAAAATCACCCATAAATAATACGTAGGAAATGATGGACAACAACTCACAATTACGAATGATGCTATGCCTATCTACGAGTTCGATTACATAAGTTACTGAGATAACTTGTCAATAGTTCAAGTATAAATGCCATTTTTTTATGTTCAAGGAAATTTGTTTTCTAAAACATCATATCTGGGTTCCCCGCAAAAAATATTCGTTAATTCTGTAATGTTGTATTTTTTATTTTCGAAACCGTCCCCGATAGGATAATTCTGATTGGATTGTTTTGAAGAAGAATGGCTTGAGGGCGTATCCTTATCATGATTGATAGAGACTAACGAAGACGCGAAAATCGTCAAAATTAAAATCTCGTATATAAAATATTAACATTTTACTTCTAAAAGTGTCGTATAACACCATACAATCATGTTTTCTCATCAAGTAGAACATAATTGAATATGAAAGTGTATATATTATAACAACAGTGATTTAAAGTGTTATTGTCCAAAGTTATTGGCAGATACCATCTCTAGTTTCAGAGATAACTAGTGTTGTGTGTCTCCGGAACACTTTGATTTTCCTGAGGTACGACCCGTGACATTTGTCGAAATGATGTCATGTGGCGTCGCACAAAAAACCCACACTTGCTTTGCTATATTGTATGGACGCAACTCACAACGGTCCACCGGAGTATCTTCGGGAATGGGTGCTAAATGGTCTTTAAATGATTACAATGCTCATGAAACAACAACACTCTATCGGAAAGCCACCCCTATTGTGATCACAATAATCCAAGTCCCATAAAAATCACGTAATAAATAAGCCGAGAAATAAATAAATAAAACCGCCACCTGTTGTCGGCTATCTCCGTCGCAAAACCTCGCATGACGTCAAGCGAGGTAAACTAATTAAAAACACGGAATCGGGAGTCGGGAGTTAATTGTGTCTACCTATATGACGATGGAAAATCCGTAATAGACATCAGCGCGTGATGGAATTACTGCGGGGCATATCAATAGCACTGTGTACACATGGTTAATTGTCATCGCGCGGTGAATTATATTCACTTGCGATTTGTCTTAAGCGCTGTTTGGAAAGTTATTGTTTTGACAAAAAAACCACAGAAGGCCGATTGAGCGGGGTAGGTAACACTTTCGTGTCGAAAATAAAGCTTATAAAAACACGAGCAGGCATGTGAACTCTATTCGGGCGCGTGTTCACGGTGTTTTTTTTTAATTTTCCGTATATATGCCCCGAGTGTCCCGTATTTACAATAATTCATTCCTAACAATGCCATATAAATGCAGTGTTTTCGGCTATGGCCGGTCTAGTGACTCTCAGCTAGGTATAATGCTGTATTCATTTCCAAACGATGTTCGTTTACGTGCCATTTGGCGGGATTTCTGTGGGAAACCCGTTGCGCAAAATCAGAAACCGATTACATATACCAAATAAAGAGCGTTTAATTTGACAAGTCAGTCATGGTTACGAATACATACAATTGCAGTTAAAGTGGAGAGTATGTTGAATGATTCCCAATTTCCTTCACCATGGCTCAATAAAGAGCGTTCCATGTTAAGAGTTTTCCTAATATGGTACGAATAAAAAGAGTTTAATAAAGCGGAAATTGCTATGACTTGGAAGGATATATAAAGCATGCATATCGGAAGTACGTGTACATGTATTGGCCTGTATTGGTGTAATCAGTAAAAAATCACGATGACAACTGTTCTAAGTCCAGTCCCTTTACATTGATGCAATAAAGAGCGTTCACTATTACGATATATTGCGAATAAAGAACGATTGTATATGTGCTTAAATAATAAACCGGATTATTATCCCTCCGTTAAAAAGTGTTATATATGATTGGATGTTTAAACGAACACGGCGAACGTTTATATATCTTATAATCCTATTGTTATGCGTAATTGACACATAGAGGTCGAGTTATGACCTGCATATTCAATAGACCGCATCGCTAGAGTGTTAATTTTATAGGCCAATAACCACGCATAAACGCAGTGATTTCATCAGTGATAGTCGGCAAGATAGTTTGGGGGTAGGGGAAGCAATATTCCGAAATATATATAAACACCATATTGCCCTAATATATACATGATTCATAATCAAGAAAAATGAACTTATCATATCATATTGTCAATGAATGACTTGATTATAATTGATTACATCCGACAGCAATAAACCGATTTTTTTAGTTTTACCGCGTTACGATAAATTAAAACGAAACGCTCTTTATTGACACAAGACAAAAGTCATCTGGAAATTGGAATGTTTACGAGATGATAATTACCTAATAACTGTGCAAGTGTTCGCATATATATGCAATCTTTATATGAATATATAATATATAATATAACTTGGACTATTCCGGTAACGAAAAAACATATATAAAAACGAGCACGTGTTTATATAGATAAATGCGCGCAAAACTGAATAATATACGGGCATGGTTTTATAGTAACAACACATCGCGATACATATAATAATACTGAATACCACGATAAAGACATTTAATTACGAGAACGGTGATGTTTTCGGAAAAGTTTTGCATTCGTAGTGTGATAACGCGACAATCTTCAAAGGCCGCGATCGACTACATGCAAACTTAAAATACTGCTGTAGCGTATCTATGCGTTGTCGATGGGTTACCACGTGTTCGATCACGTACTATGCTTCTGTTTACATGTGACAAACACGTGCTCGGGCCGATGATCACGTGACTTCGTCTACAACAAGATCTTCGGCTAACTTCGGAATTTTTTTATAATCGTTATAAAAATAACGAATGGCGGCCGAATATTAGATTATATGCGCCCAATGGACATTATATATATATATTATCAATATATTGAAAGAAAATATTATTGTTTTTTCAGCACCCTATTCCTTTAAGTTGCCAGTTGCGTGATACAAGTATTGCATGTTGACTTTTTTATGAAATGAAAGTTGTGCATGGAGTATGGAATCGAAGGAGTATACTAAGAAGACGGCGAATGAATGCAGTATATATCGTCGGTGCAAAGCAAGTGTGGGTTTTTGTTTGTGCGACGCCACATGACATCATTTCGACAAATGTCACAATGATACGTTGATACTTGAGTGCAAATACGGCCTTCGGGACCATGTTCGAGTTCTGGTTTCCTTCGACCAATCGGCGTGAAATTTGGTGAGTCATCATTTGCGACACATTCTAGGTCGTGGTCAAAATTTGGGCTAAATTGGAGGTAAGAGTGAAAAAGTTATAAACACGCGAAAGGCCTGACCGATTTTCCCACACACAGACAGACACAACTGGTTTTATATATGTATATCTATATTTATAAAAGAGTAAGATATGTCTGTGTTTGGCTGTCTGATCGTCTCTACATCTGTCTGTTCGTTCGCGATTTTTCTCCCAGACTCCTGGACCAATTTCAATCAAATTTGGTGTGATGACTCGTAGTACCCTGGCGGATATTAAAACGGCGTAAGTTTTAAAAAACAATTGATTAAAATACATTAATTTAATTAAAACAAACAAACACAAATCTGTTTTGTTAAATTGACAAATGAGTTCAATCTTAAAAAGAAAAGTAAATTGAAACAACACATTTTAGATAGAAGTTTTTTTTTAAATATCACAATGTTTAAACGATTAGAATGTGCGCGAAGCTCATACTTGGGCCGCGCTGAATAAAGGTTTAATTTAAAATCAAAATGCGCGCTCGATGGGATCCTGTGTCAGCTAGTATAACTATAATTGAGTTGGAGTAGAATCGATGTAGTGTTTTTTATCATTACAGCGACGTATTGAGGCAGTGGTTTCTTGGTGCATCTATCTTCTATCCTTATAATGCGAACATCCAGTTACGCCGTGCATTTAAACACCGGGAGTCGATTGAATGAATGTAGCACATGACTACGTGGGCTTTTAGTGAATCCATGGATTGTTCATCCACGCATTGAAACTAAAAGTTGTACTGGATAGATCGATAGTTTTGAGAATAATAGCCGTTGTGTAATGCAAGTTACATTTTGCTTCAACCTTTCTTGTTGTAAAGATTCCCCATTAGAGCTATTATGTACATAAAGAAACGTGTTCGTTGAATTTGAATTGAAATACCACATCACCCGGGAATTGAAGCTTTGGTGCAGACTGCAACATTATGTAGATTGTCCTATATAATATATTTTGGTCCATAATTATCTCTAAAATATCCTTGTGTTGTTATCTACGCGCACACGTATGGAACGGGCAATATAACATAACCGTGGACCAAATACCTTTGTGCTATAGATCATTTGTATATATACAGTATTGAGATACAGGTCGTATTGGATCATCTGCGATCGCATGGCAGCCCTATTACTTGGACCAGAAACGCGGATGTCATGGCTTTTCTCTGCCTTGTTGTTGTCGTTCATGGCGGACGTGGGGTGCACCAACTTTCGGAAAAGAGTCACGAAGAATGGCGATATGATGGTCGGTGCACAGTTGTATTCTGCGGCGGCCTCTGGTGGGATAGAATGCGGATCGAGGTGCACTGATACAGAAGGCTGCACCCACTTTGGGTACAACTCAGAAATGAACCAGTGCGTTCTCTTTGGTGGCGGATCCGGGGGAAACAGTATCATCATAAGTCATGCAATGGAAACCTTCGGTGAGTACTATCATTTTGGGAAGGGACTTTGCGACGTCACCTATTTGTTGGACAATAATAATATGTATTGTCACATGTTCATTGTGGAACATCGGTTAATCTATTTTGGCGTGTTATGTGGTGCCAACAGTCGTAATGCTGCGTCGTTTGATATTATATTGCAATGATATCTGCATTCCTAAAGTTGTCTTCAAAGTTGAAAACAGGAAATCCCATTGCCAATCTAATAACCCAATTAGGATATGATATCCCTCACAAATAATAACGCCTTGCAGCATGTTACGGCCAACTATTGGCAAACTGAAAATGGTTAAATGCGCAGATACAAGCACGCCTGGTTTTGTACGGTTATATGTTGTGAATACATGCGCATATATAATAATCTGGCTACCCGCTCCTGACCGCTGAACTGTTATCCAGTTCGACAAATCTCATTTATGACAACAGTTATATATAAATTATATATGAAATTACATGTACACATGACAATTGTGATGAATACATATGATGAGTATATGGTGCTGCAACACTGTCATGGAAAATGTTCTCCCTCAGTCGTCATATCAGTCTTGGCTATATATATTCGCTTATATCAGATATATCTACAGCCGTCTTATCAAGCTAAGATCAATGGGCCAATTTCAAATTTAATCCCAGAAGCTTGTCCTGATTAGTCTAACTATTTCGAGATCTAGCATTAACTCACTGTATACGTTACCAAATGTGCAACATATCCTCGCGCACATAATCGATATAATGTGAAATAGGTAAATAGTGTAATCATTTCATTCTGAAATAAGCAGATAATGGACTCTTACCCATTGTTTCGTTCCATAGCGCGGACCACCGTGAAAACACATGTTAAAGAGCGTACACATGAGCAGTCGTGAGTTGGCTTATTTGTCTCATTGTCCGCACATAATCTGGTTAGAATCCCTTATTATGAGTAGATAATGTAACTAAAATGTTCTAATTTTCAGCTCATTATCGACTCAAAATGAGGTGATTTTAATCAAAATTTTGTACCTGTTATAAGCAGATAATGTGTTGGTTTTCGAGATAACAGGCTGAATTTTGTTCTTCCACTACGTGATAGGTGATGTTATACTATTATGTTTAGTTTTATAAGGAGAGACCCATTTAATGTTGTTTTAACATATACATAAAACATTGTTATGCAAATAAAACTGCCAGCCGGACTACATTCTTATATCACGCAGCTATTACATTAGTGTTGTGGCCAGGACTGGCGCCTTCACGAAGTATACACACGTAGACTGTTATACCTTACGGGCGTATGCTCAACATGGATTGTGAGAATTACAACTCCAATATAGGTTTATGCATGGTTTAGTAGCACAAGTAGCGTTTACAGTTGCAATATGCTGAAAACTATTACAGAGGCTTTTACAGTGTTACATCAAAATATTAAATGCGGATGTAACAAACGTGTATTGGCCATTCGACAACCCACCCACCACCCACCCTATATACCTTCTTGAAATTAATGTATGAGGTGTCCACGCCTGAGCTATGTTAGGAGGTGGACCTTTTAGATGGACCTACACAGAGAACTACTTAATTGTTAAGCTAACATTCCACATGAAAGAATATATGTTGTATGATGACCACATCAGGCGTATAATACAACAATACAATCCGGATTAACTTAGTGATGCACCAACAACTACTATATATCTTGTCGATGAAAAGAGTAATAAATATATCTATCTATCTATCTGTCGTTCTAATGTGGATTGGTGAATTGCTTAATTAAGATAGCTAACATGATTAATCCAGATAATTAAGTTGATTAATCAAGATAGTAAGTTGATTAATCAAGATTTCTAAATTGAATATTCAAGATAGCTAAGTTGATTAATAAAGATAATTAAGTTGATATCCAGATAATTAAGTTAGCTAAAGTAGCTAAATTGTAGTATTTGTTTACAAATTACGTAATTCCCAAGTGGTTTAGGCATAGACATATAAATCAGAGAGGTGCCAGACAAGTCTTAGGGTACGTTCATACACTGGCAAGTTTGCACATTATCGTTTGCAGGTATTTCGTCGTAGAAAAAGATATGGTGCCAGAATATGAATGGAAACTAGCATATAAAACGCACCTGTACCACACCTAACTACATGCGAAGTAAAATCCCCGTAGTTCCACCTGTAGCGATGCTACCAAACTTTACCTGTAAATAGCGTGCAATTTTCTCGCAAGAATCAATCATACAGGTATTTGCAGGCAAATGTCAGTAGCGCCGTTACAAGTGGAACTACAGAACTTTTACTTCTGATGTCGTTCACTTTGGTAAAGATGCATGTTATATGCATGTTTACTTTCATATTATGGCACCATGTGGTTTTCTATGATGAAATGCCCGCAAAAACATACCGTGCAAACTTGCCAGCGTATGGACGTACCCTTAGCGTCGCTAATCACAGTTAGAGAAACCCTCATTTGCATACCCAATAAGATAGCGCTATCCAATCTCTCATTGGTTACTCTTATCGAGAAAATTATTGGCGCAGTTAATTAACAAGAAAAACATAGTCACAAATGGTTACGCCACCGAGATCATACAAGAAAACCCGCGAAAACAAAACAAAATCACATTTAATGTTTTAAGTTATTTCCTTCATAAAAAGAATCTTCGTGATAATGAACCCTCTCAATACTTTAGAATATAGAATTAACCTTAAAATAACAAAAACCTTCGGAACACAGAACCTTTGGAATAACGAACCTTCGGATTGGTTAACCTTCGGAATAGCGAACATTCAGAGAAATTTCGGAATAGTGGACCTTCGGGATAGTGAACATTCGGAATAGAGACATGCCCCCCTATATTCATATTATATGCCCATATTTCAAAGGTATGGACCCATAAAATTCTAAATTTGGCCCTTAAAATGTTGAACTCCAAATTGGAGCCCACACAGAACATCACTTAAGTCAACTGTACCTGTGTCATGTCCCAATACGGGAGGGTCCATATATACCACAACATTCATATTATATTCCAAGAATTCAACGATACGGGCCCACGTAATGACATTAAATCTCAAGAAAACCCGCGAAAACAAAACAAAATCACATTCAATATTCTAAGTTAAGTTATTTCCTCCAGTATCTGTATCGGTATGCGCGCAGGATCAGTTCGGATGTGAGCGCACACTCCATAAAAAGAATCTTTGTGAAAATGAACCCTCTCAAATTAGTCTCAATACTTTAGAATATAGAATTAACCTAAAAATAACAAAAACCTTCGGAATAGAGAACCTTCGGAATAGCGGACCTTCGGGATAGCGAACCTTCATAATAGAAACATGTCCCCACAATTACACCGGTGACGTAAACACATGTGCTAATCTTTGTCGTACTATCGTAAATATCGGTACGATTTATACTCAAGTACGACATAACCATAATAATACAATCGTCCAGTGGATTATCGATCGACCACACAATATGAGAACCTCTACACCAGTGTACACCCACTGTGTGGCGGTAATGAGCTATCACACCTAATTTTCCCGCGAATTCTTTGTATTGTCATTCAGTAAATTGACTCCAACTTAGAAAGGTCCTCCGATGGGGTCGTCCTGTTCATCCGGCATCTATTGTTTCCGATATGTGTTGTGGTAGGTGTCATAATCCTCAACATCATAGAGTTGCCGACTATAGTTTTTATCACTGGGAATTGGTGGTGATGTCGAATGTCGCGGGGGATTGGGCGATGATGTCCGAAATATCTATATATATAAAACCCGCCGTCTCTCTCTGTGTGTGTGTGTATAACTCGGTCACGCTTTTGGCGCGTTTATAACTTTTCAACCATGCATCCAATGTGGCCCAAATTTGTACCACGACCTATAGTGTGTCATAAAAGGTGACTCACCAAATTTCACGCCGATTGGTCAAAGAAAACCTGAGATCTAACATGGTCCCCAAATGCAGCATTTGCACTCAAGTAGACACTATTTCTTATGACGTTTGTCAAAATGACGTCATTGACATCGAACGCAAACCAACACTTGCTTTGCTATTGTATGCGAAACTTCCATGCGCTCTACCAAAGCGTTGTTGGAAATAGGCGCTAAATTAATGTGTCAGTTCAGGTTCAGTGTGAATTTAGGTAACGAATGTTGATTTTGTCGCGGAAGTGCATGTATAGTGGGTTGTACATAGCGTCAAGACTCGAACGTTCTACCGTCGTTGGTAATGGGTGGATGTAGTGGTGTGCAGAGTCAAGACTCGAACGTTCGTCATTGGGAATGGGTGCTAATATGGTATTTTAATTTGCCAGTTGGGTTTGAACATAAGTAAAGAATGCTGTCTTTGATACGAAAGTTGTGCATTGGGTGTGGAATCGAAAAAGTACCGGTAAACACGGAAGATGGCGAATGGACACAGTCTGACCTCCCGCCAGTGGGTACCGTGAACTCGCCGGAACTCAGTTGTAAAAAGCACATTCCCGGAACAGGCCTAATAATAGGGCCTACAGTGTAACCAATACTGCCGACGCTAATTAATGCTCTTTTAATCTTTCTGTTGAGTGCAGGCCCCTCCCCCGCTAAATAAAGGTTCCGAATTGAGCCTGTTTCAGTTAGTATAGATTAAGTAAAATATCTTGATTGTTGCGTTCCATATATGTGCATGCATATACGTGGGTTGGGGAGATGATGGGGGGGGGGGGGCAAAAATACAGTTTTATTGAAATAAAGTGTTCATACAAATGGGACACGCAGTGCAGGGCGTGTGATCAATATGCTGCATGTTGAATACAGGGTTCGTTTAAAATGTGCTGCAAGATCCCTATACATGTATGTGCGCGAAGCTCATGCAGTTTAAGATCATATAACGTGCGCGAAGCGCAGAAAGGGGCTGTAGGCCCCCCCCCCTCTAAAAAAAAGATTCCGAATTGAGCCTGTTTCAGTTAGTATAGATAAAGTAAAATATTTTGATTGTTGCGTTCCATATATGTGCATGCATATACGTGGGTTGGGGAGATGATGGGGTGGGGGTCAAAATACAGTTTTATTGAAATAAAGTGTTCATACAAACGGGCCGTGCAGTGCAGACGTGTGATCATTAGGCGGCATGCTGAATACAGGTTCCAAAGGGGGTCCGTTCATAATGTGCAGCATGCAAGCTCCCGAATGTAGGCTCCTGAATTGAGTATGTTTCAGTTGGTGCGTAGTATTTAAATAATATACTGATTTTGTTTCGTTCAATATGTGCATGCGCATATGTGGACTGGGTGTACATAGAAATACAGTTTTAGTGAAATAAAGTGTTCCAACGCGCATCCAGTAACAAAAAGGAGAAGCATGACCAGTCCATGTGTCCATGAACGCGGAAGATTGCGAATGGACGCAGTCTGACCTCCCGCCAGTGCATGGGTACCGTGAACTCAGTAAATTCGCCGGAACTCAGTTAGAAAAAGCACATTCCCGGGGCAGGCCTAATAATAGGGCCTACAGTGTAAACAATACTGCCGACGCTAATTAATGCTCTTTTAATCTTTCGGTTGAGTGCAAATCTGATAAAACAATAAATGTTTAAAAGATCACAATGCGCGAAGCGCACGCAGTTTATGTGCGCGAAGTTCTCAAAGGGGCTGCAGGCCCCTCCCCCGCTAAATAAAGGTTCCGAATTGAGCCTGTTTCAGTTAGTATAGATTGAGTAAAATATATTGATTGTTGCGTTCCATATATGTGCATGCATATACGTGGGTTTGGGGAGATGATGGTGGGGGGGGGGGGGGGGGCAAACATACAGTTTTCATACAAATGGGCCGCACAGTGCAGGGCGTGTGATCAATATGCTGCATGCATAATACATGATCCAAAGGAGGTCCGTTTAGAATATGCTGCAAGCTCCTTATATGTGCGCGAAGCTCACGCAGTTTAAGATCATATAATGTGCGCGAAGCGCAGGAAGGGGCTGTAGGCCCCTCCCCTCTAAATAAAGATTCCGAATTGAGCCTGTTTCAGTTAGTATAGATAAAGTAAAATATTTTTATTGTTGCGTTCCATATGTGCATTCATATACATGGGTTCGGGGTAAAAATACAGTTTTATTGAAATAAAGTGTTCATACAAACGGGCCGCGCAGTGCAGGTGATTATTAGACGGCATGCTGAACACAGGTTCCAAGGGGGGGGGGGGGGGGTCCGTTCAAAATGTGCAGCAAGCTCCCGAATGAAGGCTCCTGAATTGAGTATGTTTCAGTTGGTGCATAGTATTTTAATAATATACTGATTTTGTTTCGTTCAATATGTGCATGCGCATATGTGGACTGGGTGTGTAGAAATACAGTTTTAGTGAAATAAAGTGTTCCAACGCGCATCCAGTAACAAAAAGGAGAAGCATGACAATTCCATGTGTCCATGAACGCGGACACTAGAAAATAACAAAGAACATTTATATAACCGTCATTTTGTGACGGGCAACCCCCTAGTATATATATTTTTTTCAAGTATAGTTGACTCGGATGAAATGAAATCCACGTACACATATGATATATTTCAACAAATTTATTAAATAGTCAGTATATATATATAACAAATACCATCAACATAACATAACATATATACATTAATTATGGATGCTATTAGAAACTGAATCCATATACTCCAGAACGTCTATTTCTCCTGCGCCGAAAACTCTCTTGAAGTGTCCGATTGAATTATCTACCTTTCGATATATCATCTTCCGTGGCCCAAGCTTCCCACCTGCTCTTAGCTGGATGATGGTTGATTCTTGGAAGGCTTGCTCTTTCTTCAGGAAATCAATCATCCTGAAGATATTCGGATGGGAGCAGGGTAGCACCAACTGAAGTTTTCGGTGCCAACCTTCGACGTGATTTGTTGTTCTTGGACCAATGGTGTCGTGGTGGTTCCACATTTGGCGGCCATGGCTCCCTTCTACCCAACACTCTGTTATGTAGTCCGTGAACCGGGTGACATTATACAGTTGTCGCCCGTTGTCGAGGGAGACATTGAGATTTGTCACCCGCTCGAGAACGGAATGTCTCCCGAGGAGCGAAGCTCCGAGGGAGACATTCCGTTCTCGAGCGGGTGACAAATCTCAATGTCTCCCGAGACGAAGGGCAACAACTGTTTTGTTATCCGATTATACCACAGAAAACACCCTTGCCATCAACACGCACGATGTTGCACTGAGTCACTAGTGCTTTCTTTCCCGATTATGTATATTGTCAGTAACTACTTATCGTCCCATAGGATTTCTGTTCCATAAGCGATAGTCAAACCGCTAAGTGTTTGATAACCCGCGTTTATTTACGATCATTTTGGTGGTTACATTGTCAATATCGGTCAATGCAATGTAAACCAATAAGCCATATACTTGCAGGTATGTTCTCGTCTTGTGCAATGTGGCAATGCGTCTTGTGCGCGCAATTTACTCGAGATGTTCATTACATATAATAACGCTCTTCCCGGAAATGTATTGGGAAGTTGTCAATTTCATTAATGTACATTCATATGTGTCAGTGCTCATAGCTATCCTCATATAAAATACTTCTATGATCCCATTGCAGAGATCGCGGAGGATAAGCGTACAGTACCATTCATTCGCGAAAAACGTATGCATTACGTTGTCTACCAGCAAACAGTTATAACCAACCAACCTTAAGGGATCCCCTCTTTCAATCTTGCATCATAATGTCGACATGAACAAATTGAATCACCGAGATATTTCGATGTAAAAAGTAAATAATAACGCTTGTCAGATAAAAGTATCAACTTAAAAGTTCGAATATTAGTGTTCGATAAATATATGCAAATTAGCAAACACCACAACTGGTGTGTTCTGCGAATCCGTGGGGTATATAAGATCTATGATTTTTAAGTAAGTCGTAGTGATGTGAAATAGATGACTTAATGCAGTGTGTTCAGGGATATTCTATCAATATAACATCAGGCGGGCGACAAAAACAATTTCTCCCGTGACAGGACATGGGCCAATCGGAAGGGTGGAAAATAGGGAGGAGGATAACAATATCGAAAGTTCCATCGCAAAAAAATGATTTCAGCTACTGCTAGGTTCTGACGATTCTCTCTGGTTGCGAATATGAGAATCTTTTCAATGTCGCCGTCATCAGCAAGTAGGAAATTCTGGTTGCTAGCTGTTGTATATATATCTGGAAGATCGACTCCTGAACGATGACGCGGTAACTTCGGATGGTGTGTTTCGGCTCTGGCATACGGAGCCCCGTAAGTCCCACTTTAAACGAGATAATTATTATCTCGTTTAAACGAGATAATATCTTGCGATACTTTTTTTTATCTCGTTTAAACGAGATAATATCTCGTTTTAACAAGATAATATCTCGTTTAAACGAGATATTATTTCGTTCAAACGATATATTATCTCGTTTAAACGAGATAATATCTTGAAATACTTTTTTTATCTCGTTTAAACGAGATAATATCTCGTTTAAACGAGATAATATCCTGCGATACTTTTTTTTATCTCGTTTTAACAAGATAATATCTCGTTTAAACGAGATATTATCTCGTTTAAACGAGATAATATCTTGCAATACTTTTTTTTATCTCGTTTAAACGAGATAATATCTTGCCATACTTTTTTTTATCTCGTTTAAACGAGATAATATCTTGCTATACTTTTTTTATCTCGTTTAAACGGGTAATGCATTAATGGGACCCTATATCACCGATGCTGCTCTTGTATGAGCTGTTAATGCATTAATGGGGCCCTATATAACTGATGTTGCTCTTGTGTGAGCTGGTAATTCAATGCATTAATTTGCATTACTGGGGCCCTATATAAATAATGATGTGATTGTATGAGCTGGTAATAAATTAATTGGCATTGCAATGGCCCTATATAACTGATGCTGTCCTTATATGAGCTGGAAATGCATTACTGGGACCTATATAACTGATGCTGATTTTTATGAGCTGATAATGCATGAATTGGCATTAATGGGGCCCTATATAAATAATGATGTGATTGCATGAGCTGTTAATGCATTAATTGGCATTACAATGGCCCTATATCATATAACTGATGCTGCCATTGTATGAGCTGGTAATGCATTACTGTGGCCCTATATAACTGATGCTGCCCTTGTATGAGCTGGTAATGCATTACGGAGGTCCTATATAACTGATGTTGCCCTTGTATGAGATGGTAATGCATTACTGGGGCCCTTTATAACTGATGCTGCTCTTGTATGAACTGGTAATCCATTAATGAAACCTTATATAACCGATGCTGCTCTTGTTTCAGCTGGTAATGCAGCAATCACCATTACTACGAATATTACTGTGCCCTATATAAATAATGATGTGCTTGTATGAGCTGGTAATGCATTAATTGGCACTACTGGGCCCTATATAACTATGCATGCTGCCATTGTATGAACTGGTAATGCAGTAATCAACATTACTGTGGGCCTATATAACTGATGCTGCTCTTATATGAACTGGTAATGCATTAGTCGGCATTACTGGGGCTTATGTAAGTAATGGTGTCATTGTGTGAGCTGGTAATACATCACAGGAACTGTATATAACTGGTGCTGCTCTTGTGTGAGCTGGCAAAGCATCAATCGGTCCCAGTGTTGCCAATTAAAAAAAAGTATCGCAAATTATTATCTCGTTTAAACGAGATAAAAAATAGTATCGCAAGATATTAACTCGTTTAAACGAGATAAAAAAAAGTATGGCTAGATATTATCTCGTTTAAACGAGATAAAAAAAAAGTATCGCAAGATATTATCTCGTTTAAACGAGATATTATCTCGTTTAAACGACATAAAAAAAAGTATTGCAAGATATTATCTCGTTTAAACGAGATAAAAAAAAGGTATGGCAGGATATTATCTTGTTTAAACGAGATAAAAAAAAGTATGCAAGATATTATCTCGTTTAAACGAGATAAAAAAAAGTATCGTAAGTGGGACTTACGGGGCTCCGTACTGGCATGATACAAGGCTGTTTTGACGCTATTGTATGTCGGTATTTTGGCTATTATGCCAGGGTCTGTCTCGTCTGCTCGAAGAACTGTTGGAGAAAAAGAATTATGGTTAAATGATATACAATTCATTCCGAAAATTCATATTTATATAACGAACGTCGGCTCAATAATGCAAAATTGAGTTGTTACTGGCTTGGTACTCGTTGCGACGAATAGATATAAAGAGCGTCTTCTTGGTATAGAGTTGTTACTGGCTTAGTACTCGTTATGACGAATAACTGTATAAGAGCGAAATTTATAACGATTTTACTTTGTACATACTTGCTATTTCTTCTTGGTATATAGTTGATACTGGCATAGTACTTGTCTTAATGTGCTTTTTCAGATCTGCAATGAAGGCATCTGCTGCTACTTGGTTGAAGTCATGTTCATGGTTATGATTGCCACTGTGATATGTCACAATGTCGTTCACGGTGTTGGTGGTTGCACGGCATTCTTTCTTGCAACATCGCCAATGTATTCGCTGATCTCTCCTTGATTTTATGCATGATTTATAATCATTGTATACTAGATACTTTCTACCTCTGGTATTTGGAATATAATTTACGTTAACTTGAGCACTTGCAATTGTCTTTATGCCAGAATGGCAACGGTCACGGTAATGCATGAATTAATTAACTGTTGCATGTCCTTCAGTTGGTTATTTATTATGTTTATGTGTGTGTCCATGTGTGTATTTATTTAGTTTCAGTTTGTCAAATAACTTAACATGTTTATTGTTTTAACATGTGCAGCCTATTATTTGTCATGCTTGTATTTGGTCTGTATGTGTTCATTGTTTCTGTGGGCCTTGCTTCGTTGGGTCGACTTTACGGCCAAATACATCATTAACTGATTAGTAGTACTTTAATTCTCATGGATACACCAGACAATCTTATCCGGGCCATGTAGGGAATTGATTAATCACGATAAGATGTTGATTATTCAAGAGAGTAATAAAAGTTGGTTGTTGCGTCTACGATACCATGCCACAGGAAAGGACATACGCTATGTATAAGTCTTGTATTTACATGAATGTGGCACCGAGATTTATTGTTAATATATCAGGAGGAAATAACATGGAATACTATTTAATGTTCCATGCCGAAGAGGTTTTTTCTCTCTCAGATAATACATTTTGTTACTTCAATACGTGTTTGAGTGCGTATATAAGTATTTATACATATGTGTGGCTGAACCTGGCTATAATGAAATTGTTGAACACATTATTTAGAGGGAAACGGTACACTGTAGTGCATCTTTAATTTCTCCAACAGCAGCTCTCCATGAAATTATCATTAATTGCCCTATTTCAGAGCTATGTGAACATAACCAGTACAGAATTGGAGAGCGATGTGTCGTGTTTGAGAGAGGACCACTCTCGTGGAACCAATCGCGTGACGCTTGTGTGCTAATGGGTGGCAGACTGGCAGTCATTGATTCACAGGCAACGCTCGATGTCATCAGAGAAATCGTGCTTGAGAACGGTACGTCATCCCTTTCTTTAATATATGAATTCGCCCACCAGTTATACAATATACATTACAATGGTCTATTAGTTACTGGTAAACGTAAGCACCCATCGTGGATATGTCTATAGCACTGGGATAAAAACACGTAGTTTTAATGTAAAATTTTATTTCTAATTTTTACGGCCGTTTTCTGTCGACTGTTGCGGGTCAAAGCGCTCGATTCTCATCGTTGCACCCGAGTCAGCGTAGATTGAGTGCATCATTTGCAGGCAGCTGAGGCTGGTCACAAATACAATGGATATGGAAGTTTTAAACATAATTTTCTCAACATATATATGGACTTCCTAAATTCGCATAGCAGTTGCGTTTAATTGAATTTAGTTATATAATTCCAGTTTGTGAGTTTTATTATCGGGGGGGGGGGGGCAAATTGTCGGAAAGGTGACTTCACAAGCCTGGTCTGTCTATTTGGAATGGAATTGGGACCAAACACTAACCAGACGATCCTGCTATTTCGCCTTCTCTTCTATATTTTGTTCTCTTTCGACTTCGTGTCATACAGACACGCAATGACGTTGCACTTCAGTTAGTTATAAGCCTGTCGCTAAAGTCCTCCGCCACATGTGTCATCGCGGTGACAAATGAATGTGTGGCCTTCAAATAGGATAAATACGCACGGATACACATCCTATTTAACAGCTACCCAAGTATCCCGCTGGTTTGCCACAAAGCGAGAAATCTACGAAGCATAAAATCACTTTTGTGACCGCGTCGTGGCCAGCGACACGGTCGTTTTTGGTGTGTATATAAATGTCACGCGCTTTGAACCGCTAGCGGCGACATAAAACGGCCGTAATAATCGCGCGTTCGCGCGCCCGGTGTGAATTGATCTTAAGTTAACACCGCTGATCAGCTCAGATAATAAAGTAGTTATCGCCAACAGGAATGACGTAACTCAGTTTGAACAACATGTTTTCTTTGAAAATTTCAATGTAAAATGAAGAAGTATTCCCAAATTAATTCAAATTAATTAGCATCTGTATTAGCACTGGCCATATACGTATAGTGGATCGAAATATAATACCAAAACTGCACAACCGCAGTCAAAAGTGTGCAATAAGTTTAGCATAAGTGTTTGAAAATTCAATTTGCGTCGATATACTCAGCCGGTTTTGTGGTATGGCTGTAACATTCTTGACGCATGGTTATGCTAATGATGTAGCAAAGTAGATTCGCTCGTATCATGACAAAAAATGCCAAGCTATCAGTCGGAAACATATTGTTTCATGACATTTTGACATTGCTAAGTTCAGCCACGAGACTGACAAGCCATTTTGCAGCACGCCTAAGTGTGGAATTTATTATAAATGCAGTGATGCCTCTATCTGACCTTGGACATTTGAAGCCGCTAATTAACAGCTACGTCAGCATAGAAACCCAGTTGTTTGTACCAATACAGTGGAAGGGCAGCACGCATTCAATTCTACACACACTTATCCGACTTGCTCCTCTATCAAGTAGAAAGGGTTGTATGTAAATCGTGTGGTACAGAGATATATTTTCACCCCGCAAAACAAATCAACATATATATAACCACGCACGGTAAAACAAATACATATTTTAAACGTCTGGTGGATCCAGCTTTCCCGTTCGACGGTGTGCCGATAGATTAATGTATAGCACATATACACGGGTCGAATATTGTGATGGAGTTGTGGCGGTCATGTTTGTGTCCTATTCGGGCTTTCACAAACGTTGCGGTGGTACCAACATGACCGCCTAATCTTAATTTTAAGGAGCCCCATTAATTCGATACAAAATCATTAATTTATCCAGTAAAATCATTAAACTATTGAGAAAATTCATTAAAATATCACCAAACCGTTGGTGCATTAAACTTAAGGCCCTTAAAATTCATTAGTTCCTGTAAAGAGTGATATACTGCCATTAAAAGCTTCAGATTTAATGGCCTGAACACAGCATCAAAACAAAGATAACCAATTTCATATAAATTTGATGCCATTAATTTTATTTAAGGACCTCTTAATTTTTGTTTCTTTATATTACCACTATTTCACATATACATGCATGGAATGATCACTAGTATATATAGTACTATACCTACAAATGTTATGCAGGGGACCGGGGTCGAGGTCGAATGTATTATAATTATTTGAATACAAATAGATAAACACCATTGTGCGTCAATACAGATCTTGTATCGAGTCGAGATTACGTCTTTTGCAAGTATTGTGACGAGACCTTTGGTCAGTCACAAATGCAGGCAAAAGACGGGATCGAGACTCGATACCCACATCTGTGTTGGTGCTTAATGGTGATAACCTATTTATCTTAAAACTAGTCACTTAAAATTAAACACAAGTTAGTAATTCAATTCCGAGCTATACTTTGCTCGGCGCAGCGGTATCCACCGTGACATAAGGGTGCCCGAAGACATGACGTCATTGTTGAAGATTTCATTCTCGATTCAACGGTGAGTTTGTGTCGAAAATTGGTATCAACATACATGTATGCCGTTTACTCCAAGTATGCGCACTGACATGCTACAAAACCGGTATTTTGCAATTGAAACGCCTATTATTTTCATTATACGATGGGATTCAATGCTAGATTCCATTTGAAAATGTATTATTTTAATGCCGAAATTTGTGGAGATCGCGTAACCAGGTAACGGAGCGCGTGTTCGTTGAAGAATGCAGATTTGTATTTCGTCTAGACCATTTACCTTGTATCTGGAGAAATAAAAGCTGATTTTAAGATAAAAGTATATACATATATATAATTAGTATAGCTACATATTACTAAATTAAAGACTGACTTGATGGTTGTAGTTTTCACTATGTTTTATTCATGATCAAGCATATACAATTCGTAAAATACAAATGTTGTGCTCGTTAGTACCTGTTGGTTTGTTTCAACATTATCAGTGGCCAGATCCAGTAGTCAAAAATCGACCTGCCATACTTTGCATTGTCTTGTTTTTATTACATTTTCCCCCAATCTGTAGATATAGTTACGTTCAAATCATGTTCACTTCATTCAAGTCACAACATCTTTTGCAATAGTGACAAATTTAATGAAAGTATTATTATCATTGTGCCAAATTCACATCAGTATTCATTACATGTACTTTTGTCAAATTTGTTATGTTTTTTCTAGTTTTATAATTTCATTAATTATGTAAGTTCCCTTATCGAAATGGTTGTTTGCTGCAAGTTAGCGGCAAATGTGCGGCAATTGTGCGGCATGTTTGCAGCAAATGGTTCGTTCGCAGAAAGTAAATTGCACATATTCGCAGATCAAATTAAGTTTGTTTGCTGCAACTTTGCAGAAAATTTAGATTTGAGACAAACCATTTGCGATAAGTTCACAGTAAATTTTAGATTAGTTTCAAGTTTGCGGTAAGTGTGCTGAAATCTTGGTTTGGAAAATGTGTTTGCTGCATGTGCGTTTCAAACTTGGAATTTCATTTTGTTTTTCACTAAATATTTATTTAAAGTTTGGATTTGATAATTTGAAACATTAAATTAATCAAGGCATCAATCCCTGGCCAAAATTGGAATATTTCAATTTTGTTTTCACCATATATTTGTTTAAAGTTTGGGTTTGATAATTTGCATCATTAATTTCAACAAAATCCACAGCAAAATAAAGCAATGTTGTGCGAAACACCGTGGTAACATGTGATATCTATATTACAGCTTGATTGAATTTGCCGTGGGAACAATTTCCTAATTTCGAGGGCTGATTATTTGTTTTTAATTCAGATCTAACAAGCGATTGATTTTGCAATTTATGGACAACAAAATTCCAAATAATGTTTTTAAAAGGTTCAATAACCCATGTGGCTTTATCAGTTCTTTTGTCGAATAGCTTTATTGTCGCGATCCTGGGTTTATAATCATGAACACAAAAATATATATATCGTGGGGGATGTGCCCTTTGAAATCGGTTGGCGATTATTAGAGGAACACTCCGACGTTCGTACTCAGATATCACCACGTTTTGTACCTAGCTTGCCTGTCCTAGATTTCACGAGAAAATGGCTAATTTGATTATATTTGTCATTATATATATATTTATCACCCCATTTATTATTCCTTTTCATAAAAATAAAATAAGCTGAAGATGATGTGTTAAAAATTTCTTAAGCATGAAATTGGCGATAAGTTGTTATCAGAGTACGTTATACTTGTGATAGTTATGTTACGCACACGGTGTTCCCCTGTCGTATTGCGATAATCGCCAACCTTTGAAATCGAAAGTTATAAAATTGAAAAGTGAAACGGGAACTGGAATATGGAATTGAGTCATACAAAATGTGCGACGTTTTAGATATATCAGTTATTAATATAATGCAATGTAAATCATTGTTTGTATATACTTTGTGTAGAAATAATCCTGATGAAGCAAAATACCCATAAAACAACCTCAACGATCCGTTTCTTTCTGCGAGCCGCTTTTTCAAACAGGCGAAATTTTCGCGGACTATTTTTTAAATTGTTAAACCGCCGCACGCAATCAGTGGACCTGTTGAACTTGAGGGAACACGGAGGAATATAATTATATGGAATATGATTATTATCACTGTATATGCACATCGTAAAACTATAAAATTGGAATACCGTAATCATTCTTGATCATTATTATGCGAAGGCAATAGTACTGTTTACAATATATCCAAATTTCAACCCAAACTTCGAAGTGAAATGGTGACTTGACCCGGAAACCGGCGAGCTCGCCGATTTTGAATGGGATGAATAGTTGAGACTGGATAGAAAAATTCAATGACCATGAAATTCGGATTCAGTTGATCAACCATGAAATTTCAGTGATGTTCCATATACATTCAAGTATATTAGGATCAAGCCGACTTGACTCGTTTTCGTACTGCAGAAGTTCTGATGGCGATGCCATGCAGTGCAGGTAACAGTAGTGACACTGTCTGTAGTGCAGGTGACTGCCCTTGAATAAGTTGAATTGATTTCCCCCAGGGATCATGCACAGAATTAAGACATGGAACTTGATGAAGATTAAGGTCATAAACTTGAAGGAACATTCTTTTAAAATTGTTCATGTTACAAATCCTGTGTCAAGTTCAACCTAGTACTGCTGATGGATCATGGGGTCATTGTCACAAGGCATTGATCACAATTATTGCACTCTTTTGTTACGAATCACGATACAACCCGAGACCGCGGCTCTCGTTGTTGTAAACTTGCATTCGGAACAAACTTGTGCAATAAATTTCAGCTCCTTCACCCACGTATGCAGTTATATATATTTATAATTCAGAGTCAATATACATTTGTTGAATTGCTTATCTATCTGTAACTCCGAGGCAATGTGGCGAAGCTGATGTCTAGACAGGGATCAATTACTTCATAGCTGTCAGAACATTCCAGAAGAACATTTTAAGCTTCAGAATATAAAGATAAATAAAAAAATATAGTATACATATATACGCATGTGGGTCTATGAATTATCTAAAGGGGTGGGCACCAATGATACCCATGCATGTTGTGCAACGCGAGCTGGTGGTGAGCGCGTATACCCCCCTCTCGTTGGTTGGGGTCCGGGGAATTTAGTTCCAAGGATGCCACATATACCATTTCCTCAATTTTGGAGCATATGAAAGAGGTTTTCGGATTAACAGAACGGGAATAAAATAGATGCACTGAGTTATACTCAATTAAAACTAGCAATATGATCCCGTAACATCATGCATGGAATATACCAGACATCCGCTATTTCTGATTTCTTGATAGAGAACACAAACTTAATACACTGAACATAGTTGGCGACTATTCTTCCACGTCATTCTTCTAACATGAATCCCCAAAATTTGTAATGCTGATCAGCGTAAACTGTAAAATATGTTGGAATTTAGGCCAGTATTTAATTAACCCTTTTAAGACTGAATGGATTCTCCTACTAAGTGACAATAATATACATTGGAACAGCATATTATTCATCTAGAT
The DNA here is from genome assembly GCA_032622095.1 of Siphonodentalium dalli. Lineage (NCBI taxonomy): Eukaryota > Metazoa > Mollusca > Scaphopoda > Gadilida > Siphonodentaliidae > Siphonodentalium > Siphonodentalium dalli. The sequence continues at coordinate 134,360,295 of CP136067.1, read as the reverse complement.
GGGTGTTCAGGAAAAATAAGCAGACAACAAATAATAGAAATGCCTCACCTACGAGGGAAATGTTCACATAATAAGTTCACCAAACGACCTATATATATATATCCTCGGGAAACTTTTACGCAGCAAAGTATACTAACCACATAATTATAATATCGTCACTAAAAATGAATCGAAAATTAATTCCAGTCATCGCTTGTACTGGATCCGGTGACAGTACAAGTGGTCATAATATCAATCAATACCATGCGATAGTCATATACACAATCGAAAGCGATCGTCGCCAATACCAACAATAGAACAACAAGATTGGAAACCATATAAACATATAAGCTTCTTCATATATGATATATATTTACTACTTTATTTTGTTTGTTAATCATGTGTTAATTACATGTATAATTATGTTATCCATTCTTTGTATGCAGCCTGTGAATTCAAAAGCATTTGTTTGCACAATAAAGTTTATTTAATTTATTCTGAGAGTCCCAAATATTGACATTTGCAAAACATGATCTCCAGATCGGTAAATTTAGTGACAGATTCAACAGGCAAATTAGCCTTCGAATTTGAGGCTGGGACCTTCTTATGACATTATAGGCCACATTAACACATACCTACCTGCCTGCTCTGGGAAGTTTAGCTCAATAATAAGGATATATCAAGTACTAGTATTGATACCATCAATACATGTACATGCACATATGTACACTCTCAAGCTCATAACTTGTTGCATGATGATCAGTTGATCATGATATATACTGAAAGTATTCATAACATTAATTTGTTTCTAGATAATATTCTAATGGCATTAAATCACAGCCTTAACAAATTGATTAATGCCATTAATTCTACCACTTTCCACCGATCCATATTAACGGCATTAAATTTTATCCAATTTAAGCAGCTCTTTGTTAAAATAGTTTAATGCCATTAAGATATATCCTTAATATGGTAACCTTTAAGTGTGTTTTAATGACATTAATATGCATTAATTCCTTGTCAAAAGTATCAATGCTGTTTTAATGCAATACCCAGTACCACATTTTGATGCCATTAATTCAATTTCCAAAGTTTAATTGATCTATTAAAACTGCATTAAAATCATCACATGGCGTGGCGATATTTAAGGCAGCTTTCAGTTTGTTTTCATGATCCTAAAAGTGTCCATTTCGTGGACCATTTTAATGCTTTTTTTAATGTTTTTCTAAGGGTGTGTTTACACTGTGTATAGATCTGTATACATATCTGTATGAAGTCACGTGTCGTGCATTACTGTCATCACAACATGATGACTAATAGTGAACGCGCGCTGACCAGTACTCTGGTAATTGACAACTCACTAGGAGTCGTTTCAGTTTAGGCCAGACATAAAAATGGATCAACTACAGCAGACAACAGAGATTTGGTATGTGCCGTGTCAGCATATATATATAGGTCTCCTGTTTGACACCATCTGGGAGGTGGTCATTTTGGATTGGTATGGAGTGGGTATCCATGCTACAACACCCTGTATTTGACCAAATGTAGCAAAATTTCCAACTGATGACAATTCTAATGACAATGTTGACCAAATGTAGGACATATTGTTTTTATTAAATTAACTAGCAGTTTTACTGGCCACGGGGAGGGACCAGGGCACAATCTTTCCATATAATAAGGTAGGAAATTATGCAAATATTGGTCAGAAAACAATACTACAAAATGTTTGAAAATCATTCTACAATATCATTTTCAACCTATTGTTGGTTTGGAAATTACAACTAATGTTTTGTCAGGTATGAAATTTCCAACTGTTGAAAATTTTGATCAAAGTTGGGGTGAATTGTGACGTCACTAATTATCGACATGTAGATAAACTAACCATGTGATATTTGAGCAATCGGAGTAAATTTCAAAGAAAAGAGTATATCTTGCCACGAATCGCTACTTTAGCTGCGCCCGTATATTCCAACAGTATAAAACCTGGGAACTTGTTGTTGTGACATTGCAAAAGTAGTGCAGGTAATATATTTATTAATTATTACCTGTTCCTTAATAATGTACGTAACTGTACACTGTTAGAAAAATCCCGTCACGTTAACGGTATCATACCGCTCAACATCGCTGCCAACCTTGGACCGTTAAACATACGGTCAGGCTGTAGCATGTTCCACGGTACAAAACCGTTTAAGTAACTGGCAGACTGTAACCAGTAACTGTCAGACCGTTGTATTTTTTTACGGTTCAACACCGTTTAATTAATATCAAGACCGTAACTAATAAAGGTCAGACGAATGGTATTTTTCACAGGTCAACACCAATATTTTTTATCTTAATTTACTAATTTACCATATAATTAGCCAAGTTCCCATGGTGACAATATGCTTTCCCGGTTGGCATTGCGATTCATGATTTAGAATGGTCGAAACTACTATTATTCGTAACTGAAAAATACATCTTAGTACTTCTAATAGTATCATAGTTTTGATGAAACGTAAATCCTCAATGTATAAAGTGATAAACAATACTTAAGAAACTTTGCAGTTTGCAGAGGATAAAACTTGTTCTCTGCCTCGTGGAATTTAATCCAGAAAAAGGCTGTGCACGCGTGGTGTGTTCAACTTTCACTGACTACTGTATAAATATGGCTGTAAATAACCAAAACAAAAACGATACTAGTAATGGCCGAAAAAACAACCCATCAGTATTCAGTAACGAGTAATACTAATTTTGACCATTCTAAAACATATGAATCGGCATGCCATTTTAAGACATAAAAGAAAACTTAGAACAGTTAAAACTCAAATTTATGTACATGTAAAAGTAAAACATCTCAATGGCACCTTTTTGTCCAGTCACTTGTAAACACAGTTCAGAATGATACTTTCGAACTCGTAGCCGAGGTGGTTGGGTCGTGTATAAGATCTTCGCAGTTTGGGCTAGACGATGTTAGCACGGGTCGAACCCCGACATGGGCGAAAATCGGGACCAATTTTCCAGATTGATCTGGTTGAGGGACACTCAAATGTCCCATTCCGAACGATGCATGGCCATTTCGATAATAAATGAGAATTAGTGACGCCCACTGAAGGAAGCATATTTGAAGCAACGAACACTTATAATGAGTCCGTGCCTCCGTGTGTCTAATGTTTATTTATGAACTAATTGTTATTATAATATAAAATAAGACATCCTTATATATGGTATACATATATGTCGTTTAGATGTCTGTCGTTGATTAAGCTAGATGTATGGTCACGTATTTAAACCACAGTCGCCATGTTTTCTATTATTTTCGCTTGCAGTTCACCTATACTATCTCCCGGTGCATTGGCCACACTAGCTTGGTATTATTGTCTTAGCCCCCAAGATTTGCAACAGTTGGACATTCAAGGTCTGCCAGAATATGAGCGGGGAATGTCACATCAAATATATGTTGAAATTGTTGGCGTTATAATAATAATATACTTAAGAGATCGATGCGCAAGTTCAAAATTTAAAACTTAGAAACGCTAATGTTCTCATGGTTTGATTTTGCAACCAGCAATTACTTGTGAAATGAAAATTTACTAACCTAATTAGGGGGTGTTAGGTTGGAAACGTCAAACAGCTGGAATTCTTAAAGTCCCAGTTGAACTCGGGGGGGGGGCAATGGCATTTGTCTATGTTTGCCTGAATGAATGTGCACGCAGCGTAAGACACGACATACACACGCCCCCTGACATATGATCGATCTTAATTTATCCATAAATGTAGTGGTATTTGACACGAAGTTAATGGATTTAAGGACAACAATATACCTGGTATATAACAGATAATCACCTCGTCAGCTGATTGTGACAAAAAATTATTACATATCTATGAACGTAATTCGCATGATCGCACGAGTTTCCAGGCGTGTGATAATTCTCAGAATAACACTAGTGCAATCTGTCGACGGAACTATTTCATTCAGTGTTGTTAGACTGGTTCTCGCCGTTACTATTTTAACTTTTTCAATCAAGACAATAACGAAATAATAAGCGATCAATCGATGAGATGATTCATTCAAGTAGTTTCATTTCAAGAATATGTTTGTCGAGGTACAGAATTTAATTTCAAACGCATCATTAAAGATGGGTCAAGGTCACTCGCGGATAGACGGGCTCCGTCTGATTGTTGCGTTAACACTAAAATGCCGTTAAAACTCAATTAAATTCACATTTTCTGTACCGGAGATGTACGATTGTGAGTCAACTTACTATGCTACGGAGATACGTAATAAAAATAGAACCGCACGAGTGTGTCTGGATTTTGACGAATTATCGCACTCGATTTGTTGGCGGAACGCGATACCTCTCGTGCGATAATTTCGTCAAAATCCAGACACTCATGCGGTTCTATCTATGTATTAAATATGTCATCGCTCTTATCTATTCCAGATCAGGAATCGAACTTTGATGATGTCTGGATAGACGGCAGTGATGAGGCTCAGGAGGGCAGGTGGGTCATCTGGGGCGGGAGTAGCCTCCCTTGGACTTCATGGGCACCAGGTCAACCAGACGACTTCAAAAACGGCGAGGATTGCATGAATTTGAGAAAACCCAAGTCATTCTACCAAAACGACGGTATATGCGAACGAAACAACCCATACATATGTGAGCTGAAAAGCGGGACGTGGCCATGAAGAACGATCAATTGGGCTGGGGTGTGTAGACAATGAAAAGCAAATGTATAAAATAAAATTTAATCTTTTTTAAATGAGGTATGTGTAATTAAAACATGTCGCTGTCCCATAGCACTCAACGTGCGGAAGACATTGTTCCTACCAGCGAGGGTGGTAAATTTCCATATGTACCAAACACATTTATAATCGAGGCAAACACGGCCGAACCTGGATAGGTCTTTCATAATGGCAGGGAAACATGTATGTTCTAAGGCGTATTGAGCCATGTATTATATTAATAGCCCGAGCAGGTTAAATCATTTTTTTCATAGAATGCATTTGATGAAATGGTTGTACTGTCAACTCTATGTAGTTGTGAGGTTAGGGAACATCTTGCAATCAAACATTTGTCTTCATATTGGCTCGATTCAGAACCCGAAATCACACCTTTCCGATTGAGAGCGGAACTTGGCTAAATGTACCTAAATAAGAAAGCTTTGTACCATTTGTAATCAAGGAAAAGTGAGCGATGAACTGCAGTACCTCATAGAATGTAATACCTGTGATACAGAGCGCGAGGCTCTCTCTTCCATTATGATACATAACGTTATTGAAACTGAGAACAATTTTACAAAATTCTCGACCAGCATTCATGAAAGGAACTTACCGCTTCCTGAAATCCATTCAACAGACCGTTGTGAACTCTCGTGGTTTGTCTATCTGCCATATCATATTTCGTCAAATCCTACGCCATGTGACCACAAGTGGGTCTCTACAAGCGGAAATAGACTCTAATTAAATTGTCAAAATTAGCAAGTGCCAATAATGAATCAAAACTCCACTTCTCCGTGCATGGCTATGGACAGGTATTGTGTATTGTCATTCGGCTGTTTTTTCTTCGTATCATTTACCATGATTGGAAGGTTTAAACATATATATCTGTCATAAATTGATGTAGGTGTACCAGGAAAACGCACATAAGGCCAACACCATTTAATAAGTTGGATTCAAAACATCAGGGGAAACAATCTCTAGATCGAGGAGGGAAAACAACACATCAGGTATCTACATACAGACTATCGATTATACTACACGATCTTGGTGAAGGCAAATCTTATACTTATATACACCGTATGTTCAGTCAGGGTTAATGGACGTTAATGGACATTCGGAAACTAGATGGCCGAGCCCACAGGGAGAGACCCTTTAGTTTTCGATTGTCCTAGTCCAGGAGATCGGTCGACCTCTGCATCCCACATGACTCAACTTCAACCTCTAGTGTTCTTCCTTAATGTCTTCTCTAATTTGTTTCACTTGCTAACAAGAAAAAAGTAGCCGCAGAGACTCCATACAAGATGGCGTCCACCATGGCGGCCATTTGCTTGATATGCACCAGGTCTCTTTGATCGCCATTATAGTGAATATAATATCATATTCGCTTGTGTTTCCTAATCGATTCGTTATGCTAATATACAATGCTTACAAACGAGCCAAAAACCCGACACCAAAATGCAATATGGTGGCCAAGATGGCGGCCGAAATTGGAAACAAAATAATCAAATTTCGACATTTCACCACCTATCGTTTGTCTGTGTGAGAAACATGGTAATCTTGTGGGCTGTTATATATTTGTATTATAGACGAGTCCTTTGGGTACACACTGCGACCATAATATGCATTGCAAGCCCGATATGTTTGCCCGATAGCACATATTTCCAACTAACAGCATAATCCGATCAAAGCCAATTGAACGCTAAGCGCGTTATGTCTGTTTCTAATAAGTGATTGTTATTGTTATTATAACTCAATACATGCATCTACATATGTAGGATATACCCGGGCTAGGACTCCTCTTATACTTGAGATGAGGAATAATAACCCAATTCCAAGATGATTGCCAAAATGGCGACCAGAAATCGAAAAATCACCGAAAATTGCTGATTTCCACACCAGTGGGCGTTATTATTACGACAATTCCATCAGTCCGTGCTTACTGTTGTGAGTTGGTAATACTGAGGCGAAGAATTTCCTTATATATGATGCAACAAAAGCTACACAAAAATCAATATGGCACCCAAAATGGAGTACATAATTTTTTTTTAAATCACCGACAATCCTTCATGTTCACATCAGTGGGTCAGCAAACATGGGTCTCTCCATGAAACCCTTTAACATGTTAACATGTAATCAGCAGTTACTCATCCGCGTACTCTCTATACGTGATTAACAGTTTATCAGAAGTCACACATTCTTACATGTACCTATCACAACAATGAGGAGTAGCTAAAGAACAGTGTACGTTCGTAATAAAGTAATCAAGGATTATGTTGGGCGTTGGTGTTTGTAAACAAACGGATTTAGGCCGCCCCAAGACAAAATCCTCTTTAAAATTATCTCTTGTGTATTATATAGAAGACAATACAGTATGTTATCATCGAAATCGCGGACAACATCCACTATGCTGTTTGAAATAAAAAAGAGGGAAGTTGGAAGGCAAAATTGACATTGTTTAATTCGTGACACCTACTTCCGTGGTATATTTTTCACCCACTGACCGACGCGGCGCAGCCGTGTCCAGTGGGTGGTACTATGATCGTAGGACTCATGTGTTTCTGCTGAACTGAACTAGTGCCCATGCGTTTCTGCTGAGCTGCACTGACGTTTGATCGCAAAATAAAATTATAATCATTATCAATGCACACGTTTGGATAACACTGCCAAAAACAGTTTCATATTATCATGTTGAGCTCATATCGTCAACATAATTATAGTTAAAACTAAAATCTACTTTTAAAGTATTTATACCAATTGGGTAACTAGATTCAGGTTGAGCTGGAACTTGAGAAATTTTTAATTTCAACCAATTGAAATGTCGTTGAGAGTGGAAAGGGTTAAGGTTGGGGGGCAACGCAAATGACGTCATCGTAAACAAGGTGCCTCAAAATGAGTCAAATCGTACACATGTACATGTCTCGCTTCGTCTCGGAAGCGTGATTTAAATTCATTCATTTTGACTGTTACTGTGTCCTAAGATATTAAAAACTTGTGGGATATCTTTGAATGTGCTTAGGAAGGATTGTTTTGATATCTAATAATTGGATTTACCTCCCAAAAAGGTGAGTTTCAGGCCTGCATTTGTTCAATTTGTTGTCAATCTGATTCTGACAGCGCTCGTCTGCAACTGTAATTGTCAGAATTCGCGTGTTTGATGTTAACGTTTTCTCCACTCGTTTCTCTCAAAATGAACCATAATCGGTCAAATTCTTTCAATAATTCTAGCTAAATACATCTTAGCTATTATTCGGATCAGATCTCCCCGTCGAGAAAGCGATATTTTGACCAAAAAGACACTTGAGAAAATGACTGTTTACATTATGAGCGCCCAGCCCACGCTCGATTTTTATCATCGAAAAGATAATTACGTGCTGGACCCTGTAATTTTAGGAATATATAAGTATTCCACTCAGACATACCAAGTCTCAGCTTAAAATTTTGAAAAATAAGAGTTTTATCGACATAAATCGATTTGAATGTCAAATCCTATGTTAAAATTTATCATCGAAAAAAATTAATTTATTCTATCTAAAACATAATTACGTGCTGGAACCTGTCATTTTAGGAATATATAGGTATTTCACGCAGACACACCAGGTCTCAGCTTAAACTTTTGAAAAATAAGAGTTTTATCAACATAAATCGATTTGAACGGGAAATCCGGCGTGTGTTAAATAAATTTTAGGGCCCTGCGAATGTTTTCTGAGCTGCTCCATATTGGACATCAGGTACATGTTGGACCATTTCTACCTGATAATTGTGCGACAGTACAGTCGCGTTACTTTATACGTCAACATGGGTCACTATCACTCGACAAATTTATTTCGGTCTATCGTATCAACCCCTATTTTCCCCGCATAGCATGGTCTTTATCGCTCTACTAATTTATATCGTTTCATCGGTATTAACCGCACATCCAATTATCCACATGTAACCAACCCAACCTCTAATCCCGATCCAATTAATTAATTTTTGTCATCGGTATTGTCGAGTTATGTACATATTTTTATCTTGCGATACTTACGTCTATGATATTACTGTGGCGTATAAGTATATCAATTGCTATTCCTTTCTATATAATTATGGTGCCATCTATAGAGATAGCGATAATTTCCGACCCCCCCCCCCCCCAATTTTATATCATTGCCGCCACAGTACAGTCGCGATGCATTACATGGCAACATTGATCGCTATCGCTCTATTAATTAATGTCAGTTCATCGGTATGTACCCCTTTTTCTCCGAGTCCATATAACCAACCCAACATCTAATCCCGGCCTAAATTATTATTCATCGGTATAGTTGTGTTACATACATATTGTTGTCATTTTATTCTAATTTGAATTGTACCACTATAGAAGTCCATAAATGACTATTCTGTCACTATATAGAGATAACTAAGAATCTGACACCCCCCTATTTTATAGCCTTGTTGCAACAGTAGAGTTGAGATGCATAATATGTCAACAATGGTCGTTATCACTCTACACATTTATATCGGTTCAACCCTTAGTTCCCTGTATCGCCTGTATCGTTTTTCATTTGTATTATAGTCTCGTTACGTACATATTTTATCTCTTGTAACTTTTGCTTCAACATGCCGCGTTCCGCTGCAGACGATACAAAACTGACAACATTTCGAAATGTAAGCAGGCTTCAAACTCATCTTATCCAAGAAATTTGTGTATAAGGTGTACTCGCATTTGTTGCGTTAAAAACCAAAGGTCCCAAGTCAAGGTCCAAATCCCCAACACACTGTTGTGAGGTTTAACTCCATCTACATACAGTAATGTCCAAAGTAATTGATCACTTAACCACAGCAAAATTATGGGTATTTTTTTCATGATTTTAAATCCTGAAAAATTACCCATAATTATGATGTGGTTAAGTGGTCAATTAATTTGGGCATTACTGTAACCAATATAAGGATTTGAGGTTTAATGATAACTCAATCCTCATACAGTAATGTTCAAAGTAATTGACCACTTAAGCACAGCAGAATAATGGGTAATTTATCAGGATTTTAAATGCTGAAAAAATACCCATAATTCTGCTGTGGTTAAGTGGTCAATTACTTTGGGCATTACTGTAACCAATATAAGGATTTGAGGTTTAATGATAACTCAATCCTCATACAGTAATGTTCAAAGTAATTGACCACTTAACCACAGCAGAATTATGTGTAATTTTTCAGGAAAAGCTTTCCGATGAATGGCAACAAGCCATATTTCCGACTAAATCCTGAAAAAATACCCATAATTCTGCTGTGGTTAAGTGGTCAATTGCTTTGGGCATTACTATAACAAATATAAGGATGTGAGGTTTAATGATCTCTCCATCCACATAAACAACATAAGGATGTGAGGTTTAATGATAACTCCATCTACATAACTAATAAATATGTGTGAAAATTAAACAAAAAATTTTAATTCCACGTTGGCGTCCGATATGGACTACCTAATTATGTTCCAAAAACATATATATTGAATATATGGATCCAAAACCTGACCTACGGGAGCTCGCTTCGCGCGCATATGTGCGCATATGTGCATATTTAAAAAGCCAACAATTGGAATCCCAACAGAGAATATTTGCGCTCACTTCTCCGCGATCTTGTCTGTGGCGTCGACCAACCGGCTGTCCGGATTGTCAAAAATTTGTCAAATCTTTGTCAAAAGTTCCGACCATTCGCCGATCTGCCTTTATCGGCATCCCCCCTGCGTAACGTTGCTCTATTTTTAGAATCACAGGCATCTTGAATTTGAGGGGGTTTTCCGTGCAAATGAAGTGGGGAAATTCTATTGCATTTCATCGTTAAATCTCATCCTTTTGTCTATAATTCATGTTTTCATTACGTATATATGAGTATTTATATTATGGATCTTTAATGACTGTAGATTTCTTTCGCATTCTATATGTGAATGGTGAGTTGTTGACAATTATAAACTTTCGGCATATTCCGTAGCTGAAATTCGTCTGCGGTGGAATGTTTTGATTGTCATTGATCCGTTAATTACGAAACTAATTAATCGAATGAAAACGACATATCTTAAAGAACATGACTCGTATATTATTCTGCACCAGGCTAGCAAAAGACGACTTTCATTTCGCATTATTTTAGTTTTTATCGCAATTTTACCGTTGTCTTCCCATGTTAATTTTGTCAACACTAAAAAAATATTGTTTGTCCAATTTCTAGCCAGATTCTGGCATGTCAAGGCATAACTTGACCTATCGAGTGATTATAGACGTTCAATCAGTGTGCACAACAATTGCTGATCAAAATGAGGCAGGTTAAAATCCTAAAAATTGTAAATTTTAGTTTTCGTGTAAAGAAAAATTTCATTTAAATTGCTTGTAATATGCTCAACAACATTCAGTTGAATCGTAACATATCTACAGACACGGGTAACTCTGCAATGCAACAAATATGTTTGTATTGGTGAAAATTATGTCGCGAAATATTAAAATGTAAATTTTCAGAAGAAAATTGTGAATTGTTAGCTTATTTTAATTAATTTACCGATTAATATTTGCTCAACACTTACTCATTATCAATTCTGAGGGATAGCGCAAGATTCTTGCCTGCGCCCAGGGGGAAGTCATAATCATTTCACTGAAGCCTGTTTTCAGGCCGCATCAGCACATGGCTCAACCAATCAGCTGATGCAATGCTACAGTGCTGAAGCACAGGCAATCGTCACCCAGTCTATTATAGTCTACACCATTATAATTGATGATAGGCGTGTCGGTATATTATGCACAATAGAATGATATATATATATGATGCCCAGCTACATGTATACTTAAAGTAGTTGACAACCACTAACGTGGTGTCACCCCGGCAATACTGTAGTATTATACCGCGATGACCTCCAACACCATGATAATGTTACCGCTTCAACACAGCATGTACCACTGTTGCACCACGATGCATGCAATCCGGATTCGCCGGCATGAAAATAAAATGCAGTGATTCTCCTTATATATCTGTGGAAACTTGAAGACATGGATGCCCTTCGTTGTACATGTAGGTTATAATTCATAAATAACAGTTACCAAATTATGAAAATTACCCCAAAATATACTAATAGTATAGCCTATAGGATATATGATCATATGAATGTGTTATTATCCACAAAACACTTTCTGTGAGCCAAGCGTTTGTTTATTAATAGCTCGTAAATAGTGACCGATATGCAAAACACTCAACATCGTAGTGTTCATTTAGAAGAGTGATTCATGGTGTCCCATTACACACTGAAATCTTTAGATGTGAATATTATCGATAGCTACATGTATACCGGTATGTTGTATACAACCCGGTGGCATTTCTAACAAAAGTTTAATTAATGGGGAGGGGGGGGGGTTCTCATCAGTGTTGAGTTTTGCTTATTGCATACTCTTTACATACTGTTTGTTTACGTAACATGGCGTTTGTTCACATAACACAGATTAATTATTAACATGACAATAACATACCGCAATTTACTTGATATTTATGATTGGCATACGAACAAAATTTGTCAAAAATATATTATTTCTGTTAATGGCGGTTTAATGGATGTGACTATCTTAACAATGAAACCCACCGCAATGCTTACCATATCTTTAACAATATCCGCATGGACATATTGATTTCTTTAACTTTTTGCGGGTGTGACGATCCCTAATAAACTGCGGTTTCATAAGCGAACGGTACCATAACTCCACTACTGTGGTTGTTTCGATACCTCTGTTGATACTGTATACTACCGGTAATACTGTCGTCATTACCAGGCTAGCACTCCATTTTTCAAGTCAGTTACTTTGATTATAGTGGTACGGTGCTCATGTCAATCTACTATACACCATCATAATATACAACACTTGTGTCGGTCTACTCTACATCACTATAATATACGATATGCATGTCAGTCTACTATAATTTGTAATATATATTATAATGATGTGTATTAGACCGACCCACATATTGTATATTATAATGGTGTACAGTGTATAGTATAATGGTGTGCAGTAGACCGACAGGCTTATCATATATTATAATGGTGTATAGTAGACCGACCCCGCATATCATATATTATAATTGTGTATAGGCAGAGACAGACACATGACGTATCATATATCATAATGGTGTATAGTAGACCGACGTCGCATATCGTATATTACACCATATTATAATGGTGTATCAGCTCACCAGCATGCGTATGGTGTATTATAATGGTATGAACCAAACCGATCCACCGATCATATAATAACTATAATTATACCTCCTAGTCTCAAGAAAACGCAAAGAGAAAATATTAATATAAAAACAATTTATAATGCAGCCAATTAATCTATTACTAGTAATATGATTAATTGAAGATCTCAAGCCCTTGAAAATGCAGGGAGGAAATTTTTGTATAAGGACGATAGGTGCACTCGCATAAATTGTGAGATGAACTTCATTCAAAAACAAATAAACAAAAGCAGGTCAAGGTCCACGCCCCTTTCCAAATAAATGACAGGATACATTAGAGGTGAACTCTGTCAAATTAAACAAAAACAGTCAATGTTTGGCATATATGCCCTTACATAACATCGGAGGATGTATGGGATGCCGTTTTCACATTTATTCCTTATGTGCGCTTAAGTGCAAATATTTGCGCTTAAATGTAAATATATGTGCTTAAGTGCAAATAATCTCTGTCATTTGCACTTAAGCACAAATGACTTGAGCTTAAGCGCAAATCAATTACGCTTAAGCAAAAATATTTGTGTTTAAGCACACATAAATGATTTATATGAAAAGCGCCTCCCATAAGGATGAGCATCAACACCAGCTGATGTGGAAATACCATCAATTCCCCATGAGCATTAAGATCAGCTCCTTAAAAAAATTCAATGCAGGCGTAACACATATCACATTAACACATGTGTTTGATTACAACAATCACATATTCTAATGGGTTATGGTGCAGAAGGTCTCAAGCCCTTTAAAATACATATAGATTTTTTGTGTCTAAAGCCTAATACCATACACTGAAAACCCAAGAACATACATATGGGAGGCCCTCTTCACATTTATTATTGATTTGCGCTTAAACTTAAGCGCAAATATTTGCCCTTAAGCAGAAATTATTTGCGCTCAAGTGCAAACATACATCTAACAATTTATTTTCGCTTACGCGCATATGATTTAAGCGTTTGACACCCCCTTACTCCCCTCCAATTATGAATGATTGAGTTCATCTCATAGTAGTAGTCCACTACAAACTCGAAAATTGAAGAAAAACATATTTCCATATGCATATCACCATCTCTGCTCCTGGTGTCCCAGTAATTGGTGCCTTACCCCCAGCGCTCTTGTATATTTTATTAAAGGGACATTTCATGCACAGATATAATACCAGTTCCATGACCATAAAAAGGTAATTAGGGGTTAATGAGAGGGGGGCTTGCTTTTCTCATATGGTGTACTTACATGTATTGACTTGAAAGAAGGGGGAACCCTATCTAATATTATCAGCATCCCTGCCCCCAAAAATATATTTTATATATTTTATAACAGACATATCATTTAGATCTTTACCATTTACATGTTAAAAAAAGGGAATTATGAGTTACTGGGGGGGATTGCTTCACTCATATGGTGGGTCTACATAGACTTGAGTGGTGTGTTTAGGCACTGTGCCATTTAATATTAATTAAGGGGGGATCAAATCATATGAATTTTTATTTGCGCTAAGCACAAATGATTTGCGCTTAAGTGCAAATGACAAGTTATTTGCACTTAAGCACAAATATTTACGCTTAAGGCCAAATATTTGCGCTTAAGTCCAAATAGTTGCACTTAAGCACAAATAAGGAATAAATGTGAAAACACCCTTACATTCATACATGTGTAGGTGCACTCTAATACATACACCATTACATGCATGTGTTAACACCCACATATAACTTACATATAGAGACAGACATATATTACACATGTCAAGGTGCTTATACACATGCGGACATGAACAATGGTGTATCCATATGGTTTCATAGGTTTGATGGTGGGAAGGTTTAATTTCAAATTATTCTTGAAAAATACTACCGAAAAAGAAGTCAAATTAAAAAATGACAGAAGCCGTTGTTTAACCCTTTCTATACTAAATGAATTCTTGTACACAGCTATTAATATATATGTAGGAATTGTTTAAAAACAATAAAAAACATAATAAAAATGGTGAATGATTCCTGTGCATACATTGAATGGCCGTGCTTATACATTGGGTGGCAGCAGTGGGATCTTATATGCTGATGACATTGAACTCAAGGGCAAGAGCATTGTTTGTGAGGGTTAACCTAGCTAGTACACTGCACTGTGTTGCTACACTGTGTTTTGACTGTGACTGTAGTAATTTTGATGCTTTTTTGCACAGCAGGTGGCGTTTGGTGCTTTTATTTTTGACACTTCAAACTCCACGATTGTCAAGGTGCCTTCGACGTGGGTCCCTTGCGTTCACTTCTCCGCGATCTTGTCTGTGGCGTCGACCAACCGGCTGTCCGGATTGTCAAAAATTTGTCAAATCTTTGTCAAAAGTTCCGACCAATCACCGATCTGCCTTTATCGGCATCCCCAACGTAACGTTGCTCTGTTTTTAGAATCACAGGCAGCTTGAATTTGAGGGGGGTTTCCGTGCAACTGAAGTGGGGAAATTCTATTGCATTTCATCGTTAAATCTCATCCTTTTGTCTATAATTCATGTTTTCATTACGTATATATGAGTATTTATATTATGGATCTTTAATGACTGTAGATTTCTTTCGCATTCTATATGTGAAAGGTGAGTTGTTGACATTTATAAACTTTCGGCATATTCCGTAGCTGAAATTCGTCTGCGGTGGAATGTTTTGATTGTCATTGATTCTTAATTACGAAACTAATTAATCGAATGAAAACGACATATCTTATAGAACATGACTCGTATATTATTCTGCACCAGGCTAGCGAATGACGACTTTCATTTCGTATTATTTTAGTTTTTATCGCAATTTTACCGTTGTCTATGGAGATTCCCATGTTAATTATGTCAACACCAAACAAATATTGTTGTCCAATTTCTAGCCAGATTCTGTCATGTCAAGGCATAACTTGACCTATCGAGTGATTATAGACGTTCAATCAGTGTGCACAACAATTGCTGATCAAAATGAGGCAGGTTAAAATCCTAAAAATTGTAAATTTTAGTTTTCGTGTGAAGAAAAAATTCATTTAAATTGCTTGAAATATGCTCAACAACATTCAGTTGAATCGTAACATATCTACAGACACGGGTAACTCTGCAATGCAACAAATATGTTTTTATTGGTGAAAATTATGTCGCGAAATATTAAAATGTAAATTTCTCAGAAGAAAATTGTGAATTGTTAGCTTATTTTAATTAATTTACCGATTAATATTTGCTCACCACTTACTCATTACCAATTCTGAGGGATAGCGCAAGATTCTGGCCTGCGCCCAGGGGGAAGTCATAACCATTTCACTGAAGCCTGTTTTCAGGCCGCATCATCACATGGCTCAACCAATCAGCCTATGCAATGCTACTGTACTGTGCCGAAGCACAGGCAATCGTCACCCGGTCTAATATAGTCTACACCATTATAATATATGATACGTGTGTCGGTATATTATGCACAATAGAATGATATATATGATGCCCAGCTACATGTATATTAAAGTAGTTGACAACCACTAACGTTGTGTCACCACGGCAATACTGTAGTATTATACCGTGGTGACCTCCAACACCATGATAATGTTACCGCTTCAACACAGCATGTACCACTGTTGCACCACGATGCATGCAATCCGGATTCGCCGGCATGAAAATAAAATGCAGTGATTCTCCTTATATATCTGTGGAAACTGGAAGGCATGGATGCCCTTCGTTATACATGTAGGTTATAATTCATAAATAACAGTTACCAAATTATGAAAATTACCCAAAGATATAATAATAGTATAGCCTATAGGATATATGATCATATGAATGTGTTATTATCCACAAAACACTTTCTGTGAGCCAAGCGTTTGTTTATTAATAGCTCGTAAATAGTGACCGATATGCAAAACACTCAACATCGTGGTGTTCATTTAGAAGAGTGATTCATGGTGACACATTAAACACTGAAATCTTTAGATGTGAAGATTATCGATAGCTACATGTATACCGGTATGTTGTATACAACCCGGTGGCATTTCTAACAAAAGTTTAATTAGTGGGGGGGGGGTCTCCTCTTAGTGTTGAGTTTTGCTTATTGCATACTCTTTACATACTGTTTGTTTACATGCTGTTTGTTCACGTAACATGGCGTTTGTTCACATAACACAGATTAATTATTAACATGACAATATCATGCCGCAATTTACTTGATATTTATGATTGGCATAAGAACAAAATTTGTCAAAAATATATTATTTCTGTTAATGGCGGTTTAATGGATGTGACTATCTTAACAGTGAAACCCACCGTAATGCTTACCATATCTTTAACAAGATCCGCATGGACATATTGATTTCTTTAACTTTTTGCGGGTGTGACGATCCCTAATACACTGCGGTTTCATAAGCGAACGGTACCATAACTCCACTACTGTGGTTGTTTCGATACCTCTGCTGATACACTATACTACCGGTAATACTGTCGTCATTACCGGTTTAGCACTCCATTTTTCAAGTCAGTACTTTGATTATGGTGGTACGGTGCACATGCCAGTCTACTATACACCATCATAATATACAACACTTGTGTCGGTCTACTCAACATCACTATAATATACGATATGCATGTCGGTCTACTATAATTTGTAATATATATTATAACTAGCAGGTGGACCTGACTTCGTCCGGGCTGTTTTCCCTCTGCTTTTCGGTGAATTGCGCGATTTGACCTTGAATTGTCCATTTTGAAGGTCAAGGTCAGGTGGGGTCACGATTAGACCTGTCCAAAACACTGCCCAGACAAAAGTACCCGACAAAAGTACCCGTCGAAATCCATTCGGTTTTACCCGATTTGACCTTGAATTGGTCATTTTGATGGTCAAGGTCACGTCGGGTCACGATTTGACCCGTCCAAAACACTCAATGGACAAAAGTAACCCTATGTATCAAATTTCGTGGAAATTCCATCAAAATTCGCGAATTGACCCGATTTCAAGGTCAATGTCACGTCGCACGGGCAAATGAATTGGCTTATGAGACTCCCCAGACGAAATTATCCCTAGACACTAATTTTCATCGAAATCCCGTGATATTCGGGCGTTTGACCTTGAAATGACCCCATTTCAAGGTAAAGGTCACATCGCACGGACAAATCAATAGGCCTATGCCACTCCCCGACCGAAAGTACACCCACATACCAAGTTTCATCGAAATCGGCTCGGCCGTTTTCGAGTCCATCGCGAACACACACACACACACACACACACACACACACAGATTTCCCAAAATATATAATAGACTAGCAGGTGGACCCGACTTCGTCCGAGCTGATTCCCCTCTGCTTTTCGGCGAATTGCGCGATTTGACCTTGAATTGTCCATTTTGAAGGGGCTATTCAAAAACCAAATTTCAAGTCGATAGCTCCACCCGTTTCCGATATCTGGTCTGCGCATGCGCGAAGCTTGCGATCTGGTTTTCGCATGCGCGAAGCTGACGTCGCACGGGCTCGGCGACCCGATAAAATTCGTTTCCGGGCAAGATACATTCACATAGCAAATTTCAAGTCGATAGCTCCACCCGTTTCCGAGATCTCGTCTACGCATGCGCTGCACGGGCGTCGCACGGGCTCACCAATACGACAACGACGACCGCCTGGTCAAACTACACACACGTAACAAGTTTCGTCCCGATCGGTCCCCTCTGCTTTTCGGCGAATTGCGCGATTTGACCTTGAATTGTCCATTTTGAAGGTCAAGGTTAGGTGGGGTCACGATTTGACCCGTCCAAAACACTGCCCGGACAAAAGTACCCGACAAAAGTACCCGTCGAAATCCATCCGGTTTCATCCGATTTGACCTCGAATTGATCATTTTGAAGGTTAATGTCACTCGACCCGTCCAAAACACTCAGTTCTGCTTTTCGGCGAATTGCGCGATTTGACCATGAATTGTCCATTTTGAAGGTCAAGGTGAGGTGGGATCACGATTTGACCCGTCCAAAACACTGCTCGGACAAAAGTACCCGACAAAAGTACCCGTCGAAATCCATCCGGTTTTACCCGATTTGACATCGAATTGATCATTTTGAAGGTCAAGGTCAGGTCGGGGTAACGACTCGACCCGTCCAAATCACTCAGTGGACAAACGTAACCCCACGTATAAAATTTCGTCGAAATCCCATCAAAATTCGCGATTTGACCTTGAATTGACCACCGCACGGGCAAACGAACAGGCTTACGACACTCCCCATACGAAAGTATCCCTAGACACTTATTTTCATCGAAATCACGTGATACTCGGGCGTTTGACCATGAAATGACACGATTTCAAGGTCAAGGTCACGTCGCACGGGCAAATTAATAGGCCCATGTCAGTCCCCGGCCGAAATTAACCCCACATACCAAGTTTCATCGAAATCGGCTCGGCCGTTTTCGAGTCCATCGCGAACACACACACACACAGACAGATCTTCCAAAATATATAATAGACTAGCCCATGAGCCCGACGTTGTCCGGGCTATTCAAAAACCAAATTTCAAGTCGATAGCTCTACCCGTTTCCGAGATCTGGTCTGCGCATGCGCGAAGCTGGCGTCGCATGGGCTCGGCGACCCGATAAAATTCGTATCCGGGGCAAGATACATTCACATACCAAATTTCAAGTCGATAGCTCCACCCGTTTCCGAGATCTCGTCTGCGCATGCGCGAAGCTGGTGTCGCACGGGCTCGGCGACCCGATAAAATTCGCATCCGGGGCAAGATACATTCACATAGCAAATTTGAAGTCGATAGCTCCACCCGTTTCCGAGATCTCGTCTGCGCATGCGCTGCACGGGCGCCGCACGGGCTCGCCAATACGACAACGTTCACCGCCCGGTCAAACTACACACACGTACCAAGTTTCGTCCCGATCGGTCGAGAATCGTAGATTTGTATCAATGACAGACAGACAAACAAACAAACAAGCAAACAAACAGAGGTCTTCAAAATATATATGAGACTAGAAGGTGACCAGACTTCGTCCGGGCTTTGACCTTGAATTGTCCATTTTGAAGGTCAAAGTCAAGTGGGGTCACGATTTGACCAATCCAAAAACACTGCCCGGGCAAAAGTACCCGACAAACGTGCCCGTCGAAATCCATCCGGTTTTACCCGATTTGACCTTGAATTGATCATTTTGAAGGTCAATGTCTGGTCGGGGTCACGATTGGACCCGTCCAAAACAATCAGTGGACAAAACTAACCCCACGTATCAAATTTCGTCGAAATCCCATCAAAATTGGCGATTTGACCTTGAAGTTACCCGATTTCAAGGTCAATGTCACGTCGCACGGGCAAATGAATATGCTTATGAGACTCGCCATAAGAAAGTACCCCCACATACCAAGTTTCATCGAAATCCCGTGATATTCGGGCGTTTGACCTTGAAATGACCCGATTTCAAGGTCAAGGTCACGTCGCACGGACAAATTAATATGCCTATGTTCGTCCCCGGCCGAAAATACCCCCACATACCAAGTTTCATCGAAATCGGGTGGGCCGTTTTCGAGTTCATCGCGAACACACAGACAGACAGACAGACAGACACACACACACAGATCTTCCAAAATATATAATAGACTAGCCGATGAGCCCGACGTTGTCCGGGCTATTCATCCGGGCTACTCAAAAACCAAATTTCAAGTCGATCGCTCTACCACCGACGAAATTCGTATCCGGGGCAAGATACATTCACATAGCAAATTTCAAGTCGATAGCTCCACCCGTTTCCGAGATCTCGTCTGCGCATGCGCGAAGCTGACGTCGCACGGGCTCGGTGACCCGATAAAATTCTTATCCGGTGCAAAATACATTCACATACCAAATTTCAAGTCGATAGCTCCACCCGTTTCCGAGATCTCGTCTGCGCATGCGCGAAGCTGACGTCGCACGGGCTCGGTGACCCGATAAAATTCGTATCCGGGGCAAGATACATTCACATACCAAATTTCAAGTCGATAGCTCCACCCGTTTCCGAGATCTCGTCTGCGCATGCGCGAAGCGGGAGCCGCACGGGCTAGCCAATACGACAACATTCACCGCCTGGTCAAACTACACTCACGTACCAAGTTTCGTCCCGATCGGTCGAGAATCGTAGATTTGTATTAATGACAGACAGACAGACAGACAGACAAACAAACAAACAAACAGAGGTCTTCAAAATATATATGAGATTATGTGTATTAGACCGACCCACATATTGTATATTTTAATGGTGTACAGTGTATATTATAATGGTGTGCAGTAGACCGACAGACTTATCATATATTATAATGGTGTATAGTAGACCGACCCCGCATATCATATATTATAATTGTGTATAGGCAGAGACAGACACATGTATCATATATCATAATGGTGTATAGTGGTGCGATCCCGAGCACGATGGCCGCGCATCGGTCCGTGGCGATTCGGTCGGCCCTCCACCCGACCCGTCTTGAAACACGGACCGACCTCGCATATCGTATATTACACCATATTATAATGGTGTATCAGCTCACCAGCATGCGTATGGTGTATTATAATGGTATGAAGCAAACCGATCCACCGATCATATAATAACTATATACCACCTAGTCTCAAGAAAACGCGTAGAGGAAATATTAATATAACAAAAATTTATAATGCAGCCAATTAATCTATTACTAGTAATATGGTTAATTGAAGATCTCAAGCCCTTGAAAATGCAGAGAGGAAATTTTTGTATAAGGACGATAGGTCCACTCGCATAAATTGTGAGATGAACTTCATTCAAAAACAAATAAACAAAAGTCACAGGTCAAGGTCCACGCCCCTTTCCAAATAAATGACAGGATACATATACAGGATGGCATATATGCCCTTACATAACATCAGAAGATGTATGGGAGGCCGTTTTCACATTTATTCCTTATGTGCGCTTAAGTGCAAATATTTGCGATTAAATGTAAATATTTGTGCTTACGTGCAAATAACCTCTGTCATTTACGCTTAAGCACAAATATTTGTGATTAAGCACACATAAATGATTTATATGAAAAGCGCCTCCCATAAGGATGAGCATCAACACCAGCTGATGTGGAAATACCATCAATTCCCCATGAGCATTAAGATCAGCTCCTGAAAAAAATTCAATGCAGGCGTAACGCATATCACATTAACACATGTGTTTGATTACAACAATCACACATTATAATGGGTTATGGTGCAGAAGGTCTCAAGCCCTTCAAAATACAGAGAGATTTTTTTGTCTGAAGCCTAATACCATACACTGAAAACCCAAGAACATACATATGGGAGGCCCTTTTCACATTTATTATTGATTTGCGCTTAAAATTAAGCGCAAATATTTGCGCGTAATCTGAAATGATTTGCGCTCAAGTGCAAACATGCATCTAACAATTTATTTTCGCTTACGCGCATGTGCTTTAAGCGTTTGACACCCCCTTACTCCCCTCCAATTATGAATGATTGAGTTCGTCTCATAGTAGTAGTCCACTACAAACTCGAAATTTGAAGAAAAACATATTTCCATATGCATATCACCATCTCTGCTCCTGGTGTCCCGATAATTGGTGCCTTACCCCCTGCGCTCTTGTAAATTTTATTAAAGGGACATTTCATGCACAGATATAATACCAGTTCCATGGCCATAAAAAGGTAATTAGGGGTTAATGAGAAGGGGGATTGCTTTTCTCATATGGTGTACTTATTGACTTGAAAGAAGGGGGAACCCTATCTAATATTATCAGCATCCCTGCCCCCAAAAATATATTTTATATATTTTATAACAGACATATCATTTAGATCTTTACCATTTCCATGTTCAAAAACGGAAATTATGAGTTACTGGGGGGGGGGGGGATTGCTTCACTCATATGGTGGGTCTACATAGACTTGAGTGGTGTGTTTAGGCACTGTGCCATTTAAAATTAATTAAGGGTGGATCAATGCATATGATTTTTTATTTGCGCTAAGCACAAATGATTTGCGCTTAAGTGCAAATGACAAGTTATTTGCACTTAAGCACAAATATTAAGCTTAATGTCAAATAGTTGCGCTTAAGCACAAATAAGGAATAAATGTGAAAACACCCTTCCATTCGTACATGTGTAGGTGCACTCAGGGATGTGGCTAGAGGGGGTGTGGGGGTGAGACACCCCCCCCCAACTTTGGTCAAAATTTTAAACAGTTGGAAATATCATTTCACACCAATCATGGGTAGAAAATGTTCTTATCGTTTGATTTTCAAACAATTTATTGGGGGGAATTAATTGTTTTCGGACCAATATTTGCATATTTTCCAATTTTTTGTCAAAATTTTGGACTGTAATGGTCATCAGTTGGAAATTTTCCAACCTTAGGGGGTGACAGGTTGGAAATTTCCAAAACTTGGAATGCTTGTGTCCTGGTCCTCCCCCGTGGCTAGTCAAAACTGCTGCTAAATTTAAGAAAACAATATTGTCATACATTTGGTCAACATTGTCATTGGAATTGTCATCATTTGGAATATTTCCAACCAAAGTGGGGGGGGGGGGGTGTCAGGTTTGAAATTTCCAACTCTAATAAGACTTGAGGCTAGTCTAGATGCTAGGAATTTTACGATTTTCTTGTTCAGATTTCAAAATTGTCGAACACCGGGCCGAACCATCGTCGGCCCGGTGTGTCACTGTCCCTCCCCCGTGACCAATACAAAACTGCTAATTAGTTTAGTACATTCGGTCAAACTTGTGGACAGAAATCGTCATCAGTTGGAGAATTTTCCAACCTAAGAGGGAGTATGAGGTTTGAAATTTCCAACACTAGGGAAGCTTCAGTTGAGGCCAGTCTAGATGCTAGGATTTGCGATTTTCTTGTATAGTTTTCCAAATTTTCTCACACCGGGCTGAACAACACATGGACGGACACAATGTCCTGGTGTCTTACCCGTAGCCGTGTGCATTTGTCTGGAGTAGGCTACTAGATGTTAGGATTTATGCAATTCTCAGGTTAAAGTATCTGAATTTTCTTATACCGGGCATATAGAACAACATGGTTTATTAATACATAGGATATTAGGCCTGAGGACTGATGTGCAAGGGGGGTGCAAATGGAATTATGCAAAACTTGTGTGTGGTCTGTGATTCTGATTCAAGTGGGGGGGGGGGGGTGCAAATGGAATTGTGCAAAAAGTTAAGTTGTGTTGGTGTGATTCCGACTCAAGGGGGGGGGGGGGTGCAGTTGGAATTTCCCAAGGTGGACACCCCCAACGGAGACCCTCTTGCCACATCCCTGGGTGCACTCTAATACATACACCATTACATGCATGTGTTAACACACACATATATCTTACATATAGAGACAGACATATATTACACATGTCAAGGTGCTTATACACATGCAGACATGAACAATGGTGTATCCATATGGTTTCATAGGTTTGATGGTGGGAAGGTTTAATTTCAAATTATTCTTGAAAAATACTACCGAAAAAGAAGTCAGATTAAAAAATGACAGAAGCCGTTTAACACTTTCTATACTAAATGAATTCTTGAGCTATTAATATATATGTAGGAATTGTTTAAAAACAATAAAACAAAACATAATAAAAATGGTGAATGATTCCTGTTCATACATTGAATGGCCGTGCTTATACATTGGGTGGCAGCAGTGGGATTTTATATGCTGATGACATTGAACCCAAGGGCAAGAGCATTGTTTTTGAGGGTTAATCTAGCTAGTACACTGCACTGTCTTGCTACACTGTGTTTTGACTGTGACTGTAGTAATTTTGATGCTTTTTTGCCCAGCAGGTGGCGTTTGGTGCTTTTATTTTTGACACTCCACGATTGTCAAGGTGCCTGTACTGTACATGTACATCAGTCATCAAGTGCCATATGCAGTCTTAAATGAAACATCAACTGCCAATGGAGCACAACAGAGATTCTTCAGTTTGGAGAAGAGCGCCACAGAGATCAAACTGCAAGGTGCACCAGTGTCAATCAGCAAGTCGGCTTTGTGTCCCTGGAAAGAGCCTGGTTGAATATCTACCATATATGGTGGGTTATTCCCATCTTCAAGCTGTTGATGTCATTGAGACATTCAATTTTATTTTGTTATTTTGCATGCGAAGTGGTAGACCCTCCAATAGCTTATCAATACCACTCGGGACAGTGTGTGTTTTTCCTCAATTAATTGATTTTCTTGTTTACAAGTTACCCGCACAATTACGCCCAGCAAAATCCACGTGGCTAAAAACTGAATGCTAAAATTTACCACCAAATCGTAGTCCAATCGACAAAAAATACTCCCAGATATTCATCAGCACGAAGTAAACATATCAGCCCAGTCAACTATACTGAGTAATCGTGAGCAGTTGGATCATCAATGTGATAGCCGAGTAATAGCCAATATACTCACGCCAGTGGACCGTATTCTAAAGTATTGTTCTGTGTGAGCTACTGACCGCAAGGCGGACTCGCTGTCGAAAACGGTAAATTTAATGGAACAATTTCCTCAATAATTTACTCATCTGATGCAAGGGCGTAGGAGCCATCTCCATTTGCAACTTCTCCAGGCCAAATGCGCACTGAATGCAACATTGGACAGACAGTTGTATATATATACTTAATGATATCCAGTTAAGAATGTATAAACTTGAAAATGTTGAGGAAAAATTGCAAGAGCTGAAAAAAGTTGAAGAACAAATACTAGTCAAAAGTAGTACTAGTGTGATACATGATGAACACAGTTTATCCAGTGTGTCACAGACAGAGCAAAACAGTACTCACAAAAGAAGCAAAGGAAGCGAAATTAGAAATATGTTACATAGACTTGAAAACATCAGTCGACTTTGTATAAGCTAAATACGATGACGTATGTAGTACAGTCAACGACTTAAATAAAACAAATTGTACACCTGACAATTTCGAATCAAAATAATGCAAAATCGGCGCCCACAGGACCACATGAAGGCCAATATGGGCTTGTTGGTGAGATATTCGAGGTTATGTTAGACCTAGAGTCGACGAGCATGAGGCACAATATATTGTGTACAGGTATACACGAAAATCGAAAGATATACTACTAAACTTTCTTGAAGATCGCCTCTCGATCAACACAAACTACACACCATTCGATCGTGTGCATCGCATCGGACAGATGTTACAAAACCAACACAGATCAATCACTGGGGGTTTCTCCCATTACAAAGACCGAGTCAAGAGATTCAGCTTCAGACTGAAAGGAACACATATTTATATTCGCGAACAACATCCTGAAGAAATTGAGAAAAGGGGGGGGGGGGAAATTACCAGAAACGAGACAGGCTCAAGAGAAGAGCCACCATGTTCTACTGGTCAAGGATAAGCTATATGTCGACTACAGTCAGTATAACCCACATGGAAGCTAGCCCGTAGACGATATAACACAAGACGACACACAAAGCAGTGAAAGTAGAAATCCTCAAGTAACACCTGATGTGTGCGGAAAGAAGATAATTCTAGAAGAAGTGGTCGGCAAGATAATTATTACTGTTCACTCGATCGAACGCAAGTATTAGAAACGGTCAGAGAAATGTGGCATGCTTGCCCAGACAGAATCAGTGCAGCAACATCAGAACACGGGCAAGTCACTTTCGTGCCACAGTGTAACTCTGTGAGGAAACATACCGTACCAGACACGGAGATGGCGGGAAATGACCAGCCACTGGATATAAGTACTGTAATAAAGGAAATCACTACCCCGAAACAAGACAACAAACGCCCATATGACCTATACTTCCACACAATGGGAAAAGGGCGGGGAACCAAACTCTATATTTATAAATGTACAACACTTTGTACGGTGCGGTACTGTGCGAAACGAAATAACATATATTTAATAAGGAAATAATTGTTAGCATAAGACTATATAGTACATACATGCATGTGGTAATCCATAAATATACTATTTTCTGGAATCGAAAGGAAACACATAATTATGAACAAATCAGAAGATACATTCGTGCAGGTTCAGGCGAACTCGGTCAATGGAGAAAGTTGCACGATGACGTTGTTCGTCGATTTTCGTTGAAATCGACACGGTGACACATTTGAATGAAATGAACAGCTATGAAATGGACACCCTTCTCGGTATAGTATCTCTGCCGCAGTGCTCACCCAGCGTCAAGAAAAGAAATAAATTGGTTAAATTCATTAAAGATGTTCCCGTTCCCCTATCGACAAGGTATAACTATTTTCAATTTGATGTTGGTATTAGTAGTTTATAACCATGAATAGTCTAGCTGTCGGTCAAGACTACACCGAAGTACGATTTGCCTATAATTTATACTCGAAATTACGACTGGGGTCCATTCATTCGACGAACCCAGGAAATATAGCCTTATGTGAATCTTATTTGGAGGGAATACCAGGGAATCTATAAACTGATTTATAAAAAAAAAATCCACAGCTACCCTCATGCGAGTGGTTTTGCTTTGGTTCGTTAATTACGCTAGCGTATGATCATATTAGAATGAGCAGATACGCAGAATCTAAAGACATTATCGTATCGACAAGAATCAAGCAGGATCTCGAAAGGGCTTTTCTACATCTGACCACATAATGACACTTCATGTATTATCAAGGATATATAAGCACCTCAACCATAAAGTGTGCTGCATATTCGTCGATTATAAACAATGCTTTGGCACGGTATGCAGACCAGGACTTTGGTATAAATGTTTTAGGTTTATCGAAAATATGTATAGCCAAGTCAAGTCAGTGGTTAAAATCGATGAATGCCTTTCATACACATACACGTGTACTGCTGGTGTGTTACAGGGAGCTAACATTTCTGTTTTCCTATTTTCACTCTACCTTTTCGATCTAAAACAATTTTTGATGACTTGGGGGTGATATAAAATATGATTGTAGATGAGTTAGGTATCTATATTAAATTGCTTGTGCTTTCTCGATGATACGGAATACATTTGCCGATACTATGAAACAAATGAGACGAAACTTTAAATATTTTTCAGATTGTTGTTCATTTTGGAAACTTACTGTTAATATAACAAAAACGAAACTGATGGTATTTCGCTCTGGGCGGAAACCAAAAACTCGTCTCTCCCTAAATGGTAACCTCATAGAAGCACTAAATGCATATACATGTCTGGGAATACCTTTAACAAATGCGAACAATTTTAGTAAAGCTAGAAAACACATCATACTTGCTAAAGCAACTGGTGCCATGTATAGCTTGATTTTAAATCACGGGAAATCAATATCCAAATTGCACAAAAGATTGACCTGTTTGGGAAGGTAGTTAAACCGATTATATGCTGTGGATGTGAGATATGGGGCTATCAAAATATTCAGGATTTCGAGAAACTACAATTGAGATTTTTGAAATACGTTTTAAATTTAAAACCGAGTACACCAGATGTTATGGTATATGGTACACTGGAATTTATCCACTCAGAATAGACATAGATGTTCGTATACGATCTCATACTTGGAGAGCGTTATCAATTCCAGAACTGCGAAAATTAATGCTATGCTGTATAGATTGTTACTACAGCTGTATACGACGAACCAGTATATGCACCCATTGCTGAATCATGTTGAAAATATTTTTTCTCGATGATCATAGATTTTGGTTTTCAATTTGGCCAAAGTTTCTGAAATGGCTTAAAAATTGTACAACATAATTTTTCAGCCAGCGTGAACCCTGTTCCTAACATACGAATATCCTGGAATAGTGGAAGCAGTACATCGTGGACTAGTGGAAGTGTCCGCTTCATTCGCGAGACCAATTGCGAGCATAACATTGCACTGAAAATCATATCCTGTAAAATTACGTTCAGGTGGCGTTGAGGTGGGATATAATTTTACCGGAATGACTATAAAATTTATTCCTGAGATATAGTTCAGTGCATTTATGAGAAAAATGTGTCTAACCTCAAACTAATTGCAACACAACGTTTCTCCGCAGATATAAGTATATTAACTTATTATGATCAACATACTGAAAATAAAAAAAAAGATCAAGAAAGGCGAAATTGGTCTATTTTTTTAAAATAAATTTGATAAAATTTGTTAAACTAGTCCCTTTATGGCTTTTCAAGGACATTTATATAAACAAACATATGTCTCCAGTCCTTCCATATTCATATCCATTTAACATACACAATCCTGATTATAGAACAGAACTTCTTATAACAGAGTTATGTGCCTCCAAATTATCTGGGAGTTTGTCTAATTTCGGAGCCTCAATTTCTCAGACTTAGCTAAAATCCACATTTGATGGTTTTGTATTTTACAAACAGGAGAACAACAAAG
The DNA here is from genome assembly GCA_032622095.1 of Siphonodentalium dalli. Taxonomy (NCBI): domain Eukaryota; kingdom Metazoa; phylum Mollusca; class Scaphopoda; order Gadilida; family Siphonodentaliidae; genus Siphonodentalium; species Siphonodentalium dalli. Next base: position 134,331,111 of record CP136067.1, on the reverse strand, counting down.
AGATGCCTTGTTGTTGTATTAATTTCCTCACTAAGTCGTGCATAACATCTGTATGCTTGTATGATTGAAACGACGGAAATATTCTTTAAGAAATTGTGTGTTCAACTGGCGTGACGCAATGCCATACTGGAGGTCATACAATTGATATAATGGGGGTCTATAAGTCGTCCCCAGTTTATAGCCGAATTTACAAAACTAGTCCAGACCTAATTTACTGGACTCGTTTTGTAAATTCCGCTATCAACTTTGGACGAGTTTTAGATTCTATATATCACATGACCCAAAACCTCGACAAAACATACTTATATTACAAATGCGACACAAAACTAACATCGGCTTCTATTAGGCATGAGATGACGTTTCACTTAACTATGCGTTGTTTTCCCACGTAAAGTAATAGTCCCAGATAAATAAAGACTCTTTGGCGTATTTAATGGCGTATATTTAATGACATAACTTTTCAAACACTTCATTCACTATAGTTTGTTGGAATAATATTGAAAGTCATAGTATTTTGAGACGTAGCGTACGGAAACTAAACACACGACAAACCGGAAGTCAACGGTCATCTGTCACTATTTCCTGTTATGCTACGAACGTTTCATAACACAATTTATAGAATGGGTTTATTGAATGGAATAAGGGTACAATCGTGTAATAATTTGATATGCATATGCCCTCTGTTTCTCACAACCTCTTAAGTATACTAGGTTCAATACACTGTGATGGAATTGCTAAAAACTTTGGTGCCAAAATAAAATGCATAATATAACAGGTACCATTGCTGAATTATGTCTCAGTTGGAATGTACACTAAATGTCGTCTTTCGAAGTATCGGGGTGTATTTAGTCCGATAGTATATTTTGGTGCGCATTTAGAGGCCTGTCTGGTGTGGTTATATGAGAAACATTCAGTGATAAACCGTAGTTGTTGTAAATATTTGAAGGAGAAATGTTGTTTTAACGGAATTTACCATATTTTATATGGTATAGCCTCTATGTTCTATCGGGCTTTTGCCAGAGTGTTTTATCAGGGCATGCATGCTCGATAACACTAGTTCACGATAGCTCATTTCGTAGCTGAAGGGCATGCATGATCGATAACACTATTTCACGATAGCTCATTACGCAGCTGAAGCGCATGCATGATCGATAACACTATTTCACGATAGCTCATTACGTAGCTGAAGTGGTCTCTTTTTATTTGAAGAAAATAATATTTTGTTATTTAATAAGTGGAAAACAGTGTCATAACTCAACATTTAACAGAATGGGACACGAATATTGTTATAGATAAGTCAGCTGATCCAAGAAGAGTTCAGCAGTTGTTATTTAATCACATGTGACATTCATATGACCTCCCGTGTGTTGTCTGAAATATCAACAAATGGATCAGCCTACGTAGATAACTTCTATATGAGCATGGAACATTCGGCAATTGCAGTGTTGAATACAGATCAACCGCCCGCGACACGCAATGGATTGGTGGATGCAGGCAGACTCATAGTGCGAGTAGAGTGACATACATAACAATGCCATAGTAAATATGGTGGACAATTATCACATAATAGCAAATAGTATAAGGCAGGGCAAATGTTATAATATCGCTACTGTGGTTCATATGACACCGGTCTATAGCTCGGAATGACGCATTGACGTCATTTAATTCACCGCCTCACAAAGGGGTAATTGTCACTTTCATCTCCAGCCTCCATTGAATCGGTTTTGAATATAATTTTTCCTAATATTTAAATTCTATGAACGAATGATTTCATCCCGGCTCCTATTTTTGCCATTGACGATCAATATACATTGAAAACTATTTGAAAAGAAATAGCATAACCATAGTGACTGTCAAACATCATTCCAATGTTTCCATTGAATTGGCTGTAAATAACAATGCTTCTGAATTCTTTATGTGAGAAAGGAATGATCTGTTCATGGGCCCCCAGTATTTACATTGTCGCTCAATAGCTATTGAAACACTTTGAACAGAGAGAGCATAATCAGTGCCCAACATACTTTCCATTTTATCGTCTTTAACTAACCATGTCTTTAATAAATACTCATTGAGTGGTAGTTCATATCGGAAATGTGCAGCTAATAAGTTCAACAAATGACCATAGACCGTTTTTTAACACTTATTGTCTAAACATTTTCCTCTAATTCCACACAATCCTTAATTCTGCACCTGTATTATCTTTTATATCCATGTTGTATACAAAGGGGTAATCTACAATAATACTGCCTCTGAACTGGTCACTATTACTGCATTCATAATCGCCTCAACAAACTCAATGCAATCATGTAATATTCCGACTTACTGAGCTGCAATGCAGAGAAAATGAGAATACGATTGTTTTTACAAAATGATCAATCGAACATATAATAAACCATGCTCATTAATAAACTGTGCTTTTATGTTAACTTTCATCTCAACCATCTCCAATGCAGTGTAATTAAAGATAAGTCCCCGACTTGGAAACAAAACAAGGTATATTAAAAATGTATCGAGCACATTTTGACATTCATTTCCTGGTTACGTCAACTTCCGGTTTAAAATCCGGGTTAATTAGCAACATTCCACACGAAAAACTCACCCAAAAATGTCAAAATCGCTTTATTTAAACTCGCTTTTAACGCTTTGTTGCCCGATGCATTCAGATGCACTCCACCTCCGTCTAATTTTTTATCAGGATTTCTCCACATTCTGGGGTGCTCCCAAAATATGTTGTGAATAACATCAAATGGTTCGGCACAGTTAATATTTAATTTGGATTCTTGATCAGAGAAAGTATAGCCTGCATGTTCTGAACCATACACCCGCACCAACGGCCACTGCTTTCCAATGAATACTTGTTTGACAGTTTTCAATTTAAGTAATTCCTCCGCGAAACCAACGATCGTTTTGCTGACCGTCTAGGGTCTAAAGGGAATGGATTTAGCTGTGGGTGATAGCCAATGTCATTAGACCCTAATTGCACGAATATCTTGTCGGGCGAAGCACCTTCAATTGTGCGTAAGAAATCATAGGCTTTATCTACCCGCACCCCCCCCCCCCCCTTAGCGACGATGAAAACATCGGCCTCCTCGGTGCCAAAATCAGCAGCCACATTGTCTTTAATTGACAAATTCTTGGCACCGGTCAGCAATTCGCGAAAATTCCGCATATGAGAACTTCCCACAATTACTAGGCTATACATTTTTGGGACGTTATTAAACTGGAAACTGACATTTTAATAACATATTATTTCTGATTAAATTGAATATTTAATGTGAGAGCGTCTGCTCACAAACTGTTCAACGGAAAGGCCTAATTATTGGTGTGCATGCGCAAACCATGACTTATAGTCCGTTTCAATAATCTACCCTAATGACTAGATATATTGAACGGTGATGTAACTGCAATGATGATATAACTTCTCTGGGCCATAAAATAGTTTATCCACGGATAAACTGGCATTTATATCCATGTTGTATATAAAGGGTTAATATACAATAAGGCTGCCTCTGATTCTTAATTTGAGAATGATTCATTATTTCTGTTTCATTGTTCCCGTCTTCGCAATATATATATCCAAATAGCTATAGGAAAAGACATATCGCAACCACTGTTCAACATTATGTCAACATGTTTCCATTGAATTGCATTTAAACAAAGTAACTTCTAAATTCTGAATTTGAAAAAAAATGAATGACATTATTTCCCTCGTTACATCATGAATATTTATAAATATGAAAAGAAGCAGCGTAACAAATCTCCGATAATGTTTCAACGTTTTTATTTAAAATCGATTGTAGATTTGGTTTTGTTCCCTTTATTCTACTGGCCACGGAATACACATACAGAACAGCGTGAGCTCATGCTCACAGGTTGACTCTCTCAAAAATGAATGCTAGAAATAAAAACGAAGCAGTTAAAGGTACTCAATCCGATCAGACGCTCCTAAATTACTATTCCTTTGGCTTCAGGATTTTACAAGTAGGAACCAATTGGGGATCCCAAATGGAAAAAAATGCTCCATGGTCTGGTTCTATCCGGGGACATGATAGAGAACAAAATGCAGGTCACATTGGTTCTCCCCTCAGGACAGAAACAATGAAACAGGTTTGGTTCCACGTGGAATCAGAATGTCTGTTGTTTACTTAATTTGGTTCTTCGAGGAACAAAAACATGATTGGTTCTTCATTTTGGTTCTTTATTTGTTCGTTTGGTTCCACTATACTGGGAGTCTGGGACAAACATTAACATTTGAACCAGTTTTGGTTCCCGGGGAACTAAATTTTCTCTGTGTGATACAAGTGGTAAGTATAAATTATAACCAAAGATACAGGCGCCTTTAACCAAACCAACATGTTATCAGAACATCTTCAGATCTTCTGTGTTTATTCTGTGAACCAACATCGTGTGATATCAATTTTAAACGGTATAATGTATTAACGAACTAATAGAACACTCAGAAGCAAAGACACCAGAACACATGCTTATAACAGGGAAACAATGATGGGTGTTAGTGGAAAAGATGTCCCGTGGCGCTATGTATATGTTATAAGCATGTTTTTGGGTGTCTTTGCTTCTGAATGTTCTATTAGTTCTATTAGTTCGAAAACATCGTCTGAACTACGCTCAATTGTAAATATTTACCGCTCGATTCGGGACGCAACTATCGGCGATAAACTAGCGAAAACTATTTAGCATCGAGAGTCACTGCATTTCATTAATATATAAGAATGACGGTGTGTTGTCAATTTGGATATAATATTTGTAAAAATAACAAATTTGATCACCCTACCGGAGTGTTTAAATATTCTATAGCTGAACAGTTTTATTTTCATAGTTTGACCACACTCACATCTCATTTGTAACCACACTCACATCTCATTTGTAACCACACTCGCATCTCATTTGTAACCACACTCACATCTAATTTGTAACCACACTTGCAATAACGCAGCTTCTCGTAAGATCTTTTCAAAATTTCGAAACTGAAGAAATTACTGTCTTCTCATCGATTGAATAAGATGTCATCGGCTTTGTACTGCGTGCTGTTGCATAGAAGCATGACTCTATTAACCCGGTCGATTATATACAGACCTATCCATTAGCTGTCACCTACGCACAGATGATTCAAACTATTAACGTCAGTTACCATTATACTATATACTGGACATGTTCGTGAAACGATAGACATTTTAAACGTAATCAAGCATCCAGCGGCGAGCAAAAATATAACACATTTGATGGCACCATTTCATCACATAGTGGCCATACAATGGACAACTATGCTGATAGTGTTCACTGCAAGTGTGTTTTGGGTTGCATTAGCTTGTAACTCGGCTAATTCTCTGACGGAATATGTCGAGGAAATTATCGACGCCACAGTCTCAAACATCTTTCGATGTGAAAAACTTGGCAACAGAAACTCTGTGTGTGATCGCGTTCGATATAATGTTGAAACTCGCACGTGCACGCTATTAAGACAGTCGGACATCGGTTCAAATGTGGACGCCTCGAACAAAATGGATATATTCATAAAGGTGAGTCCTATTTTAATGTTTACTCATAACGCGGTGCTTCCATAATCGTGCTTCCCTCGTGTATCATGTGTTATCTTTGGTACACCTGCGGACAATTTCCGACCACCCGGGGGGGGGGGGTACAAAATTAGCAGGAAGGTATGCCGTGTTTTCGCATCTGTTTTTTTGGGGGACCAACCACCTCAAACATGCACTAAATTTGGTCTAAAATCACATAAAACTCTACTGATATCACTCATATGACTGGGAATTATCTCATTTAGTTCAAATAACAGTTTTAACCTGTTTCAGAAGCTGCATGTTTTAGTTGAAAAAAAATGTTTTATAAATTGCTGATCATTTGTACACCTAGGTCATTGTGCAGGATACACACAATTTCATAACGCTTTCCTGATTAGTCTGTCAACTAGATGACGAGCAGTCACATCACTATACCAGACTTGGATACTTTAGGTCTTGTGAGGATACTTTAGGTCTTGTGAGAGATCATCTGAGATGATAGACATTCAAATAATTCACTGATTGTCTTGGTGCACTGATGACAGTTATATTCTAGCCATTGATAGTCACATTAATGTTTGAAACATGTGCAATTGCTCGCTCTTTCTCCATGCACACAATGATCTTGGCTTTAGTTACATCAAGACAAGTTTATTTATTTCAGTTTTACATTTCTCGAAGCTTCTATTACCCCAACCTTTCCAATTGTTACCTCAAGCTTCTCAACTGTTACCCCAAACTTTCCAATTGTTACCTCAAGCATTCCAACTGTTATATCAAACTTTTCAACTGTTATCTCAAGCTTTCCAACTATTGGATATTTCCAATCTGGTCCCCATAATGATGGAAAACTTCCCATGCAGTAATGGAAGTTTCAGTCCTAAACATTGACCAAATGTATGAACATATGCGATTGCTGGTCCAAGCAATTCCCCCAGTTACTGATTGTAAAATCAACATATGAGTAAAATTGCAGTCTATTTTAGGCGTAGAATTTCCAATCAATGTTTTACCAGCCATGATAGTTCCACTCTTTGAACAGTTTGACCACAAATGCGGAAGGGTGGATGCATGTCGCCTCATGGCTGATTTCATGTATCACATTTATTGATAGATCAAGAATAGATCTTCGTGCTCACACAATGAATTGATGCTGACCAGTGACTTCGCGGAGGATGGACACCACTGCAAGAAGGTGGCAGGTGAGTAGCTTTTTATCAGGGACGGAAAACTACACGCAGACGTCATAATTTGGTCGAAAATATTGCGACAGGATGTCTTACACCGAAGAGAGCTTTCATCTTTTTCTTCACATATATAATTTATATAACTCAATAGAAATATGACCGCAGAGGGGACATAATAGTTCAGGAGACTTATTTTTCGAGGATTGAGTTCATGAATAGATGAGTTGATGGGATCGCTCATTAGATATCACCTTGCTGATATATTTGGGGAATATATAGTTAAAAACGAATGCTGATATCTAAAATCATATCTTACCGCCATTTTCGAGAAAATTATGACGAATACATGTAGTACATGTCAATTATTGGTCCTATTTACGCAATGAGCCTGTACCGCGTGATATGTATAAGGGGTGGGGTGATTACATGCCCAAAACAAATACTTTTCCATTTGAAAATTACCAATACGATATAAATAATTTTCCCAGTTGCTGCATTTCTTTACAAATCAGCCGATTCTCGTGTCATGGGTCCGGTCTCATTATTATTGGACTTATAGTATATAGCATATGTTTTAGATTCACGTCCACAACGAACTGGAATGAGAGTCATTTTAGTGCCATTTTGGCCCACAACTGCTTGTTATTGAACTAGGTGAATATCGCTTCTATTTACCCTTAAACCGAGTAATATCATTATACGTCATCAACCATTCGAGTAGTATCATGTTACGACTTCACAAATCGGAGTAATATGGTTTTGCGACATGCCGTAACTCTATATCACTGCTAAACAACGTGTAGACATACAGTATATTTGTGTGACCATGTGTCGATATTACACTGTTACCGAGAGGCGATATAATTAATACATATGCTATTATTGGCCTGATATCATCCTTAATAAAAAACAAACAAACCAAGTCATATCCTCTGATTATTAAATTGATATGACATTTTTGTCCAGAAAAGTATGCTATCGAATGAGGCTAATATCGTCCCTAAACCGAGTAATATCGATTTGCGACACCACCAATCCGATTAATATGGATTTACGACATGGCGACAATCTACTTCACTGCTATAAAATGACGTGTATGTTTCCATGTTTGCGACGTCACTCATTTGAAAGAGTTGTCAGCTACTAAGATGCGATCTAGTTAATAAAAACTTGGTTGGTTTGATATCTGCCCTCGATAACCTCATGTCACCCCTTGACCTTCGGTTACATCGGGCTGATATCAAACAAACCAAGTAATATCCTCTAAATATTGACTTCATTGTGGGCGAAAAATAGCACCAATTAAAGATGCCCGATCAGATTTGATACCAAATTGGACTAAATTTTCGAAACCTATTTCCAGCTTAGCACGCAAAAGATAAAAACTAAAAATACTAGACATCAACATCAATAATTTGCCACAAAAATCACTAAGATCAACGCAATCATCCATAAATAATAAGTCGGGAGCGAAAGTTCATAAGTGAGACAAAATTTTTAAATGTGCAAACTATTCCTCTTTTGAAAGTCGATGCAGTATCAGTCAGAATAAGTGGTATATTGAGGCGCGCCTTTATTGCGATATTAAGTGCGCTTAATTTTAAAAAAAGGCGTGATTATAGAGCAATACCAAAAATCTGTCGCGCTTATTATTGCGATATTAAGCGCAAAATATTGCGATATTAAGCGCGCATTGTCGCAATATTGAGCGCGACAAATTTCCATGCAGACCCGACAGTATTATAATTATATTAGATAAATACTGTGCATATAGTGTACGTACAGTGTACATATAGTGTACATATAGCATTTACAACTACATGTATTATTATATACAAATATAAAACATTTATGCCAAACAATATAGAAGAAGCTATAATGTGCTTTAAATGTCACAATTTTGAGCGCAAGATGTCGCAACATTAAGCACGCGATATCGCAATATTAATCGCGAAATATTGCGATATTAAGCGCAAAATATTCAATAATATCGCAAGCGGCGGGCTTATAAGCGTTTACTCTTGCAATATTATTGCGATATTGGGCGCGAAAATAGCACGGTTAATATATCACTTCTTTTGACTGGTACTGTACCTGGTCACCAAAGAATCCTATTAATGAGATCATGGATCCGGTCTCATTATTTTCTAGCATACAAAACGTACATGTTTTGTGGGGAGAGTGCATCTTTAACCAACATACGACCAAATTTAAGATTTTTAAGATGTGTTTTAATTTTTCATACCATAATCACAATATACATGACATGTAGGTGTCCACCACGAGAAGAACATCGGCACACAATCTTAAAGCCTGTTAGTACACCGAACAATCTCATACTTCAATGATTTTCAGGGTTCCAAAACTCCAGCTACAACAACAACATATTAAATCTAATCCCACGTGATATATATAAGGGATGGGGCGATTACATTCTAATTTCGTATTGGTGAGCTATGATGTGAGCATATTTACTTTCCCCCGGCCAACACAGCATCTTGAAGATATATATACAGAATAATATAATTCGTGCTATTAATCAGCCATAAAACATACCAGGGCCCTGCTAATCGGTCGAAATCTGATATCGAAAAGTGTGCCGACTATCGATATGGAATCGATTATAGGTACATAACGTATCATATGTAATTAAATTATATCTGACATCGAATCGAATCTCGAATATATGCAGGGCCACGAGGGCCCTCATGTGAGGCACTCTCTTTCCATCTTCACGTCATGCATAAATATTTTCAACACCATTGATGACAAAGGTAGATATACAAGAAATTCAAACTGCAATATTCTCTCAATCTTTTGTATATCTTCTATCTATTTATCTCAATATATCTCTGATCAGAGAATAAACGAATTCTACACAAAGGACAAATATTCAATCGTATCATAGACAGCTCATAATTATTGCAGCTCATAATTATACATAAGTGCACTCTTCGCTGGAAGTATTGACAACATGACCATTTTTTTTAACTGTAATATTGTTCTTCTGATGCAATGTTTACTATATTTTTATGTTATCTACATAACAGTATCGTTCGTGATATTTCATAGCAGATATCACATATCAAGAATAAGTATTGTTCTATGCAATAATGTTTGACTAGTATTCTGCATAATCCTTATACCCAATGCTAGCTTAGGGTACGTTCCAGTCTATGTAAACATACACTCAGATTCATACTGATACTGAGTCTATTGCATTCCCATCAACTTTTCATTTCTGAACGGTAGTGGGCTTCCCCCAAATTACGTCACACGGCACTAAATATAAATCTGAAATTAGTTGTGATTGACAGGCGTAAACATGGTCACGTGCCAGTGCCGTCATGGCCGCTTCAACCATGTTAAGCCGATTCTAAGAATCGGAATTAATAGTTGCAGGGTTTGTGACTTTTCGTTCGGCGGTTGTTTTACTGACAATAAAGGGAAACAGCTAACTTCCGGGATCCAAAATAATATGTACAATAACTAAGACAGATCTTCTTGAAATTATAAAAAAATGTCAATTTATGTGGATCTCTTGGACTCAGAACGAATTATTTTTTAGATTGGCCAGGCGATTTGTCGCCCATGTTGTCAAAAAATAACACAAATCAACGGCCACGAATCAAAAATACATGAATGTCGGGACTATTTGCTAAAACAACTCCAGAACTAAAAAAAAAGTTAAAAATGACAATACAAAACGATCTATCAGTTCCCCAGTACCGGCAGTAGTACCACCGCAGCCAAAACGAGCGAAGAGCAACACAATTATACCACCAACCGAAACCCTCCCGACCTTACACAGCCGTATTATTAGCTCCAACGATTGGCCAGTTGTATCCTAATTACAGTTCCGGTGATTCTTGATTTTAAACTTTCGACCGCTCGTCAACAATCTACTTTATTTGTCGATTTGTGAATTTCTCTTCTGGTATAACATGACGTCATGGATACTATTTTAACAACATTTAGCCACACCTTCGGAATTTCCACACCGAAAGCACGTGACATGTTACTAGTTTTTTATTGGGGCACACATTTCTTGGAGCTAAGTTTTGATTGGCGGTAATTACAAGGAATCCCGGGTTTGGGAAATGAAAACTGAACAAAAGGTCGTCAGACCCACTATTTTTTATATGTGGGTATGTAGTTTACTCCAGACTGGGTACGTTCATACGCTGGCAAGTTTGCACGGTGTGTTATTGCTGGCATTTCGTCATAGAAAACCACATGGTGCCAGAATATGAACGGATATAAGCACATAACATGCATATTTACCAAAGCGAAAGACATGAGAAGTAAAATTTATGTAGTTTCACGTGTAACGGTTCTACTGGAATTTGCCTTCAAATACCTGTATGATTTATTCTTGCGAGATAATTGCATTTACATGCAAATTCGCTACAGGTGGAACTACATAAATTTTTACTTCACACGTAGTTAGCTGTGGCACATGTGCATGTTTCCGTTCATATTCTGACACCATATCGTTATTTACGACAAAATGCCTGCAAACCATACCGTTTCTGTGTTGATTCGGTGGGATAAAAATATAAATATGTAGTTAGGTAGATCAGCCAATAGGGGATTATGCCATTAGGAACTAACCGTTTTCTTCAATTAGTTTCCATGAATCGGGACAGAAAATTAAAACATTTTATTGGAAATATGTCTTATAAATATATGTAAAGTAAATTATGTGCGAAAACAGATGCATGCTTCTGTTGTACGGTGTTTCTGTCAGGAAAGAGGTTTAATATAAAGTTTGATGTTGTTGTTTGAAATACGACAGGAAAAACTAAAGTATCTGATTTGTCCCCGACAGTTTACTCTCCGTGAAATGACCATTAACCCTGTATGTGCTAATTACTCATTGGAGATTAGTTATCCATCAATCAAAGTTCATATAATAAGTTCAACAAACCATACATGCATGTAGTTTGTTGAACTTATTACATGAACAGTTTCCTCCAATAGATTAGGACCACTTCTGCTCTTGTGTTATCTTACGCCTGTTTGCGTCGTTACTCTATTTCAGAGATATGCGGACCGAACCAGTACAAAATTGGAGGAAAATGCATTGTGTTTGTGGAAGATCCAGTCACGTGGTATCAGTCGCGTGACGCATGCACTCAAATTGGCGGCAGACTATTAATTCTTGATTCGCAGGCGACATTTGAAGAAATCAGGGAACTACTTATACTGAAGAGTAAGTTGAGACCGAAATTAAAATAATATGCTAGATTTCTATCACTCAATCATATCGCTAGTCCCCACCGCATTGTTTTGTCATTGGATACTTTTGATGTAAACTGTTTTCTCACGCCTCAAACGTCATATTACGTTTCACAGACCCATTAGCCTATTTTAGTCATACTTAAAATCTAGATCACCTTGTTTTATTTGAGAAAAGATACTGCTGCACTATCTAGAACTGACCATGATCATTTACGTCAGGACGAATACAATATAAACAATAAAATTAACCCGCCGCCTGCCGGCTGCCACCGCCCCAATTTTTGTGAAAACGTTGGATGTTGGATCAAGCAATTTATCTACATTGGCCAACGACATACAAGAAAATAGTATAGTTAATGGATTGATGTATAAAAACGTATAAATAGAACTATTTTCATATGTTCCTCACATTGTTAGTGGTTATAAGCAAATTGTTCAGAGATAAATGCACTTACTTTTGAAACGAGTTAATCAATAGTAAATGAACGAAGGGCGATGGTTTCATGCATATGTTTTAACGTTGCCTTACTGCTGCCTATTCAGGTGTATTGAAGTAGGCGTGTCACTTCTAATAGGTCTGTGTGGAGCCTAAAATATTTTAGGACGATGCCATCCAAAAAAAACATACCGGGTGGACAGGAGTTATTGGCTTATAACGGTGGACCATTTCGTTTAAATTTGCATAAACACAAATCAATACAGCTCATTATATAGCACTAATAATGCCACATACCCGGGATCGACTATTTGGAGTAACAGGAACGGAACGAAGAACAGGAACAACTTCAGAGTAACATAATGTTTTTTTGGAGTAAAGGAATGAGGAACAGATATAATGTATAAGCTAAATTTTCTCGTGTTTTACGAAATGCAACAATACATATTATACATCATTGGAAAGCATACCCTACCCCCTTCATGGATATTACAACATTTACACACTACTTTTAAGAACTGATAGTATAATTGGCAAGGAACGTTCGGTCGGTGAATCGGAAGTTAGTAAAACGTAAATTGTTCTGAGTAAAGGAATGAGAACAGAGATATAAACTTAATTTTATCGCGTTTTGTGCACTCAAGCAATAAATATCATAATCATTCGAAAACATAGCCTCTCCCATTCATGAATATTGCAACATTTAAACACTACCTTTGAAAACTAAGCGTATAATTGGCAAGGAACATCGGGCGGTAAATTTTTCAGAATAACAGAAACAGGCGTAGGGACAGATGTATAAACTTAATTTTCTCGCGATTTATTCAATCAAACAATGCATATTATGCACCGCTCGAAAGCATATCCTCTCCCCTACGTGATTAGTCCAACAATACACCAACGGAAACAATATAGCCACGTCATTGCATGCAGACGGATAACTTGATGAATGGGGTGGTTTGAATATATCCCGATAAGTTCTTGCCCGCATTGTCGACCAATGAAATGTATTAATCAGATATAACTAGGAACTATGGCTGGTCGATTGTACGCAGTGAGTTTTCGCTTGAATCTACCATTGCACGAAGACAATCCTTTATCAATCGGCCAATTGGTGATAGTTGTCCATATAGCGTGATAAATTATGACTGCATGATAGAACAAAACAACTTGACCGCGCGCCTGTATTTTTAAATGGATGTTTGGGTACACACCGAATAAATTGATACTCTAGGACATCGCGGCGACGGTTAGAAAGTGCGCATTTTTTATCCTAAAAGTCGTCTTAAACGTATCCGTTGCTCTATCCCTGAGTTGCAAAACCTCTCTATTGTGTGGCCACATGAATTTTACGACTACGAATAGCTAAATTTAGTGGTTACTCTATCCGTGAATTGCGAAACCTCCTTATTAACGCATGATGTGATAACCGAAGCACTTTCGACCTGGCATGCTGTAAAAATGTGTTTCCGCACCAAGGGGGTATCTCAAAACATACCTCTATACGTGGAAGATTTCCGCACAGATTCTTCGATATAGCGCTGAAAATACGTATATTTTTTAATACTTTCGTTGATTCCGGGTCGAATTTTGTAACCAGCGGTCTCGTATAAATGCACGTGCAGACGTTATATACAATCTAAAGCTATCTTCACCGTGAAACGTTTCTTGCCCGACATAATGATGATGAAAACAACGGTGAAAGAGAGTTAGTTCGTGTAATAATCGATACCTGGAATAGTTCAAAAGCGAATATCCTTAGGTGTATTTTTGGAGCGCAAACCGGCAAATGGCTTAAGTATTTTGAAATACGAACTGTATATATACTTCTGTGCGACATTGTTTCAAGACACACACACATACGTGTATATCGGATTTATAGAGGCACGGACTCATTATGAATGTTCGTTGCTTCAGATATGCTTGCTTCAGTGAGCGTGAACAAATTATCATGTTTATAAAATGACCATGTATCGATATGAAAGACACATTGAGATGTCTCTCAACTCAGATCAAGCTTGAAAATCGGTCCCGATTTTGCGGTGGTGATTAGAGAAACGTGCTCGGTGCGAGTTTATGATATAAAATGTCATCATTATGTTTTTCCAGATCAGGAATCTACCTTCAAATCTGTCTGGATAGATGGTAGTGATGAATCTCAGGAGGATAGTTGGACCACCAGTAATGGGAGTAGCCTCCCGTGGATCGCATGGGCAGCAGGACAGCCAGACAACCTGATGAACGCAGAACATTGCATGAGTTTAAAAACACTCAAATCCTTCTACTCAAACGATCTGTTCTGCACACGGACAACACCATACATGTGCGAGCTGAACAATGGGACATGAGTGGGAAACCAAAGAAACACATGACAATCGAGTGATATTGTGTGTGATAATATGCTTTCTTAGAAATCTCGCGCCTTCAACTATTTGTTCCAGATTCGCACAAAGCCTCTCAGATGATTGGTAGATTGTAAAACGAGGGTCTGAATTGTAGATGGGTCAAGTTGGACGGGAGTGGCCTCCATTGGATCTCGTGGACCAATCAGATAACAAGAAAGGAGAGCATTGTGTAATTTTTATAAAATCAAAAAAATTCTTCCTCAACAACGGCTTCTACTCATGGGCAAGATGAGTAGAAGATATGTGAGCTGAACTTTGGAGCATAAGAATGAAACCAAAGTAGTATGTAAACTAAAATTTGATTTGTTGTGAAAAGCGAGTTTCTGTGATACAAAATTGTCCCCGTAACGATGTGTTCTAGCTTCGGCATCCACCTTCTCCGATGTCTGGGTTATGATATGAATGAGACTCATGGGGGATCGCTGTGTCATCTGGGGTGAGACTAGCCTCCCTTGGATACCATGGTCACCATGACAATCAGATAAACAATGAAACGGAGTGCACTACACATAGTTCCGAAAGACATACGCTTCTACACAAACGGGGGCTTCTTGTCACGAACAAGACCACCCTTCGCTAAGCATTTGAGCATGAGTTTGAAGTCAATGTAAACACATTTGACATCAAACTAAATCCCATGTGAACTCGAGTTTGTGTGATAAAATGGTTTCTGTGTCGTCTAGCTCCGGTAAATATGTGTCCCACGGACTGGTTATGTGGTTGTAACGATGATCTGGGTCGCGTCGCATATATAAGAGTATGCATTGGCTTAACACATAATAAAAATGATAAAATTGTCAAAGAATGTAGAAAAATATTATAAAAATTGTTTAGGCCAATGCATTCTCTTATATATGCGAGGCGACCTATGGTCGACTCGCATATATAAGAGAATGCATTGGCACAGGGCATAACTGTAACCATCACAATGTGGTCAATGAACCGAAAATAAGCCCACTTTAAACCTATTTCAGAAATACAAACAATCTATAACGGCATTATTTGAATCTGAATTACACTGAAAATGAACCTAAATCGACTTACCATGATATGTTTTCACGGTTGGCCGCACCATAATACAGCATAGTGTGTGTTAGTCATATATGGGTTTATTTCAAAATGAAATAGTTCTTAGAAATTTTTGACGCATTTTATATAGATTCCGTAATTCCATGATAGGTCAAGATATGCGTTATTTCAGGTGAGGTTCTACAAATTTGACAGTGCGAAGCTAATACTAGTTAGAAGCTTAAAGTCACACTGACTGATCGGCTCTATTTGGTCACAGTATAACATCCAAGCTTTTATCAAATCTCTCCAAAATTGGTTATCAATAGGTATGGATTGTTCTTTCAAGATGGAGGCGCCATCAGGTGCCAACGATTATGAAATAAAGTTACCGACCAAATGTTTTAGCACGGAAACATATGTGGACTGTTGTGTTATTGCTCGTTTAATACCTATTTTCAAAAAAAATTATAAGCTTATTAATTTCAACCATCTTGCATCTGCCACGTTATAATCTTGGGTGAGTTTTTTTCTATTTATTCTATCAGGTCCACGATTTCAAATAGAACCGAACATTGTTTTATCCAAATCTTTAATCAATTGATCCGGGTGGGGTTTGGTAAAATATGTGCAGTAGTTTACAAATGGCAAGTGATTTTGTGATTATAGGACTTTTTTCTGCCCAGTACAGCAAAATTGCGTTTACTCCACGTCACAGGGTATTCTTCAATTGGATCAGACCTTTTGAGAAATTAATATGAATGATATGTTCAGTATCATTGTAAAATTATATGCGATAATTTTTGCTTCCACTTGTCACACATAGTTTCCGTACAATCTGCTGTAGTGCCAATCCACACTACGTGCGTTTTATAATATTTTTTATCTGTCGGTCAATTTTACGGCATTTTGTGGTGGGTGGACCGCCCCAAATACCTCATAGAAACATCCCCACCCCTCACCCGGGTGTTGGAATGGGGTATGGACGGTTTTCGAAAACGGTAAGGATTTCGGCCAAATAGCCCATAGAAACACCCCCACCCCACCATCACCACGGGTTGTACCACCGAGCGGGTGAAAAATTGATATGGACCCCGGGGTGCGGGTTGGGGCGTTTCTATGGGGGGATTTGTGGTGGGTCACCCACCGTTCTCGAAAATGGTCCATACCCCATTTTCACCCCCTCGGTGGTACCCCCCGATGAGGGTGTTTCTAGGGGGTATTTGGGCCCCCAGCCATGCCATAAAACTGACCGATAGAAACATTTTTGCAAATAAGGAATACAATTGTTCCAACCCCATGTACCCCCTGGGATGAGGGTGGGAGTTTCTATGGAGTATTTGGAGCGGGCTACCCAATCATGCCGTCAAAATGGCCGAAATCCTTACTGTTCTAGCAAATGGTCTATACAACATTTTTCTCCCCCTCAGGATGGTACCCTTCCCCGGATGAGGGTTGGGGTGTTTCTTGTGGGTATTTGAGGGGGGCACCAACACATGCCGTCAAATTGACCGACAGAGACATTTTTGTGAATAAGGAATCAGTGCCAAAAGTCATGTTCGTGTCTATCGTGTCAAACTGATCGGTCTGATCCCTCCTTGCTCTCAGTCGACAAAGCGACCTCCGAACGAGCAAATTGACCAAAACAAAACCTATACAGCAAGAAATAGTCCACCACACTGGCATATATTTTGTTAGAAGTTATCTCATAAGTTCCGACATCGCCTCCCCGAATTCAACAGAGACTCTCTTGTATGTACATAAATTGCATATGAATATTGAGTGACAAACGCCCGAGCATAAATCCCCCAGTCCAAAAGAAACTTTGATGTTTGTTCAAAGTATCTTTAAAAGTATGTTTTCGAGACGAGACGTATGGTATTGATAAATTTGACACAGATAATCGTTTCCTAATCGTTATATCGCCAATTCACCACAAACAATTAGCGATATTATCATAACTTTATCACGCCAATAAAACCTGGTTTTAATTGAGATCGAATTCCAAAAACTAAAACTGAGTTTATCACTTTATTCCCGTAAAGCCCAGTTTTACTACAATAAAGCCTAGTTTTACTACAATAAAACCAAGTTTTACTCCTACTAAAACCTAGTTTAAACTAGAGTAAAACCAGGTCTAGAATAAAACCTAGTCTAAGGGTCTATTCTCATTGCACACGCGCGTGAGATTAATCGCAGCGTTTTTTAAGGTGCGTGTTAACATAACGCAGAGCGATTCGTGATCAATTACCTTCCTCAAACAACCACGTCCTATTCGTGACCAATCATCTTATGCAATCAACCTCGTCATCGAGATAGCCGTTACAGAGAATGGCATGGTTCACTCGGCCACATATACTATCCGGTACAGTCATTCTCATAACTGATGGGCGATAAAATAATAAATGAAGTACGGAAAGGAAATGGCTTGGAATGAAGTTTCCAACGTATAGCTAGCATCAGTGGTGAATTTTGTAGAATTCAATAGAATTATATTACCTGTCAGTCTCGCGCAAAACTGTACCCAAGATTGTGAATATATATATTGATAGTAATGTGCCGTTTAGCATGTCCGATCACCGATGATAAGCTGCCGATGACGATCAAATTGAAATCAATCATGCGAACAGCATCCTGGCGACAGAATGAGACCTGAAACTATGCGTGTGTGACTCTTAAGGTCGAATTCTGAGTCCCATCACTTATTCTATTTGAATGGTGGTTCGTCAATTATAGTACCGCATTGTCACTGTTGCCAGCGGCTATACAAATGAGCACTCGATGATGGGGGAGGGGTCTGGAAAAAACGTTCATATATGCACAGGGTTGAACATAAAAATCCCTCCCAACCATGGGTCTACCATCCTCCCTACATGCAAATCTATTTGTTTTTCCTCCAACAAACTGGGGTCTCATCCCCTCTTTCCCCATAATTTGTTCTGGATATCATGTTTGGGTACAACTGTTTTAAATGAGCTTTATTCAGAAAGACGATTTTTGTCAGACCTATCTAACTATAAAGTAACATTTTGAAAGATCTAATTCAACCACTTGAATCGTACACTTTTGATAATCTTGAGTGATAATAACAATTATATATATAAAACTCCAGTAATCTGGGTGGTGATCGTACTATATAGTGTTATATACGTTTCAAGCTGGAATAAAATATGCATATTTATGCCCAACTACATGGAATTGAACCCTCTATTTCTAATTATAATTAGCTAGATATAAATTGTGTCCTCAAAACTTATGTCATTTTGATGGCATGGCTCGTTATACTCAACTTATACCTGAGTAAATCTAACTGAGGAAAATTAAAGTTAATGTGTCAGCATATAAATATGTGGTCACCCCAACCAAAAGTACTTTATCGTCCTCCAACCAACCCTAGCCCTGTGTATGAATGTGTTCGTCAGACTCCCACCCCTATTGGGGGAACTCTTAGCAGTGGGAGGAAGGAATGCAATCGAACACACATATAGAGCCGCTCGACCTTAGCAAACGCTGCGATTAATCGCACGCGCGTGTGCAATGAGAATAGACCCTTAACCAGAGATGCCGATTCGGACCTTAGAGTCTTTATTTTTTAACTGCGAGTTATTAAATTTCCAAAAACCCTTCCCCTTGAGGTGTATACCCAGGGTGAATATCACAAAAAGTCCAAACGTGCGTGATTAGTTGCTTCGACGCCATATATATCTCCCAGTATTTGGTATCCACGAATCAACTAAATCTTATTTATCTATCATTTTAAATACGTGTTCTGTGCATGTTGGTAATTAACAGCAATGTAGTCTAAAATATCGAGATCAGGGTCCATAATCAGGTTGAAATATCCCCATATCGCATTACTGCCGTCGGATATCTTTTCAAGATTTTTCGTAATATTTGTATAGCAAATTAGTTATTATGACCGTATATATTAACTGAAATCATTAATGAATTTTCCACTTCTGCATGGATGGTGATGAGATTACCTGCCTGGTCAGATTGTTTCTAATAATTTAAAGTTGAAGTTAGTTTTTATTACTATTCCTACCCCTCGTGATAGGTTAGTAAACGAATTGAAGGCGACCTCATATCCATTTCATGTTTTAAATGAACATCTTGTAAACATACTAGCCCAAAGTTTATCTCGTGAATGTAATTGAATACAACAACAACTAATTAGAGAAGACAACATTTATGCAAATGACCAAGGGTTGGAGTGGGGTATACACTGAAATAAACTTCCGATCACAATCGTGATTACCCACGGATAATTAAATCACCTGTCAATAAAGTAGCACCATGCACGCTTGTATGCCATTAAGATGTAGTATTACACAGACCAGTGCCGAGCTCCACCGGCCATCCGCCACCCCACCTAGTATCCACAATGTACATATATGCTATATGCAGTGGCATATATGGGGAAGCCGACTCGTCCATATCACTAAATATAAATAATATAGAAAAGGAGCAATTTAGCTGAGTTGCTACCTGGCAATAGTGTTAAGACTGTGACTGCCACGTCTCCAACTCAAGAATAACTTTTACTTGGTTCAATGTTAAAAACTGAAAACCAGGTGTACATCGCTTGGTAATTAGTATATGTATGTATATGCTGGCACTCAATCAAAAGTACACATTTTACATTAACCACCATTTATCAAATTTATTTTAAAGTTTATCACAGGCCAGTTTAATTAGAGTTGTTCCTCTTGAAATGGAAGTTGCATGTATCCTATGTAGTAAATAGCATTATACTGGTAACAGAATAAAAAATGTATAGCACATACTTATAATTACTAACCACACTCTGACATTGTGCGCACATACAGACATAACAGTCAGCTAATTTCCACCAAAGAAACGACATCAGGATTCAGGAGAACTCCATAAGAAATGCTCTGTTGAGAAATTCTCATTTTATAGTAGCGAAAAGTATTTAATTAAAATTGTCCAAACCCAGGGTATGTGTTGTGGCTCAACTGCACAAGAAAGTAAACAACTGGATTGGACTGTGACTGTAATTGTGCAAGGTCAGTATTCCTCAGCAAGCCAGCTTATATTTTAATATGGCTACCCTGGTCCAAATCCCAATCAGGACTAATCAAGAAATTATTGAATGAATTCCAACCAACAAGATTAGAATGGATACAGCCATTGCCAAATACTGCTGTGTAATATCTGGTTGTGTCATTTCAAAATTCGATTACGCACTTCAAAAAACATGAGCATTAAATCATGTCTTGTGCTGTAATGTTTGGATTTCTCAACAAAGCATTCTTGGCAGAGAACTCCCCAACCAGGATTCAGTTTTGTTTGTGGCAATTTCTCAACAACATACCCTGTTCGTGCGCACAAAGTCAGATTTCGGTTCGGAAGAAAGTATCAAATATTTCCAATATCTGTCACAGGTAAAATGTTATTTACTATACATAATATACGTGTAGTTATTTTTATTATACGCTCAACAGTGAATTATAGAAAAAAACGCGTTTAGATAAATATCGATATCACCCAGAAGGGGATATAGAAGAATATACTTTCACAATGCGCTACCGGAATATTTCAAAATCCACGCGCATCAGTAGAGTTATCTTTCCTCTTCTATACTTTGTACGTCTGCATTGTTTACGTTTTGCGGAAAATATGGAAGGCCATTCTACACTCGTCGGAGATGATCTTTGGGGGAATTTCCAATTAGACGAAGAAATATCACTTGAGGAGTTATTTAAAGAGATTGATGAAGATTCGACAAAAACGGGAACAGTTTCTTGTGCTGGTGATGCTGGAAGTGGAACTGAGTTGGACCCTGGGCCTAGCGGTATATTGTTTGATGAAATCGACGGAATTAACCCTCACCCTGACCCTGTCATCACTGCACCTTCAAGTTCAGCTTCAGCTCATTCTGTGTACAGTGTTGGACACCAGGGAAGGATGGACAATCTGAGGTTTGTAACAAATGTCTGGAGGTGATGTTGATAATTTCAACCAAGAGCAGCAGAATATGAACACAAAAAGAAAGACTGAGTATGACTTGAAGTTGTTGAGTCTGTATGCTTTGGAAAGTGGTGAAACCAGAGTGATAGAGCAAATTCCACCGAATGAACTATGTGAACTCATTTCTGAATTCCTGCTGTCGGTGCGGAAGAAAGATGGCTGTGAATTTGAGCCAACAACACTGCGCGCCTACATATCATCATTTGATCGATATTTAAGGAGTAAGAACTATGAAGCGTCACTCATAACCGACCACAGATTTGCCAAATGCCGACAAACACTGAAAAACAAACAGAAGCAGTTAAAATCTATGGGTCGAGGAAACAAGCCACATGCTGCAGATCCACTGTCTCAAACTGACATAGATAAACTTTTTGATGCAAAAGTACTTGGACCTCATAATCCAAAATCACTGCTAAATTCAATGTGGTTGATGTGTACGCTACATTTCGGCATGCGAACTGGCCAAGAAACTTACTCACTGAGATGGGGTGACGTTGAAGTAAACGAAGATGAGGCGGGCAGGAATTATGTGATATACACCCAAGAGCGACAAACGAAAACGAGGACTGGAGAAAACCCAAGGGATGTGAGGAAAGTAAAACCCAGAGCGTATTCAACAGAAGACAAATTGAAAGATCCAGTCACATTATATCAGCTATTTGCAGAAAAGAGACCAACTGAAATATGCGCGTCTGACTCACCATTTTTCTTGGCGATCAATGCTCAAGGGTGGGTGAAACTGGGAAAATCGTGGTACAAATAAAATGCATTTGGATTAAATAACATCTATGCGATAATGAAGAATATGTTCACAGATGCTGGACTAGAAACCGACAAGCGAATAACAGCTTACAGTGTGAGGAAACACCTTGTGCAGTCATTGTGTGATGAAGGTGTAGCTGCCCATCAAATAATTCAGGTGTCAGGATATAAGAATGTTAACAGCCTCCTGAATTACAGTAAAATAAATCCAGAACAAAGTAGGCAAATATCTGATATTCTATCTGACAATGACAGGAATTCAAACAACATTTCTCCAAGAATTCAGCCTGAAAGCAGTGAAAGTGCATGTACCTGTGTAGCTGTACCAACCCCCAGTCTCTGTGTAAAGAGACCTGTTGAAATCTCATTTCCAGGTCATGGTGAAATTTGTGACAATTCCGGACAGTTGCCGAAGTCGGTATTCAGTGGTAATACATTTCATGGAGCCGTTAGTGTATATTTCCAGGCCTCACAGAAGCACAGCATTACAAATGAAATGAACCTCAACGGGAATGAAAAGCGTTTCAAACGCATTCGGGTGATAGACAGCGACAGTGATTGAATTTAGTGTGTTTACAATTTCTGGTCGGTGTTTCCACAATTTATCATTCCAAGTTCAAGTTTGTGCTAAAGAACAACAAAGTGAAGGGAGTTATTGTGATTATTTAATTTACATAATATTCACTCATATTATTACAGTTATAATTAAAATCTATGTTATGTTGACATTGGACATATTTATGGGGGGAATAAAGGGAAGAATACGGGAACTATATTTTTAAATTCCGCGGATGGTGAAGCAGTATTGCGTGAAGCGGCACCGATCAGCTGATGGCTTCAAAAATGGTGTATTTTGAAGACGATTGTGAGATCTTTTATCGTCGTAAATGGTGAATTTCTTTGGATATGCGTATAATAAAAAGAATATCTAGTGTTTTTGAGTGGATACCGAAAAATATGTCATGAGTGAGCGAGACAAATGTTTATTTTCGCGAGCGGCTTGCCGCGAGCGAAAATAAACATTTTACTCGCTCACTCATGACATATTTTTCGGTATCAACTCAAAAACACTATATATCCTCTATTTATCTTCTGGTGTGAAGTTTTGCCATTTTTTCTCTATTCAAAAAATTACCTGATTTCAACCGGAGTCCATATTGGAGTGGTTTGGTTAAGCCTTAAGTATACATATTCTGACTTTGTTTGAGACATTGGTCACTCAACCAGTAACGAAACTAAAATATTGTGTTTATCCCTGCGATATCTGTAACATTTTACTCCATTTAATTGACGTTTCCTATTTCAATCAGGCCAATTCGTTCGTTCTACTAACGCTACGTAGATAATACAGCTAATGCTAATCACGAGTAGACAGATCGTATGGAAACTAATGGATGATCGAATTATAAACGGGCTACAAAGGCAACATGAATTGGTTTATTGTTGTGTATTGTCATCTCAAACGACTGCACATAAGGTTATTTACATCTGTAACTCCATCCACTGCACATAATAACACCAATCATTGGAAAGAAGACCGTTACACAAATCAGGTTTCTCCTTCATATTTTAACACGGGCAGCACATGCAGCATAGTCGTGTTAGATTTCCCATTCTCCTACCTCATGCCCATTTTAGTCAGCAAGCATGTGTGAGATAGCTGGGTGAAATTTCCCTGTCTCACACCACACGCGACCAGCTGTCTCACCCTACCCTTGTGACCACTTTACCTATTTAATTAAGAGCCGGAACTATTTCAACAATCCGTCATCATGTTTTGTGTCAACTAAAACAATGGCGATCAACAAGTTACGCTTCACGTTTCACTAAATAAATACGGATGAATTCATGGACGATAATACAAATGGATATACATGTACGTCTCCAACATGTTAAACACTAAGAACCTTCAACATAAGCTCACTTGCAAACGCAGACCTGCATGACATGCGCTATAAACGACCAATTGTCCCCAAAGCGAAACTTGCATTACTTTTTGCACATTTCGTAACACGTAAACAATAGCCTCTTCACAAATGACGAACGAAATAGTTCAACATTCGAACAATTGTCATCGTTGCAATAAATCGTCGAGCACGTCAAACTAACAGTTGTCTGTCATATATAAACAGGTTTCCTTTTCTAATGGTATCTATGGACATTTCCCGTGACAAACACGATTAGTCTAGTTGGATATACTTCTTATCAATACGCACGTTTCTCGGTGTATGTGCAGGTGCAACGATGTGACGCATTCGTGTTGCTTCCACACGCCCATGTCGATTTCACTCTAAGGTATTAACCCTGCGCGCACGGGTAACACGCTTTGTTTTTACAGTATATTCCTTTGATATATACCGCAACCATCCACGATAATCACGAATATCGTGTCCGGTTTCTCCCCAGATGTACCGTTACGAAGCTACTGCAATGTGCCAAAGATTGGTATAATACCAACAAATTATCCATCATGACCGGGCTTGTGGGCATGGACAAATCTCACCCTCGGGGCCAGCTAATTGGTCCGACACTCAGCCAGTTTCGGGTCCGGCCCAAATGTCTGGCCCTTCGGGTGAGATTTTTCAATCCCACGCCCCAGGTCATGATGGATAATATTAATATCACACCCCACGTGACTACTGTCTCACCATAGCCACGGGGCCGATTTACGTACCTAGTTAAGAGCCAGAACTATTTTAACGAGCCATCTTGAAAGGTACTGTCATAACTAAAACAATGGCGACCAACAGGACACTTCACGTTTCAATACGGATTAACTTGTGGACG
The DNA here is from genome assembly GCA_032622095.1 of Siphonodentalium dalli. Classification (NCBI taxonomy): domain Eukaryota; kingdom Metazoa; phylum Mollusca; class Scaphopoda; order Gadilida; family Siphonodentaliidae; genus Siphonodentalium; species Siphonodentalium dalli. The sequence goes on along the minus strand of CP136067.1, from coordinate 134,305,748 downwards.
TTAATTACATTGCAGATATGCCTACAACTGCATGAACACGAACAACCATCCACAGTTGTTCATTTGCCAACGAAATTAAATAGTTGCAATAATTCAGGAGTGCTTAGTTTGTGCTGACAGCAATTGGTCAACTCGTAGCCTCGGTGTACGTTTACATGCTGAGCTGTCTCGTTTTTTTCTGGAAATGAGCGGGACATACGTCGAAGAGGGCTTTTGTGTGAACGTCAAACGATTTATGATATATATTACCCACCTTTAATATACATGCGCAGTAAGAGCTATGTAACTCATTAAGAAGGTAAAGTGACCTTTTTGGAATGGCCATTTCCATGCAGATATGAGAGGTAAAATTTAGAGTTGCAAATATTTCTTGAAACGACTTGTGCGGTAGTGAAAACAATAAATAGTTATATGGCGGGTTGGCTTACAATTTATTCCATTAGATAGTTGGTGTATTTATTTTCCAAAATTAGGTCCAGTGTTGCAATTCTAGAAAACAATTCTCAGAAATAAATTTATAGCAGAAATTGACAATTTGGATAGCACAGCCACCAGTTAAATGTTATGTCTGTTTAATGATATGGCTGCTTTAGTTCCCAGAAATAGCTTCATATATAACGTTTACTGAGAAGATTACCATGACAATCCACATTCGAAATTGGCAATTTAACACCGCCTTACTGTGTTAAACAACTGACATTTGCCCGGCCAACGTGCGCCTTCAAATATATGATAAGATTGAATCGTGCAATCATTCGAGGAATCGCTCTGATAAGAGATAAAACAATCGAAATCATATATTATGAAATTCCAATATAATTCAAAAGCTTGAACTAGAAATGTAACTATAAAGAATTTCATGATTTGCCTGCCAATTTGTCCAGCCGTCTGCGTGAACGTACACTCACTGTAATGTTTGTCCCGTAACAACAGAACGGCCCTGTGCCAATGCATTCTCTTATATATGCGAGTCGACCATAGGTCGCCTCGCATATATAAGAGAATGCATTGGCTTAACACATTAAACATTATAAAATTGTTAAAGAATGTAAGAAAAAATGGTAAAAAGTGTTAAAAAAAGATTTTTTTTAGGCCAATGCATTCTCTTATATATGCGAGGCGACCTATGGTCGACTCGCATATATAAGAGAATGCATTGGCACAGGGTATAACTGTAACTATCACAATGTTATCAGGGGAACACATCAGTGATCGGTGAGCTAGTGGAAGTCACTGTAAAATTACGATACGTCCATGACAGCAAGAACTAGCAATAAGTTTTAACACTGCGTGCACTTTTGCGGCAATTCCGCCATCATTCCATCTGCAACATCATGAATGCGTATTGGACTGATATTTCTTTTGGTGAGGGATCGCGCTGCCTGTCTTAGAGCCGACGGCGCGCCATCTGTAATAAATATAAACAAGACTTGTTAAAGGTTTATCTCTTCCCAGGAAGGTTTTTGTAGTTTCCGGGGTATAATATAATAAATGTCGAGTAGGACACCTATCTGGAAAGATTCTATCCATTAATGCTTAATTTCCAGGGGGGATTGCTAGAAGGTATGCCGGTGTGTGTGGGTGACCCGAGGGGCAAACAAACGTGTTTTTTACAACCTCATGCACATTTTGTTTACTAAAGACCATTTCTGTCCTTATTTGACATTTGTAACAGTTTAAAACATATAAGAATTGATAACAGCAAAAACACCATCTTCATGTTACTGGGACTGCATATGGACCTTAGTGGAGATGACGTTAAGCTATGGCATGTTGCATATGGGACGGTGGGGTGAAACTAACATAAGTGGCATGGAACATGTTAGATAATGTGCTGCCTAATCAGGAAATAGTTAGAAATTATGAAATTGTATGTATCCTGCACAATGACAGGTGATCAGCAATTTATAAAACATTTTATTTTTCAATTACAACAGCTTCTGAAAGAGATTAAACTTGTATTTGAACTAAATGAGATACAATGTAAGTTCAACAAACGACGTATATATAGCCTATTATATGGGATAACTACTCATCAAAGATGCTTTATTATCGACAAGGTAAACCCACTTTGCGATTTTCATGCTCTCTGATTTGACCTTATGTGAAAATTACTCTAGTTTTCGAATTTAAAGGGCGCCGAGCCGAAATAGGTGACAAAATATACATTATCGCTATGTTTCATACGGTACCCTACCGAAAAATAGACACATTTTCAGCGGTTTGACAGACAATAGACCCGGCTGACCGGGCATCAAAATGGGAAAGAATGAACACATATTTGCATTTGATGGGGCTAATGTTCACACTTAATCAGATTCGACATTGTCTTCTGCTTTCGTTCTGGTTTCGTGACGTCATGGTAAAATATGTAGCGTGACGAATACAAAATTAATGGCGATTCAGACAAAGTGTCGTGCATCAATTCTGTGCAAATATAGCATATCTGTCGAATTCTTCCAAGTTATATATTTTTGGAAATGGAAGGGTATTCCCTACAAAATGATGTTCCTATCTGTATTATATTTCTCCAATTGGTAAATTAATCGACAAAAGCTTAACCCTTACCCCAATTTCACAAATATCCACTTAAATGCATCAATGCAGGTTGTGTCCAATAAAACATCGACAAAGCACATTTTATAGTGTCATACATGGTAGAACCATCCGGGGACACGGATAATGTTAGATTTCGTTCAAATCCTAGATAAGGAAGGTAATACAATCAAAGATGGCGTCCAAGATGGCCGCCAAGTTTTATGTTGACACTCTATACACAACGAGTGTGCACACGTGACTGGAAAATCGCAAGTGCTTTAATGTAACTGATCTTTATTCATAGAGGCTGTATCATAATATGTATAAGGCAAATGGTCACGTAAACCGATGATGGAGACCAAAATGGCGACCATAAAAATGTTTCGTTAAAATTACCGGCCTTTGAGTTGCAATAGCATCTGCATGTTATGAGTTTTGTAGCTTATTCGTTCGTGCATATATGTCTGTGGATAATGTGATCCGAATCCAATTAAATTATTGCTATTGAGAAAGTAAATGCTCATTTTTTTTCTCAAAATCGACATGCAATGCCAAATTGCCACAATGGGACTGTGTTTCAACCTGACATCCATTTTGTGGTATACATGTCAACGTTCTGCTTGATGATGAAACTGCTGACTTTTATATTAGTACAATAAGAATTGAAGCTACAATGCCGACTAACTATATACACATTCAATCCTCAATAACCAATGTAGGTGTCCCATAGTAATGGTTCATTAGACCCGCTTACACAAGCCGTCAAGCAATGACAACCATTTCGAAGTGCGTTATGCAAAGGATGGACAACTTAGTTTATATATCTCGTCAATGGTGCCAATGCGCACTGGGGTCATTGGTTTTCACGTTTAGTGGAGTGATGTTCCATTGAAATAACCGAAACAAGATATCAAACAAACCTGACATAACAAGTATCTGTGTCGTTATATTCTCGCAGCTGCTAGGGTCCCATCAGACGTGGATTTATACTTATTTACTTAAGCAGTTCATTTGAGTATTTGCTTAGCAGTACTTAATTCTACGCTTGATATACACGGTTGCAGGTGTATCAATTATTTTATTGAATACACGTTGACGACCAATAGTTTAATTATTGTCCTGCTAACACAATATATGTCATGTATGTCTGAGTAGTGGCTGATGACTTCGGCGAGTTATTGATATGCCTTCGCTTCCATGTTATTTTATATCTTACCGGCTTCTCAGATTTCACGTTGCTATCACAATATATTTAAACTCATTATATGCATTCAGTATTTAACTTTATACAAGGCATTGGTCGTTTGAAATAATATCAAGTTACTTGGAGCTCACCCCATTCATACACAGAACCAACTTTCAGCGTTTGATTGGAACAGGTAGAATGTTATCAAAACTGCCCCCTAATTTGTAAATGCTAATGCTTTAAATGATAATGGTAAGTGTGAGGCTTGGGTATTGAGTGTGCTAAGTCCCATGAATTTTGGATGCATGAAAGTTGGTCTCACACTCTAAGTATCGCACGAGTCTCCGTCACACGTACACAAGTATTAGAATGGGATAAAACTATATCATCCAATTTATATATCAGTATGGAGAATGTAGGCAATTGTCCAAAGATGAAATTTCATGTAGAAGGATTAGAAAGCCACAGAGTTAGAATACGTGTTCAAAATGTCATATACTCAGTTGCTCAGGCACTAGAATGATGTTTGTCATACTAAATTTGTCCCTTTCGCTGATGCTCGTTGGTCACATGTTACCAGCCATAGCCGCGGAATTAGTTGGTTCACAAAGTGACTACCCGCACAAGACCACTCAGACTACACAAAGCTTATCTGATCAAAATAGAGTATATCCGCTACAGGTGTATGTAAGACATTCTCCAGAAATATACTAGCCGCGGAGTATTTTTAACACAAATAATAAGTAGCAGCTCCTTTGCACGATCGCCAATCGTCTGCAATGGAACAACCTATTTTTCTGATATATGTCAAACATTCATGATTCTGTTATTTCTCCCCAGGATACATTGTACGATATGCGTGGAACATTTATATGCATTTGACCGGAAGCATATATGTATGTAAACATGCGATTATAAAAAATATCAGATAATGTACATAGGCGTGGTGGTTATTGTGTGCAATCTTCTAACAAGACGACCCAGAAAACAATTGATTTTGAATCCTTATGTTTAGCTTAATATTGGGGATTTTGAAGCCGTAATGTGTCGGTATTATTTGACTACGTTTACCTTGTGAGCACCATACAATCAAACCAGGTTCCACAGTTGCATGTGGGGACGGTCCTATATTCGACAATGACACACGTTCTTGTCAAGTTATTGTCGTTGGATTGAATGTGTGACATATATAGACAATCGCAGTCTGACATTTGATGGCTGTTGGACCTATTTGCTCATAATATAGATTCTTCGGCGACAGGTGGCAAGCCATATAGTAACCTCACACATACTATCACACACATATGAAACTTCGAAAGTAGCAACACCCTTTGCTTCAAGCATATTAAATTAGAAATCTCCCTACTGTCTTATGTGTACACCTGGTAGGAATTTAGATCGAGATACTTCATGAGTTAAAATATGGTACGTGTATAATTACACACAAATAATGCAAGCATGTTTTCCCTTTGAAAACCAGTTAAGTGTTACATTTAATTAATCGATCTAGTCTAGACTAAGGTTATGCAATTAAAGTTAATTTGTCTTCAAAATTGTCCATTCTAACTCACCACCTTATCAAATCGAAATAAGAGTTATTTCTTATAATTTTAATGTAGTCCCAATATTTAAAAAAATCGTCCTATTTTCGATTATATATACCCATGCTATTTATAAATTCCCTGTTATAAACAATTACGTGTTGGGAGCAATCACGTATCCAGCTGAAGAGAAACTTGATTTCATCATTTGATTGGTCGGGTCAATTGAATCCAACAATACTGTCACAATGGACTAACAAGCATGCAATTGCAGCCCGCGCATAAATCGCAACTTCTCGGTTTATCGTACTTGGCAGAAATGCCCGCGCACATGTGTCATAGATCCGCTAGATGTATGACATTGTATGATACCAACTGTTTTACAGTGTTCCCCGAGTTTACTGCTAATGATTAAATTATCCGCATATAAACTTAATCGTGTCACCCGGTTGTGTAGATCTGCTAGATGTATGACATTGTATGATACGCAGTACTGATAATTACTAGCATGGTGAAATCATGTTATCGGTGGTTAAATGTCTAACGAAATTTTCGAATTGGTAGGCCTTATCCAATATCAAATATGGTAGAAACTTATAATTTCTTCGTCTCTTGGCGAAAATGGATGAACATCATAACAAAACGCTCAATAGAATGATGTTATTAATATATTGCGACAGCGACGTGAATCTTGGACTACCGGTGTGAAATAAAATAATATGGAAGTGAGGTCACAAACATGCGAATTAACTCGTCAACCACTACCGAGACACCCATGAATATAGTACGTTGGTGGGATATTGATTTAAACTATCGGTTGCCACTGCGAATAGTTCATAAAATGAGTATTTGTAATGAACTTGTAACCGTTTATTGTTATCTAAATCTTCAGAGTTGAGAAGTACTAAACAAATACGAATTAGAACTGCTTATGCAAACACCGATTTCCGTGCGTGGTGACACCCCGAAGAAATGTAGAGAACACAATTTTAGTTCGGTCGAAATTTCTGGTGATTATTGTCCGTTATTACATTGGAACACCACTTCTTTGAATAAAGAAACCAACTACCATGGTAAGCGATTGACAACATTAGTGGGATAAAGTGAACAAAGTTTCCCAACCTTCTCGTATAAACAACATATCCGCAACTATCGGGAAAAGAGATAGGTCCCTTATCTCCAGACGGTTTATGATTGCGGGTCTAATGTGCTACTAACAACTCATTTAGTTATTGATAATTGCGTACATAACTATCAGTGCATATGCCTGTTTTAATCGGAATTGTGGCTTCCGTTATTGCTATACTAATGCGGATGTTTGCAGTTGTAGCATCGTGTAGCAGAACATTGACATAAATGCTTGGATGACAGGTTAAAATTCGGTCCTGTTTAGGCAATTTGACATTATATGATGTCGTTATTTCGAGAAATTAATGAACAGTTCCTATCTTAATGCCCCTAGTTTCTTCAGATACGGATCACATTGGCCACAATGACATATAGGTACGAACAAATAAGCTAGAGCAGTCATACCATTCGATGTTCTTGCAACTCAGAAGTTGGTCGTTTTATCGGAACAGTTCTGTTTATTTTGGCGGCCAGTTTGGTCTCCATCATCGGTTTTACGAAGCCAGTTGCCTTATACGTATTAAGATACAGACTCCATCCAAGAAAATGCCATATTATATAAAGCACTCGCGATGATCTAGTCCGGTTTGCATACATCTGGTGTATAGAGTGTCAAGTTAGTCAACATAACAATTGGCGGCCATCTTGGATGCCATGTTGGATTTGATTACCTTCCTAATCTAGGATTTGAACGATGTTTTACATTATCGGTGTCCCCGTACGGTTCTACACCATATGCCAAGGTAAATTGTGCATTGTCAATTTATTTCTTGGACACAAACTGCATGGACGCATCTACATGTACGTCGTTATTTGTGAACGTGGGGAAGGGTTAAGTTTGTTTCTATTATGTCAACACTTGGAGAGATATAATGTGAGTAGGAACATCATTATATAGGGAATATAACTTGGAAGTATTTGGCAGATATAGTATGTATGTACAGAGTTGGCACACGACACTGTGTCTGAATCGCCATGCATTTTGGACGCGCCTCGTTACATTCTTTACCATGAGGTCACCAAATCAGAACAAAAGCAGGAAAACGATGATGAATCTGATTAACACACATGTGGGCGCGCCATTAAAGTAAAGTAGTGTTTAGTACTGCCAGTTATGATTCTCGCCTCACTAGTTTGCAGTTAAATTGTATATAAATGTAGTGTAGGACATACCTTCCTGGCCCTCAAATAGCCATGGTGCTTTGTAAAATTCTTGCTGAATTATTCTCCCTGTGAAAAAGATAAAAGTTTAAATTCAGACATAGTAGTCGAACACTCTGAGAGCTCATCAGGGAGCCTCAAATTTACTCAAGTGTCGTCTGCTATCCACTGTATGGGACTATGCGTGGCAGTGTTATACATGTACATGTGTGTATAGGTTGTGCGGATCTTCACAATCGATGTCAAAGTATAGCCTGCATGAACTACTGTGTTGTATGATCTGAGATTTAAAGCGACATGCACGACACAATCATCAACATCAGATTCAGCAATAGATAGACATATGAACACTTTTAAATCTGTGTTGTGTTTTCAAAACTGATATCATAATCTTACTTTGGATAGACCCAATAAGCCATACTAGAATTAAGCCATTTAAAAACATACTCTAAATAAGGTATATAAATACCTAGTGTCTGCCTATATGTGTGTACATACATATTAAGACTATCATAATGCAGATATTTTATATTTTAGCAGAATAAGGCAAACATCTAATAAATCGAATTAGATTAGATTTGAAGTTGAGTGGTTGAAATATGATGTAAAATATTGGAGTCACTGATATATTTCCATTTTATTTATTTAATTGACGTTTGAAAAATGTCCCGCCTTAGGCGATAATTACATATTTAATTTAATTTCATAATCTTGCTGTGGATAGGCACAATAAGCCATACCAGAAACCATTAACAAATTCAATATTCCGTTTTACAACAGTTTGCTGTCGAAGTCCATTATATTTTAAGTTGAATTGTTAAAATTTGATGTGACATATTGGAGTGACTGGAATATTTCCATTTTATGTTTTTAATTGACGTTTGTATAATGTCCGCCTTACAAAGTAATTACATATACCCCGAAATATATCAATCACTAGATTTGAAACTCTTCAAAAACAATATAGCACCACTTTAACGGAATCACAGAGAGATAGCCTGGGTCGAAATGATAACCACTGAAACACCCCGTATTTGCACCCAGTACATGAACTTATGATCTTGAGAAAATATTTTTGTATATTGAAGTTAATATGTAAATTAATAAAAATAAAAATCATGAGAAAATAAGGTGGATCACACTGTGTCTGCCCAATATACCGGTCTGCCTAAATTAGCATAAGTATATACTTTTTGTCATAAAGGAGAATTGTATATACAGACACACATATATAGTTATTTTAGCAAAATCAGTGGAAGAAAGACACCCAAACCATTATCTTTGTCTCCTCGTCCTGTAATTAATTTTTCCATATCTCTGTACTGGTTAGTATGGCGTCGCCAAAATGAAGCTAAGTTGAATTAAATTACCTCTATATAATATATAAATATTGGTCCAGTTGGTTCGCCGTACACTACCAGTCGATGGACATAATTATACCCGTAAAACAGTGTTCGATGACCAAACGTATACATGTACGGGTAGCTACATGTACATGTATCCGTACCGTGCGGTACCGGTTTGAAACTCGATCGCTACAACGCGAAAGGTGTCTATTATACGTACCGTTCTTATTGGTGTCCGCGGAGTTGAACGCCTGTCTGCTACCCTGGTCTCGTAGCACGTTGTTATTTCGAATAAAGCAGTTGAAGTCAAGAACACGGTTAGGACATCTCATTATCCACGAGTTGTAGTCCAAAGTAACGGGAACTTCATTGGTCCCTGCAAACTGTAACATAAAAATAGTAACTAAAAATGTTATTTCAATTTATCAACAGATATATAGTGATTTCCTTATATTTTGTATATGGTCGTTATGGTGATATAAGGGAGTCTCGGTGGCTGAATCAGTAAGATGCATGTCGTACAGGGCCAACCTAAACCGTTCAGTGATAGCGCATATGGTTCGAATCCCAATGAATACGAATTTAACATCCACGTAAAAGAGCATACATGGTTTGTGTATCTGGGCAAGTTTAATATTTGATTTGCGTGGTCGTTGGTGCGTGCGTGTATTTTGGGTAACTCTCTACATGGTTTTTGATCCGCCCACACAACTGACAACACGATAATATCACATAGCGGCTGCAACGACAATAAACCCGATAGTATACGCCGAAAACCGGCATTCTTTCACCTTGCAATATCAGTGAAAATAACCGTAAACAACAAAACAGAGAAGTGCAAATACTTTATTGGGCTGGTTCAATGGACACACTAGTTAAACGGACATGGCTCATCCGGGCTTTCAAATTGTGTCTCGTAATTTAGAAGGAGATATAAGAATTGTTGATAATTACACGAAATATTGACACACCGGCTACATATATATATGCTCTGAAATTTACTTGCTACGATCACAGCCATTTTACAGCTGTTTCCAATTTTTCGTAAACAAACGATTTTTATTTCTACCATATTATATATATCGGGAATGGACTAACACGTGACGCTCTATTATGTTCTATACCGTGCACGTGGCTGTTGTTTGTTTAACGTTGTATTTGTTATGACTTCATTGCGTCTTTCTGGGACATATAATGCCAGTACAAAAATAGTTCCACGTATTTATCAACCTAATTCGATACCGGGACAAATTCAAAAGCGAATAGTAATAGGTGTATTTTGGAGCGAAACCGTCATGAGGCTTAAAGTTTAAACCCAAAATATTCTCACTTACGTTCAATGGGATTGGGTAGCCCCAACATTTTGCTCAATTAATACATATTGGTAATAGTCTTGACTTTAAGTTTCAGTGACCGCAAAAGTGACAATTAGTGGAAACTGTAGACATTTGAATGTGATTTCCGGTCCATAAATTATTCATGTAGAATGTTCACGGTGACTACCAGTAGTCCACGGTGTGTCGCGGTTATCACACTATGTTATAATATTGCGAGGTTTGGAGAACACTATCACCGTCATTTTGAATACACCATAGCGTCTCGGCGCTGAGCAGGTCAACATGAATCACTCTCCCAAAATTTACCACGGTGCTGAGTGTTTTGTGTTGAGTGTTTTGCTTATCGCACGCTCTTTGCATAATGCATACTGAATGAGGCACCAGGCTGAGCAATAGTATTGGGTCTCATAACGTAACGATTGTCAAATATATACAGGTATATCTTGCACTACACCCATATAAAAATGTACCTGGGTAAATCTTGGTGTTTACCTAGGTATACCCCTGATGAACCCCGGTACAGATAGGTTTTACCCTGGTTCCACCCATGTCACACCCAGGTTACACCCAGGTAAATCAGGGCTTTATAAAGATTTACCCTGGTGTTTTCTATATATGTTAGGTATAAACCCCAGTTTACCCGGGTTTTTACGGATATCATTTAGAAAAACGCTGTCACACCCGGGTATTTAGACCCAGGTTATCCGGAATATTTACACCCAGGTATTTACACCAGGTTTTCGCCCAGGTATTTACTACAGTGTTCACCCGGATATATACACCTGTGGTATTTTGTTAAACCGTATAATCTGCACTTGAAGTTACCGTATTAACCCGTTATATATCACAGCATCATTGGCGTGTAGTTACCTTATTAACCATTCTATATTAAAGCATTAATTGACAGGTAGTTACCTTATTAACCCTTTCTATAGTAAGTAACATTGGTGAGTAGTTAAAGTATTAACCCATTCTATATTAAAGCATCATTGACGTGAAGTTACCTTATTAACCCTTTCTGTATTAAAGCATCATTGACGTGTAATTACCTTATTAACCCTTTCTATATTAAAACATAATTGATGTGTAGTTACCATGTTAACCCTTTCTATATTATAGCATCATTGACGGGTAGTTGCCTTATTAACTCTGTATATACCAAATTATCATTGTCGTGTATAGTTACCTTATCCATTTCTATACTAAGTACCATTGGCGTGTAGTTACCTTATTAACCCTTTCTATATTAAAGCATTAATTGACAGGTAGTTATCTTATTAACCCTTTCTATACTTAATATTATTGGTGAGTAGTTACCTTATTAACAAAATTTGTATTAAAGCATCATTGACGGGTAGTTACCTTATTATAACCCTTTCTATATTAAAGCATCATTGACGTGTAGTTACCATATTAACCATTTCTATATTAAAGAACTATTGCCGGGTAGTTACATTATTAACCCGTTCTATACAAAGTATCATTGGTGAGTATATTAACCCTTTCTATATTAAAGCAGCATTGACGTGAAGTTACCTTATTAACCCTTTCTATATTAAAGCACCATTGATGTGTAGTTACCTTATTAACCCTTTCTATATTAAAACATCATTGACGTGTAGTTACCATGTTGACCCTTTCAATATTAAAGCACCATTGACGGATAGTTGCCTTATTAACCCTGTATATACTAAAGTACCATTGTCGTGTAGTTACCTTATTAACCCTTTCTATATTAAAGCATTAATTGACAGGCAGTTACCTTATTAACCCTTTCTATACTAAGTATCATTGGCATGTAGTTACCTTATTAACCCTTTCTATATTAAAGCATTAATTGACAGGTAGTTACATTAAACAACCCGTTCTATACTAAGTATCATTGATGAGTAGTTACATTATTAACCATTTCTATACTAAAGCGCCATTGACTGGTAATTACCTTATTAACCATTTTTGTATCAAAGCATCGTTGACGTGCACCACCATATTATAACCCTTTCTATATTAAAGCATCATTGACGGATAGTTACCATATTAACCATTTCTATATTAAAGCACCATTGGCGTGTAATTACCTTATTAACCCTTTCTATATTGAAGCAATAATTGACAGGTAGGCCCTAGTTACCTTATTAACCCTTTCTATAATAAGTGTCATTGGTGATTAGTTACATTATTAACCCTTTCTACAATAAAGCATCATTGAAATGAAGTTACCTTATTAACCATTTCTGTATTAAAGAATTATTGACGTGTAGTTACCTTATTAACCTTTTCTATATTAAAACATCATTTACGTGTAGTTACCATGTTAACCCTTTCTATATTAAAGTATCATTGACGGGTAGTTGCCTTATTAACCCTGTATATACCTAAGTATCAGTGTCGTGTAGTTACCTTATTAACCCTTTCTATACTACATGTAAGTATCATTGACGTGTAGTTACCTTATTAACCCTTTCTATATAAAAGCACCATTGATGGGTAGTTACCTTATTAACCATTTTTGTATTGAAGCACCATTGGCGTGTAACTACCTTATTAACCCTTTCTATATTGAAGCAATAATTGACAGGTAGGCCATAGTTACCTTATTATCCCTTTCTATAATAAGTGTCATTGGTGATTAGTTACATTATTAACCCTTTCTACAATAAAGCATCATTGACATGAAGTTACCTTTAACCATTTCTGTATTAAAAAAATATTGACGTGTAGTTACCTTATTAACCCTTTCTATATTAAGACATCATTTACGTGTAGTTACCATGTTAACCCTTTCTATATTAAAGTATCATTGACGGGTAGTTGCCTTATTAACCATGTATATACCTACTAGTAAGTATCAGTGTCGTGTAGTTACCTTATTAACCCTTTCTATACTAAGTATCATTGGCGGTTAGTTACCGTATTACCCGTTATATACTAAGTATCATTGACGTGTAGTTACCTTATTAACCCTTTCTATATAAAAACACCATTGATGGGTAGTTACCTTATTAACCATTTTTGTATTGAAGCATCATTGGCGTGTAGTTACCTTATTAACCCTTTCTATATTAAAGCATCATTGACATGTAGTTATCATATTAGCCAGTTCTATATTAAAGCATCATTGACGGTAGTTACCATATTAACCCTTTCTATATTAAAGCACCATTGACGTGTAATTACCATATTAACCCTTTCTATATTAAAACATCATTGTCGTGTAGTTACCCTATTAGCTCTTTCTATATTAAAGCAACATTGACGTGTAGAACTTTATCTTATTAACCTTTCTTTATTAAAGCATTATTGACATGTAGTTACCTTATTAACCCTTTCTATATTAAAGCATCATTGACAAGAAGTTAAATTATTAACCTGTCTATACTAAGTATCATTGCCGTGTAGTTAGTTACCTTATTAACCCTTTCTATATTAAGACGTCGATCATTGACAGGTAGTTACCGTATTAATCATTTATGTATTCAAGCATCATTGGCGAGTAGTTACCTTATTACTTGAAGTTTATTATGACAGTATGACAATACTCTACCCCGGACAAATGAAGCAATATCACACTTTATCTAACAGCCTAGCTATAACTAGTGAACATTAAACTGACAAACAGACAATTTTCCGGGCCATTACCGGTATTTAATATTAAAGGGATACAAAATAAAGATATTTCTAATTATCAGTAAGAATTATTCTCTAAGTGATACTTATTATTTCAAATAAATGATTGCGTATACTATAGTAGACCATATACCAACAGGAAAATATTAGTGAATACAATTATTGTGTTTCAAAATTCGTTTCGTTTCGTTTCTGCAGCCAAATTACAATCTTAACTTTTAGTTACCGTTACTTCGAAAATAAGCGCCGAGAATTCCTTGTGGTGTTTTGAGTTAATTTTGTCGCGAATCAACGCGGAATGACAGAATGAAATGGTGTATTGGCTACAAACGGATAAACTGTGGACTTATATATAAGATTCGCCGATTTTGTCCGCATGGATGTGCGCAAATATCGAAAAAGACTGAATTTCATGTGACAACAAATATTTCAATTCCCGGAACAGTAAGAATTAAGCTACGATAACGAAACGGATCAACTATAGCATTGAACGGCCATCTGCCCATAACCAGAATATTCCCGCTGACACATCTGTATGACCATGGACGTAAATGAGATATACATCGCTGGTATGACCTTGAATATTTGTATCACATGAAAACCAATGACAGTGGACATAGTGCATTGGGATTGAATTGAAAAGTAATACATGTACATGTACATTGTAATTATTTCTAATTGTCACGCTACGACAATACGCAAAATTTAATTTGTGGTACCGGTACAAGCATGATGCAGTGACAGTGGCCTGATCATGCACCTGTCCAGAAGAAAAATTGAGAAGTTTGATCTGCGATAGTAAGGGGTCTGTACTACTGTACATGTGGTCATAGACTCATACGGTACCGTACTGATAGTGTTAAGCCTGCTGTTACAATAATACTACTGTTGCTGATTTACTGGTCTTACTGTGTCAATGTGACATTGTTAATTCAGTTCCACTCTAATGTACATTAACTGGCAATGATGCATCACTATTAAAGTCACTGGTAATCCCTACATACCAGGAGGACGCGGCATTGAAACTTGGTACAACAGTTGTTACACGACAAAGAAAATTATCAACAAGTTCATGATAACAATTGTTACAATTTACAAATATTTAAGGATTATACTAATGTCAATTTGATGAGTAGATGCGTGACTGATAAAAGAATTAGAGACTCCATACAAATGTATTTACTCGAAAGATAACAGTATACGATGCCATACAGTTGTTCCATAACACCTCAACCTTTGGTGGATAACAGCAAACTAATGAAAATGATGAAACCCAGACTCAACATCAAGACTACATGTGCATGCATAAGTGACGGTTCAATGATTTTGACTCCATCAGATGTTATTTAGGCGACACCAATTTTTAAGTCTGGTTTACGATAATGTGGGGAGAGAAAAAATAGATGCAGGACAGTGCAGGCGGGAAAAAAATAAAAATAAAAAAGATTGTCCTCCCAATTTATATCAAGTAAATCGTGGAATTTCACATAAATTTTACAAAAAATGTTTTTGAATAAAATTCTGAACCAAACAAGACATATCTTGTCATGAAATACATGAAAATATGGATATGTAAATCATCATAAGCAG
Organism: Siphonodentalium dalli; assembly: GCA_032622095.1. NCBI lineage: Eukaryota > Metazoa > Mollusca > Scaphopoda > Gadilida > Siphonodentaliidae > Siphonodentalium > Siphonodentalium dalli. The sequence goes on along the minus strand of CP136067.1, from coordinate 134,290,294 downwards.
AACCGGATGCGACAACACATGAAAATCAGTACGCAATAATAACTACGCATGTAAAATATTTTGGGAGAAAACAGTTTTATTTTTTTTCATGAAATGGACAAAAAGTTGTAGGAGGTGTTCGTAAACCAGACTTAAAAATTGGTGTCGCCTTAGGCTCATGTTCACATATTCTCAAAATAATTGTCTCCCTCAACCATACTAGTATTTATATCTGATATAACCTCAATGAGACCATGTTGAAAATTACCATCAATGCAGTTCCAGTGTTGATGCAAGTTACATGCAACGTGGTCATGTTACTTCAAACCAGTTGCAATGTTCCTTCGTGAAAATAAATGTCAATGCAATTTACTCTCGGGCTCCAAATAAAAGTGCAGGCCCAAATAATAGTGCAGGGGGGGATTCCATTGAAAGTTACAGACCCAAATAATCAACTGTGGTTAACCATATAATTTGTATAGATGGTATGTAGTACAGGTACATGTACATGTATGTATCATGTGGTGTTTTGGTATGCCACATACATGTACTTGAATATGTACTCTTGAGTGCCTAATAAACATACATGTACGATTATTAAAATCGAGGTAAAATTCCCACCTGTACGATCGTTATTTGGTCCTGTACTAGTACGTTTATTAAATTAACCAAAAGAAATAATTCACCAATCTTAAATTGTGTTATTCATAGATAAATGAACTCTGGTTGTTGACAGTGATCAGCACACTGTAGATTCACAGACCTGGCTATCAATCAAAACTATTTCTGTCACATGGCATCAGTAAACCAGTCAGATGGTGCGTTTTGTTGGGATGTATGGTACTAATAGTTCCAGTCTGTACGTTTATTCCGCCCTGTACTATTATTCAGTTACGCGACATTTTCCGACCTGTACTATTATTCCACCCTGTACTTTTATTAGGCACTCAAGAGTAATGTTTGCAACAGCGATGTTGTGGATTAATCAAAATACCGTAAATACTATGAGGCATTGCAGCGGTCAGCGGCATTGTAATTGAATGTGGTTGAACAGTCAAATACCGGTGGTCAATCTTGTTGCGGGGTGGGGTCATTTAATTAGGACATAGCTATATTTATGTTAAACTAGTCTCTTGTGTAGTTTGGGGTACTATTAATAAGATATTTAATTAATGTTTGGAATGTATAATGGTAGCATTCTTACTAGTACCTGGATAAACATATGCCATGCACAACGCTGGTCATCATATCATCACCACTGTGGGCAATAAACCCCGGCGGGCATCAGTAAACCGCTCATCGCCATCGGGCTATACAAATTAGAGTCTTCCATACCAGGGTTAGTCTAATCAATTAAAATTAGTCAATTTAGAGGTTATACCAACCAGTGGAAGACGTACATGTATATTCAGATATCTATCAGTTTTCGAGAAAAACCCCATCTTAGTCGAGCAGACTTAGAATATCGGGGTAAACTTAAATTTCATTCAGCAAAACTTTCATGGCAGAATAAAAAAATAGTACATTATAATCACTTACATGTAGCCCACGTGCAGTGCTAGCCTGTATACTACCAAAACTTTTGGTCGGTTTCTCGATGTCTGATACTTGTAAACGCTTGAACGGGTATATAGTACATGTATGTGAATTAAAGATCTTATTAGTGACACAACACTTCACAAGAGGCTAGACATACATTTGTAACTACAGTAATGCTCTAATTAATCGACTCCTTAACCACAGCAGAATTATGGGTATAAACTCAGGGAGAGCTTTCCGATGAATGACAACAAGCCATATTTCCGACTAAATCCTGAAAAGTTACACATAATTCTGCTGTGGTTAAGGGGTCGATTACTTAGGACATTACTGTATCTGTTTTAGTGCACATCAAATTGATTTTTTGTATTTCCTCTTGTAATTTGTCTTTGATTGTGTTCGCCATTTCGATGGACTACATGTACTGACATCAATGACTGAAATGAGTCAAAATTTAGCAGTGCAGCCAATTATATAGATAAACAGAATTAAATAGCATCCAAATTCCAAATGACCATAAATGATAAAACAAACTTTATTGAGCACATTTTTAATACTAGTAATTACAGCTACAATGAAAGCATACAGTTTGAGCTTCTTTATAATACCACTGAGTTAGGTGATGTTTTGATATTTTGGTTTGGGCACCTAATAAAAATTCTAAGTTTGGTAAAACTGTCTGTATACAAAGTTTATCTGACCGTGATGAATAAAACCTATAAATGGGATCATATACATGTATGTTAGATATCATTACATGATTATTTGAAAACACATATCCGTAAGGAAAACAAACTATTTTACCACTGGCCAAGTGGTCCTGCTAATATGCTATGATGCTGGTGGTCCTGCTGAATTGCTATGATGCGGGTAGCGCAATTCATAGCAATTCAGCAGGACCCAACCGCATATCATAGCAGGAACACTTGAACAGGGGTATATTTACAGTGTCAAATCGAATGGGCATCTTTTAACAATATTTTTTAACAATTTCCTAGAAGTGTTTGAAAATTGAGAACTGAATTTATATTTTTTTTTATGAGGTTTCGATTGAAAAATTTCTAACTTAGCACATCAGGATTAACAGACTACCGGTATGTTTGGTATATTTTTCTGTAATCGACACCTGCTGAGGTGGGGAAATATCATCCATTTTCGCACAGCTATATTCTCTTTCCCAACAAAGTCCATAGAACATACATGTAAAATTACAGCTATGCTTTAATTAATCAACTCGCCTTATAAAGGTTGACCATCGGGTATTACTGCAGTATTCAGGCGTGTTCATGCGATCAACCGCAGTCAGTTATACCGCTGCAGAATGTGGTCCACCTCACATTTGCAGTTAGGTTGTATTTTTCATGCGATGTTTAAATGAATTTTTTTTAAAGTTGACATTGTACATGTAACCACACCAGAAAGTTTTTTTATTGTCTCAAAATGTCTAGATAGAATTCAGAATTTTTGTGGTAAAACAATTAACTTGGTTATCACAGTTAACACATATTACTGTGGTAAGATTACTAGCGGATACCGCATGTCAATAGGGACTGCATGCTCTAATTATTATCAGGTTTAACATGTTTATACTGGATACAGTTCATCGAGACTTAATAGTGGCCCAGAAAAATTTGACAAGCTGACGGTCTCAGACCAAATTGCAGATGAAGATGGATAACTCTAAACTCAAGAGGCTTTGTGTTGATAATAAGGCCAAACTTCATCGAACAGCATGTTGATAAATATAATGTATCGGGCAATTTTATACTATACATGCAGTTGACAGTGGTTAGCATTATTTTTGGGCAATTAATCGATTCTGATAACTGAAGCAGCATTTCTAAAAAAAATGTTGTTGGAATCTGATTATATGGGGACCATCGAATCTGATTGAGCACCTTTAATAGTTAACTATATGAGTTAAATACACATAAGGCGACACCAATTTTTAAGTCCGGTTTACGAACACCTCCTACAACTTTTTTTCCATTTCATGAACCCAAAGAATTTACACGCATACTGATTTTCATGTGCTGTCACATCCGGTTCTGCTTATGATCATTTACAGATCCATAATTTCATGTATTTCATGACAAGAAATGTCTTGTTTGGTTCAGAATTTCATTTGAAAATTTTTTTTCTCACAATTTTTGTAAAATTTATGTAAAATTTCAAGATTTACTTGATATAAATTGGGTGGACAATTTTTTTTATTTTTATTTTTTTTCCTCCTGCATCTACTTTTTTTCTCCCCACATCAGCCCACATGTTTGTAAACCAGACTTAAAAATTGGTGTCGCCTAATAGACATTTAAACTTTGAAAATTGCAGGTTTTGCTCTAAATTTACACATTCCCATCTTTAAAAATTATTTGATTTCCTGTATCGCAATACACATGATATCATGATATGCGTATCATTGATAGTGTATCCCAATACAATGCATGAATTCGCTATGAATCATTACAGTCCCACAAAAAATGGGAACTGCAGTTATCTCTCAGTGATTTTAACCCATTAACCACATAGTAAATTGGAAGTTTTCCATGGAAATGTGTGTTGTCGATTAGTAGATCTACTTCGACTTGATTTTTTACTGTCGATTAGTCAACTATGAAAAACCCAAGCCATTTCAATACTAATGCAGTTTCTGCTGGTATTAAATCTTTACTGCAGTAATATTTTTGTTGTAACCAAGTGAATTACTGCAGTGTTTCAACCACGGTAAACCGCATTAATTTTTCTCATGACCGCCTTTCAGCCAGATCATTCTTTACAGTACTTACCATGTACATGTACCATATGTTCTATTTGGGGATAGACCATGATATGTCACTTTGTGGGTTTAGTTTATAGAATTGGTGCAGTTGCACACTGCATCACTGCCTATTAAAGTCATTGCAAATGGAGGTCTCTTAATACATTTACATGTGTATAGTTTCTCAGTGCAATTTGGCTTTTTGGATGAAAACCAAAACTCGATAAGTCCATACAATGGGGACAATTTGATTGAAATTTAAAGCAGAAATATAGCTTGGAGCAATTCATAGGGTCACAGAACCATTACCGCAATTATGTACATTATTACATGTACCTCAATCATATTTATGATGATTCAATGACAGTGCGTTAGACCGAGTGGTCATTACTAGTAGTCCGATGGGTTCGATTGTCAAGAAGTTCAATAGTTTGAGGGTTCAATAGTCCAAAGGTTCAATGGTAACCGCGTTGAGAGTATCAATTACTGTAGTACAAAGTTATTTACTTGAGGTATAACATGTATTGTCGATATACATGTACACAATGAATGTTTTATCCAATTGATATTTTATGAATACATCTACTCACAAGCCCCTGGAGAAAAATACAATAATACCAATTTGGACTATACCAGTATACTCACCATATAGTCTATATTGGTATTTCAGTTTTTTCCCCAGGGACATGTGTATGTAGATGTACTGATAGATGCTTTGGGGAAGATATTTTGTGTATAATTGGGTGTCTACTATGTTACCTACATGTACATGTAACTGTCACTATAAACTGGGCATGAAGATTACAACTTGGGAGACTATTATTATTGCGGCCTCATCGCAAATGGGGGCCTCTTGGACGGTACATGTGTATAGTTCTTCGTTGCAATTTGGATGAAAACAAAAAATCAGTGTCGATACAATTGAAACAATTTAAAGGACATTTACTAGTAAAGCAGAAAAATTACTTGGACCAATTCCTGAGGTCACATAACCATTAACTCAATCATGTACAGTGCATTAGTCAGAGTGTTCATTACTAGTACATGTAGTTCGATGGGTTCGATTGTCAGGAAGTTCAATAGTTTGAGGGTTCAAATGGTCCAAGGTTCAATTGATGGTACATAGATTTGAAAGAATCGATTGTGTTTTACAACACATTAATTTAGTCAGTTATATACATGTATGGTAATAGTATTACCCTCATACAAAATAAATTACCCGATACATAACATGTATTACCCATGAAAATATACACAAATTAATGCAATACTTATGCAATTTATAGTTTACGCATACATGTACTGATGCTTTGGGGGAGATATTTTGTGTGTAAATGGGTGGCTATAATTAGACTTAACATGACTGTCTCGATATAAACTGGACATGAAGATTACAAATTTTGAGACAATGTACACTCTATAATAACCAAACACCCAGGTTATCAGACTCTCGGACTAATGCACAGTACTCATGATTTCCGCTTGGATCTCACATATTTGAAAATAAAAAAAATTGTTAGGTGAATCAGCTACATGTACTTGTACAGGTACATGTACTTGTAAATGAAGTAAATTGAAAACATTGATGCACAATTTTCAGGTGGCATGCATGATTCATACCCCTCTGCTAATTTGGTAGTCGGGATTCATTTGCGCAGTTTAACCGGTATTCCGGTATTCAGGATTCAACAAAAAGGCTGGTTCGCAGCTTTTCTAGCACAAATTTTTTTTTTTTTTACTATTTTCCAGCCCAAATGACATTTATGATGTAATTGTCCCCCGAAAATTTCGGGGGACTATTAAAATAGCCGGTGTCCGTCTGTCCGGAAACGGTTTCCAGATGATAACTTTAGTTTCGGTTATCAGATCAAAAGCAAATTTGGTATGTGAGTTTATCAGACCAAAATAAAGATCAAGTTCGAATATGGGTTTGCTCTGCCCATTTTTTGCGAGAGTTATGGCCTTTTTTTTACTTAGAATTACTCCGCCCATATTTCCGAGAGTTATGGTCCTTTTTCGACTTAGAATCGTGTTAATTTCTGGTTTCCGGATCATAATTTTAGTTTGTGTGATCATATCTGAATCAAATTTAGTATGATAGTTTATTATTCACCATTTCATGGGACACTGGTTGGATTGTTCTGAAATGTAGTATCGGATTTAGGGTCCTTGATATTTTTTTCAGACAAGCTGATGCCTCAATGAAGCCACTTTTTCGGGGGACACTGTGGCCGGATGTCCTTTTATTCAATCTATTATCTATAGGTATGTAGAAGTTATGGATACAACTTTAGCAAATACTAGTTCATGTATATGAAAACTATATTATTAGTGTAATATTAGTTTTCATTCAATATTTCCTTACTTGTAACTGGTACGCATGATTCAACCTTTTACATTAACTGGTATTGGGGCCAGGGAGGTGGGGGTGGTGACACCTTCCATACTGGTGTATTCAATTGTGAGTGGCCTTTATGAGGGTGTTACCCCTCCTACCACCCATGAATACTGAATACCAGTTCACAGTTTTCTCACATTTGCTGAAATAGTATCCAAAACATCAACATATCAAGAGGTATTAGACTGAATTAGATAAAAATATATCACTTGGGTCTGTTTAGGCTGGAAAATACTCAAAATTTGTATAATTTTCTGCTACCGGTATTATATCTGCATACTAGCCTTTTTGCCTAATCATGAATGCCGGTCATATTACCGTGTGAAATCCTGGTACCAGATAACATTGGGCATGTATATAGCATACCACCTGAAAATGGCCTGAATATCGCATGCCAAAGCGTGATGGGGGTGTGTGTGACACCCTCCTTGATCATAGTCTGTATTCTACAGGGTATGTTAACTGTTTCGAGTTGGTGCAATTAATGTGATTGTTTAATCTCTACCATCTGAAATCTATTTTGTATAGCATATTTTGCTATCTGATCAATTGCTACTGATATAAAAAAAAAGGATAAAGATGGTGTGTCTCTTTCCCAAATGTTCTGCGTACATGTACATTTGGGGGTTTATGAGTCAAATAATAATAGGCAACATGTCCTTCTAACACCAAGAAATAATGTGTTCTTATGAACCAGGACAAAATATGACTATTTCTGGAGCATTACAGCACACTATTACAAATATATATTTGTAAGCAGTGAGATAATGATAGGAAACATGTCCTTAGACTAAGAAATAATTTTTTGGTGTGTATTTCACATCACAGCTCATGTGTATACTCACATTAGTTTATGTCATTCAAAGGGAGAAACCCATTTAGAAAGTTTAAATGAGACAAAACTACCTCACTGTAGATGAAGTTGCAAGGTACAACATGTACATGTATACTGGTAAATGACATTGGAACTAAAATAATGATTTTTGTGTCCACCGGTATGTCATGTACCGGTATACATTGCAACTACATGTACATGTAACTTGCCTAACATACCATACACATATATGCAGAGGGAATTTGCAAGTGTTTTTTAATCAAAATTTTAACCCAACTCTTGTTGTCAGTAAGTTTTAACCCATGCAGTTTAATGAGTTTATATATTTATGTATTACATGTGTTTCTATACATGTATTTTATCTTTAGTTAGTTTGTTGTCCTTGAATAAACTTGTATTGCTGCACAATCAGTTTCCTTAATGTTCTATTATACTAAAACAACTCCATTGATAACAATACCCCTGCATCCCATCCAAATCTACTTCATTGCCATCCTCATCATTTCACTTTGGTATCCCCACCCAGGTGTACCTTGGTGTTATTCACCCAGGTGTTCCTTGGTGTTTCCTACCCATGTGTACCTTGGTGTTTCCCACCCAGTTGTACCTTGGTGTTTTCTTACCCAGACGTACCTTGGTGTTTTCTTACCCAGGTGTACCTTGGTGTTTTCCTACCCATGTGTACCTTGGTGTTTCCCACCCAGTTGTACCTTGGTGTTTTCTTACCCAGACGTACCTTGGTGTTTTCTAACCCAGGTGCATCTCAGTGGGAAATCCACCGGCGTAAGAAAACACCAAGGTACACCTGGGTTGGAAACATCAAGGTACACCTGGGTGGGGAACACCCAGGTAGGAAACATCAGGGTACACCTGGGTGAATAACACCATGGTACACCTGGGTGGGAGAAACACCTGGGTGAATAACACCATGGTACACCTGGTGGGGGAAACACCCAGGTAGGAAACACCAGGGTACACCTGGGTGAATAACACCATGGTACACCTGGGTGGGGAAACACCTGGGTGAATAACACCATGGTACACCTGGGTGGGGGAAACACCCAGGTAGGAAACACCAGGGTACACCTGGGTGGGAAACACCCAGGTAGGGTACACCTGGGTGTGGTCACCTGGGTAAATACACCCAGGTTTATCCATACCAGGGGTTTTTATCCAGTTTCAGGTGGGTAAATCATGGTAAAACCCAGGTTTCAGGGGGTCTTGATGGTTGGTGGATATCTTGGTAGATAGATTTTTACCTGGGTTTCGGCCCAAAAAACCTGGGTGGATTTACCCAGGTACATTTTTATATGGGCAAAGCTCATATATTCTGTTAATAATGTGATGAAAAATGAGGAAAAATGCAGACAGTGTGGGTTCGCCCTTACCACAAGTGCTACCAAGGATGCTAATAAACATAATTATGATGCTGACCGAAAGACTAGCCATTGACTCAGTGCGTTGACGTTCAACGCCCATGGCGCGTCACTGTGACGTTACATAAGTTAGTGGCCATAGACGACACTTGTAACTTACCGAATTACAATAAATTACATCAACGATTAATTAAATGGATATGTTGGATTTTGTCCACTGGCATAATAAATACGTTACGGGACGCTTAGTAGTCGGATATGGTGTGAATTGTGAATTGCTTTATTCACTCAATCATAATTTGTATGCAATACAGAGCTATGTACACAATGTTAATATGGCCGTTGCGTTTGGCGGTCGAGGTCCTTAGTGTTATTCGTCGTGTTCTTCGTCATCATCATCATCATCATCTTCTTCGTCTTCGTCGTAATCATCATCATCATCCTCATTGCCATCATCGTCGTCGTCGTCGTCGTCGTCGTCATCATCACCATCATCATCATTAGCGCCGTCATCGTCGTGAGTGTTTCAACATCAGCATGTATATAGTCATTATCTTTGTCATCATCATCATCATCATCATCATCGTTCTCGTCGTCGCCATCGTCATCGTCATCATCGTTATCATTATCATCGCCATCATCAACGACGTCAACAACATCATTATCATCCTCATCATCGTCATAGTTATCATCGTCTCGTCGCTATCGTCGTCCCGTTGCCATCGTCGTTATCGCGGTTGCATGTCATTGTCACCATTATTGTCGTAATCGCCAACATCGTCATCATCATCATCATCATAGTCGCTGTCTTTGTCATCAGCTAGGCTTGTCGTTTAGTTTAGTCAATCCTAATTTCGTGAATATAGCAAGATGTTTCTGTCTTCACTTTGAAGCAAGTCGATCAATGTCCATTACTCGGTTGCTCGTGATATAGTTTTGGTAAGTGTTTACAGCGGATGTTGGTCAGTGCCTCGCACGCACGTTAAAGTGAAATGATATTCGTCCCCGACATATTAAAAACATAGTCGACATATTTGGGATTCTTTATTTGTTGTATTTTCTTTCTTTTTGTTCTTCTCCCACCGAGATGTTTTGTTTGTTTTGTTTTATTATGGTTTATCGTCGTTCTAGCCGCTAGGCCACACACGACGTTGTCAATTTTACGGGTGGAGGAAAGACCACACAGAGGGTTAATATCACCGGAAATTGTTCAACTGCGTGTAGAAACCACCGACCCCCGGAAAGGAACTGACAAACTTGCCCAGATACTCGATTCCGGTCACCCTCCCTATGACGGGGTTCGAACCAGCTTCGTCAGCGCTGGACGGCCTGTAACGACGTAAAACACCTGGCACTCTACCGACTGGACCACCGGGGGCCCCCTCTCCCACCGAGAGGTCTCAATTGTGAGTCTATGGTTAGCTGTTCTTAGCTTTATAATAGAAAATGCCATGTCTTGGGGAATAATCATGAGGTATCTTTCCAAACTTAAATCATGTTTAAAACTACCGTAAAATGTCCCTCGCAAAGAGCTTTCGATATAGTTGAGCCATTGAGTCTCAAATAATTGATTACGTATTTTGCGATAGATTCCTATTTCCAAATGACCAAGTGGTTTTTGTGAAGTCCAAATTTGCTCCCAAATTTGCTAAGCTATTTTTTACGCAGCTGATCCAGCCTAATGACTTCCCCCGGACATATGCACTGCCATCAATGCCTTTTATAACAATATAAAGTTTATGCGCTAATTTGGAACAGATTGTAAGCATTCTTGCCTTTATGTTTACTGCAATAGGGCATCTTCACGTTTCTCCGTAGACCATACAATTTGGTGCTGATGTTTTCATTCGTAATAAATACTTGATAAATTTTCGATGGACTATTTCTAAGCTGTCGGTATGTTCGTACCCCCATAATTCACTGCCGTACATCAAGATTTGTCCAACCATTGTATCAAACAGTCTAAGCGCTAGATGACACGGCATGTTGAGCTTCCCGATTATATGGAGGAGTGCGTACATGGCATTCGTTCCAACTTGACTGATTCTTTGCACCGCCTTACATAATCGACCATTTCGGAAATATTGTACTCCCAGATAACAGAACATATCAACTGTTTCAACACTGGTCCCATTCATCGTGAATTTGTACTCAGTTTTTGACTTTGTGTTACAAAAGATCATTATTTTTGTTTTATCGACATTAACTGTTAATCTCCATGATTCAGTGTAATCCGCGACTGAATTTAATGGCCTTTGCAAACCAGCTGGGCTCTCGGCCATCAAAACGGTGTCATCCGCATAAAGGATGCACAACAGTTTAAGGTATTCGCCGAACTGGTCGAAAAACGAATCACCAATATCATCAAGGCCTGGTATACCACAGTCCGATAGAAAGTCTTCACATCGTTTACAAATATTGAGAATAGGAAGGGTGATAGGCTCACTCCCGGCCTCACACCTATGTTGCATGGAAATACATATGTTATGGAGTCCCCATTTTTAACACACGATTTAATACCATCATACATACTTCTGATAATCTTGAACGTTTTCCTTCCAATATTACTTTTCAACAGTTTATACATCAACCCTTTTCTCCAAACCGTATCAAACGCTTTTCTTAAATCGATAAAGGAACAAAACAACCTCTTATTTCTCAACAAATAAATCTCAATCAACGAATAGAGTATGAGCATATTATCAGTCTGGTTGTCATTTATTAGACGCAATTTATCGAAATATGAATGCAGTCTGCTGTTTAATACACCTGATAATACTTTGCTCATACAGCTCAATAAAGTGATCCCGCGATAGGAGTGAGTATTTCTCCTGTCGCCTTTCTTTTTATATATCGGCTGTATAAAACCTGAACCCCAAATGTCTGAATATTTTCCAGTCTAGTATTGCACTAAAAAGGTGTTTATAAACTGGCATCATTATATACTGTGTTTGCTTGATATATTCGTTAGTGATTTCATCGGGCCCGGTTGCCTTGCCATTTTTAAGTGATTCGATAACTTTAAGAATTTCGGTTTCTCTGATTGGGTCATTTAGCCCCTCATCGGCACATTCGTCATACATCCAATAATGTATCTATGTTATCAGTCATATCATCTGTAGTTTCGTTAATATCTTTGAAATGTTCTAGAAACTCTTCTATTGGTATATGTGACCCACTATCGTCCCTATAATTTCCAGTGGTATGCTGCCGCAGTATTCTCCAAAAGTCTTTAGCCGTCGTGCTTGACCGTAAATCGCGAATGCAATCTTCATTATTTTTGTAAATTTTGTGGTTTATTATTTTTGTATATGCCTCTTTAAACACACATTTATTTCTGCCAGTTTTGTTCCGGGTATACTTTATTCGTGCTTTTCTAAAACGCTTCTGTTGATTTCTGCAATCCTCATCAAACCATTGCTTGTTAATTGTTTTTGTCTGAACACGATTATTCTTCCGATAGCGCCCAAACACCGATTCAGCGGAATCAATAAATAAATTTCTGATTCCATCACAATCTTGTCCTACGTCGGATACATCACATGTTTGTGTGCCAAGTAAGTCGTAAATTTTGTCCCCCTCTCAGCGAATATATTATTGAAAGAACTCTACACCTTTACTTTCATCCCAAGGCCTAAAAAGAGCGGTGAAAATTCAAGAACCTCAAAATCGACAACCATACATGATATATCTTTTGAGGCGGTCATATAGTCAACCACACTGGAATTCCGACACGAAAAATCGCCCACTCCTTTATCGTGGCCATATCGTCCATTTATGATACGCAAGTGACAATCGACGTGCTTGCATAAACTAAGTAGCGAATTTCCATTTGCATTATTAGTCAGGTCTTTTGAATGCCTTCTAAGCTCGAAATCGAACGAATTGTCATGGATATCACCGACGGAAAAGGATGTGCAATCCAAGATATGAATGCGCTCAGAATTATCGTACTGCTCAACAAAATTGTTTTTTTCTCTCTGCTGTTCTTGAGTTAAAATATATTTCATTTCCAATCTCGATCCCCTAGTTGTCATTTGCATAACGCGAACCTGTCGTCGGAACATACACCCCGCCTACCACTATGCTATGTGTATTGTGTGGGATACGTAGCCAGACCACGCAGTCTGATTCATTCTTAATTATATGACAAGAATTTTCAATGCGCTTGATTACAGCCATTACTAATTTATATCGCGCGGTCTCTGTCGTTCTCCCTTTGGTAGGGAACACTGTCATGTGAGGCGAAGTGAGATCATTATTGGGGGAAGCCGTAGGCCGAGCCTAATATTGATCTCGCTGAGCCTCACATGCCACCATATCCGACCACTAAGCGTCCTGTGACGTATTTATTATGTCAGTGGACAAAATCCAGCATATCCCTTTAATTAATCTTCGCTTTAATGTATTGTAATTTGGTAAGATAACTGTGTCGGCTATGGCCATTAACGTATGTAACATCACAGTGACGCGTCATAGACGTTGCAAGTCAAAGCATTGAGTCAATGGTTAATTACCAGAAGTGGACAAATTGTTGAGTTTGATAGTTAATTTATGAATATTTAGAATTTCTTAAATATATCGGATGCAGGTTTTGGTACATGGTACTATGTCTTTAAATGCACAGAAAATGATTTCCGACAGATATCCCCTTTCTTGGCACAAAAATACACCAAAAATATTCTCGAGGCGAATGAGTTTCTGAAAAAATAAGCACCTAATATTGATTTCATATTAGGTCACCGACCTGATATGGGTTCATATACCGTCACTATATATCGACGCTGATTGGCTAAATGCAAGAGCTGACATAATAATGATTCATATGTGGTCGATAGACGCCATCTTGTTTGCCTTGGAACTCTGCCGCCTCATAGTATTTTGGCGCCAAGAAAATGGATATCTATCGGAAATCATGTGATATATTTGAGAATTTTAAGGGTTCATAAATTAACTATCAAACTCAATTTGTTGTCCTAGTTCGGTGATTAGTCATTAACTCAATGCATTGACGTTCAACGCCCATAACATGGCGCGTCACTGCGACGTTCCATAGGTTAATGACCACAGATCATGCATTTAACTAAATATAATATAATGAGCTTCGTACAAGTAATTCAAAATCTCACATGGAAAGCATGGCAAAATTATTACACACTTAGATAGAACATAAAGTTACTCTGGAGTACAAGTTAGCTCGGGGGTGACACACTGCATTAAATTTTATTGCTGTAGAACCTATTTATGGCTGTAGTACCTATATAAATTGTATTGGCTCTTAAAAGTACAGGGCACAGGGAGATGTGTTTTGCGCGTGTGCAATTTACCGGAAACATCACAAGCTTCCGCGATTTGAGATTTTGCCAGGGGACACAAAAGTATCATCGCGCACTCTAGTTTTACGCAAAAGTGAAAATTGGCTAGTGGCGCAGTGCAATGATAAGATAGTTTAGCATTATCAGTGTTCAATAAATGAAGTATATTTAGCAATCATTGAATGACTGTGATTTTGATTTAGATCTGTTTACGTGCTAAACAATAAAGGACATATGTATGGTATACTGAAATGTCAAATAAAACTATTAGGTTTAAAGACATTTTGCAATTGTTGTTACATGTAGTATTTAAATGAAATATCCATAATTGACATGGTAATTCTAAACTTCAAATTATAATTTTATGCCCTGTATATATAATATTATGGGAGGCCGTTTTTACATTTACACTTAAGCGTATTTTACTTACGCTTAATCGTAAATCATTTACACTTAAAGTAATTAACATACGAAGCTTAAGCGTAATTCACTTACTCTTAATTATACATGTATATCATTTACACTTACACTGTAAGCACAATCCGTCCGAATTGCGCTTAAGCATAACTCATTTATACGTACTCTTAAGTATAAATAATTTACACTTACAATATGAGCACAATGGGTCCGAGTTACGCTTAAGCACAACTAATTTACACTTACGCGTTGTTCTTTACATTTAATCTTAAACGGAATTGGATTCTTCAGGTACCTTAACTCAGGTATATTGGTAAAATCTTATGTAGGTTATTGGCATTAGTAAATTACAGTAATGTGGCTTCATCCATTTCAAATTGAGGGGAGTTATGTGATAGTGTATATGAATTAGGCTTAAGCGCAATTAAGGCCATTGTAATTTGGAAATTAGTTTTATTTCAGTCGCTAAACCATGTCAAATCGATGTTTACACAGGCACATAATACACAGAACTGCACAACGTGTGCACGTGGTGAAAGTGTTTGCACTAACTTGTTGTGGCGCACTGTTACTACGGGAGCCATCAAAAATAAAGATCGACTTAGGTCAACATGACCCTTTTTGTAGATTGTTGGAGAAGGGTACGCACTACGTGATGACTGAACTGAAATTGTATCTACTGGTAAACAGAACAAAGTATTCGAATTACTCTTGACTTCAATCATTGTTGAGCAGTAGTATGGGGTTTTAATGTCAAAATACTCACGAAAACCGCAACTATACCGCGACTTCGGTGTGCCGATTAGAAACAATCGACGGTAACGGTGTTATTGAAATTCGTACCGTTTATAATCGGTATACCAAAATACAACCCAGCATTATTTGAGACTACTGGTGCAAATCAGGCTGTTTGATTTGGTAGTGTGAAGATTCAGTATACCTTTGATTACCGGTATGTACATTTTCATATAGAATACATACATTGCATATGATATGGATATGTTGAGTTTAACGTATTATCATCTTCGTTTCTCATATGCTGAACAGTTATACGAACAGGACAAAACTTTACTGCAGTACATTTGCGTTTTTCCCTCTCTTCTCATGTGGGTACAAAGGACTTCTTAATTAATTAATAATTTCACAAAAGAAGCAAATCATCATATATAAATAATGGCTTCTTGTCTTTGCACTATGAGAGGGAACTCACTGTGTTGAGTTATGTTTTAATCGCAGCTTTAAATGACCCACATATGTGAGTAAAGGGGGATGCCCAATGACACTTGGGTCCTTATCTTGCCCATCGGCAGCTGACATAAGCTAATGATAGGCAGAGCAACCTGCTGTATAGGCAGTTTCAGAATCGGTCAAAAGTTGAAATAAAATAAACAAGAAAGTCCCATGCAACGTCCTTCGGTATATTGGGTATAGAGTTTACCATATATATCGTACCTGAATTAAAGGTACACGCATTTATATATAAGTTATACATTTCCCAAATTGTATTGGTGTTGTCCCATCCATAACAGTAAAAATTCAGTAAGATATATAATATATATTTATGCATGATATATAAAGCACTAACAGCTATTGGATTCCAAACGAGTTGAATATAAACGCTCTTTATATTGAGTTCATTAGTTATGTGTTTCTCTTATTTTAATAAGATATATCTTATGTCTTGGTCTCCACACACTATCACAAACATAATTTATTGTTTGTGCGATATCAGATGTTGTTAAAGCGACACTGATATGTGAGACAAAACATACATGTCACGTATACTAGTACTGTAAATTTTAGTACAACTCGTATTAATCCAATTTTGTTAACGCGTACCTATGAAACGTGAATCTGATGAGCTTGATAAGACAGCAAGAATCAATTGTTTGGAAAAGATTTACTACGTCCGGTTCCTAAATTGTGTGTTTAATTAGAGATGTTCGTCCTATGGAAAAAATTTATGGCTTCATGTCCTCAGGTGAGCTTCTGGTCCTTTAACAGATGTAAACAATTGTGATTATGTACGTGCAGTTTCGGCAGTAACCGCACGACTCTATATTGGACAGACCAATTCTCCCACATAAATCAAGTCCTTGGTCAGGTTGGTCTATACCCTAAAAGCCAAAAAGGCCTATGGAATCATTCAATACCAAATTTCGTACGATTTGCCAAAAATAATATATCGCGCGCGGTGTTTAACAGAGCACTGTGTAAAAATCGCGATGGTATCGATGTTCGTATACATGTTATGCCGAACGCGGTGTTTGTTTAAATACACTGTTTAATGTTTATAATTAAGGTTTATTAAAACTGGCGCATTGATTTGTACATGATATGTATTTGAAATTTAAAGTGACATACACGCGATTATTTCTGCATTCGTTTAATTATATAACGGCATCATGCCCACATATGATATAATGAAGAATAAAGCAGCCGCATATTTCAGCAAAATACAACAAATGTTATAAGCAATTCACTCAAACTCAACTGGAAGTAGGCCACAGTGTTAACCCTTTACCCAACAGAACGACCCTGTGCCAATGAAATTCTCTTATATATGCGAGTCGACCATAGAGAATGCATTGGCTTAACACATATTAAAAATGATAAAATTGTCAAAGAATGTAGAAAAATATTATAAAAATTGTTAACAAATGTAAGAAAAAATTATAAAATTGTTAAAGAATGTAAGAAAAAATGGTAAAAAGTGTTAAAAAAAGAATGTGTTTAAGGCCAATGCATTCTCTTATATGTGCGAGGCGACCTATGGTCGACTCGCATATATAAGAGAATGCATTGGCACATGGCATAACTGTAACCATCACAATGTGGTCAATGAACCGGTTCCAATGATATCCATATTTGGATGGTATTAGTGAGACAGACCAAAGATATTTTAGGCTGTTGAAGCTTTATTTGGGCGTTTTTGGCCGTTTTGTTGGGTAAACGGTTAACAGATGTTATGGTTACCTGGGATTTATTATGGAATCTCATCTCCGCTCATCTCAGCCCAACTTTCCGTTGATCAACATACATAACATGAACATTTTCATATAAAGAACACTGTTTCTGAGCGGTTGGTTTCTATATGAAAATAATTTTGTAATATCTTTAATAGAATAAATGATTAAGCGTCTTCTGTGATCTTCAGACATGACACCATGGACATAAACAACTGCACCAGTAAAAAGTGATTTTTAGCTGAAGTCATAAATTAAGTGAAATGTTAAATGTGTTTCATATCATAACATTATTGAAAGTGGTCTTATAATTTGAAATTGCCAGATTGGTTTTTATTGTTTATATAACATCAATCGCATTTGCCAAAATGTCAAGAAGAAATCTCACAAAACACATTTTGAAGTAGTGATGGGTATTAAAATGCAGAAATACTTAAATCTGCTCATTGTTGAGCTTGAGCCATAGTATAATATAATAGGATGGATAGTATAATAGTGTAATGTTTAAAAACATTAGAGAACTGTACTTAAGTGCTAATATAAATAAACAACATTATGACACATAATATGTATACAATACTTACGACTTGAAGCTTATTGGTCGCTTTTAACATTTGTTTCACTCAATACTCATCCTGAGTTAATAAGTAAATATCCGAACATTCCCACTTAACACCGTATGCGATTTTAGTACACACCCGTTGTTGTATTATAGGTGCAAGCCAGTATGTGGAAAACAAACGAATTTCGATCTGATAAGCCGATAATAGTACCACTTTTGTTTGTATTTGGTTATGTAATAAATATAGAACCACACTGTGTTGTTTTTCGGTTACAGATTACCGCACTCGAGCGGATTGTGGAATGATAACAGTTGATACTCTCGGTAATAACTAACAAAAAACAAAAAAAACCAAAAAAAACAACAACAGAGTCTGACTCTTATATAATTATGTATTATCTAACAGAGTATATGACTCTTATATAATTATGTATTAACCGTCGTTTGCCGGTCGACTATTTATATTTCTTGAATATCGCACTAGATGAAAAATAAACCATTCTGGTGTGTACTTTTGTATCTGAATGAGATAATCCATTTCGTAAAACAATTCATACAGACTCACCCTTTTCTTCCGACCATTAACGGCTTTACACACCCACCAACAACTCCAATTTCGCCTATGTCCCCACCGATATCGCCAATATCGCCAACCGCACACTACGTTACATATGCGCCATGCAGGATTAGTTGTTGACTTATTCAATGGTGATCCCCCTTTTGGCACCGCTACCCCGCCGATTGTAGTCAGGGCGGTTAGGAACAAACACAAAACAGCAAACACACGCATCGTGGAAGAATCACAAAGTTACATGTGAGGTTGAATTTGAAGTATATTCCAATCGCACCAATCGCACGAAAAATGACAAGGAGTTACACGATCTTATATAGGATGGAAATATATAAATATATATATGCGTGTACGTGGCGCTTGAAATCATTAAAAAAGACGTTCACATTCGTGATGATTGTGGAACTTATTTTATGACAGGTTTTGTTTGTTATACAATGGCCTCTTCACATATAGTCACGACTATGCAATTAATGGAAATTTTGTTGTCGCTACTGGGCATATATTCGAAATCGCAGACCATGTACAAGGAAGTATGTCATTTGTTTGTGGTTTCGTGCAGTTCGTTGATGCACTTTCAAGATTAACATAATGCAATGTATCTGTGTATACGTTTCACGTGTGCAAACAATTGATGATGGGACTGAATCCATACCCCAAGTAAGGGCGATAATTACCGAGCATTAAAGCAGTCGGACGCGGTCAAGGACATTGCGTGACGAATCCTTTATCATCAGGTTTGGCAGATCCTGAATTCAACATTATATTGTCGACAATAATTAAACAAATAACTATCATAGTTGAAACTGACAATATAAAATCCACATTGTCGTTGTTTTAATTAAATTTATAACATGGCGAATCCCTTTATGTACAAACGTGTTGTGATACATTTTGTATGTTAACCGTGACGCAACTGTACACGCTTCATACAAAGTGCGGTGTGCAACAACTTACACAAGTCAAGTTAACGCATAAACACGTTTATGTCATTTTCGATGGCATTAACTGTTTAAGTGTTCAACTGGACAAGTGTGACTCGACTCAGTTAAATGATAGAAGACTCCGACGATGTATTTATAGATTGTTCGCATGGAGACATTTACTTGAATGCGAGTTTATGACAATCACGATTCAACGTGGTACCGATACAGTAGGTAACCCCATGCTTCAGCAGTTTCGGTAATATGGGTTGTGCCTCGTTTTCAAATTCACGAGGTAGAAATAGTCATATATTCAACGATAATAGTTGCAAGCCAAATCGGTTCAAGACGCAATTATCTGACAGGTGCACCCTTTGATATTCGTTCTAACTTTTAATTAAAATATATAATTACAACTACTTTCGTTTTCGTCGAAATGCGGGCATTTGATTGGTCGAGAGGCTAGCGCGTGAACTGGTCTATCAGTGCATAGATGTTGCAGTAGACGGGTTACATCGCGTATATAGTGACACTTTGAGAAAAACGGGCGAGTCTATAACCGGCGCCCCACACGACGTCCACGGATGACGCGAAAGCGCGGAACGAGAATTCCAGTAGAATTTCAGTGAAAAAAATTAACTCGAAAACTCAATGCTAGAAACATTTGAAAAAGTAATTGATGTCTATAATGCATGTTACTGCTTCTTATGGCCACTGTACTATACTTATGTCTGTTCATTTCAGCCGTATTCATGTTTTTGTAACGCTCGACTGAACACTCAAAGTTCGTACCGCGTTTTTCATTTGTCCAATTTTCGAAAGAGCGTCCATGACAACGTGTATAGTTACTGTGAACACAAATTATCATGAATCAGACTGATCAGCAGGCTGATGAACATGGATAATTTTATTGTGATAAATAAATTGTGTTACCCTAGTACAACCCTATTAAACATTTTCTCTGCTACATAGCAATGGTAATAACATGGCATTTGTTACGAGAACATTAGATGTGATCAGGGCATTTGTTACGCGCGCGCCGCGTGTATTCTGTCCTAGATATTCTAGATGGCTGTGAGCGCTGATATTAACATGGGTGTTAATAGAATGGGAAATTTTGTTATGATTAAAAGTCGAACTGCGAGTCGGAGGCCGAGTCCGGTAAAAGGTGTAGTTCGGAATTTCAATTTCGTTTATTGTCGTTAATTAACGTTATGTCAATAATGTTGATTTTTTGTTTGTGATAAGTTATGCCAATTACAAATAAAAAAAATAAAAAATATAATTTGTAAGTCTTATATTTCAACTTTTAAAGACATTTTTCGTTCTGCAGCACACTGATGGTTGTGGTCGGAGACGGCCGAGTCGGCCGCCTTTTCGTTAATTAGGTGCCGGTTGTTATTGTTATTTTAACGGAATTCTGAGTTGGTCATTCGCGAAACCAACATGTTTTATGTTCTATAATTACAATCATGGGTATATAATATATGATATTGAGCGCGTTGCCATTTCTGAATATGGTTTTCTTGTTTACAAATTACATCGGCCTGGAGTCTGGAATTAAATTTTTTACCGGAGATCGCTATCCAGTCGCTTCTGGTTCGACTCTGTGTGTGTTGATAATTATTGAGTCATTTTGAACGTAAATCGTAGCCAAACCAGCATTTTTTTTTTATCATGGATAGTTTATTGCTGAAAATTGAAGTTAAGGTGTAAATATTTATTTTCTGAAAGTTTGCTTTGTCGTTGACAATTTCGGTCAATTTATTTTCGGCCCATCAACCAAATTCGGAGATCGTCCAACGGAAAATCCTGTTATGGCATTTAATTTTCTGAGATGGATTAATAGTAGATAGTTGAATATAAAGTGTTATCGTTGTAATTATAAGCAATCAACGTCGTTTTTCGGTTGATCTATGAGCCTATAGATCGATCAGTAGACGAATAACATACTTAGTATAATCCGCTTCGCGGAATTATACAGTGTGTTATTCGTCTAGGCTCATAGATCAACCGAAAAACGTTGATGGCATATGTAGTTTAGTCTCCGTGTACATTCATTATAGCGGAATTGCGAGCAAGGTTTGCAAATTGCATATGTCCCGCTCCGTATCACAATGGTATACATGAATAAAATCAGATGGCAGAAATATATATGAAGTCGCATTTAAGTTGCATTTGGCAACATTTGTTGTAAGAGTGTGTGGTGGCGTCCGGCAGCCGAGGGGGTGAAGTAAACATTTTCAGGTAAAGTTTTTTTCTCTGCTGAATATTACAGAGGGTGCCTCACTAAATAACATCCAGGTGAGTGTGGACTGCTCACCGTTGAGCATTTTCAGAAAAACAAAATGGCGTTCAAGATGGCCGCCAATGAGAAGTAATCATCATCAACTTTAAAATGACACAAAAAGGGTGGGTGGGTAGCAAAAGGGCTGTAAATTTGTTTTTGGGCCCTGTATGTGTAAATTTTTTCACGGCCCCCCCCCCTGCATTATGTGTTGATAATAACATTTGTTTTATGTTGACAATCTGCTGAGAATATCCTAATTTTTAGTCGATAATGTGCTGAAAATGATACCGTTTCAGTCACATTATCGACTCATAATGTGGCGATTATAAGCAGATTATATACAGGCTATATCACAAATAAGCCAACTCACGAATTGCCGGTGTACGCTCGTTAACAATCTTTTCATTGTGGCCCGCGCCATAAAACGATATAACGGACAGGACTCCACTGTGTGCTTATATCAGTATCAAATAATCACATTATATATGTACCTACATATACGTCACTGTATAATTATGTCGATTATGTGCGTATTTGCGCATGGATCTTGCGAGAACAGCATGGCACAGAAGCGCCCCTTATTTCCATTAGAAGTGATTATAAAATGATCATTTTGAAGTCGATCGTATTGGGATCTGATTTATCATTTGTTGCAGATTTTGAGCATTGTTGTGTAACCCTTTCAATCGGGTTTAGACAAAATTTATAGGTCCGAATCGGCATCTTCAGTTTAGACCAAGTTTAAACTACTAGTTTAAACTGGGTTTTAGTAGTAAAACTTACTCCACCGCTGGGATGACATGGATTTGGTCGATTGCGTTACCTGTGGGCCACAATTGTTCAATTGCAAGGGCGGGAGGCGTCGTCTGTCTATTTATTATGACTACTTGTCCATGCATTGTCCGGTCACGTGACCGGTTGCCGATATCTAATCTCCTAATCAGGCGAATAACCCGTGCGCTTTGAGAAATCGCGACGAATGCACGGTCTGTTGTTTTGCGGTTCGATATTATTTAATATCATGGACGAACATGACTTTTGGAACTAAAAAATATATCTTGACGGCATGGTGGGGGCCCGCCCCATATACCACACGGAAATACAACCACCCCTCCCCCGGTGGTACCACCCGGAGGGGTGAAAATGGGGTATGGACCATTTAGAGAACGGTTATGGATTTCGGCGAATTTGACGGCATGGATGGGTGGCCCGCCCAAATACCCCATATAAACATCACCACCTCTCACCCCGGGGGTATGGATAATTTTCGAGAACGGTAATGATTTAGACTAATTAAGTTGGCAGCAGGAGTGGGTGGCCCGAACAAAATACACAATAGAACCCCCTAGCCATCCCTCACCCGAGGAGGTGGAAATGGGGTACGCACATATACCCAATAGAAACACCCCAGCCTTCAGGGAGGGTACCATCCCGAGGGGGTGAACATGGAGTACTGACCATTTTCGAGAACGGTAAGGATTTCAGCCAATTTGATGGTATGTGTGGGTGACCCGCCCCAAAATAACCCATAAAAACACCCCACCCTCACACCCGGGCGGGGTGGGCTACCACCGAGGAGTGAGATGGGATATGGACCATGTTCGAGAACGGTAAGGATTTCGGCCAATTTGAGGACAGGGGATTATGGCCGCTCCAATACCCCATATAAACACCTCAACCTCATCCCTGGAGGGTACCACCCCACTGGGGTGAAAATGGGGTATGGTCCGGTAAGGATTTCGGCCAAATAGCCCATAGAAACACCCCCAGCCCACCATCACCACGGGTTGTACCACCGAGCGGGTGAAAAATTGAAATGGACCCCGGGGTGTTGGTTGGGGTGTTTATATGGGGGGATTTGTGGTGGGTAACCCACCGTTCTCGAAAATGGTCCATACCCCATTTTCACTCCCTCGATGGTACCCCCCGATGAGGGTGTTTCTAGCGGGTATTTGGGCCCCCAGCCATGCCATAAAACTGACAGATACGCACAGATACGCACATATACCCAATAGAAACACCCAGCCTTCAGGGAGGGTACCATCCCGAGGGGGTGAACATGGAGTACTGACCATTTTCGAGAACGGTAAGGATTTCAGCCAATTTGATGGTATGTGTGGGTGACCCGCCCCAAAATAACCCATAAAAACACCCCACCCTCACACCCGGGCGGGGTGGGCTACCACCGAGGGGTGAGATGGGATATGGACCATGTTCGAGAACGGTAAGGATTTCGGCCAATTTGAGGACAGGGGATTATGGCCGCTCCAATACCCCATATAAACACCTCAACCTCATCCCTGGAGGGTACCACCCCACTGGGGTGAAAATGGGGTATGGTCCGGTAAGGATTTCGGCCAAATAGCCCATAGAAACACCACCAGCCCACCATCACCACGGGTTGTACCACCGAGCGGGTGAAAAATTGAAATGGACCCCGGGGTGTTGGTTGGGGTGTTTATATGGGGGGATTTGTGGTGGGTAACCCACCGTTCTCGAAAATGGTCCATACCCCATTTTCACTCCCTCGATGGTACCCCCCGATGAGGGTGTTTCTAGTGGGTATTTGGGCCCCCAGCCATGCCATAAAACTGACAGAAAGAAACATTTTTGCAAATAAGGAATACAATTGTCCCAACCCCATGTACCCCCTGGGATGAGGGTGGGAGTTTCTATGGGGTATTTGGAGCGGGCTACCCAATCCTGCCGTCAAAATGGCCGAAATCCTTACTGTTCTAGCAATTGGTCCATACAACATTTTTCTCCCCCTCAGGGTGGTACCCTCCCCGGATGAGGGCTGGGGTGTTTCTAGTGGGTATTTGAGGGGGGAACCAACCCGTGCCGTCAAATTGAACGAAAGAGACATTTTTGTGAATAAGGAATCAGTGCCAAAAGTCATGTTCGTGTCTAACTGATCGGTCCGATCCCTCCATGCTATCAGTCGCCAAAGCGACTTCCAACCGAGCAAATTGACACAAAACAAAACCTATACAGCAAGAAATAGTCCATCACACTGGCATATATTTTGTTAGAAGTTATCTCATAAGTATCGATATCGCCTTCCCGAATTCCACCGAGACTCTCTTGTATGTACATAATTTGCTCATGAATATTGAGTGACAAACGCCCGAGCATAATTCCTCCCCCAGTCCAAAAGAAACACTCCCATATACGCGAAGACACAACATCAATACTGGGCGAAAAAAATCGACCAAATAATAAAACCCACCAAACTAGGTTTTAGTAAAACCTGGGGTAGGGCGGTTTAACTTTGATGTTTTTTCAAAGTATCTTTAAAAGTATGTTTTCGAGACGAGACGTATGGTATTGATAAATTTGACACAAATAATCGTTTCATGATCGTTATATCGCCAATTCACCACAAACAATTAGCGATATTATCATAACTTTATCACGCCAATAAAACCTGGTTTTAATTGAGATCGAATTCCAAAAACTAAAACTGAGTTTATCACTTTAGTCCCGTAAAGCCTAGTTTAACTACAATAAAACCAAGTTTTACTCCTACTAAAACCTAGTTTAAACTAGAGTAAAACCAGGTATAGAATAAAACCTAGTCTAAACCAGAGATGCCGAGTCGGAACTTAGAGTCTTTATATATAACTGCGAGTTATTAAATTTCCAAAAACCCTTCCCCTTGAGTTGTATAATACCCGGGGTGAATATCACAAAAAGTCCAAACGTGCGTGATTAGTTGCTTCGACGCCATATATATCTCCCAGTATTTGGTATCCACGAATCAACTAAATCTTATTTATCTATCATTTTAAATACGTGTTCTGTGCATGTTGGTAATTAACAGCAATGTAGTCTAAAAGATCGAGATCAGGGTCCATAATCAGGTTGAAATATTCCCATATCGCATTACTGCCGTCGGATATGTTTTCAAGATTTTTCGTAATATTTGTATAGCAAATTAGTTATTATGACCGTATATATTAACTGAAATCATTAATGTATTTTCCACTTCTGCACGGATGGTGATGA
Organism: Siphonodentalium dalli; assembly: GCA_032622095.1. Taxonomy (NCBI): domain Eukaryota; kingdom Metazoa; phylum Mollusca; class Scaphopoda; order Gadilida; family Siphonodentaliidae; genus Siphonodentalium; species Siphonodentalium dalli. The sequence continues at coordinate 134,264,357 of CP136067.1, read as the reverse complement.
GATTACCTGCCTGGTCAGATTGATTCTAATAATTTAAAGTTGAAGTTAGTTTTTATTACTATTCCTACCCCTCGTGATAGGTTAGTAAACGAATTGAATGCGACCTCATATCCATTTCATGTTTTAAATGAACATCTTGTAAACATACTAGCCCAAAGTTTATCTCGTGAATGTAATTGAATACAACAACAACTAATTAGAGAAGACAACATTTATGCAAATGACCATGGGTTGGAGTGGGGTATACACTGAAATAAACTGCCGATCACAATCGTGATTACCCATGGATAATTAAATCACCTGTCAATAAAGTAGCACCATGCACGCTTGTATGCCATTAAGATGTAGTATGACACAGACCAGTGCCGAGCTCCACCGGCCATCCGCCACCCAACCTAGTATCCACAATGTACATATATACATGTATGCTATATGCAGTGGCATATCTGGGGAAGCTGACTCGTCCATATCACTAAATATAAATAATATAGAAAAGGAGAAATTTAGCTGAGTTGCTACCTGTCAATAGTGTTAAGGCTGTGACTGCCACGCCTCCAATTCAAGAATAACTTTTACTTGGTTCAATGTTAAAAACTGAAAACCAGGTGTACATCGCTTCGTAATTAGTATATGTATGTGTATGCTGGCAGTCAATCAAAAGTACACATTGTACATTAACCACCATTTATCAAATTTATTATAAAGTTTATCACAGGCCAGTTTAATTAGAGTTGTTCCTCTTGAAATGGAAGTTGCATGTATCCTATGTAGTAAATAGCACTATACTGGTAGCAGAATAAAAAATGTATAGCACATACTTACTAACCACACTCTGACTTTGTGCGCACATACAGACATAACAGTCAGCTAATTTCCACCAAAGAAAGGACATCAGGATTCAGGAGAACTCCATAAGAAATGCTCTGTTGAGAAATTCTCATTTTATAGTAGCGAAAAGTATTTAATTAAAATTGTCCAAAGCCAGGGTATGTGTTGTGGCTCAACTGCACCAGAAAGCAAACAACTGGATTGGACTGTGACTGTAATTGTGCAAGGTCAGAATTCCTCAGCAAGCCAGCTTATATTTTAACATGGCCACCCTGGTCCAAATCCCAATCAGGACTAATCAAGAAATTATTAAATGAATTCCCACCAACAAGATTAGAATGGATACAGTCATTGCCAAATACTGCTGTGTGATATATGGTTGTGTCATTTCAAAATTCGATTACGCACTTCAAAAACATGAGCATTAAATCATGTCTTGTGTTGTAATGTTTGGATTTCTCAACAAAGCATTCTTGGCAGAGAACTCCCCAACCAGGATTCAGTTTTGTTTGTGGCAATTTCTCAACAACATACCCTGTACGTGCGCACAAAGTCAGATTTCGGTTCGGAAGAAAGTATCACATATTTCCAATTTCTGTCACAGGTAAAATGTTATTTACTATACATAATATACGTGTAGTTGTTTTTATCTTCTGGTGTGAAGTTTTGCCATTTTTTCTCTATTCAAAAACTTACCTGATTTCAACCGGAGTCCATATTGGAGTGGTTTGGTTAAGCCTTAAGTATACATATTCTGACTTTGTTTGAGACATTGGTCACTCAAGCAGAAACGAAATTAAAATATTGTGTTTTTCCCTGCGATATCTGTAACATTTTACTCCATTTAATTGACGTTTCCTATTTCAATCAGGCCACTTCGTTTGTTCTACTAACACTACGTATATAGTACAGCTAATGCTAATGGCGAGTAGACAGAGCGTATGGCAACTAATGGATGAGCGAATTATTTCCGGGCTACATAGGAACCCTGATTTGGTTTATTGTTGTGTATTGTCATATAAAACGACTGCTCATATGGTTATTTACATCTGTAAACCCATCCAATGCACATAATAACACCAATTCGGAAAGCAAGATCGTTACACAAATCAGGTTTCTCCCTCCCCTTCATATTTTAACACATGCAACACATGTAGGATAGCCGTGTTAGATTTCCCATTCTCATACCTCATGCCCATTTTAGTCTGGAAGCCCGTGTGAGATAGCTGGGTGAAATTTCCCTGTCTCACACCACACGCGACCAGCTGTCTCAGCGGAACTATTTAAACTATCCGTCATCATGTGTTGTGTCAATTGCGATCAACCAGTTATGCTTCACGTTTCAACTAAATAAATACGGATGAATTCACGGACGATAATACAAATGGAGATACATGTACGTCTCCAACATGTTAACACGAAGAACCTTCAACATAAGCTCACTTGAAATCGCAGAGTTGCATAACATGCGTTATAAACGACTAATTGCGCGAAAACATTCCATCAAACGGAATCCCCAAAGCGAAACAGACATTACTTGCACATTTCGTAACACGTAAACAATAGCCGCTTCACAAATGGCGAACGAAACAGTTCAACATTCGAACAATTGTCATCGTTGCAACAAATCGTCGAACACGTCAAACTAACATTTGTCTGTCATATATAAACAGGTTTCCTTTTCTAATTGTACCGATGGACATTTCCCATGACATTTCACTCTAAGGTATTAACCCTGCGCGCACGGGTAACACGCTTTGTTTTTACAATATACACATTTGATATACACCACAATCATCCACGATAATCACGAATATCGCATCCGATTTCTTCCCAGATGTATCGTTACGAAGCTACTGTAATGTGCCAAAGATTGGTATAATACCAAAAAATTATCCATCATGACCTGGCTTGTGAATGTGCATGGACAAATCTTACCCTCGGGGTCGGATAATTGGTCCGGACACTCGGCCAGCATCCCACACCCCAGTTCATGGTGGATATTATTAATATCACAACCCACGTGTCTCACCATACCCATGTGGCCGATTTACGTACCTAGTTAAGAGCCAAAACTATTTTAACGAGCCGTCTTGAAATGTACTGTGATAACTAAACAATGGCGACCAACAGGACACTTCGCGTTTCAATGCGGATTAACTTGTGGACGCTAATTAAATTGTAGATATGCCTCCAACTGCATGAACTCGAGCAGCCTTCCACAGTAGTTCATTTGCCAACACAGAGTTGCATACACTGCACCATAAACGACTAGTTATGTGACCCATTCTATCAACAGAAAGCCAATTATCCACGTTGAATCATAAGGACTGTACTTGTAAATAAGCCGCTTCACAAATGACGACAGATATAGTTCCACTTTCGACAATTTATACTCGTTGCAATAATTCGGGAGTATTTAGTTTGTGCTGGCACCAATTGATAAACTCGCAGCCCCGGTGTTTGTTCACATGCTGATTCATTTTTCTGGAAATCAGCGGGACATTCGTCAAAGAGGGCTAGGACATGAACGTCAAACGATTTATAATATATATATGTGTATTCACCTTTAATATGCATGCGCAGTAAGAGCTCTGTAACTCCTTGAGGAGATCAAGTGACAAATTTCGAATGGGCATTTTCATGCATATATCAGCAGCAAAAGTTAGAATTGCAAATATTTCTTGAAGTGACTTGTGCGGTAGTGAATACAATAACTATTTATTGGCAGGTTGGCTTGCAATTTGTTCCATTAGAAAGTTTGTGTATTTATGTTTAATTTTATAGTTATTTTCCAAAATTGGGTCCAATTCTCAAATATATATATATATAAATTTATAGCAGCAATTGACAATATAGATAGCACAGCCACCAGCTAAATGTTATGTCCGTTTAATGATATGGCTATTTTAGATAACATACGACAGCTTAGTATATGTATATAACGTCTACTGCCGAGATTATCATGGAAATCGCCATTCAAAATTTGCCACTTAACATTTGCCCGAATTGAACCTTCTAATATATGATAAGATTGAATCGTTCAATCGTTCGTGGCATCGCTCTGATAAGATATAAAACAGTCGAAGTCATAATTTATGTTATGTAATTTCCATATGCATAATTCAAAAGCATGAACTAGAATAATATCTATAAAGAATTTCATGAACATTTGCCTGCCAATTTTGCCAACTGTGATGGTCTCGTGGTATCAACATTAACATGGGCCCACTTCTGTAAAATCAGTGATCGGTACGTGAGCTAGTGGAAGTCACTGAAGAATTACGATACGTCCATGAAAGCAATAACTAGCAATGAGTTTAACACAGCATGCAATTATATATGACTGTCTTGTCCGTCCGTGCAGATTAGCTTTGAGTGCGCGTTTTCCAAGTTCCAAACTGCGGCAACGCCTGCAATATTGGAACGCTCCTTCTTTTGATGAGGGATCGCGCTGCCTGTCTTAAAGCAAACGGCGCCCCATCTGTAACAAACAAAAACAAGACTTCCTAAAAAGGGTGTATCTCTTCCAAAAAATGCCAGAAAGGTATTTATATATAGTATCCTGGGTATAAAATAATAAATATCGAGGACACCTGTGTGAAAATATTCTATCAATTAATACAAATTATATGTAGAATTTCTATTCTTAGAACAAAACTAAGCGCGAAATTCGTACCAAAAAGCGGACAAAGAAGCATAACTCTATCTTGTTGGCGCACTCAGGCAAACTGAATTTCGACTATGGATTTCAAAACGATCTTATGATCGAAATAAATCACTACATTATATCTTTATAGACAAATAGCATACCAAATATGCAGTTATTTATGTATTTTACTCACAAAGTAGATAGTGTAGTCTTGAGATCGTGATTTATAAAACTTATGTTGTTGCTCTTATTGAGTCCCGGAGGTGATACACCATATATGGTCAATTGAAAGAATGACATCCAAAAAGATGTCGACAAGAATCCCCGGGTATGTTGTCTACAGGAAACCATATTTATATTAGAGTGATTCCCTTCTAAAGATTGTGCGCACGCGGCAAACTTCAATCAGCGCCCTCTCCATTATCACTATGATAGAGCAATGCCGGAAGGACGATACATCTATGTTTACGTATCATCGGAACTATAATTAGTCACCTACTATCTTTTAGTTTGCCGTAATTGTAATTATTTCGGTATCGATAATAACAATGAACTGGGCTAGTCATAGGCAATTTTAATCCAATGATTTTAATAACTAAGAACATGTAATAAATCCTTACCCGATGTCCTAGTGGCAGTGGTATACCTGACTATACCACTGCCACAAGGACATCGGGTAAGGATTTATTACATGTTCTTAGTTATTAAAATCATTGGATTATATCTCAGCGGAGCGATGAGAGATAACTCTGCCTGCAATTTGCGTGTGCGGGTGAGTTTATGTCGCTAACTCCACAAGCATGTTCTAGTCTCGTTGTCCATAAACATTTAACTTGAATGTGCGAGTACGACTGTCCCCACTTATAACCATGACACATACAATGTATATGATACACACACAATCCCTACACTCAGTGCAAACACTACAAGCGGAATCTCTCTAGAAATTCTGCATTTATCGTTCCAACGGAGTATTATGATTGTTGATGTGTATTCTCGGAACTGTGAAATACGTAGATATTCGTGTGTGTCATGTGAGGTTAGACGCGATAGTGTTAATTGTACATATAGACGACGAAACATATATACTGTTAGATTATTGAAACAAAACATTTATATATGCCTCGATCCGCGACAGTTGATTATAGTTTCATGCATGCAACTTTTAACCCGTTCTATACTAAATGGATTCTCCCAGTCAGTTATAAAAGTTTACATTGGGGTGGCCTATTATACATTTTGAGGGATGTTAAGGTGATAAAATCAGTCGACAGATAAATAGAAGTGCAGAAGGAGCTCTATTTATTGAGGAAAATATTTAGATAATAAGTTCAACATACGACGTGTGTTGAACTTATTATCCTAGCATATTCCATTGGATAACTACTCACCAAAGATGCTTTATTATTGTAAAGGTTAACACAGCTTACGATTTTCATACTTTCTTATTTGACCTGAGTACCAACTGACCATTGTGAGATGAACTATAGATACAATGATATCACGAGCGGTTTGTCAGTTATACCAAGACACCACCTCCACCCAATTTGGAGCTAATTTTTTAAATGTTCATGTATATATGAAACAGTTGAAAATTTCAGGCTCGAACATATAAGCTAATATTGTTTTCTTGTACATGTACCATAAATTCCAATCAGTAATTATGGCAGTGTATATGGATTATCCGCGAAACGGACGTGGTGTCGAACAGGTGAGTCTTTGGAGTCTATCACCACATGCACGCCTCCCCAACAATAGTTAAATATTATATTCACATCATTTGAAAATATCATACTTGAAACAAGATTATTTTGAATGTTTTTCGTACATCATGATAGGTTAATAAAGTTCATATAGTTCAATTTTTCATCCAATATGGCTACATGTCTGTAGATTCTAAGAGTAAAAAATATCCATGTATTCAGAACATTTATAGTTACCTTGCCCGTCAAAGAAGATATTGGTTAGAAAATTGAATTATCAGAACTATATCATACTATGTTCATGTCTGAATAATTTCACAATAATCTGTTTGTTTTCGCATGACATTCACAAATGATGTACATATTTTACGACGATTGTGGATGGGTGGGGCACTGTGGTGATAGACCTCAAAGCCTCATTGCTTCGTTTGTGCGTCAACAACTTTATCATTTCTTATAAAAAGGTCACGTTGCGTTCGGAATGACACTTTGATGTGTCCCTCAACTGAGATGAAGCTTACCAATCAGTTCCGATTTTGCCCGAAAATAATTTGTGTATCTCTTCCAGGCCAATTACAACAACAACAGCAACAACAACACCACCATATATCCAGATTTCGAGACCACAAACAGCGTGTCAGTGAAATACAGATCAAAACTGAATACTGGGTATGTTATTTGTCTATAAAGGTATAACAAAATGGTTTATTTCTTATATAGCCGAGCTTAATTCGCCTTGAAATATATTAGTTTAAATTACATTTGCAGTGATCGCGGTTGCTAATAAGAGAGGTTATCCCTATTTATACGTTCCGGTCGACTCCACGAAAGGTTTGTTATAAAATACAGCCCCGTTTACTATCCCAGTATTATATGAGAAAACATCTAAAAATAGATAATAATGTATCGTAGAAGCTTTTCCGGTCAGATATCATCGATACGATTATATTTTGGGAACCAAAATCTACATGTACATGTAGATACATCTCGATAGGAAAAGATACGGTGTCGTAAGTAATCGAAAGAGTGAACAGATAAGTTGAAATAACGTGTGAGCTGATCTTTTTTTGTATTATATATATCAAAACTACAACACACTTATGGCGGTCCACGTGTAGCTGCAAGAAACTATCTGCAAGAAAATATCATATACAATAGTGCACTGATATTTTCTTGCTCCCAAGATTACGCCCGTGAAAACGCGACGGTTTAGAACGTGTTGATTGTGCTCAGAACAGTATCAGTCACGCTGATTCAAGTTAATTGCGTCCGGTAAACAACCAATAGTCCGTACTGGCAATTAATAACTTTATGAATTGTCCAACTGTTGACATGTATTACCGTAGTCGGGTTGGATGAGGCACGCACCGACATGTAGCAACGTTACTGCTCTCGTGCATAATAACAGGCGATAACACATCACTGCACTGCGTCCAACGGATATTATCCTGTATTATATTTTTCCATTGGTCAATTAAGTCACATGGAGCACACCTGATATTTTCTTGCCAATCCCATGGACGCGCCATTAAAGTAAAGTAATGTTTAGTACTGCCATTTATGATTCTCGCATCACTAGCTTGCAGTGTAAATTGTATATAAATGTAGTGTATGACATACCTTCCTGGCCCTCAAATAACCATGGTGCTTTGTAAAATTCTTGCTGAATTATTCTCCCTGTGAAAAAGATAAAATTTTAAATTCAGACATAGAAGTCGAATCCTCTGAGAGCTCAACATAGAGCCTTCCATTTGCTCAAGTGTCGTCTGCTATCCTCTGTATGGGGCTCTGCGTGGCAGTGCTATACATGTGCATGTGCGAAAGCATATAATGTGCCGATCTTCATAATCAATATCAAAGTATAGCCTGCATGAACTAATGTGTTGTATGATCTGAGATTTAAAGCGACATGCACGACACAATCATCAACAATCAGATTCAGCAATAGATAGACATATGAACACTTTTAAATCTGTGTTGTGTTTTCAAAACTGATATTATAATCTTACTTTGGATAGACCCAATAAGCCATACTAGAATTAAGCCATTTAAAAACATACTCTAAATAAGGTATATAAATACCTAGTGTCTGCATATATGTGTGTACATACATATTAAGGCTATTATAAGGCAGATATTTTATATTTTATCAGAATAAGGCAGACATCTAATAAATCGAATTAGATTACATTTGAAGTTGAGTGGTGAAATGTGATGTAAAATGTTGGAGTCACTGATATATTTCCTTTTTATCTATTTAATTGACGTTTGAAAAATGTCCGTCTTAGGCGATAATTACAGATACGCGAAAATATATGACTCACTAAATTTGAAACTCTTCAAAAACATTTCCACAATTTTAACGGTGTGCATCATTCTGTCATCGAGAGATAGCCTGGAGATAGGAACAGTTTGCTGTCGAAGTCCATTATATTTTAAGTTGAATTGTTAAAATTTGATGTGACATATTGGAGTATTGATATATTTCCATTTTATGTTTTTCATTGACGTTTGTATAATGTTAGACTTGCACAGTAATTACATATACCCTGAAATATATCAATCACTAGATTTGAAACTATTCAAAAACAACATTGCACCACTTTATCGGAATCACATAGAGATAGCCTGGGTGGAAGTTATAACCACTAAAACACTCCGTATTTGCACCAAGTACATGAACTTATGATCTTGAGAAAATAAGGCAGACCAAATTATGTCTGCCAAATATACCGGTCTGCCTAAACTATCATAAGTATATACTTTTGGTCCCAAAGCAGAATTGTATATACAGACACACACACACATATATATATATATATATATATATTTTTTTTAGCAAAATGATTGGAAGAAAGACACCCAAACCATTCTCTTTTTCTCCTCGTCCTGTAATTAATTTCCATATCTCTATACTGGTTAGTATGGCGTCGCCAAAATGAAGCTAAGTTGAATCAAAATACCTGTATATCATATATCAATATTGGTCCAGTTCGTCGCCGTACACTACTATAGGCTTAATTATACCCGTAAAACAGTGTTCGGTGACCAAACGTATACATGTACGGGTAGATACATGTATCAGTACCGTGCAGTACCGGTTTGAAACTCGATCGCCGCAATGAAAAAGGTATATATTGTACGTACCGTTTTTGTCGGTGTCGGCGGCGTTGAAAGCGTCCCTGCTACCCTGGTCTCGTAGCACGTTGTTATTTCGAACAAAGCAGTTGAAGTCAAGAACACGGTTAGGACATCTCATTATCCACGAGTTGTAGTCCAAAGTAACGGGAACTTCATTGGTCCCTGCAAACTGTAACATAAAAATAGTAATGTTATTTCAATTTATCAACTGATATATAGTGATTTCCTTTGTGTTTTGACATTTTGTATATGGTCGTCGTGGTGATATAAGGGAGTCTCGGTGGCTGAATCGGTAAGATGCATGTCGTGCTGGGCCAGTTTATTATTTGATTTGCGTGGACGTTGGTGTTTGCGTACATTGGGGTAATTTCTCCGCGAACGTAACTCTCAACGCGGTTTTTCATCCGCCCATACAACTGACAACGCGATGATATCACATAGCGGCTGAAACGACAATAAAACCCGATAGTATACGCCGAAAACCGGCTTTCTTTCACCTTGCAATATCAATGAAAATAACCGTAAACAAGAAAACAGAGATGTGCAAATACTTCATTGGGCTGGTTCAATGGACACACTAGTTAAACGGAGATGGCTCACCCGGGCTTTCAAATTTTGTCTCATAATTTAGAATGAGATATAAGATTTTAATAATATCTGCATTTGCATGTCTTACTAACTCTTTAACACTTAATTAGTCCGTAATTAATCTTAACTGCACTTCACTATCTCTCATAAACAAATGGTATTGCTTTAATATTTAGTTTCGCCCTAAAACCTAAGTCAGCCCAACATAGCCCAATATTGTTACATTGGGATTTGTGGTCAGTAGCTCAGTCAGCTAGGGTTTCCCGGCTATACTCTGCGAAAGCCACTGTTCTTAAAGACAGGCAGTTGATTAATTATAATTTCGTTCTTAGTTATATTTCAAATATAGACTGTGGTCAGTAGCTCAGTCAGCTAGGGTTTTCAGGCTATACTCTGCGAAAGCCACTGTTCTTGAAAACAGGCAGTTGATTAATTAGAATTAGAATTTCTGATAATAATTATATTTTGTATTAACATTTTGGTCATGGTTGATATATGTCTTCATATGTTGCTAAAATTGCTAATACAATTTAGATTTTAGATATGATTAACAAAATATCAGTCTTATATTAGATTACTATCCATAGATGCAATATGGGAAAAGTGCAATATGTTTTAATTTTAATTATGGATGTTACAGGTTGATATACCACCACAGATTGAGATGTTTTATGTATATAAATAGTTTATTTAATTACAGATCGTAGTTACTAAATACGGTAAAAGTATATTACCTATCCTTGTTATGGGTTCAGGATGAGAACTTTATCTCTTCCGATTATAAAATGTTACCCTCTTAAGTATAGCAATGCAGTTGGTGTTATATAATGATTTATTTGGCTGGATAGCAGGTACAGGTATTATTTTATTTCTAAGGTCATTGCAGGTTTCTTTGGAACGATGCAGGTTGTAAGTAAAATTACAAGAATGTAATTTATATTTTTAAGAGGGGGAGAATGTGGCGGTGATATATTTACATGTAAAGGTAAATAATGCATCAACTGTAGGATTTTAATAATATCTGCATGTCTTACTAACTCTAGTCCGTAATTAATCTTAACTGCACTTCACTATCCCTCATAAACAAATGGTATTGCTTTAATATTTAGTTTCGCGCTAAAAACTAAGTCATCCCAACATAGCCCAATATAGTTACATTGGGATTTGTGCTTTAACCGCGAAATGTCAGTTGGTTTTCATTGTTGAAATATAAGTGCTGTGTTTTCAACAAACTCTTATAAACATTTAAATAATGGAACTAAAGTTCTATTATGGTTTGCAAAAGTATTCTACAAGTACAAGGAGACATCCAGAGTCAAAACTCATCGTTTATGTATGTTCAATGTTGTAATTTGATGTTCGTTTCAATGTTATATATTTTACCCCATTTTTCCTATTGTCGTCAATATAGCTCCACGTGTGATTCTCCATAATTGGAATAGTTCCTTTTTATAATTATGGATAGTTCACTTTGTAATTTGGTAAACTATAATCAATCCTCATTTAATTGCATATTTATAGTTATTACATATAGTTTGTGTTTGTGAAACTTCAAGTAGTAGTTTGTAGAAAGTCTCTGACAGGAGCATTAATATATCCCTTATGTGTGTATAGGTTATACTATATAACTGGTAGTATGATTGTGTAAGGGTGTATTATGTCTGTGTGTTGGGAGGTATTACCTCTTCCCTTAATCTAGAAATTAGGACTTATTTATTTATGGTTGTAGAGTCTACATCTACACATCTACGTGTATACCTACATGTACATATGAATATGTACGAGCTTCTATAGATGGGACCATCTATAGTTGGCAGATTGCTGATTGTGTTATTGCATGGAGTTACTGAATGTGATGAGAAGTTTGATAGATGAAAATATATATAGAGATAGAATGTAATGTATTGAACTTTATTACTCCCAGCACCTAATATTAACTTAGAGAGCACCAGCCCATAATGATGACTAAGCTACGAGTTGGTTGAGACAGATAGAAAGGCGTAGACATTATTGTGACAGTGTTTAATTAGTTATTTGAACCTTAAGAAATGTATATGATTCCATGGATTAATCTCGTGAAATAAACTGAGTTAGCCGGACATCCGTGGAGTCATAATAACGTCTAACGCTCGCCTCATTCCGGTGTCCAGACATATACATAATGTTTCTCAACTCGATTCCGGAATCACTCAAATATTGTATTGCAGTCGCGCGCAAACAATATGGCGTGTAACTTTGACTACAACCGGCCCCTTTGGAGATATCTGCCATGAAGTTACTAAATGTACGTTTGGCCTGTTTTGAGTTTTCGTACCATATTTCACAATATGGTTCGTCTTTCGTATTACCATTTATGTTGTTGAAGAGAAACTCAGCGTCCATATCGGTTTTTTCGATAAGCATCTTCAGAGCTTTAACAGGACATAATTTGTAACCGGTTGCATACATCCGTTTGTCCTGTGAAGCTTCGCTTGAATCTAAACCACCCTGGCTAGTTTTCTCCAAGGTCTCGTGATTTACAACCGCATAATCTCGTCTGTCTTCATCACTTCTGAAATCAAATGAATTTTTCTTCAACTGCACATGGAATTCCATTCCCCTGGAGACGTAGTGTATCGCGATGACATACCACACTTTTAGCCGAAGTGTTATCGGGGATGGTTCAGAGAGATACACATTTATTCTTCTCACATCCTCTTCATTTATCAGCGACTTATGTTTGGTTGGCCGGGAATTCCCTGTTGTCGGCATTTGTTTTAGCTTGGCATTTAGTATTGTGTTACTGTCTTTAAATTCTTTATCTCGCTCGATGTCAATGTTTCTCTTTAAATCTGACATGTGTCGATTTAGGGCAGCTAACAGGTTTTTTAACGTATTCTTGTGATATTCTGCCGCGCCATTTCTATTTCCTGGTTTTGCTTCGTAGTAAAAATGGCGTAGGCGAACATTTAAATCTGCCTTCCCTATGGAGCCCAGGTCCACGAAATCATCCATTTCCTTGCACCAATCTGCAAATAGATTAGACTCATTTTTGTACAAACTGCCTGTTTTCATGAGTTGTGAATGATCAAAATATATTTACATATACGACATGTCTTTTTGCATTAAATCCACTATTCCGATTGATCGACGCCCACATGACCCGTTGCAAGTATTTCTTGATAAACCTGCAAGCGCGTCATAATTACTACCATAAATACAATGACTCTTTATTGATTTTGGTAAGAACTGACAAAAAGATACATCGGTTATTGTTTAGCCGCATTTGCACTGCCGCACCATGGACTTAAGTTATTCAATTGGTTTTAGGTTACAATAAGAGCCTTGTTTTCAAATGATCTGTGTTAAATCTGTTTTGTATGCGAAACAAATTAACATTTATTCTTGATTGATTTAAAGGATCAGTACGCACTCGAATCAAAATAAATAGCAAACAATAATGTTGTTTGGAACGGTTCAGTGGCTACATATATTAAGGCAAACATAATTATATAGGCCTAGCATTTAAAACATATCATATTTTTCAGGTATTCTCATTTTCAGAAACAATGCACATGAATGATACATGATTTGAATTGCAATATAAAACTAAGAACACTGTTTAACCTGTATTTGCATCTTCTTTTGTGATATAAACATCCTTTCTTATTTATTCTGAATAAGTTCTTAATTTTAATGACCAAATTATTGAACATAATAAAATAGTCTGAGTGAAATGGCCGAAATGTGCCTCTTGTAAACATTGCATGCAAATTGGTATGGTACAGGTACCTGTTTTTATCTCTTTTCATAATTTTGCGAGTTAACAAATTTATATAAAATACAATTTTTACCTTGGAATATTCTCACACCCCACTGTGTATTCCTTTTTGTGGCTTTTGACTGGTTGAAGTCTGCAATTTCTTCCAGCTCTTGCTCACTTTTCCTTTGAAATCTGTTCCCTGTGTGGCCTGTAACTGCAGTACTGGTACTAGTAGAACATTCCAAATGTTGATCCAGTGATGGAGATGGTGTGTCATCATTTGAATTTGTCTGCGGTTGAGCTTGGGATGGTTGTAAGTCATCAAATGGTATATCCATGAGCTGCTCTAAAGTCGCACCTGGGACACCTGCCATATCTTCTATTCCATCCAAGTCAACAGCCATTAAAATATCATCATCATCAGAAAGTTCACCATCTGAGACTACATGTTATTTTAAAACTCCCATTCTCTTGAGAATAAATGTTGGCCAATTTAGTTATAGCAAAGTCGATTGAGAACTACACGTGGGTCAAAGGGGTTAATTTACTGTCGTTCATGATTGCACAGGTGAAAATAACAGATGTGGTCAGGTGAGATTGGGATAATTACACTCAATGTGGAAATAAACAACCCAAACTGGATTATAATGACTTTCATTGTCATAACTAACTTATCAATTGTACCATAGCATTTATATTTGTAACATTGTTAATGTGATCGAGTGGGACTGTTTTATTAAGGTGTAGTAAAAAATAGTCCCAAAATATACCGGAGCGTTTCCAGTCTAAGGGGAATAACTTGAACTAATTTAAAAAAAACTAAACTATGGTCAACTATCCCGCAATTTATTCATATATCATCCACATGCTTTGTTTTTAGAAATGAATACTACGTGATAGCAAAGGTGTTTTTAATCAAGTTTATATTGGTAAGGGTTAACACGAACAATTTCAAAACGAGGCTCTTTGTATTTAAACCTGATGATTTATTAAGTCAAACCTGCGAGAGTCCAAATGCGCCCAAAACATTACGCGTTCTTCTTTCTAAACGCCATGACGCGTCGATGTAATTATGGGCCTGCCGTTATGAGCTCTCGCGCGTTCACCGAGAAATAATTGCAACTAGTCACGTGGGCGCCGACCAATCGGAATGCTGGATTTAGTGATAATTACACTTAGTATGTAAATATAATCTAATGAGCATCGTACAAGTAATTCAAAACCTCACATGGAAAGCATGGCAAAGTTATTACACACTTAGATAGAACAATTCATAAAGTTACTCTGGAGAACAAGTTAACTCTGGTGTGACACACTGCATTGAATTTTATTGCTGTAGAACCTATTTATGGCTGTAGTACCTATATAAATTGTGTTGGCTCTTAAAAGTACAGGACACAGGGAGATGTGTTTTGCGCGTTTGCAATTTACCGGAAACATAACAGGCTTCGGCGATTTGAGATTTTGTCAGGGGACACAAAAGTATCATCGCGCACTCTAGTTTGTCCAGGCGTCGCAAAAGTGAAAATTGGCTGGTGGCGCAGTGCAATGATAAGATAGTTTTGCAATGTCAGTTTTCAATAATTGAATGACTGTGATTTTGATTTAGATATGTTTACGTGATGAAAAATAAATAACATATGTATGGTATACTGAAATGTCAAGTAAAACTATTAGATTTAAAGACATTTTGCAATTGTTGTTACATGTAGTATTTTAATTAAATATCCATAATTGACATGGTAAGTCTAAACTTCAAATAAGTCAAATTATAATTTTATACCCTGTATATATAATATCATGGGAGGCCTTTTTTACATTTACACTTAAGCGTATTTTACTTACGCTTAATCGTAAATCATTTACACTTAAAGTAATTAACATTCGAAGCTTAAGCGTAATTCACTTACTCTTAATTATACATGTAGATCATTTACACTTACACTGTAAGTACAATGCGTCCGAATTACGCTTAAGCGTAACTAATTTATACGTACTCTTAAGTATAAATAAGTTACACTTACAATATAAGCACAATGCGTCCGAGTTACGTTTAAGCACAACTAATTTACACTTAAGCGTTGTTCATTTACATTTAATCTTAAACGGAATTGGATTGTTCAGCTACCTTAACTCAGGTATATTGGTTAAAACCTTATGTGGGTTATTGGCATTAGTAAATTACAGTAATGTGGCTTCATCCATTTCAGCTTGAGGGGAGTTAGAGAGTGTATATGAATTAGTCTTAAGCCCAATTAAGGCCTATTGTAATTTGGAAATTAGTTTTATTTAATTCGCTAAACCATGTCAAATCGATGTTTACACAGGCACCTAATACACACAACTGCACAGCGCGTGCACGTGGTGAAAGTTTTTGCACTAACTTGTTGTGGCGTACTGTTACAACGGGAGCCATCAAAAATAAAATTAGAATAAAGATCGACTTAGGTCAACATGACCCTTTTTGTAGATTGTTGGAGAAGGGTACGCACTACGTGATGCCTGAACTGAAATTGACTCTACTGGTAAACAGAACAAAATATTACTCTTGACTACAATCATTGTTGAGCAGTAGTATGGGGTTTTACCGTCAAAATAATCTCGAAAACCTCAAATATACCGCGACTTCGGTGTGCCGATTAGAAACAAAATCGACGGTAACGGTGTTATTGAAATTCGTACCGTTTATAATCGGTATACAAAAATACAACCCACCATTATTTGAGACTACTGGTGCAAATCAGGCTGTTTGATTTGGTAGTTTGAAGATTCAGTATACCTTTGATTACCGGTATGCACATTGTGTTTCATATATAATACATACATTTCATATGATATGGATATGTTGATTTCACGTATTGTCATCTTCGTTGCTCATATGCTGAACAGTTATACGAACAGGACAAAACTTTACTGTAGTACATTTGCGTGTTTTCATTTCCCAAATTGGATTGGTGTTGTCCCATCCATAAGAGTAAAAATTAAGTTAATTTCGCGCAAGTAAGATACATATATTTATGCATGATATATAAAGCACTAACAGCTATTGTAGTCCAAACGAGTTGAATATAAACGCTCTTTATATTGAGTTCATTAGTTATGTGTTTGTTATTTTAATAAGAGATTTCTTATGTCTAGGTCTCCACACACTATCACAAACATGTGTTATTGTTTGTGCGATTTCAGATGTGTCGTTGTTAAAGCAACACTGATATGTGGGACAATACATACAATGTACATGTAACGTATACTAGTACTGTCAATTTTAGTAGCATTCGTATTAATCCCATTTTGTTAACGCGTACCTATGAAACGTGAGTCTGACATACCGCATGAGCTTGATAACACAGAAAGAATCAATTGTTTGGAAAAAAATTACTACATCCGGTTCCGAAATTGTGTGTTTAATTAGAGATGTTCGTGGACAAAAATGATGGCTTCAGGTCCTCAGGTGAGCTTCTGGTCCTTTAGCAGATATAAACAATTAGGATTATGTTCGTGCAGTTTTGGCAGTAAGCGCACGACCCTATATTGGACAGACCAGATCTCCCATATAGATTAGATCAAGTCCTTGGTATATACCCTAAATGGTAAAAAAAGGCCTATAGATTCCTTCAATACCAAATTTCGTACGATTTGCCAAATAATTTATCGCGTGCGGTGTTAACAGTGAACAGTATCGATGATGGTGTTTGTTTAAATTAACTTTTTAAAGTTTATAATTAAGGTATATTAAAACTGGCGCAGTTGAATGTACATGATATGTATATGAAATTAAAAGTGACATGTATACACGCGATTATGTTTGTATTGGTTTAATTATATAGGAATCAGGGAGCTAAATGTGTTCTACAGTCGGGGAGCGAGTACACCGTGGAATGCTAAAGATGAAGGTAACTGAAAAATGACCTTCACCTGATACATGCGACACGTTATTAACAGATGACATCGCGTT
This sequence comes from Siphonodentalium dalli, assembly GCA_032622095.1. Lineage (NCBI taxonomy): Eukaryota > Metazoa > Mollusca > Scaphopoda > Gadilida > Siphonodentaliidae > Siphonodentalium > Siphonodentalium dalli. Next base: position 134,246,748 of record CP136067.1, on the reverse strand, counting down.
TATTTGATTTGTACATAATATCTAAATAATTTAAAGTGGTGAATGAATGGGGGAATGGATTTTTGTGAGCGGGAAATTTATTTAACTAGCTGCTGTAGTTCTGGGTTTTTCCAGATCAAATTTGGCTGTGAGATAGCCCTGTCGTAGACTTGGGGATTTATTTTAAAAAGTAAACACATGACCTATGATTTTTCTTGCATTTTCGTAATCAACTGGTGTCAATCTAGCTGGGTAAACATCACTGGTATGGCATGCAGGCTTCAATTCAGTGAATTTGGCCGAAACGTTAACACTGTCGCCTATGGGAAACCATTTAGTTCAGTGATTCCTATAACGACATCATGCCCCCATATGCTATAATGAAGAATATAGCAGATGCAGATTTCAGCACAATGTAACAAATGTTATAAGCAGTTATGTCCACTCAAACTCAACTGGAGGTAGGCGGCCACAGTGTTAACATATATGGTGGTCAGCTGGGATTTGTTATGGACCTCATCTCAGCTCACCTCAGCCCAACTTTCCGTTGATCAACATACATAACATGCACATTTTCAAATCGAGAACACTGTTTATGAGCGGTTGGTTTCTACATGGAAATAATTGTATAATGTATTTAATACAAAAAATGATTAAGCGTCCACTGTGATCTTCATGTATGACACCATGGACATACACAACTGCACCAGTAATACGTTATTTTATTCAGAAGTTATAAATTAAAGTTACTCAATCCGATCAGACGCTCCCAAATTACTATTTATTTGGCTCCGGGGGGGGGGGGGGAAACATATTTGATTCTAGTCGAGGAACCCACCTATCAAAGCTCAGAGTGATCAGATATCGATTTTTGAAGTTTGTTATTTATCGAAGAATGACCTTCACCTGATACATGCGACACGTTGTTAAAGGGTGACATTGCTTTTATTTGATTTGTACATAATATCTAAATAATTTAAACTGTGTGAATGAATGGGGGAATGGAATGTTGTGAGCGGGAAATGTATTTAACTAGCTGATGTAGTTCTGGGTTTTACCAGATCAAATTTGGCTGTGAGATAGCCCTGTCGTAGACTTGGGGATTTGTTTTAAAAAGTAAACACATGACCTATGATTTTTCTTGCATTTTCGTGATCACTGCAACTGGTGTCAATCTAGCTGGGTAAACATCACTGGTATGGCCTGCAGGCTTCAATTCAGTGAATTTGGCCGAAACGTTAACACTGTCGCCTATGGGAAACCATTTAGTTCAGTGATTCCTATAACGACATCATGCCCCCATATGCTATAATGAAGAATAAAGCAGATGCAGATTTCAGCACAATGTAACAAATGTTATAAGCAGTTATGTCCACTCAAACTCAACTGGAGGTAGGCGGCCACAGTGTTAAAATATATGGTGGTCCGCTGGGATTTGTTATGGACCTCATCTCAGCTCACATCAGCCCAACTTTCCGTTGATCAACATACATAACATGCACATTTTCAAATCGAGAACACTGTTTATGAGCGGTTGTTTTCTACATGGAAATAATTGTAAAATGTATTTAATACAAAAAATGATTAAGCGTCCACTGTGATCTTCATGTATGACACCATGGATATACACAACTGCACCAGTAATACGTTATTTTATTCAGAAGTTATAAATTAAAGTTACTCAATCCGATCAGACGCTCCCAAATTACTATTTATTTGGCTCCGGGGGGTAAAACATATTTGATTCTAGTCGAGGAACCCACCTATCAAAGCTCAGAGTGATCAGATGTCGATTTTTGAAGTTTGTTATTTATCAAAGAATGACCTTCACCTGATACATGCGACACGTTGTTAAAGGGTGACATCGCGTTTATTTAATTTGTACATAATATCTAAATAATTTAAACTGGTGAATGAATGGGGGAATGGAATGTTGTGAGCGGGAAATGTATTTAACTACCTGATGTAGTTCTGGGTTTTACCAGATCAAATTTGGCTGTGAGATAGCCCTGTCGTAGACATGGGGATTTATTTTAAAAAGTAAACACATGACCTATGATTTTTCTTGCATTTTCGTGATCACTGCAACTGGTGTCAATCTAGCTGGGTAAACATCACTGGTATGGCCTGCAGGCTTCAATTCAGTGAATTTGGCCGAAACGTTAACACTGTCGCTTATGGGAAACCATTTAGTTCAGTGATTCCAATAACGACATCATGCCCCCATATGGTATAATGAAGAATAAAGCAGATGCAGATTTCAGCACAATGTAACAAATGTTATAAGCAGTTATGTCCACTCAAACTCAACTGGAGGTAGGCGGCCACAGTGTTAACATATATGGTGGTCAGCTGGGATTTGTTATGGACCTCATCTCAGCTAATCTCAGCCCAACTTTCCGTTGATCAACATACATAACATGAACATTTTAAAATCGAGAACACTGTTTATGAGCGGTTGGTTTCTACATGGAAATAATTGTATAATGTCTTTAATAAAAAAATTATTAAGCTTCCTCTGTGATCTTCATGTATGACATCATGGACATAAACAACTGCACCAGCAATATGTTATTTTATGCAGAAGTTATAAATTAACGTTACTAAATCCGATCAGACGCTCCCAAATTACTATTTATTTGGCTTCGGGGGGTAAAACATATTTGATTCTAGTCGAGGAACCCACTTATCAAAGCTCAGAGTGATCAGATATCGATTTTGAAGTTTGTTATTTCTCGAGATGTGTAATATGTAGCCCATAAACACGTGGTCAAACGGTCATTTCTCCACAATCGTCATATAAATAGACATGGTAAAATCGCGTAATTTTCCGACCCTCATGGGCGCCATCTTGGATAACGTCATATGCGGCCAGGTTGATTTCTTGTTAACATCCGGAATTCTACTCTAGAGGTGCCCAGGTACACCGGAGTAGTCCTGGAGGGTCCATAGGGGTGTACCTAGCTGCCCGACTAAGATGGATGAATCTAAAATCAAGTGGTAATACGGTCAAATTTCGTGATACTTTAGTGATAATACAGCCATATTTTGTAGAACAAAATGTTGATAAATAACAAGTTTTGGGAAATTTGATACCACAGTTGACAGTGGTTAGCATTATTTTGTTGCAATAAGTCGATTCTGATCACTAAAGCGTATTTTGTAGAAATGTTGTTGTTGTTGTTGTATCTTGGTGGTATGGGGACCGTCTGATTGGACTGAGTACCTTTAAGTGAAATGTTAAATGTGTTTCATATCATAAGAGTATTGAAAGTGATCTTATAAATTGAAGTTGTTAGATGGGTTTTTAATGTTCGTGTTACATTAATCGCATTTACCAAAATGTCATGAAGAAATTTCACACAGATTTCAGAAAACACATTCTGAAGTAATGATGGGTATTACAATTCAGAAAGACTTAAAATCTGCTCATTGTTGGGCTTAATCCATTGGATAGGATAATAGTGTAATGTTTAAAACAAATCAGAGAACTCTATTTAAGTGCTAATAGAAACAAACAACATTATTACACATAATATGTATACAGTACTTCAGACTTGAAGTTTATTGGTCGCTTTTAACATTTTTCTTTCACTAAATACTCATACTGAGATAATAAGGTTGAACTAATTATCTGAACAATCCCACTTAACACCTTATTCGCGTTTAATACACATCCGTTGTTGTATTATAGGTGCAAGCCATTATGTGGAAAACAAACGAATTTCGATCTGATAAGCTGATAATAGTACCAATTTTGTTTGTATTTGGGTATGTAATAAATATAGAACCACACTGTGTTGTTTTTCGGTTACAGATTACCGCACTCGAGCGGATTGTGGAATGATAACCCTTGATACTCTCGGTAATAACTAACAAACAAAAAACAAAACAAAAAAACAACAACAACAGAGTCTGACTCTATATAATTATGTATTATCGGTCGTTTTTCTGTCTATTATTTATATTTCTTGAATATCGCTTTAGATGAGAAATAAACCATTCTGGTGTGTAATTTTGTAACTGAATGAGATAATCCATTTCGTAAAAAATGCATACAGACTCACCCTTTTCTTCCGTCCACCAAGGGCTTTACACACCCACCAACATCTCCACCAATATCGATAACGATAACCGCACACTACGTTACATGCGCGCCGTGCATGATCATGTATTGTCGGCGGCGGATTGTTAATAACTAGTTTCCCTGATGGCACCGCTACCCCACCGATGGTAGTCAGGACGGTTAGGAACAAACACAAAACAGCAAACACACGCATCGTGGAAGAATCACAAAGTTACATGTGAGGTTGAATTTGAAGTATATTCCAATCGCACCAATCGCACGAAAAATGACAAGGAGTTACACGATCTTATATAGGATGGAAATATATAAATATATATATGCGTGTACGTGGCGCTAGAAAACAGTACAAAAGACGTTCAAAATCGTGACGATTGTGGACATTATATTATGGCAGGTTTTGTTTGTTATACAATGGACTACTCACATATAGTCACGACTATGCGATTAATGGAAATTTTGTTGTCGCTACTGGGCATATATTCGAAATCGCAGACCGTGTACAAGGAAGTATGTCATTTCTTTGTGGTTTCGTGCAGTTCGTTGATGCACCTTCAAGGTTAACATAATTTTATGTCCCTGTGTATACGTTTCACGTGTGCAAACAATAATTGATGATGGGACTGAATCCATACCACAAGTAAGGGCGATAATTACTGAGTAATAAAGCAGTCGGACGCGGTCAAGGACATTGCGTGACGAATCCGTTATCACCCGGTCTGGCAGATCCTGAATTCAACATTATATTTAACTATCATAGTTTAAACTGACAATAGCAAATCCACGTTGACTTTGTTTTTATCAAATGTGTAGTATGGCGAATGCCTATATATACAAACGTACTGTGACACATTTTGTATGTTAATCGTGACTCAACTGTAGAAGCTTCATGCAAAATGCGGTGTGCAACAAATTACACAAAGTCAAGTTGACGCATAAACACATAGTTATGTCATTTTCGATGGCATTAACTGTTCATTGCGGAGGTTCGTTCACAGACAAGTGTGACTCGACTCAGTTAAAGGCACGTGAGGCCTTAGTTGTCGAAAATATTCATATCTGTTCTAATCACCGTACACAGAAAAAACATTAAAACGCGTACAGTTTCGTTCATATATAACATGACCATCACGTAAACAGCGTGTTATCATAAAGACCTACTATATTTTACCTAAGCAAGAGCCTGATTGTGTTACAGAAGACAGCACAATGCTACTGGCTAATCACACACAAATGGCATAAACGCTCTTTATTAGTTCCATATCAGGAATTCACCAACAAAGAACGCTCTTTATGTTTACCATCATAATATAAACAAACACCAGAAAAGTTACTTTTTATGCTTTTGTTTACATAACAATGGTCAAACATTTGACAATAACATACTGTTTATGCGATATTTCTTATTTGTATACTGACAAACTCTGTCTACATTTTGATGTTCTCTCTGTTTGTGGCGGTTTTTGACGGGTGGAAATATTTTCACAGGATACCCACCACCAAGGCCAACCGTACCTTTAAATAATAGGAGACTCCAACTATATATTTCGGGATTATGACATTTACTTGCATACGATTTTATGACAATCACAATTCAACGTGGTACTGGTACACTAGACAACACCGTGCTTCAGCAATATTGATAACATGGGTTGTGTCTCATTTATCAAATTCATGAGGCAGAAATAGTCATACTCAACTGTTATTGTTGCATGTACAGTAACTATAATAGTCGAATTGACTATGTGTCGGATCGGATCAAGAGGCAACTATATGACAGGTGCACCCCGAAGTATTTGTTCTAACTTTTATCTAAACATATAGTTTAGTCTTCGTGTACATTCATTATAATTTGCAATGTGCATATGTCCCGTTCCGTAATACAATGGTGTACATGAATAACATGGTGGATGTTTTTGTTGGTGAATTGTTTTTACACTCAATCATAATGTTTTGCAAAACAGAGTGACAACGTGTATACAGAGATATGTACAATATATTAGTATGGCCGTTGTGCTTGACGGTCGTGGTCATTCATCGTGGTCTTCGTCGACATCACCATCGTCATCATCATCGTCAGCAACATCATCACTTTCGTCACCATCATCATCGTCGTCAACATTACCACCACTATCACCATCATCATCAACATCATCATCGTCAAACATATAGTCATTATCGTCGTCATCATTAGTATCATCATCACCATCATCATCGTCATCATCAACGGCGTCATCACCATCATAAGTATCCTCATCGTCGTCATAGTCATGATCATAGTCTCGTTGCTATTGTCGTCCCGTTGCCATCATCGTTATCGCGGTTACAAGTCATCATTATCGTCATGATCATCACCATCATCTCCGTCACAGTCGCTGTCTTTGCCATTCACTAGGCTTGTCGTTTAGTTTAATCAATCCTAATTTCGTGAATATGGAAAGATGTTTCACAGTGATTCTGTCTTCACTTTGACGCAATTATATGTTTGTGTCATTACTCGGTTGCTCGTGCTATAGATTTGATAGAAGCTTACAGCGGATGTCGACCATCGCCTCGCACGTTAAGTTGAATTGTTAGCCCCACATGTTTTAAATATAGTCGACATGTTTGGGATTCTTCCTTTAGTGTCCCTACTTTCTTTTTGTTATTTTCCCTTCGAGAGGTCTTACAGGCACGGGCGGCATTCGTTCCAGAAGTATTCATATTTGTTCAAATCGCCATCAACAGAAGGAATATTAAAATATATATAGTTTTGTTCATATGCCAAACATAATCAGCGCGTTTATAGTATATTGTCGTCAATACGTACGATGGTGTAGTAAACAAGAGCCTGCTCGTGTTACATAAGTTGTGCTTCTGTTTCCATAACACAGCGCAATTCTATTGGTTAATCACAAACAAAAGATATAAACGCTCTTTGTGTTTTCCATATTCGGATTTAAACATAAGCCAGGTAACGTAACGTTTTTTGCTTTTCTTTACATAACAAAGTACAAAAAATGACAATAGCATACTGTTTATGGCATATTTCTGATTGGTATAAGAACAAGGTCTGTCTATATTTTACTATTCTTTCTGTTTACGGCGATTTTTGACGGAGGTGATTATTTTAACAGCATACCCACCGCCAACGCCGCCCGTATCTTTAATTGGGAGTCAATGGTTAGCTATTATAAGTATTATAATAGAAAATTCCATGTCTTGGGGAATAATCATGAGGTACCTTTCCAAATTTAAATCATTTTTAAAACTACCGTAAATGTCCCTCGCGTTCAATGTGATTGCGCCATGGAATCTCGAATGATGAGCTTATTTTGCGATAGATTCCGATTTCCAAGTGACTCGGTGGTTTTTGTGACATCCAAATGTGCTCCCAGCCAACAGATGATAAAGTATATCGTATGCAGCTGATCTAGGGTATCGAATTCCCAGAGATAAACACTGCCACCAATGCCTTTTATAAGAATATAAATTTTATGCAGTAACTTGGAGCAAAACGTGAGCCTTCTTGCCTTTATATGTATCGAGATATGATATCTTGCCGATTCTCCGTATACCATGCACTTGGGTGTAGATATTTCCATCCGTAGTAAATACGAGCGGGAATCTTGACTTGCTTATTTTGAATCAGGCCAAGTAAGCGAATCGGTGTTCGCAGATTGTCTTACATGTAATTCACCACCGACCAGTATTTAGGTCAAAATTCAATTGAAGCTTGTTTCCCTTATCGGACCATGTCCAAAATCTGTCAGCCCGCTTGCATGTTATTAGTTTGGGGAGGAATTATCCTGTACACCGTGTTTTAATGAAAATCCAGTTATTTGGTTGTGGGCAAGACCACGTTGAAAATAAGATAAAAAAACACAATCAAATTGGAACACGCCCTTCGCCTTAATTGTTTGGCCCTTTTATATGGGAAACATAGCATTGGTTTGTTTTGTACTTGCATGTTTTCCTACACATTGTGTTGATATTTATAAACATGTGATTATGATTGCGACCACAGTGACGGTTATGTCTTAATTGGTTTCACCACGAAGTCATTTGTATGCAAAACTACAAAAGGAGGCATGGAATTGTGTCTAACTTGTAATATGTCCAATGTGAACATATAATAATTTGACATTTTAAAGAACATTATAAATTTATCAATTTTGTTATTGCATTTTGTGAGCTTTCCAATTCCGAGATACAGTCATCTCATTTGTGTGTTACTTTGTATTTCCTAATCATAAATTAGTTCAGTGTAGACTAATGTAAATTAGTATGTGCCATATATAGCCTTTTCTGCACCAGGTAATAGTTAACAAATGCTCATTATCTATAAACGAATATCCTAGATTGGTAAACAATTTCGAAAATACATGGTACATAGCAGAGTGACATGGAACACTGCACCAGGGAAATTTGACGGGAACAGATATTTCTCTTACTCAAAGTAGTTATTCTCTTATAAATATGCCAAAATGTGCATATTACAACGCCATTCGAGATGATATATCTAATAAGGTTTGGGAGCTATCACGACAAACGTTTTTATGAATGTTTCTGACACCCCCCCCCCCCCATTCATGGACAGGATCCACAGTGCCACATGACTATCTTTAAATCTCACAATTGGAGTCATTTTAGCATGGAGATGAAGATATATACATTTGACAAAAATTAACGACAATATTTGTTTTTCACATTTGGTGTTCCTTCCTGCCGCATCCATCGCTGACTCGAATATGGCTACTCCGCGTGGAAACATTAAATATACACCAAAACTTTATATTCCTGGTATCATGAAGATGACGATAATATAGGTGTGGTAAAATCGGTGACAAACATACATTTTATCAATGTTGGTGCACCTCCCTCCCCATCCTTGACTAGAACGGCACCAATTTGGCATCACCAAACGACACCATTAGACTCCCCAGTCACTTTATAAAATTAAAACCTGCACCATTATTATCCCCTTGTGAACCCTCGATATGGTTCGCTGTTAATTTATATAGCGGACAGACATACATAACATAGATAGACATGCATACATTCGGAAACATATATATATATATATATATATATATATATATATATATATATATATAGCTAACAACACTAACGACCTTAGGGAGACTGTTGAAATAATCCGACCTTAGGGAGACATCTCGATATATCATTTTCTATGCATTTTCATAGCTTCTGTGTGTGGTGAGAGCATTTGGTATTAATCGAAAAACCATCAATTATGTCATTTGTGATGACTATTATAATATTTAAAAATATATACCAAGTGTCCCCCTAATACCGTCTCCCTAATGTTTGGTCGTTTTACATACAACATGAACCATATTAGGGGGACATATACAATAAATACCACTACATGCGGTATTAGGGGGACACATATTAAAAATCAAAGTTATGGAGATACATAATATGTACTTTATATTTTGAAGCCATATTCTTGCAATAGTCTTACGATATGACTAGATATAATTTAAGATGCTAGCATACGCGAGAAATTTAACCCTCGATACACGAATGCGGGGACCTGGTTTAATCTTTATAAAACGCTATATCAGTACATGGCATTGGTTATAATAATCAAAGGCACGGGCGGCGTTCGTTGCAGAAATATCATATGTGTTCAAATCCCAACCAACAGAAGGAATATTAAAAAATATATAGTTTTGATCATATGCAAACATAATCAGCGCGTAAATAGTATATTGTCCTCAATGTGCACTATGGTGGCGTAAAAAGCAGTCTGCTCGTGTTACAGAAGTTTTGCTTTTGTTTACACAACACAACGCAAGTATAGTAGTTGACCACACACAAATTATATAAACGCTCTTTATTATTTCCATATAAGGAACAAATAACGCTCTTTATGTTTACCATAACCGGATCTAAACAAAAGCAAGGAAACGTAACGGTTTTTCCCTTTCTTTACATAATATGCGCAAAACACAACGCAATCATATTGGTTAATCACACAAACATTATATAAACGCTCTTCATTATTTCCATATAAGAAAAATAGTAACAAACAACGCTCTTTATGCTTACCATATCCGGATCTATACAAAAGTCAGGAAACGTAACGGTTTTTCCCTTTGTTTGCACAACAAAATGAAAACAATTGACAATAACATACTGTTTATGCCATATTTCTGTATGATATAACAACAAATTCTGCCTATATTTTACTATTTCTGTTTATGGCGGTTTTTGACGGAGATGAATATTTTAACAGCATACCCACCGCCAACACCGCCCGTATCTTTAATATGAGCAATAAAAGATGTTTTTTTTATTAATACCAAATGCTCTCACCATACCCAGAAGCTGCACGTTGCATGGAAAATGATATATTGAGATGTCTGCCTAAGGTCGGATTATTTCAAGAGTCTCCCGAATGTCGTTTCATGTTGTTAGGTATATGTATATCATAACATGGTATTGGTTATAATAATTAAAGGCACGGGTGGCGTTCGTTGCAGAACTATTCACATGTGATCAAATCGCCACCAACAGATGGAATATTAAAATATATATAGCTTTGTCGAGATGTCTCCCTAAGGTCGGATTATTTCAAAAGTCTCCCTAATGTCGTTAATTTTGTAAGCTATATGTATATGTATATCAGTACATGGCATTGGTTATAATAATTAAATGCACGGGCGGTGTTCGTTGCAGAAATATTAATATTTGGTCAAATCGCCACCAACAGATGGAATATTAAATTATGTACAGTTTTGTTCATATGCAAACGTAATCAGCGCATGAATAGTGTATTGTCCTCAATGTGTATGATGATTGCGTAAACAACAGCATGCTCGTGTTACAGAAGTTTTGCTTCTGTTTACATAACACAACGCAATCATATTGGTTAAGCACACAAACATTATATAAACGCTCTTCATTATTTCCAGATAAGAAAAATAGTAACAAACAACGCTCTTTATGCTTACCATATCCGGATCTATACAAAAGTCAGGAAACGTAACGGTTTTTTCCTTTTGTTTGCACAACAAAGTGAAAACAATTGACAATAACATACTGTTTATGCCATATTTCTGTATGATATAACAACAACTTCTGCCTATATTTTACTATTTCTGTTTATGGCGGTTTTTGGCGGAGATGAATATTTTAACAGCATACCCACCGCCAACACCGCCCGTATCTTTAATATGAGCAATAAAAGATGTTTTTTATTAATACCAAATGCTCTCACCATACCCAGAAGCTGCACGTTGCATGGAAAATGATATATTGAGATGTCTCCCTAAGGTCGGATTATTTCAAGAGTCTCCCGAATGTCGTTTCATGTTGTTAGGTATATGTATATCATTACATGGTATTGGTTATAATAATTAAAGGCACGGGCGGCGTTCGTTGCAGAACTATTCATATGTGATCAAATCGCCACCAACAGATTGAATATTAAAATATATATAGCTTTGTCGAGATGTCTCCCTAAGGTCGGATTATTTCAAGAGTCTCCGTAATGTCGTTAATTTTGTTAGCTATATGTATATGTATATCAGTACATGGCAATGGTTATAATAATTAAAGGCACGGGTGGCGTTCGTTGCAGAACTATTCATATGTGATCAAATCGCCACCAACAGATGGAATATTAACATATATATAGCTTTGTCGAGATGTATCCCTAAGGTCGGATTATTTCAAGAGTCTCCATAATGTCGCTAATTTTGTAAGCTATATGTATATGTATATCAGTACATGGCATTGGTTATAATAATTAAATGCACGGGCGGTGTTCGTTGCAGAAATATTAATATTTGGTCAAATCGCCACCAACAGATGGAATATTAAATTATGTACAGTTTTGTTCATATGCAAACGTAATCAGCGCATGAATAGTGTATTGTCCTCAATGTGTATGATGATTGCGTAAACAACAGCATGCTCGTGTTACAGAAGTTTTGCTTCTGTTTACATAACACAACGCAATCATATTGGTTAAGCACACAAACATTATATAAACGCTCTTCATTATTTCCAGATAAGAAAAATAGTAACAAACAACGCTCTTTATGCTTACCATATCCGGATATATACAAAAGTCAGGAAACGTAACGGTTTTTTCCTTTTGTTTGCAAAACAAAGTGAAAACAATTGACAATAACATACTGTTTATGCCATATTTCCGTATGATATAACAACAAATTCTGCCTATATTTTACTATTTCTGTTTATGGCGGTTTTTGACGGAGATGAATATTTTAACAGCATACCCACCGCCAACACCGCCCGTATGTTTAATATGAGCAATAAAAGATGTTTTTTATTAATACCAAATGCTCTCACCATACCCAGAAGCTGCACGTTGCATTGAAAATGATATATTGAGATGTCTGCCTAAGGTCGGATTATTTCAAGAGTCTCCCGAATGTCGTTTCATGTTGTTAGGTATATGTATATCATTACATGGTATTGGTTATAATAATTAAAGGCACGGGCGGCGTTCGTTGCAGAACTATTCATATGTGATCAAATCGCCACCAACAGATTGAATATTAAAATATATATAGCTTTGTCGAGATGTCTCCCTAAGGTCGGATTATTTCAAGAGTCTCCGTAATGTCGTTAATTTTGTTAGCTATATGTATATGTATATCAGTACATGGCAATGGTTATAATAATTAAAGGCACGGGTGGCGTTCGTTGCAGAACTATTCATATGTGATCAAATCGCCACCAACAGATGGAATATTAACATATATATAGCTTTGTCGAGATGTCTCCCTAAGGTCGGATTATTTCAAGAGTCTCCATAATGTCGCTAATTTTGTAAGCTATATGTATATGTATATCAGTACATGGCATTGGTTATAATAATTAAATGCACGGGCGGTGTTCGTTGCAGAAATATTAATATTTGGTCAAATCGCCACCAACAGATGGAATATTAAAATATGTACAGTTTTGTTCATATGCAAACGTAATCAGCGCATGAATAGTGTATTGTCCTCAATGTGTACGATGATTGCGTAAACAACAGCATGCTCGTGTTACAGAAGTTTTGCTTCTGTTTACATAACACAACCCAATCATATTGGTTAATCACACAAACATTATATAAACGCTCTTCATTATTTCCATATAAGAAAAATAGTAACAAACAACGCTCTTTATGCTTACCATATCCGGATCTATACAAAAGTCAGGAAACGTAACGGTTTTTTCCTTTTGTTTGCAAAACAAAGTGAAAACAATTGACAATAACATACTGTTTATGCCATATTTCCGTATGATATAACAACAAATTCTGCCTATATTTTACTATTTCTGTTTATGGCGGTTTTTGACGGAGATGAATATTTTAACAGCATACCCACCGCCAACACCGCCCGTATCTTTAATATGAGCAATAAAAGATTTTTTTTTTATTTATACCAAATGCTCTCACCATACCCAGAAGCTGCACGTTGCATGGAAAATGATATATTGAGATGTCTCCCTAAGGTCGGATTATTTCAAGAGTCTCCCGAATGTCGTTTCATGTTGTTAGGTATATGTATATCATTACATGGTATTGGTTATAATAATTAAAGGCACGGGCGGCGTTCGTTGCAGAACTATTCATATGTGATCAAATCGCCACCAACAGATTGAATATTAAAATATATATAGCTTTGTCGAGATGTCTCCCTAAGGTCGGATTATTTCAAGAGTCTCCGTAATGTCGTTAATTTTGTTAGCTATATGTATATGTATATCAGTACATGGCAATGGTTATAATAATTAAAGGCACGGGTGGCGTTCGTTGCAGAACTATTCATATGTGATCAAATCGCCACCAACAGATGGAATATTAACATATATATAGCTTTGTCGAGATGTATCCCTAAGGTCGGATTATTTCAAGAGTCTCCATAATGTCGCTAATTTTGTAAGCTATATGTATATGTATATCAGTACATGGCATTGGTTATAATAATTAAATGCACGGGCGGTGTTCGTTGCAGAAATATTAATATTTGGTCAAATCGCCACCAACAGATGGAATATTAAATTATGTACAGTTTTGTTCATATGCAAACGTAATCAGCGCATGAATAGTGTATTGTCCTCAATGTGTATGATGATTGCGTAAACAACAGCATGCTCGTGTTACAGAAGTTTTGCTTCTGTTTACATAACACAACGCAATCATATTGGTTAAGCACACAAACATTATATAAACGCTCTTCATTATTTCCAGATAAGAAAAATAGTAACAAACAACGCTCTTTATGCTTACCATATCCGGATATATACAAAAGTCAGGAAACGTAACGGTTTTTTCCTTTTGTTTGCAAAACAAAGTGAAAACAATTGACAATAACATACTGTTTATGCCATATTTCCGTATGATATAACAACAAATTCTGCCTATATTTTACTATTTCTGTTTATGGCGGTTTTTGACGGAGATGAATATTTTAACAGCATACCCACCGCCAACACCGCCCGTATGTTTAATATGAGCAATAAAAGATGTTTTTTATTAATACCAAATGCTCTCACCATACCCAGAAGCTGCACGTTGCATTGAAAATGATATATTGAGATGTCTGCCTAAGGTCGGATTATTTCAAGAGTCTCCCGAATGTCGTTTCATGTTGTTAGGTATATGTATATCATTACATGGTATTGGTTATAATAATTAAAGGCACGGGCGGCGTTCGTTGCAGAACTATTCATATGTGATCAAATCGCCACCAACAGATTGAATATTAAAATATATATAGCTTTGTCGAGATGTCTCCCTAAGGTCGGATTATTTCAAGAGTCTCCGTAATGTCGTTAATTTTGTTAGCTATATGTATATGTATATCAGTACATGGCAATGGTTATAATAATTAAAGGCACGGGTGGCGTTCGTTGCAGAACTATTCATATGTGATCAAATCGCCACCAACAGATGGAATATTAACATATATATAGCTTTGTCGAGATGTCTCCCTAAGGTCGGATTATTTCAAGAGTCTCCATAATGTCGCTAATTTTGTAAGCTATATGTATATGTATATCAGTACATGGCATTGGTTATAATAATTAAATGCACGGGCGGTGTTCGTTGCAGAAATATTAATATTTGGTCAAATCGCCACCAACAGATGGAATATTAAAATATGTACAGTTTTGTTCATATGCAAACGTAATCAGCGCATGAATAGTGTATTGTCCTCAATGTGTACGATGATTGCGTAAACAACAGCATGCTCGTGTTACAGAAGTTTTGCTTCTGTTTACATAACACAACCCAATCATATTGGTTAATCACACAAACATTATATAAACGCTCTTCATTATTTCCATATAAGAAAAATAGTAACAAACAACGCTCTTTATGCTTACCATATCCGGATCTATACAAAAGTCAGGAAACGTAACGGTTTTTTCCTTTTGTTTGCAAAACAAAGTGAAAACAATTGACAATAACATACTGTTTATGCCATATTTCCGTATGATATAACAACAAATTCTGCCTATATTTTACTATTTCTGTTTATGGCGGTTTTTGACGGAGATGAATATTTTAACAGCATACCCACCGCCAACACCGCCCGTATCTTTAATATGAGCAATAAAAGATTTTTTTTTTATTTATACCAAATGCTCTCACCATACCCAGAAGCTGCACGTTGCATTGAAAATGATATATTGAGATGTCTGCCTAAGGTCGGATTATTTCAAGAGTCTCCCGAATGTCGTTTCATGTTGTTAGGTATATGTATATCATTACATGGTATTGGTTATAATAATTAAAGGCACGGGCGGCGTTCGTTGCAGAACTATTCATATGTGATCAAATCGCCACCAACAGATTGAATATTAAAATATATATAGCTTTGTCGAGATGTCTCCCTAAGGTCGGATTATTTCAAGAGTCTCCGTAATGTCGTTAATTTTGTTAGCTATATGTATATGTATATCAGTACATGGCATTGGTTATAATAATTAAAGGCACGGGTGGCGTTCGTTGCAGAACTATTCATATGTGATCAAATCGCCACCAACAGATGGAATATTAAAATATATATAGCTTTGTCGAGATGTCTCCCTAAGGTCGGATTATTTCAAGAGTCTCCCTAATGTCGCTAATTTTGTAAGCTATATGTATATGTATATCAGTACATGGCATTGGTTATACTAATTAAATGCACGGGCGGTGTTCGTTGCAGAAATTTTAATATTTGGTCAAATCGCCACCAACAGATGGAATATTAAAATATGTACAGTTTTGTTCATATGCAAACGTAATCAGCGCATGAATAGTGTATTGTCCTCAATGTGTACGATGATTGCGTAAACAACAGCATGCTCGTGTTACAGAAGTTTTGCTTCTGTTTACATAACACAACGCAATCATATTGGTTAATCACACAAACATTATATAAACGCTCTTCATTATTTCCATATAAGAAACATAGTAACAAACATCGCTCTTTATGCTTACCATATCCGGATCTATACAAAAGTCAGGAAACGTAACGGTTTTTTCCTTTTGTTTGCAAAACAAAGTGAAAACAATTGACAATAACATACTGTTTATGCCATATTTCTGTATGATATAACAACAAATTCTGCCTATATTTTACTATTTCTGTTTATGGCGGTTTTTGACGGAGATGAATATTTTAACAGCATACCCACCGCCAACACCGCCCGTATCTTTAATATGAGCAATAAAAGATGTTTTTTTTATTAATACCAAATGCTCTCACCATACCCAGAAGCTGCACGTTGCATTGAAAATGATATATTGAGATGTCTGCCTAAGGTCGGATTATTTCAAGAGTCTCCCGAATGTCGTTTCATGTTGTTAGGTATATGTATATCATTACATGGTATTGGTTATAATAATTAAAGGCACGGGTGGCGTTCGTTGCAGAACTATTCATATGTGATCAAATCGCCACCAACAGATGGAATATTAAAATATATATAGCTTTGTCGAGATGTCTCCCTAAGGTCGGATTATTTCAAGAGTCTCCGTAATGTCGTTAATTTTGTTAGCTATATGTATATGTATATCAGTACATGGCATTGGTTATAATAATTAAAGGCACGGGTGGCGTTCGTTGCAGAACTATTCATATGTGATCAAATCGCCACCAACAGATGGAATATTAAAATATATATAGCTTTGTCGAGGTGTCTCCCTAAGGTCGGATTATTTCAAGAGTCTCCCTAATGTCGCTAATTTTGTAAGCTATATGTATATGTATATCAGTACATGGCATTGGTTATAATAATTAAATGCACGGGCGGTGTTCGTTGCAGAAATATTAATATTTGGTCAAATCGCCACCAACAGATGGAATATTAAAATATGTACAGTTTTGTTCACAAGCAAACGTAATCAGCGCATGAATAGTGTATTGTTCTCAATGTGTACGATGATTGTGTAAACAACAGCATGCTCGTGTTACAGAAGTTTTGCTTCTGTTTACATAACACAACGCAATCATATTGGTTAATCACACAAACATTATATAAACGCTCTTCATTATTTCCATATAAGAAAAATAGTAACAAACAACGCTCTTTATGCTTACCATATCCGGATCTATACAAAAGTCAGGAAACGTAACGGTTTTTTCCTTTTGTTTGCAAAACAAAGTGAAAACAATTGACAATAACATACTGTTTATGCCATATTTCTGTATGATATAACAACAAATTCTGCCTATATTTTACTATATCTGTTTATTGCGGTTTTTGACGGAGGTGAATATTTTAACAGCATACCCACCGCCAACACCGCCCGTATCTTTAATATGAGCAATAAAAGATGTTTTTTTTATTAATACCAAATGCTCTCACCATACCCAGAAGCTGCACGTTGCATTGAAAATGATATATTGAGATGTCTGCCTAAGGTCGGATTATTTCAAGAGTCTCCCGAATGTCGTTTCATGTTGTTAGGTATATGTATATCATTACATGGTATTGGTTATAATAATTAAAGGCACGGGTGGCGTTCGTTGCAGAACTATTCATATGTGATCAAATCGCCACCAACAGATGGAATATTAAAATATATATAGCTTTGTCGAGATGTCTCCCTAAGGTCGGATTATTTCAAGAGTCTCCGTAATGTCGTTAATTTTGTTAGCTATATGTATATGTATATCAGTACATGGCATTGGTTATAATAATTAAAGGCACGGGTGGCGTTCGTTGCAGAACTATTCATATGTGATCAAATCGCCACCAACAGATGGAATATTAAAATATATATAGCTTTGTCGAGGTGTCTCCCTAAGGTCGGATTATTTCAAGAGTCTCCCTAATGTCGCTAATTTTGTAAGCTATATGTATATGTATATCAGTACATGGCATTGGTTATAATAATTAAATGCACGGGCGGTGTTCGTTGCAGAAATATTAATATTTGGTCAAATCGCCACCAACAGATGGAATATTAAAATATGTACAGTTTTGTTCACAAGCAAACGTAATCAGCGCATGAATAGTGTATTGTTCTCAATGTGTACGATGATTGTGTAAACAACAGCATGCTCGTGTTACAGAAGTTTTGCTTCTGTTTACATAACACAACGCAATCATATTGGTTAATCACACAAACATTATATAAACGCTCTTCATTATTTCCATATAAGAAAAATAGTAACAAACAACGCTCTTTATGCTTACCATATCCGGATCTATACAAAAGTCAGGAAACGTAACGGTTTTTTCCTTTTGTTTGCAAAACAAAGTGAAAACAATTGACAATAACATACTGTTTATGCCATATTTCTGTATGATATAACAACAAATTCTGCCTATATTTTACTATATCTGTTTATTGCGGTTTTTGACGGAGGTGAATATTTTAACAGCATACCCACCGCCAACACCGCCCGTATCTTTAATATGAGCAATAAAAGATGTTTTTTTTATTAATACCAAATGCTCTCACCATACCCAGAAGCTGCACGTTGCATTGAAAATGATATATTGAGATGTCTGCCTAAGGTCGGATTATTTCAAGAGTCTCCCGAATGTCGTTTCATGTTGTTAGGTATATGTATATCATTACATGGTATTGGTTATAATAATTAAAGGCACGGGTGGCGTTCGTTGCAGAACTATTCATATGTGATAAAATCGCCACCAACAGATGGAATATTAAAATATATATAGCTTTGTCGAGATGTCTCCCTAAGGTCGGATTATTTCAAGAGTCTCCGTAATGTCGTTAATTTTGTTAGCTATATGTATATGTATATCAGTACATGGCATTGGTTATAATAATTAAAGGCACGGGTGGCGTTCGTTGCAGAACTATTCATATGTGATCAAATCGCCACCAACAGATGGAATATTAAAATATATATAGCTTTGTCGAGGTGTCTCCCTAAGGTCGGATTATTTCAAAAGTCTCCTTAATGTCGTTAATTTTGTAAGCTATATGTATATGTATATCAGTACATGGCATTGGTTATAATAATTAAATGCACGGGCGGTGTTCGTTGCAGAAATATTAATATTTGGTCAAATCGCCACCAACAGATGGAATATTAAATTATGTACAGTTTTGTTCATATGCAAACGTAATCAGTGCATGAATAGTGTATTGTCCTCAATGTGTATGATGATTGCGTAAACAACAGCATGCTCGTGTTACAGAAGTTTTGCTTCTGTTTACATAACACAACGCAATCATATTGGTTAATCACACAAACATTATATAAACGCTTTTCATTATTTCCAGATAAGAAAAATAGTAACAAACAACGCTCTTTATGCTTACCATATCCGGATCTATACAAAAGTCAGGAAACGTAACGGTTTTTTCCTTTTGTTTGCACAACAAAGTGAAAACAATTGACAATAACATACTGTTTATGCCATATTTCTGTATGATATAACAACAACGTCTGCCTATATTTTACTATTTCTGTTTATGGCGGTTTTTGGCGGAGATGAATATTTTAACAGCATACCCACCGCCAACACCGCGCGTATCTTTAATATGAGCAATAAAAGATGTTATTTATTAATACCAAATGCTCTCACCATACCCAGAAGCTGCACGTTGCATGGGAAATGATATATTGAGATGTCTCCCTAAGGTCGGATTATTTCAAGAGTCTCCCGAATGTCGTTTCATGTTGTTAGGTATATGTATATCATTACATGGTATTGGTTATAATAATTAAAGGCACGGGTGGCGTTCGTTGCAGAACTATCCATATGTGATCAAATCGCCACCAACAGATGGAATATTAAAATATATATAGCTTTGTCGAGATGTCGCCCTAAGGTCGGATTATTTCAAGAGTCTCCCTAATGTCGCTAATTTTGTAAGCTATATGTATATGTATATCAGTACATGGCATTGGTTATACTAATTAAATGCACGGGCGGTGTTCGTTGCAGAAATATTAATATTTGGTCAAATCGCCACCAACAGATGGAATATTAAAATATGTACAGTTTTGTTCATATGCAAACGTAATCAGCGCATGAATAGTGTATTGTCCTCAATGTGTACGATGATTGCGTAAACAACAGCATGCTCGTGTTACAGAAGTTTTGCTTCTGTTTACATAACACAACGCAATCATATTGGTTAATCACACAAACATTATATAAACGCTCTTCATTATTTCCATATAAGAAAAATAGTAACAAACAACGCTCTTTATGCTTACCATATCCGGATCTATACAAAAGTCAGGAAACGTAACGGTTTTTTCCGTTTGTTTGCACAACAAAGTGAAAACAATTGACAATAACATACTGTTTATGCCATATTTCTGTATGATATAACAACAACGTCTGCCTATATTTTACTATTTCTGTTTATGGCGGTTTTTGGCGGAGATGAATATTTTAACAGCATACCCACCGCCAACACCGCCCGTATCTTTAATATGAGCAATAAAAGATGTTATTTATTAATACCAAATGCTCTCACCATACCCAGAAGCTGCACGTTGCATGGGAAATGATATATTGAGATGTCTCCCTAAGGTCGGATTATTTCAAGAGTCTCCCGAATGTCGTTTCATGTTGTTAGGTATATGTATATCATTACATGGTATTGGTTATAATAATTAAAGGCACGGGCGGCGTTCGTTGCAGAACTATTCATATGTGATCAAATCGCCACCAACAGATTGAATATTAAAATATATATAGCTTTGTCGAGATGTCTCCCTAAGGTCGGATTATTTCAAGAGTCTCCCTAATGTCGCTAATTTTGTAAGCTATATGTATATGTATATCAGTACATGGCATTGGTTATAATAATTAAAGGCACGGGCGGTGTTCGTTGCAGAAATATTAATATTTGGTCAAATCGCCACCAACAGATGGAATATTAAAATATGTACAGTTTTGTTCATATGCAAACGTAATCAGCGCATGAATAGTGTATTGTCCTCAATGTGTACGATGATTGCGTAAACAACAGCATGCTCGTGTTACGGAAGTTTTGCTTCTGTTTACATAACACAACGCAATCATATTGGTTAATCACACAAACATTATATAAACGCTCTTCATTATTTCCATATAAGAAAAATAGTAACAAACAACGCTCTTTATGCTTACCATATCCGGATCTATACAAAAGTCAGGAAACGTAACGGTTTTTTCCTTTTGTTTGCAAAACAAAGTGAAAACAATTGACAATAACATACTGTTTATGCCATATTTCTGTATGATATAACAACAAATTCTGCCTATATTTTACTATTTCTGTTTATGGCGGTTTTTGACGGAGATGAATATTTTAACAGCATACCCACCGCCAACACCGCCCGTATCTTTAATATGAGCAATAAAAGATGTTTTTTTTATTAATACCAAATGCTCTCACCATACCCAGAAGCTGCACGTTGCATTGAAAATGATATATTGAGATGTCTGCCTAAGGTCGGATTATTTCAAGAGTCTCCCGAATGTCGTTTCATGTTGTTAGGTATATGTATATCATTACATGGTATTGGTTATAATAATTAAAGGCACGGGTGGCGTTCGTTGCAGAACTATTCATATGTGATAAAATCGCCACCAACAGATGGAATATTAAAATATATATAGCTTTGTCGAGATGTCTCCCTAAGGTCGGATTATTTCAAGAGTCTCCGTAATGTCGTTAATTTTGTTAGCTATATGTATATGTATATCAGTACATGGCATTGGTTATAATAATTAAAGGCACGGGTGGCGTTCGTTGCAGAACTATTCATATGTGATCAAATCGCCACCAACAGATGGAATATTAAAATATATATAGCTTTGTCGAGGTGTCTCCCTAAGGTCGGATTATTTCAAAAGTCTCCTTAATGTCGTTAATTTTGTAAGCTATATGTATATGTATATCAGTACATGGCATTGGTTATAATAATTAAATGCACGGGCGGTGTTCGTTGCAGAAATATTAATATTTGGTCAAATCGCCACCAACAGATGGAATATTAAATTATGTACAGTTTTGTTCATATGCAAACGTAATCAGTGCATGAATAGTGTATTGTCCTCAATGTGTATGATGATTGCGTAAACAACAGCATGCTCGTGTTACAGAAGTTTTGCTTCTGTTTACATAACACAACGCAATCATATTGGTTAATCACACAAACATTATATAAACGCTCTTCATTATTTCCAGATAAGAAAAATAGTAACAAACAACGCTCTTTATGCTTACCATATCCGGATCTATACAAAAGTCAGGAAACGTAACGGTTTTTTCCTTTTGTTTGCACAACAAAGTGAAAACAATTGACAATAACATACTGTTTATGCCATATTTCTGTATGATATAACAACAACGTCTGCCTATATTTTACTATTTCTGTTTATGGCGGTTTTTGGCGGAGATGAATATTTTAACAGCATACCCACCGCCAACACCGCGCGTATCTTTAATATGAGCAATAAAAGATGTTATTTATTAATACCAAATGCTCTCACCATACCCAGAAGCTGCACGTTGCATGGGAAATGATATATTGAGATGTCTCCCTAAGGTCGGATTATTTCAAGAGTCTCCCGAATGTCGTTTCATGTTGTTAGGTATATGTATATCATTACATGGTATTGGTTATAATAATTAAAGGCACGGGTGGCGTTCGTTGCAGAACTATCCATATGTGATCAAATCGCCACCAACAGATGGAATATTAAAATATATATAGCTTTGTCGAGATGTCGCCCTAAGGTCGGATTATTTCAAGAGTCTCCCTAATGTCGCTAATTTTGTAAGCTATATGTATATGTATATCAGTACATGGCATTGGTTATACTAATTAAATGCACGGGCGGTGTTCGTTGCAGAAATATTAATATTTGGTCAAATCGCCACCAACAGATGGAATATTAAAATATGTACAGTTTTGTTCATATGCAAACGTAATCAGCGCATGAATAGTGTATTGTCCTCAATGTGTACGATGATTGCGTAAACAACAGCATGCTCGTGTTACAGAAGTTTTGCTTCTGTTTACATAACACAACGCAATCATATTGGTTAATCACACAAACATTATATAAACGCTCTTCATTATTTCCATATAAGAAAAATAGTAACAAACAACGCTCTTTATGCTTACCATATCCGGATCTATACAAAAGTCAGGAAACGTAACGGTTTTTTCCTTTTGTTTGCACAACAAAGTGAAAACAATTGACAATAACATACTGTTTATGCCATATTTCTGTATGATATAACAACAACGTCTGCCTATATTTTACTATTTCTGTTTATGGCGGTTTTTGGCGTAGATGAATATTTTAACAGCATACCCACCGCCAACACCGCCCGTATCTTTAAAGGCACGTGCGGCCTTAATTGTCAAAAATATTCATATTTGTTCCAACACCATAAACAGAAAAACAGTAAAACGCATACAGTTCCGTTCATATATACCATGACCACCGCGTAAACATCATGTTATCATAAAGACCTACTATATTTTACCCCAGCAAGAGCCTGGTTATGTTACAGAAGACAGCACAATGCTACTGGCTAATCACACACAAATGATATAAACGCTCTTTATTAGTTCCATATTAGGTATTCACCAACAAAGAACGCTCTTTATGTTTACCATCATAATATAAACAAACACCAGAAAAGTAACTTTTTACTCTTTTGTTTACATAACAATGGTCAAACATATGACCATAACATACTGTTTATGCGATATTTCTTATTTGTATACGGACAAAGTCTATCTACATTTTGATGTTCTTTCTGTTTGTGGCGGTTTTTGACGGGTGGAGATATTTTCACAGGATACCCACCACCAAGGCCAACCGTGTCTTTAATATGAGCAATAAAAGATGTTATTTATTAATACCAAATGCTCTCACCATACCCAGAAGCTGCACGTTGCATGGAAAATGATATATTGAGATGTCTCCCTAAGGTCGGATTATTTCAAGAGTCTCCCGAATGTCGTTTCATGTTGTTAGGTATATGTATATCATTACATGGTATTGGTTATAATAATTAAAGGCACGGGCGGCGTTCGTTGCAGAACTATTCATATGTGATCAAATCGCCACCAACAGATTGAATATTAAAATATATATAGCTTTGTCGAGATGTCTCCCTAAGGTCGGATTATTTCAAGAGTCTCCCTAATGTCGCTAATTTTGTAAGCTATATGTATATGTATATCAGTACATGGCATTGGTTATAATAATTAAAGGCACGGGCGGTGTTCGTTGCAGAAATATTAATATTTGGTCAAATCGCCACCAACAGATGGAATATTAAAATATGTACAGTTTTGTTCATATGCAAACGTAATCAGCGCATGAATAGTGTATTGTCCTCAATGTGTACGATGATTGCGTAAACAACAGCATGCTCGTGTAACGGAAGTTTTGCTTCTGTTTACATAACACAACGCAATCATATTGGTTAATCACACAAACATTATATAAACGCTCTTCATTATTTCCATATAAGAAAAATAGTAACAAACAACGCTCTTTATGCTTACCATATCCGGATCTATACAAAAGTCAGGAAACGTAACGGTTTTTTCCTTTTGTTTGCAAAACAAAGTGAAAACAATTGACAATAACATACTGTTTATGCCATATTTCTGTATGATATAACAACAAATTCTGCCTATATTTTACTATTTCTGTTTATGGCGGTTTTTGACGGAGATGAATATTTTAACAGCATACCCACCGCCAACACCGCCCGTATCTTTAATATGAGCAATAAAAGATGTTTTTTTATTAATACCAAATGCTCTCACCATACCCAGAAGCTGCACGTTGCATTGAAAATGATATATTGAGATGTCTGCCTAAGGTCGGATTATTTCAAGAGTCTCCCGAATGTCGTTTCATGTTGTTAGGTATATGTATATCATTACATGGTATTGGTTATAATAATTAAAGGCACGGGTGGCGTTCGTTGCAGAACTATTCATATGTGATCAAATCGCCACCAACAGATGGAATATTAAAATATATATAGCTTTGTCGAGATGTCTCCCTAAGGTCGGATTATTTCAAGAGTCTCCCTAATGTCGCTAATTTTGTAAGCTATATGTATATGTATATCAGTACATGGCATTGATTATACTAATTAAATGCACGGGCGGTGTTCGTTGCAGAAATATTAATATTTGGTCAAATCACCACCAACAGATGGAATATTAAAATATGTACAGTTTTGTTCATATGCAAACGTAATCAGCGCATGGATAGTGTATTGTCCTCAATGTGTACGATGATTGCGTAAACAACAGCATGCTCGTGTTACAGAAGTTTTGCTTCTGTTTACATAACACAACGCAATCATATTGGTTAATCACACAAACATTATATAAACGCTCTTCATTATTTCCATATAAGAAAAATAGTAACAAACAACGCTCTTTATGCTTACCATATCCGGATCTATACAAAAGTCAGGAAACGTAACGGTTTTTTCCTTTTGTTTGCAAAACAAAGTGAAAACAATTGACAATAACATACTGTTTATGCCATATTTCTGTATGATATAACAACAAATTCTGCCTATATTTTACTATTTCTGTTTAAGGCGGTTTTTGACGGAGATGAATATTTTAACAGCATACCCACCGCCAACACCGCCCGTATCTTTAATATGAGCAATAAAAGATGTTTTTTTATTAATACCAAATGCTCTCACCATACCCAGAAGCTGCACGTTGCATTGAAAATGATATATTGAGATGTCTGCCTAAGGTCGGATTATTTCAAGAGTCTCCGTAATGTCGTTAATTTTGTTAGCTATATGTATATGTATATCAGTACATGGCATTGGTTATAATAATTAAAGGCACGGGTGGCGTTCGTTGCAGAACTATTCATATGTGATCAAATCGCCACCAACAGATGGAATATTAAAATATATATAGCTTTGTCGAGGTGTCTCCCTAAGGTCGGATTATTTCAAAAGTCTCCTTAATGTCGTTAATTTTGTAAGCTATATGTATATGTATATCAGTACATGGCATTGGTTATAATAATTAAATGCACGGGTGGTGTTCGTTGCAGAAATATTAATATTTGGTCAAATCGCCACCAACAGATGGAATATTAAATTATGTACAGTTTTGTTCATATGCAAACGTAATCAGTGCATGAATAGTGTATTGTCCTCAATGTGTATGATGATTGCGTAAACAACAGCATGCTCGTGTTACAGAAGTTTTGCTTCTGTTTACATAACACAACGCAATCATATTGGTTAATCACACAAACATTATATAAACGCTTTTCATTATTTCCAGATAAGAAAAATAGTAACAAACAACGCTCTTTATGCTTACCATATCCGGATCTATACAAAAGTCAGGAAACGTAACGGTTTTTTTCCTTTTGTTTGCACAACAAAGTGAAAACAATTGACAATAACATACTGTTTATGCCATATTTCTGTATGATATAACAACAACGTCTGCCTATATTTTACTATTTCTGTTTATGGCGGTTTTTGGCGGAGATGAATATTTTAACAGCATACCCACCGCCAACACCGCGCGTATCTTTAATATGAGCAATAAAAGATGTTATTTATTAATACCAAATGCTCTCACCATACCCAGAAGCTGCACGTTGCATGGGAAATGATATATTGAGATGTCTCCCTAAGGTCGGATTATTTCAAGAGTCTCCCGAATGTCGTTTCATGTTGTTAGGTATATGTATATCATTACATGGTATTGGTTATAATAATTAAAGGCACGGGCGGCGTTCGTTGCAGAACTATTCATATGTGATCAAATCGCCACCAACAGATTGAATATTAAAATATATATAGCTTTGTCGAGATGTCTCCCTAAGGTCGGATTATTTCAAGAGTCTAGGTAATGTCGTTAATTTTGTTAGCTATATGTATATGTATATCAGTACATGGCATTGGTTATAATAATTAAAGGCACGGGTGGCGTTCGTTGCAGAACTATTCATATGTGATCAAATCGCCACCAACAGATGGAATATTAAAATATATATAGCTTTGTCGAGATGTCTCCCTAAGGTCGGATTATTTCAAGAGTCTCCCTAATGTCGCTAATTTTGTAAGCTATATGTATATGTATATCAGTACATGGCATTGGTTATAATAATTAAAGGCACGGGCGGTGTTCGTTGCAGAAATATTAATATTTGGTCAAATCGCCACCAACAGATGGAATATTAAAATATGTACAGTTTTGTTCATATGCAAACGTAATCAGCGCATGAATAGTGTATTGTCCTCAATGTGTACGATGATTGCGTAAACAACAGCATGCTCGTGTTACGGAAGTTTTGCTTCTGTTTACATAACACAACGCAATCATATTGGTTAATCACACAAACATTATATAAACGCTCTTCATTATTTCCATATAAGAAAAATAGTAACAAACAACGCTCTTTATGCTTACCATATCCGGATCTATACAAAAGTCAGGAAACGTAACGGTTTTTTCCTTTTGTCTGCAAAACAAAGTGAAAACAATTGACAATAACATACTGTTTATGCCATATTTCTGTATGATATAACAACAAATTCTGCCTATATTTTACTATTTCTGTTTATGGCGGTTTTTGACGGAGATGAATATTTTAACAGCATACCCACCGCCAACACCGCCCGTATCTTTAATATGAGCAATAAAAGATGTTTTTTTATTAATACCAAATGCTCTCACCATACCCAGAAGCTGCACGTTGCATTGAAAATGATATATTGAGATGTCTGCCTAAGGTCGGATTATTTCAAGAGTCTCCCGAATGTCGTTTCATGTTGTTAGGTATATGTATATCATTACATGGTATTGGTTATAATAATTAAAGGCACGGGTGGCGTTCGTTGCAGAACTATTCATATGTGATCAAATCGCCACCAACATATTGAATATTAAAATATATATAGCTTTGTCGAGATGTCTCCCTAAGGTCGGATTATTTCAAGAGTCTCCGTAATGTCGTTAATTTTGTTAGCTATATGTATATGTATATCAGTACATGGCATTGGTTATAATAATTAAAGGCACGGGTGGCGTTCGTTGCAGAACTATTCATATGTGATCAAATCGCCACAAACAGATGGAATATTAAAATATATATAGCTTTGTCGAGATGTCTCCCTAAGGTCGGATTATTTCAAAAGTCTCCTTAATGTCGTTAATTTTGTAAGCTATATGTATATGTATATCAGTACATGGCATTGGTTATAATAATTAAATGCACGGGCGGTGTTCGTTGCAGAAATATTAATATTTGGTCAAATCGCCACCAACAGATGGAATATTAAATTATGTACAGTTTTGTTCATATGCAAACGTAATCAGTGCATGAATAGTGTATTGTCCTCAATGTGTATGATGATTGCGTAAACAACAGCATGCTCGTGTTACAGAAGTTTTGCTTCTGTTTACATAACACAACGCAATCATATTGGTTAATCACACAAACATTATATAAACGCTCTTCATTATTTCCAGATAAGAAAAATAGTAACAAACAACGCTCTTTATGCTTACCATATCCGGATCTATACAAAAGTCAGGAAACGTAACGGTTTTTTCCTTTTGTTTGCACAACAAAGTGAAAACAATTGACAATAACATACTGTTTATGCCATATTTCTGTATGATATAACAACAACGTCTGCCTATATTTTACTATTTCTGTTTATGGCGGTTTTTGGCGGAGATGAATATTTTAACAGCATACCCACCGCCAACACCGCGCGTATCTTTAATATGAGCAATAAAAGATGTTATTTATTAATACCAAATGCTCTCACCATACCCAGAAGCTGCACGTTGCATGGGAAATGATATATTGAGATGTCTCCCTAAGGTCGGATTATTTCAAGAGTCTCCCGAATGTCGTTTCATGTTGTTAGGTATATGTATATCATTACATGGTATTGGTTATAATAATTAAAGGCACGGGTGGCGTTCGTTGCAGAACTATCCATATGTGATCAAATCGCCACCAACAGATGGAATATTAAAATATATATAGCTTTGTCGAGATGTCGCCCTAAGGTCGGATTATTTCAAGAGTCTCCCTAATGTCGCTAATTTTGTAAGCTATATGTATATGTATATCAGTACATGGCATTGGTTATACTAATTAAATGCACGGGCGGTGTTCGTTGCAGAAATATTAATATTTGGTCAAATCGCCACCAACAGATGGAATATTAAAATATGTACAGTTTTGTTCAAATGCAAACGTAATCAGCGCATGAATAGTGTATTGTCCTCAATGTGTACGATGATTGCGTAAACAACAGCATGCTCGTGTTACAGAAGTTTTGCTTCTGTTTACATAACACAACGCAATCATATTGGTTAATCACACAAACATTATATAAACGCTCTTCATTATTTCCATATAAGAAAAATAGTAACAAACAACGCTCTTTATGCTTACCATATCCGGATCTATACAAAAGTCAGGAAACGTAACGGTTTTTTCCTTTTGTTTGCACAACAAAGTGAAAACAATTGACAATAACATACTGTTTATGCCATATTTCTGTATGATATAACAACAACGTCTGCCTATATTTTACTATTTCTGTTTATGGCGGTTTTTGGCGGAGATGAATATTTTAACAGCATACCCACCGCCAACACCGCCCGTATCTTTAATATGAGCAATAAAAGATGTTATTTATTAATACCAAATGCTCTCACCATACCCAGAAGCTGCACGTTGCATGGAAAATGATATATTGAGATGTCTCCCTAAGGTCGGATTATTTCAAGAGTCTCCCGAATGTCGTTTCATGTTGTTAGGTATATGTATATCATTACATGGTATTGGTTATAATAATTAAAGGCACGGGCGGCGTTCGTTGCAGAACTATTCATATGTGATCAAATCGCCACCAACAGATTGAATATTAAAATATATATAGCTTTGTCGAGATGTCTCCCTAAGGTCGGATTATTTCAAGAGTCTCCCTAATGTCGCTAATTTTGTAAGCTATATGTATATGTATATCAGTACATGGCATTGGTTATAATAATTAAAGGCACGGGCGGTGTTCGTTGCAGAAATATTAATATTTGGTCAAATCGCCACCAACAGATGGAATATTAAAATATGTACAGTTTTGTTCATATGCAAACGTAATCAGCGCATGAATAGTGTATTGTCCTCAATGTGTACGATGATTGCGTAAACAACAGCATGCTCGTGTAACGGAAGTTTTGCTTCTGTTTACATAACACAACGCAATCATATTGGTTAATCACACAAACATTATATAAACGCTCTTCATTATTTCCATATAAGAAAAATAGTAACAAACAACGCTCTTTATGCTTACCATATCCGGATCTATACAAAAGTCAGGAAACGTAACGGTTTTTTCCTTTTGTTTGCAAAACAAAGTGAAAACAATTGACAATAACATACTGTTTATGCCATATTTCTGTATGATATAACAACAAATTCTGCCTATATTTTACTATTTCTGTTTATGGCGGTTTTTGACGGAGATGAATATTTTAACAGCATACCCACCGCCAACACCGCCCGTATCTTTAATATGAGCAATAAAAGATGTTTTTTTATTAATACCAAATGCTCTCACCATACCCAGAAGCTGCACGTTGCATTGAAAATGATATATTGAGATGTCTGCCTAAGGTCGGATTATTTCAAGAGTCTCCCGAATGTCGTTTCATGTTGTTAGGTATATGTATATCATTACATGGTATTGGTTATAATAATTAAAGGCACGGGTGGCGTTCGTTGCAGAACTATTCATATGTGATCAAATCGCCACCAACAGATGGAATATTAAAATATATATAGCTTTGTCGAGATGTCTCCCTAAGGTCGGATTATTTCAAGAGTCTCCCTAATGTCGCTAATTTTGTAAGCTATATGTATATGTATATCAGTACATGGCATTGGTTATACTAATTAAATGCACGGGCGGTGTTCGTTGCAGAAATATTAATATTTGGTCAAATCACCACCAACAGATGGAATATTAAAATATGTACAGTTTTGTTCATATGCAAACGTAATCAGCGCATGGATAGTGTATTGTCCTCAATGTGTACGATGATTGCGTAAACAACAGCATGCTCGTGTTACAGAAGTTTTGCTTCTGTTTACATAACACAACGCAATCATATTGGTTAATCACACAAACATTATATAAACGCTCTTCATTATTTCCATATAAGAAAAATAGTAACAAACAACGCTCTTTATGCTTACCATATCCGGATCTATACAAAAGTCAGGAAACGTAACGGTTTTTTCCTTTTGTTTGCAAAACAAAGTGAAAACAATTGACAATAACATACTGTTTATGCCATATTTCTGTATGATATAACAACAAATTCTGCCTATATTTTACTATTTCTGTTTAAGGCGGTTTTTGACGGAGATGAATATTTTAACAGCATACTCACCGCCAACACCGCCCGTATCTTTAATATGAGCAATAAAAGATGTTTTTTTATTAATACCAAATGCTCTCACCATACCCAGAAGCTGCACGTTGCATTGAAAATGATATATTGAGATGTCTGCCTAAGGTCGGATTATTTCAAGAGTCTCCCGAATGTCGTTTCATGTTGTTAGGTATATGTATATCATTACATGGTATTGGTTATAATAATTAAAGGCACGGGCGGCGTTCGTTGCAGAACTATTCATATGTGATCAAATCGCCACCAACATATTGAATATTAAAATATATATAGCTTTGTCGAGATGTCTCCCTAAGGTCGGATTATTTCAAGAGTCTCCGTAATGTCGTTAATTTTGTTAGCTATATGTATATGTATATCAGTACATGGCATTGGTTATAATAATTAAAGGCACGGGTGGCGTTCGTTGCAGAACTATTCATATGTGATCAAATCGCCACAAACAGATGGAATATTAAAATATATATAGCTTTGTCGAGATGTCTCCCTAATGTCGGATTATTTCAAGAGTCTCCCTAATGTCGCTAATTTTGTAAGCTATATGTATATGTATATCAGTACATGGCATTGGTTATACTAATTAAATGCACGGGCGGTGTTCGTTGCAGAAATATTAATATTTGGTCAAATCGCCACCAACAGATGGAATATTAAAATATGTACAGTTTTGTTCATATGCAAACGTAATCAGCGCATGAATAGTGTATTGTCCTCAATGTGTACGATGATTGCGTAAACAACAGCATGCTCGTGTTACAGAAGTTTTGCTTCTGTTTACATAACACAACGCAATCATATTGGTTAATCACACAAACATTATATAAACGCTCTTCATTATTTCCATATAAGAAAAATAGTAACAAACAACGCTCTTTATGCTTACCATATCCGGATCTATACAAAAGTCAGGAAACGTAACGGTTTTTTCCTTTTGTTTGCACAACAAAGTGAAAACAATTGACAATAACATACTGTTTATGCCATATTTCTGTATGATATAACAACAACGTCTGCCTATATTTTACTATTTCTGTTTATGGCGGTTTTTGGCGGAGATGAATATTTTAACAGCATACCCACCGCCAACACCGCCCGTATCTTTAATATGAGCAATAAAAGATGTTATTTATTAATACCAAATGCTCTCACCATACCCAGAAGCTGCACGTTGCATGGGAAATGATATATTGAGATGTCTCCCTAAGGTCGGATTATTTCAAGAGTCTCCCGAATGTCGTTTCATGTTGTTAGGTATATGTATATCATTACATGGTATTGGTTATAATAATTAAAGGCACGGGCGGCGTTCGTTGCAGAACTATTCATATGTGATCAAATCGCCACCAACAGATTGAATATTAAAATATATATAGCTTTGTCGAGATGTCTCCCTAAGGTCGGATTATTTCAAGAGTCTAGGTAATGTCGTTAATTTTGTTAGCTATATGTATATGTATATCAGTACATGGCATTGGTTATAATAATTAAAGGCACGGGTGGCGTTCGTTGCAGAACTATTCATATGTGATCAAATCGCCACCAACAGATGGAATATTAAAATATATATAGCTTTGTCGAGATGTCTCCCTAAGGTCGGATTATTTCAAGAGTCTCCCTAATGTCGCTAATTTTGTAAGCTATATGTATATGTATATCAGTACATGGCATTGGTTATAATAATTAAAGGCACGGGCGGTGTTCGTTGCAGAAATATTAATATTTGGTCAAATCGCCACCAACAGATGGAATATTAAAATATGTACAGTTTTGTTCATATGCAAACGTAATCAGCGCATGAATAGTGTATTGTCCTCAATGTGTACGGTGATTGCGTAAACAACAGCATGCTCGTGTTACGGAAGTTTTGCTTCTGTTTACATAACACAACGCAATCATATTGGTTAATCACACAAACATTATATAAACGCTCTTCATTATTTCCATATAAGAAAAATAGTAACAAACAACGCTCTTTATGCTTACCATATCCGGATCTATACAAAAGTCAGGAAACGTAACGGTTTTTTCCTTTTGTTTGCAAAACAAAGTGAAAACAATTGACAATAACATACTGTTTATGCCATATTTCTGTATGATATAACAACAAATTCTGCCTATATTTTACTATTTCTGTTTATGGCGGTTTTTGACGGAGATGAATATTTTAACAGCATACCCACCGCCAACACCGCCCGTATCTTTAATATGAGCAATAAAAGATGTTTTTTTATTAATACCAAATGCTCTCACCATACCCAGAAGCTGCACGTTGCATTGAAAATGATATATTGAGATGTCTGCCTAAGGTCGGATTATTTCAAGAGTCTCCGTAATGTCGTTAATTTTGTTAGCTATATGTATATGTATATCAGTACATGGCATTGGTTATAATAATTAAAGGCACGGGTGGCGTTCGTTGCAGAACTATTCATATGTGATCAAATCGCCACCAACAGATGGAATATTAAAATATATATAGCTTTGTCGAGGTGTCTCCCTAAGGTCGGATTATTTCAAAAGTCTCCCTAATGTCGTTAATTTTGTAAGCTATATGTATATGTATATCAGTACATGGCATTGGTTATAATAATTAAATGCACGGGCGGTGTTCGTTGCAGAAATATTAATATTTGGTCAAATCGCCACCAACAGATGGAATATTAAAATATGTACAGTTTTGTTCATAAGCAAACGTAATCAGCGCACGAATAGTGTATTGTCCTCAATGTGTACGATGATTGCGTAAACAACAGCATGCTCGTGTTACAGAAGTTTTGCTTCTGTTTACATAACACAACGCAATCATATTGGTTAATCACACAAACATTATATAAACGCTCTTCATTATTTCCAGATAAGAAAAATAGTAACAAACAACGCTCTTTATGCTTACCATATCCGGATCTATACAAAAGTCAGGAAACGTAACGGTTTTTTCCTTTTGTTTGCACAACAAAGTGAAAACAATTGACAATAACATACTGTTTATGCCATATTTCTGTATAATATAACAACAACTTCTGCCTATATTTTACTATTTCTGTTTATGGCGGTTTTTGACGGAGATGAATATTTTAACAGCATACCCACCGCCAACACCGCCCGTATCTTTAATATGAGCAATAAAAGATGTTTTTTATTAATACCAAATGCTCTCACCATACCCAGAAGCTGCACGTTGCATGGAAAATGATATATTGAGATGTCTCCCTAAGGTCGGATTATTTCAAGAGTCTCCCGAATGTCGTTTCATGTTGTTAGGTATATGTATATCATTACATGGTATTGGTTATAATAATTAAAGGCACGGGCGGCGTTCGTTGCAGAACTATTCATATGTGATCAAATCGCCACCAACAGATGGAATATTAAAATATATATAGCTTTGTCGAGATGTCTCCCTAAGGTCGGATTATTTCAAGAGTCTCCGTAATGTCGTTAATTTTGTTAGCTATATGTATATGTATATCAGTACATGGCATTGGTTATAATAATTAAAGGCACGGGTTGTGTTCGTTGCAGAACTATTCATATGTGATCAAATCGCCACCAACAGATGGAATATTAAAATATATATAGCTTTGTCGAGATGTCTCCCTAAGGACGGATTATTTCAAGAGTCTCCCTAATGTCGCTAATTTTGTAAGCTATATATGTATATGTATATCAGTACATGGCATTGGTTATAATAATTAAATGCACGGGCGGTGTTCGTTGCAGAAATATTAATATTTGGTCAAATCGCCACCAACAGATGGAATATTAAAATATGTACAGTTTTGTTCATATGCAAACGTAATCAGCGCATTAATAGTGTATTGTCCTCAATGTGTACGATGATTGCGTAAACAACAGCATGCTCGTGTTACAGAAGTTTTGCTTCTGTTTACATATATAACACAACGCAATCATATTGGTTAATCACACAAACATTATATAAACGCTCTTCATTATTTCCAGATAAGAAAAATAGTAACAAACAACGCTCTTTATGCTTACCATATCCGGATCTATACAAAAGTCAGGAAACGTAACGGTTTTTTCCTTTTGTTTGCACAACAAAGTGAAAACAATTGACAATAACATACTGTTTATGCCATATTTCTGTATGATATAACAACAACTTCTGCCTATTTATGGCGGTTTTTGACGGAGATGAATATTTTAACAGCATACCCACCGCCAACACCGCCCGTATCTTTAATATGAGCAATAAAAGATTTTTTTTTATTAATACCAAATGCTCTCACCATACCCAGAAGCTGCACGTTGCATTGAAAATGATATATTGAGATGTCTGCCTAAGGTCGGATTATTTCAAGAGTCTCCCGTATGTCGTTACATGTTGTTAGGTATATGTATATCATTACATGGTATTGGTTATAATAATTAAAGGCACGGGTGGCGTTCGTTGCAGAACTATTCATATGTGATCAAATCGCCACCAACAGATGGAATATTAAAATATATATAGCTTTGTCGAGATGTCTCCCTAAGGTCGGATTATTTCAAGAGTCTCCGTAATGTCGTTAATTTTGTTAGCTATATGTATATGTATATCAGTACATGACATTGGTTATAATAATTAAAGGCACGGGTGGCGTTCGTTGCAGAACTATTCATATGTGATCAAATCGCCACCAACAGATGGAATATTAAAATATATATAGCTTTGTCGAGATGTCTCCCTAAGGTCGGATTATTTCAAGAGTCTCCCTAATGTCGCTAATTTTGTAAGCTATATGTATATGTATATCAGGACATGGCATTGGTTATAATAATTAAATGCACGGGCGGTGTTCGTTGCAGAAATATTAATATTTGGTCAAATCGCTACCAACAGATGGAATATTAAAATATGTACAGTTTTGTTCATATGCAAACGTAATCAGCGCATGAATAGTGTATTGTCCTCAATGTGTACGATGATTGCGTAAACAACAGCATGCTCGTGTTACAGAAGTTTTGCTTCTGTTTACATAACACAACGCAATCATATTGGTTAATCACACAAACATTATATAAACGCTCTTCATTATTTCCATATAAGAAAAATAGTAACAAACAACGCTCTTTATGCTTACCATATCCGGATCTATACAAAAGTCAGGAAACGTAACGGTTTTTTCCTTTTGTTTGCAATACAAAGTGAAAACAATTGACAATAACATACTGTTTATGCCATATTTCTGTATGATATAACAAAAACGTCTGCCTATATTTTACTATTTCTGTTTATGGCGGTTTTTGACGGAGATGAATATTTTAACAGCATACCCACCGCCAACACCGCCCGTATCTTTAATATGAGCAATAAAAGATTTTTTTTTATTAATACCAAATGCTCTCACCATACCCAGAAGCTGCACGTTGCATTGAAAATGATATATTGAGATGTCTGCCTAAGGTCGGATTATTTCAAGAGTCTCCCGAATGTCGTTTCATGTTGTTAGGTATATGTATATCATTACATGGTATTGGTTATAATAATTAAAGGCACGGGCGGCGTTCGTTGCAGAACTATTCATATGTGATCAAATCGCCACCAACAGATTGAATATTAAAATATATATAGCTTTGTCGAGATGTCTCCCTAAGGTCGGATTATTTCAAGAGTCTCCGTAATGTCGTTAATTTTGTTAGCTATATGTATATGTATATCAGTACATGGCATTGGTTATAATAATTAAAGGCACGGGTGGCGTTCGTTGCAGAACTATTCATATGTGATCAAATCGCCACAAACAGATGGAATATTAAAATATATATAGCTTTGTCGAGATGTCTCCCTAAGGACGGATTATTTCAAGAGTCTCCCTAATGTCGCTAATTTTGTAAGCTATATGTATATGTATATCAGTACATGGCATTGGTTATAATAATTAAATGCACGGGCGGTGTTCGTTGCAGAAATATTAATATTTGGTCAAATCGCCACCAACAGATGGAATATTAAAATATGTACAGTTTTGTTCATATGCAAACGTAATCAGCGCATGAATAGTGTATTGTCCTCAATGTGTACGATGATTGCGTAAACAACAGCATGCTCGTGTTACAGAAGTTTTGCTTCTGTTTACATAACACAACGCAATCATATTGGTTAATCACACAAACATTATATAAACGCTCTTCATTATTTCCATATAAGAAACATAGTAACAAACATCGCTCTTTATGCTTACCATATCCGGATCTATACAAAAGTCAGGAAACGTAACGGTTTTTTCCTTTTGTTTGCAAAACAAAGTGAAAACAATTGACAATAACATACTGTTTATGCCATATTTCTGTATGACATAACAACAAATTCTGCCTATATTTTACTATTTCTGTTTATGGCGGTTTTTGACGGAGATGAATATTTTAACAGCATACCCACCACCAACACCGCCCGTATCTTTAATATGAGCAATAAAAGATGTTTTTTTATTAATACCAAATGCTCTCACCATACCCAGAAGCTGCACGTTGCATTGAAAATGATATATTGAGATGTCTGCCTAAGGTCGGATTATTTCAAGAGTCTCCCGAATGTCGTTTCATGTTGTTAGGTATATGTATATCATTACATGGTATTGGTTATAATAATTAAAGGCACGGGTGGCGTTCGTTGCAGAACTATTCATATGTGATCAAATCGCCACCAACAGATGGAATATTAAAATATATATAGCTTTGTCGAGATGTCTCCCTAAGGTCGGATTATTTCAAGGGTCTCCGTAATGTCGTTAATTTTGTTAGCTATATGTATATGTATATCAGTACATGGCATTGGTTATAATAATTAAAGGCACGGGTGGCGTTCGTTGCAGAACTATTCATATGTGATCAAATCGCCACCAACAGATGGAATATTAAAATATATATAGCTTTGTCGAGGTGTCTCCCTAAGGTCGGATTATTTCAAAAGTCTCCCTAATGTCGTTAATTTTGTAAGCTATATGTATATGTATATCAGTACATGGCATTGGTTATACTAATTAAATGCACGGGCGGTGTTCGTTGCAGAAATATTAATATTTGGTCAAATCGCCACCAACAGATGGAATATTAAAATATGTACAGTTTTGTTCATAAGCAAACGTAATCAGCGCACGAATAGTGTATTGTCCTCAATGTGTACGATGATTGCGTAAACAACAGCATGCTCGTGTTACAGAAGTTTTGCTTCTGTTTACATAACACAACGCAATCATATTGGTTAATCACACAAACATTATATAAACGCTCTTCATTATTTCCAGATAAGAAAAATAGTAACAAACAACGCTCTTTATGCTTACCATATCCGGATCTATACAAAAGTCAGGAAACGTAACGGTTTTTTCCTTTTGTTTGCACAACAAAGTGAAAACAATTGACAATAACATACTGTTTATGCCATATTTCTGTATAATATAACAACAACTTCTGCCTATATTTTACTATTTCTGTTTATGGCGGTTTTTGACGGAGATGAATATTTTAACAGCATACCCACCGCCAACACCGCCCGTATCTTTAATATGAGCAATAAAAGATGTTTTTTATTAATACCAAATGCTCTCACCATACCCAGAAGCTGCACGTTGCATGGAAAATGATATATTGAGATGTCTCCCTAAGGTCGGATTATTTCAAGAGTCTCCCGAATGTCGTTTCATGTTGTTAGGTATATGTATATCATTACATGGTATTGGTTATAATAATTAAAGGCACGGGCGGCGTTCGTTGCAGAACTATTCATATGTGATCAAATCGCCACCAACAGATGGAATATTAAAATATATATAGCTTTGTCGAGATGTCTCCCTAAGGTCGGATTATTTCAAGAGTCTCCGTAATGTCGTTAATTTTGTTAGCTATATGTATATGTATATCAGTACATGGCATTGGTTATAATAATTAAAGGCACGGGTTGTGTTCGTTGCAGAACTATTCATATGTGATCAAATCGCCACCAACAGATGGAATATTAAAATATATATAGCTTTGTCGAGATGTCTCCCTAAGGACGGATTATTTCAAGAGTCTCCCTAATGTCGCTAATTTTGTAAGCTATATATGTATATGTATATCAGTACATGGCATTGGTTATAATAATTAAATGCACGGGCGGTGTTCGTTGCAGAAATATTAATATTTGGTCAAATCGCCACCAACAGATGGAATATTAAAATATGTACAGTTTTGTTCATATGCAAACGTAATCAGCGCATTAATAGTGTATTGTCCTCAATGTGTACGATGATTGCGTAAACAACAGCATGCTCGTGTTACAGAAGTTTTGCTTCTGTTTACATATATAACACAACGCAATCATATTGGTTAATCACACAAACATTATATAAACGCTCTTCATTATTTCCAGATAAGAAAAATAGTAACAAACAACGCTCTTTATGCTTACCATATCCGGATCTATACAAAAGTCAGGAAACGTAACGGTTTTTTTCCTTTTGTTTGCACAACAAAGTGAAAACAATTGACAATAACATACTGTTTATGCCATATTTCTGTATGATATAACAACAACTTCTGCCTATTTATGGCGGTTTTTGACGGAGATGAATATTTTAACAGCATACCCACCGCCAAAACCGCCCGTATCTTTAATATGAGCAATAAAAGATGTTTTTTTTATTAATACCAAATGCTCTCACCATACCCAGAAGCTGCACGTTGCATGGAAAATGATATATTGAGATGTCTCCCTAAGGTCGGATTATTTCAAGAGTCTCCCGAATGTCGTTTCATGTTGTTAGGTATATGTATATCATTACATGGTATTGGTTATAATAATTAAAGGCACGGGCGGCGTTCGTTATTAATATAGCAATAAGCAGTTATCAACGTACGATATCTCCATTCGTCGTTTATTTACATGTCTTCATGGCATATGACACTTTCCGACAAACACTTTAAGGACATTTCTAACGGGACAATGTTTTCGTTTGAAACGTGTGGGGGAGGGGTTGGGTGTCTTTGTTCAGTCATATACTCATTGTAGCAAATGAACACACCCAGCTTCATATGTCGAGTTGTTTGTAGATGCGATCGCGAATCGCGATGGAGAGTTCAAACAATAATGAATATTTCATAATTACCCTCTAATTTGGTTGTTAAAAATAGATAATGACGACGTGTGCATAGATACATTATCAGACAACAAGTGATCATTGGGCGCTAAACGTTTTAGTTGATTGTTCGATCGTTTTGTAATTATAATAAGCTGGATGCGTGCCGGGCCACATCGTTTGCGCCACCCAGACCTTGCTTTTTGACGCTGTTGGGAGACAATATTCAGAAGAAAATACTAAATGCTTGCATATAGAAATGAAATTGATGAGCGTTTGTACATGTATGGTTTAAAATGAAAGAATCAATCGCCGACCCACCCACCCGATATAGATGCCATTGCAATTTGTCAGATTTTCTAGTGATGGTAAACGGGGGAATTGTATCGATCCCCTTGACTTTAATAATACTACCGTACTATTAACGTAAAACATGCATCCAAACTGCCTCTATCCGAGTACATGTATAATAGGGACAGCGCATAGAGGCCGTTTGGATGCATGGAATGGGAGCGGAGCGCGTTGCAAGTCCATGTGCACTGGTTAATATATTCATTTCCGCTTTAGCTAACAACTTGCCTGATTGCCAACAAATGCATACAGGGCAATTGGCTGCATGATATTATATTGTCCTTATGAAGGCAGCTTGGGGAGGTGCGGTCCGTGTCATGTTTATGTTGCGCACTTG
The DNA here is from genome assembly GCA_032622095.1 of Siphonodentalium dalli. Lineage (NCBI taxonomy): Eukaryota > Metazoa > Mollusca > Scaphopoda > Gadilida > Siphonodentaliidae > Siphonodentalium > Siphonodentalium dalli. The sequence continues at coordinate 134,205,003 of CP136067.1, read as the reverse complement.
GCAGAACCGGTCGTAGGTTAACAATGCTGTTCTCGCTCGAGCTACCGAGATTGGAACACCTGTATATACATACATGTCTATTCTGCACGAGAGCATTTACCGGTATTGCGTCATTTGGTTAATGATTTATTTTGGCCGAATTATACCAAATGTGCTTGTCCCTATAAACAGGCTGATGTCAACTTCCATGTACCATGCCATGACCAATGTCCCAATTGTATGGATTGTATCCCGTGCTAAATTATTTAACGACAAAATCCGACCAAGATATGCACCAGAGAACATGTTTTGCCGGACGACGCCAAATGCAAGTTATTTGTTTTCTCCCTCAACCAGATAACTTATATCAACCGAGGGCGTTTTGTAATAATGTCGTTTGGTCCCAAAAGGTTTGTCCTACTGTTTGTTTTCTTCCTGAGGGGGTTTTGTCAGAGTACCATGACAAGATATCTGGACATCAATTCAAATTCAGATGTTTATTGAACATGGATTATCATCAGAACAAAATGAAAATATAACAATGATGACGATTTTATATAAAAAAAAACAATGATGACGACTTACATAACATATAATCAAATAACTTAAAGGCACGGGAGGCCTTAATTGTCGAAAATATTCATATCTGTTCCAAACACCGTAAACAGAAAAACATTAACACGCTTAGTGTTCAATGCATATATACCATGACAATCGCGTAAACAACAGTATGTTATCATAAAGATCTACTATATTTTATCTGAACAAGAGCCTGGTTGTGTTACAGAAGACAGCACAATGCTGCTGGCTAATCACACACAAATGGTATAAACGCTCTTTATTTAGTTCCATATCAGGAATTCACCAACAAAGAACGCTCTTTATGTTTACCATAATAATATAAACAAACACCAGAAAAGTAACTGTTTATGCTTTTTTTTTTTACATAACAATGGTCAAACATATGTCTACATTTTGATGTTCTTTCTGTTTGTGCCGGTTTTTGACGGGTGGAAACATTTTGACAGGATACCCACCGCCAAGGCCTCCCGTACCTTTAAACGTAGAACTGGATAGCTTATATCTCATGACATGGCTAGACTACTTTGTGGCACATGAGGGGTTTCTGAATTATGACGTAGACAGGACACCGATAATGATGAATGTTCACTAATCCTGATATGGCACCAGAGATAAAATGGGAAATAAACAGTATCCGTTATCATGAAAGCCCTTGTTGCACTTCCATCCGAACTGTGTAGTGAACCATTGACCGATTTAATTTGGATATGGCTCAACATGAGCATTATGCCAAAGTTATATTTGTCCCAGGAAAACTACGAAAACCAACAGCGTCTGTCCGAGTGTGCGTCATTTCGTCCGTGCATGCGCATTTTGGTTTGCGAACGATAACTTTAGTAACGTTAAAATTGTATTAATTTTCTGCGCATGTTTTATCTCTTTACTCCCTGGACGCTTTTGCACTATTTCCACATAAGAGCATGTGGACGCCTCGCAACATATCCCTAGACGCGCATAAGAGCGTGTTACCAGACTTCCACACAAGCGCCCTAGAGCGCCACACTAGGCCCAGACTGTACTAATGAGTTCGCCCCTATGCCCCCCGCTTTTGCTATGTTTCTAATCGAGACCACCCGGTTATGTCAACTCGTTATTTGCCTATCTAATAACAATAAACGTGGCACCGTGTGCATCGCGCGCGACACATGCTGTGTTACTTGGGTACCATTCTAAGTATTTACGAACAACATGGCTGCAACATTTTCGAAACAGCAAGTGATCGACATGTTAATGGGAGATGATAGCGATTTTAGCGGAGATTGCGGTTCCTCGTCATCAGACGATTCAGACGACGATTACTCTGCCCCTGCTACCAGCGACAATGTGACCTCCATCGATGATAGCATTGAATAATAACCCGATTGGCTGGTCAAATAAACTTCGAAAGGTATCACTTCAGCCATTTACCCAAAGGACAGGGCCAGTTATACCAGATGAATTCGATACTGATACAGCAACAGCTTTGGAATATTTCAATTTTATGTTCTCGCCATCGAAGTATGCCGAAATAGCCAGGCATACTAACAACTATGCCAAATGGAAAATGGAAGAAAAGGGCGAGACTGATAAATACTGGTCTGATATTTCGGAACTAGAACTTCGTGCGTACATCGGTATGAACATCACGATGAGTGTGAATGACCTTCCCTCATACAAGCAGTACTGGTCACATGATGAGTTTATCGGAAACGCCGGCATCAGCAAAGTTATGAATCGGCGCAGATTTGAAAAAATCACAGAATACTTCCACGTCAGTGACCGAGAGAGCGAACCTGCTAAAGGGACAGATTCGTACGATCCACTATATAAGGTTCGCGACATCATCGACTCATCACTAACAACATTGAAATCGTGTTACTTGCCTTCGCAATATATATCTGTCGACGAAGGAATGATAAAATGGACGGGACGTCTCTCCTACAAGCAATACATGCCGGCAAAACCAATAAAACGAGGGATCAAAATATGGATGATGTACGATGCCACCAATGCCTACCCTTATCGCTTGTCCAGGATCATCTATAAATTCTGTCCTACTTTCTAGAAAGGCAATGCCCTAAATGAATCAAATTTAAAGGGGATATGTATATTATTTAAAGGGGCATTGTGTCCTCAGTACGTATGTGGCTTATTTCATGCTGTATTAAATTGTAATGATGTTGAGAAAATACTATTGTATAAGTTACTTTAATATAATAGTAAATAAAATGCCATACAAAAACACTCATTGTCGAAGCAGTCAGTTGCTATTTGCAATATTGAAATACAGTATATCGAGTTTGAATATACAAGCTCTGTTTAGTTGTTTTGAACAGAAAATTAGCTATGTGATTTTATTTATATATTACTTTTATAATAAAATACAGGTAGCCCACAATCGTGCTACAATAAAGTAACCCAGTAAGTCATGAGTGTTTGTGAACCTGATTCTTTTCATGCAACTTTGTCTTGCGTGTGTTCGTGGAACTGGTTGTAATGAACATATTCTTTCTTAAACAATTAATGAATTTCTTTGCATATATATAGCATGGACACCAGTCAGAATAATTTTATTGGTGCCAACAACAATATCAGAAGGTGTATTAAACCATTCGCAATGAATGTGTTATATAATTATTGTTTATTGACCTCCAAGTATGAAGAGCTAACGAGTTATGTGGCTTATATTGACACGTATGAATACCTATACAGTGAAATATGGGTCGCATACAAAGTCAAATATAACTCTTTTGAGTAGTACTCATTAGGGGCAATAGCCTAACCTGTATATGCAATGCGTTGAAACCAGTTATTAGGGAGACATATATAACGAGCACGTACGTGTCTCCATAATCACGGTTTATCACCTATCAGTTAACTTGAGAAAGTTAATATTCCCACAATACCCGCGTGTGGCTTCTATATATATATGGACACGTATTTATATATATACAATAAATAAGTTGGTGGCAAACAAAGCCAAATATTACTCTTTTGAGTCGCAATCATTGGGGATAATAACATAACGTGTACATATGCAATACGTTGCAGAAACATACATGCATGCTGGTTATCTTTGTCTCCTTAATAACGGTTTATTACGTATAAGTTAATCTGAGAAAGTTAATATTCCCACAATACCCATATAGTGGCTTCTATAGACACGTATGTATATCAATACAGTAACAAATGAGTGGCATACAAAACAAATATAACACTTTTGAGTTGTAATCTTTAAGGACAATAACCTAACATGCATAATTATGCAATGCGTTGAAATCCGTCAATAGGGAGACACATATAACCAGCATGTACGTGTCTCCCTAATCATGGTTTATTACATATCAGTTAATTTGAGAAAGTTAATATTCCCACAGTGTCCACTATGTGGCTTCTATGGACACGTATTTATACCTATACAATAACAAATTGGGTGGCATACAAAGTCAAATATAAGTCTTTGAGTTGTCATCATTAGGGACAATAACCTAACGTGTATATGCAATGCGTTGAAAACAGTTATTGGGGAGACATATATAACCAGCGTGTACGTGTCTACCTAATCACAGTTTTTTACCTATCAGTTATCATTTATTATATTAACTCGCCACGTTATAGTACGGGGGGAAAAGTCATATTGTACTCCCAAATGTCATATTGGACTCCCGAGTGTACAATGCCACGTTATATTGGGACTCTGTGACGTAACGAATTACCTATTGCGAAATAAACTGGTGAAATTGTGATGCGCGTACAACATATTTATCAAACGTTTCACTTCCGCGTTGAGTATTTTTTATTGCCGTGTTTACTGTTCCAAATCAAATCATGCATACTGTGTGTTTCGTCATCACGGTTTCTACAAATAAAATGCGAGCGCACAATATCCATGTAACTTGTTAGTTTTTTATCATTCTACATTTATATTTATCTGATTTAAAAAATAAAACGATGAAAATACTAGGCACACACACATAGTAACATACTGGTATATAAGCCTTTTATCAAAGTCGGAATGTCATTTTGAAAAGATAAGAGATCACCCATGACTATCTTTAAACGATTTAGAATTTGGAAAGTTGACGCATAATTTGGTCGCCTATTATAAAAAAAATAACCAAAAACAACCATGTCATCGATGACCTTTCACCTATTAAATGGCGATCGCGATCTTTAAAAAAAATCGTATTAGTAGCGAAAACAGGAATGCATGTTTACATAGCACGTGTCTAAGTATGCCAGCTAATGGGATTTTATATTCGAGAACAGTTGAAGCTGCTTTCACAGACCTGCGGCGGACGCACAAGGCCAACGCTATCGGGTTTGTGGCTGACCACTGGCACTGCGCATAAACCGATAGCCGCAGACACTGCACGCATGCGTCAGCTTTAACTGAAATCAGCTTTAACTTCAGACAGACAAAATTGCGACTACGACCTCCAAGTCATCTGGCCATGTGAACGGGTTCCAAACAATTATGTTTCGAGTGAAAAGGTCAGAGGTAGCAAATTACTCTAAATGACGCGGAACGTGAAATGTTGACGCATCATTTTGTCGTATATTGCAATTTTAGAAGATATGAACACTTCAATTAAAACAAGTTGTAAATTTTCAATGATCTTCCCACAACAATCATGTGATCGATTTTGCAAAAAAAATGTATTGGTAATCGCATTAGCTCAAATATGACTGTACGATTACACACCACATGTCCCAATTAGGCCAGATAAAGGGATTTTATAATCGACAACGGTTAAACCACAAGACAGACCACCACACTGTTGGTCCAACCAAATTGCGACCACGCCCTTTAGGCCATGTGTACGTGTGAACGGGTCCCAAACCATATTCTTGCATATGGCGAAGTCCACCCGTTATGTGTGTACACCTCCTTTGGTAAGAAATACTGCTGACCTTGTGATTTTGATTGCGAATTATAAATGTTATACCTAAACAGAATACAACCAAAGCATATTATGCAATCTGATTGTTAACATTTATGAGGCCTGATAACCCTGACTAGATCACAGGACGTATAACTGTTATATTTATATATTTACATACACCTGATATCTCTTCCGATTTCCCCATAGCGTTACGGTAGACACGCCCCCTTATTCAATGCGTTCATAAATCTATGAACGTAACGTCACGTTCAATGTCGTGCATAGGTTTATGAACACAATGTTCCCGGAAATCACCGGGGATTGTCGGACATTACCGACTGCTTGAGTATCTAGTCAGCCAATACGCCAAGGATTTGATAGCAAACAATATGTAATCGAGGTTCACGATTGGATGGCTTGTGGCATCTGATCGCGAGCACGGGTGGCACAAGATGTTCGGTTGACTATCAGAATGTTGGTTATCATATAATTCCATAATATGTCAAATATAGCGAATTATCGAAATATGAAATACAACGAAAAAGCGAAATATGAAAATACAGCGAAATAGCACGAAAAATCGAAATAGGAAAATACAGCGAAATAGCGAAATAGGGCGAAATATAGAGCAAAATATAGAAATAGGAAATTATTTTTATAAACGAAATAACGGACATATTTGAAAAAAGTGTTTTTGACTTAATAACGGACATATTTGGAGAAGTGTTTTAAAGAGCGTAAGTATATAAATATGAATAATAAACGGCGGACTCAACGTGGTCATGGGTTTTGACTGCGATAAAAAATCAGCAAACTCCGCATGAACCCCTTTGGGGTTTATGCAGTTTGTTGAATTTTTCTCGCGGTCAAAATCCCATGACCACATTGAAACCGCCGTTCATTTCTTATATAAAACAAAGTGCACCATTCCAAATTTCATGCATAGAAACAAGTTTTATTCCACACCGAGATGCCAGGCCAGATGGCACTGAGTAAAATTTTATTCCATAAAATTATATGGATAGCATACACACACTGTTTACATTTAAAACAATTACATGTTTCTGAAATACGCTCAAATTCTTTCATCCTATCTGTGGTTCTACGTAACTCTGGGTGAGAATTTCACACTATATGTGCCATGAATCTGAATGAGCTAAGATCGCATGTAGTAACATCATGATTTATAATGGAATATGCAATGGTTTGAATGTAATCAATTTCAATTGGGGGAGGGTCCGGGAGGGTGCGCGAGATCTTTTTTTGGATTTACAGCTGGGAGTTACCGTTCAAATCTCGAGATTAACGGGGTCTTTATTGGTGTTATATGGTGCTGACAGGTTCATTTAATGACAAAATTACGATTAGCCAATTAAGCTGGATAAACAACACATGTGGCGGCACACGTCGGTTTCATTTGCGGCCCAACCAAATATACCACATGTAATTTCATTAGGTTGTCGCTTGAGGGACCTAGCAGCAATAATACGCATCGTAGCATTGATCTTGGTTACGAGCACTTTTGGGGTCCGTGAAGTTGGATCGAAGTTCGAAGTTCGAAATTCGGTGGAGATTCGACCCCCACTTTTGTTTGCCTCAAATGCATTGTTGTGTTCCAATTCGTGCTCCCCTGCTCGAATTTTGGGTCAAAAGTGATTTTTTTTCACTTTTTCTGAGATACTGCTGGACTTGGAAAATTTAGCCACGGCGCTGGACTTAGAAAATTTCGCCTTCAATATTAAGGTGCCGAAGGGAAGTGGCATTATTTATGGCTGGATTGAGCTGAAATTTGGTATGTTTGATACTTTCCATAAGAGAATCAAGCAAACTAACGCTCAGCTTCGAGAAATTACTCGATCTATAGGTTTGAATTTCAATCTGAATTTAAATCTGGGCGAATTTCGATCTGGATTGAAGTTCGAAATTCAGATTGAAACTCAAACCTATAGATCGAGTAATTTCTCGAAGCTGAGCGTTAGTTTGCTTGATTCTCTTATGGAAAGTATCAAACATGCCAAATTTCAGCTCAATCCAGCCATAAACAATGCCACTTCCCTTCGGCACCTTAATATTGAAGGCCAAATTTTCTACGTCCAGCGTCGTGGCTAAATTTTCCAAGTCCCGCAGTATCTCAGAAAAAGTGAAAAAAATCACACAAAAAAGTGGGGGTCGAATTTCAATCTGAATTTCTAACTTCAATCCAGATCGAAATTCGCCCAGATTGAAATTCAAACCTATAGATCGAGTAATTTCTCGAAGCTGAGCGTTAGTTTGCTTGATTCTCTTATGGAAAGTATCAAACATACCAAATTTCAGCTCAATCCAGCCATAAACAATGCCACTTCCCTTCGGCGCCTTGATATTGAAGGCGAAATTTTCTAAGTCCAGCGCCGTGGCTAAATTTTCCAAGTCCAGCAGGGGGGGGGGGGGTCGGAAAAAAATTCCAGGCACGTATGATGGGGTGGGTGGGTGGGTGTCTCTCGGGTCCAAAAAGCTGTTTTTTCCATGTGCCAAATTTATTTTCCATTCCTGCTATTGAGTCTTATTTTGATGTGTTTTGAACAGAAACAGGTCATATATAGTTAATAGTAATGCTATACTATATATAGAGGTTATCAGTAGTTGGATCAGTTGCACAATGGCCAACAAAATAGACTTTTGACAACATAAAACATAAAATCTTAACAAATAAATTGAAGGCCAGCCGGGCCAGCTTGAACAATTTCAAATTGTTTTCCAAGTTAATGTGGATCAGCTTGTAATGTTGATCACAGTAACAAAGATTTTATCGTCACTGATATCGTGAGCAAAAAAGAAGTGAGATTGGGCAATCCATCCATATTATTCCCAATTATTACGAAGCCTATTACTTCAAGCAGTGGCTACCAGCCTGCCATTACACGCTATAACATGTTTCCTCAGTTCTGGTTTCTGAGATGCACCAAGAAGAGTCACGCGGGTATATCATGGTTGTGTTTGGTATTAGCATTATTCTTCAAACTGGGATAAACTGGGATGAACAGTTGTATTTCCACATGTTTTGATAAACAATTTGGTTCCAGCAATACAGTAATGAACTAATTAAACGACTCCATAACCACAGCAGAATAATGGGTAATTTTTTCAGGGGAGAGCTTTCCGATGAATGACAACAAGCCATATTTCCAACTAAATCCTGAAAAATTACCCATTATTTTGCTGTGGTTATGGAGTCAATTAATTAGGGCATTACTGTATATCACATAGCAAATATCAAAATATCAAATAATCTGAAATTTGTTGTACCGGTACCATGTATTCTGTAGAATACTCAAATGTGATTATGTGACTAGATCATGTGACTATATATTATGAAAATGAATGTTAATAAAAACTTTGGCACTCTGCCTATATATCCCTAGAAATGTGATTATGTTGACACATTTCTTGATTAATGACACTTAAATGATAAATTCAAATAGTATCGTTATCTCATTATGCACTGTTCTATTCAAATATCGCGCAATAAATTATGATAATGCAGGATAATCAGCTATTTGGTTGCTCAGTTGATAATTTTCTCAAATTTAGGGGGGTGGGTATCCAAAACTGACCGGAAAAAAATTCCTGAAACGGAAAAAAAAAGGGTGGGTGTCCAAAATTGCCTGGAAAAAAAGGCGAAAACGGAAGAAATTGGGTGGGTGGGTCCCCCGAGGCCGGAAAAAATTAAAATGATCATACGTGCCTGGATTTTTTTTCCGACCACCCCCCCCCCCCCTGAGTCCAGCAGTATCTCAGAAAAAGTGAAAACAAATCTCTTTTGACCCAAAATTCGAGCAGGGGAGCACGAATTGGAACACAACAATGCATTTAAGGCAAACAAAAGTGGGGGTCGAATTTCAATCTGAATTTCGAAATTCGCCCAGATTGAAATTCAAACCTATAGATCGAGTAATTTCTCGAAGCTGAGCGTTAGTTTGCTTGATTCTCTTATGGAAAGTATCAAACATACCAAATTTCAGCTCAATCCAGCCATAAGCAATGCCACTTCCCTTCGGCGCCTTGATATTGAAGGCGAAAGTCCAGCGCCGTGGCTAAATTTTCCAAGTCCAGCAGTATCTCAGAAAAAGTGAAAAAAATAACTTTTGACCCAAAATTCGAGCAGGGGAACACGAATTGGAACACAACAATGCATTTGAGGCAAACAAAAGTGGGGGTCGAACCTCCACCGAATTTCTAACTTCGAACTTCAATCTAACTTCACGCGAATCTCCACCGAATTTCGAACTTCGAACTTCGATCCAACTTCACGGACCCGCACTTTTGAGGAGCTTTCTTAATCTTCAAGTATTTTTCGCAAATTGCCCAGACCATCTGGTGTGTTAAACTCTTCCCTAAACCGAAATGAGGCCAGTCCGTCCCATTTAAATCGCGCGAGGTGGCTTCGCGCGCAACGGAAACGTCTCATGCTGTGAACCATGTATGCATTTACCAGTATTACTAAACTGAATTCCAAGATAATTTTATTCATTAACAGCTTCTGACACTTGGGATTAATGGGAGCCAAATCTGACTGGTTACACAAATCAGTACAATCATATATATATAATCTTACTACCGGCTCTGGTGTACTTCCGTACACAAAACTACACAATAATTGTTTAAATACAAGCACCATCGGTCTCTGTTGGCACAATTCAAGTACAATTGCATTTTAGATTGGAATTTACGAAACTATTCATACATATAAAGCTGGACATCAATATTGGAACACACACAGGATAAATTTCTATCAGGCTAATTGATAACCTTATATCGAGTTACAACAAACGAGGCCGCATCGACAAGTTCGTGGCATCTGTGCACTGGCTGATTTATTACCTCTTGCGTGATGAGGTGAAATCAAAGAGATACCGATACCGGATATGGCATTAATTTGTCCATACATTAGGAAGAAAATTCCAGGGATATAAATATACGATGGGTTCTTCTCAGAAGATAGCAGTCATTCTACTTACATATTTGGGACTGGCCACGACTGCTACAGTTACCATTCTGTAGTCGATCCCAGTCTATCTGCTATATTTTCATGGCAATTACTTTACTTAATGCGTGTTAATCGTCGATAATCGTTCTTGGCTGCGTGGTATTCTCGTGGTGATTCCTTTGTGCGATTGGCAGCATCATTTTATTTAACGGAAATTTTATCGAAATTCAACCCGTCGATTGTAAAAATTGGCCCAAAGAAAGTAAAGATACCAATATACCGCGATTACTCATAAAAATATGTTATATTGTGTGTGCTATAAAATATGCATATGTGCATATATATGAAATTACTTTGATACTAACAATTCTTGAAAATTTTATTAATTGTTGAAAATGAGCATTTTAAATTAAATTTGGAAAAACTATTTATTTATATAAATTTTGATCCCAGTTTTCAAAACAAATTAATTTAAATTTAAAACTTTAGTTACGTTTTGGACATTAAATTCGATATTATAAAATGATCTGAAACACTCCGGTAGGGTGATGAAATAGAAATGGAGAATATCTTGCTGAAAGTAGTTATTTTTACAAATATTATATCCAAATTGACAGACACACCGTAATTCTTATATATATGCATTAAATACAGTGACCCCCCCGATGGCGAAATCATTTGTGTTAATTTACCGCCGATAGTTGCGTCCCGAATCGGGAAGTAAATATTTACAATTGAGCGTATAATATAGTAGTTCAGACGATGTTTTCTATGAAGTGGTACGGTCGATTTGTTTGAGATTTTCGGCAATGTTAGTAGAATTCATACATCCCCTCATGGCATAGCGCATGCATACTAACTAATCAGTTTCACGCGTCCGAACAAGTGCATAATATGTCTTTAACTTATGAATTTTTGTAATGTTATATCCAATTTTTCACCCATTTGTTAGAACACGATATCGCCGCACAAACTACCGAAACCATTTGCGTACATGTAATATGAACAAACACAAGAAAATAGTAATGCCAACTAAAATAAAATGCGACAACAAAACATGACATGGATATAAAGGCCATAGACACAGATAAACAAATATGATATATATATATAATTCAATATATGAAATTGTTTTTTATTATAAAAGATTTTATCTGACAATTCTGTATTCATTGACGCCGATTTTTCCGTGTTTTTTCCGTGTTAAAATGTTGGCCACGCGTGGTTTTGAAAACACCACGGGCCTTGTATACTGTGGTTGACACATCTTGACTTCTAGAATATACCGTGGCGCATCCATTCTAACAATACCCCTCTCCCAATCATGTTTACTTGCTATAGTGAACAGTCATTGAAGTTTTAACTAATCTAGCCGAAATGTAGGCTAAGCGTTTTTTGGAATGCGTAACCGTCTATGACGTGTCATCGGTCGACCCCATTCATGACTGCTTTGATGGATACGATCACAGTATGTAGCCCACCACGCATGTGTACCGTAATGTATCAATCACCATAACGAATGCAAATTTAGCCCTCCCCGGTTCTTGTAATTTAACAGAACCCAGCTGTTCGAAGCCAAAGTTAAACTATCTCTTAATTGCTGATTATTAGTGCCTCTTCAAAACCATTATAGGTAAACAAAACCAATCCCGTGACATTCCCTGCGTCATGTCACTTTTTTGCATCAATTTCTCCACATATCTCCATGAAATAATAATAAACGCTCTTTAATGATTGTATATCAATGAAATCATCTGAGGTCAAAGACGCCTATCACGTGAAATCACCTGGTCGGGTGATTCATCTGTACCAATTTTTCTTCATATACTTTGAGCCTATAGCGAATGCCTTCCTTGCTCGCATTTGCCCACTAAAGTCGTCCGAGATCAACGGCATCCGGATAGAGTTAATTTTTTTCTTTTAATTGCTGATTATTAGTGCATCTTTAAATCGTGTGAGGTCAACACACCCAATCCTTTGACACGCCCTGCGTCATTCCAGTTTTGTCACAAATTTCCCCCACTCATCTTCAGGAATGAAAATAAACGCTCTTTATTGATTATATGACCATGTAAGTCATCTGAGGTCAAAGACGCCTATCGCGTGACAACCACCTGGTCGGGTGATTCATCTGTACCAGTTTCCCTACATATACTTTGAGCCTATAACTAACGCTCTTTATTGCTCACATTTGTCCATTAAAATCGTCTGAGATCAGCGGCATCCGGATAAAGTTACATTTATCTTGTAATTTCTTATTATTAGTGCATCTTTAAATAATTTGAGGTCAACAAACCCATTCCCTTGACATGCCCTGCGTCATTCGACTTTTGTCACCAATTTTCTCACATATCTTCTGGAATGATGATAAACGCTCTTTATTGATTATATACCCATGTAAGTCATCTTGGGTCGAAGATGCCTATCGCGTGACATTCATCAAGTTGGGTGGTTCATTTGTACCAATTTTCCTACATATACTTTAAACTTATAAAGAACGCTCTTTATTGCTCAAATTTGACCCTTAAAGGCGTCTGAGGTCAACGGCATCTATACCACACTATATGGGTCATCCCCGTGTTTAAACTTACACCGACCAGATTGCAACCATTTTTGGTCTATAATCAATTAGTTAGTTAAATGCGTTGTTATTGCCCCTTTAGGACATCTAATGTCAATGGGACCTATCTAATAATATTTTCCGGGCCAAATTACCCATATATCAAACCTCATTAGTAACTGACCAATGTGGTTGTCTACTTAATGCATGGTTTATTCAGATGTAATTCTATATCTCCTGTGTCGTAGAAAATATCACCGCAAAATACGTAAATCGAAATATATCTCAGGATTTTGAATTTTAAAAGTTGATATTGAGTAAGCGGTTTTAATTATAAGATATAACCCATAATCAGTCTTCGTCATGCAAACATATTCCCAAATTAACAGTATTTATCACAATAAAACCAGGTCCCCCTAATGTCGGTCTGTAACACTGTCAGATATACACTACCGATAATTTAATTGCATATATCTATTAAAATATTCATTCCGCGCAAAAACTATCGACAGTTGGTGAATAATAGTGTCACAGAGATCACACATGACAGGAAAAATATATAAATTTGCATGTTAAATTCACTTAAAAAACACGCTAAACATTAGGGGGACACACAAAAAGTCGCCCTAATGTAAAAGTCGCCCTAATGTGGGTTATTTACACACAAATGTCTCCCTAATGTGGCTTCCGCGAACATATATATATATATATATATATATATATATATATATATATATATTGCATTTCTCATAAGTTGTGTCCATTATTACGATGCTCATAATGTAGGGGCTGAAACAAGTGGTGGTAGTGGGCGTTTGGATTATTCTGAATTGGCAAGCTTTTGATACTTCAACATATGCTCGCACATATACGCACAGTACGCACATTATCAACATATAATGTGAAATAGGTACATCATGTGATTATTTGATTCTGAAATTATCCGTTATTTTGTTTTATGGCGCATGCCAGAGTGAAAACAAATGTTAAAGAGCGTGCTGTGTACATCTAAAAAGTTTACTTGTGACATTGCCCTCACATAATCTGCTTAGAAATTATGAGTCGATAATGTGACTAAAACTCTCTCATTTTCATAATCGACCTAAAGTGAGGAGATTCTAAGCAGATTATACACCTAAAACAAGTTATATTATAAGCAGATTATTGCGGGTTTTTGGGAGCACAGGTTGGTACTTGGACATATTATTATTATTAGTATTAGTGTTGGTACCGGTATGTGTATAGGTGTATTTTGATAATAATTTCCAACACCTTACTCACATTTAGAATAAACACAGTACTATGTTATGCACCCAATTGAATATGAATTTGGGACAGAGAAAAATATAGTATACCAGTACACGCAGTACGACTCTAAAGTCACTCCCAGATAACAACAATAATTACGTTACATGTACAATGATAAGATAATACACCAATATAACACCGCCTAGCCATACATCCTGATCTACTGGGCGTTATATTGATATACCGATTATAATCGGTAATAATTTAAATACCGAAAATGTTACTGTTGTTTTGTTAGAAACATGCCGTTCATGTCGATAACAGTTTTATGTTGTTGTTGTGATTTCTTTAACCAGTGGAAAAAACACATACCAAGTTATCCATTAAAACGCAACCCTATAATGCATATTACATTAGGACCAAGCATGTGGCTCTCTCGGCTGCATTTTAAGATTAGTAGGAGTAGGAGTAGGAGTCCTGGGGGTACTAGGGAGGCCGTATCACGTGAGGCATGTCCATGTTAGATCATGTCCTCTTTGGTCCTACATCTCTTCAAGACGGGTGGCTCTCTTCTGATCGAATGTTCAAGAATAATTCAAGCTAACGCTCTTGTGTAAAAACACCAGTGTTGGTTACTCCTCACAATACATTGAACGGTAACAGAGCTGTGTTGAGACTCGAGATATAGCTGATTCTTCTGAGTCAGATATATTGACTGAGTTAGCACAACAGTGAGTTACAGAATTCCGTAGATTTACGAAGGCAGTTGACGGTAAAATAAAATTCAGTTGACCAGTTAACTTCTGACCTTCAATCGGTGCGAACATCCACCGACATTGAAGGTTGGGTATATGAAGATGGATTTAAGTACATATGTTCCAAACCCATTGTGGGTATGGCCATGGACAGGAACATTGTAAAAGTAAAGAAACCATATGTGCCCGATGCTCTATTTCTGGTCATGATCATAAGAATTGTACGAATTTTAAGAAATATTCAAACTGTCTAGCTGCACATGCTGCAATCGATCGTTCATGTCCCATTTAGGACTATGAATACAGGATTCAACGATGTAAAGCTGAGAATCACCTGTCACATATAGCTGCAAAGAAAGTGTTTGGCCCCAGACCATCCATTCCACATGTCACATACTCAGCACTCGTGTCTACCAAAAGTTTGTTAATGCCATCACTCAGCCAAACCAAAGTCGTCAGTATATCACTACCTGTAGCAACACAAGTTGAGGAGACTGATAATATGAATCGTGTGTGACCACACATGCTGTGCCTCAAATTTGACTTTTTTCGGCGACATAACGGTAAGAATAATTTACGAAACATCATGCAGTGGTCATGGCGTAGACGTGACAACTTGACAAGACGTGCGGTGGATTGTGCAATCTTGCTATGATTCTGGCCCACAAATCCAACATGACGTCAGAAATCGTGTCATGACTTCTTCGTTTTTCGTTTTCATTAAAGCCACATGGCAGTTTGCGCTTTAAAATACACATAATATTATTCGCTTTTGAATTTTTCTCGGTATCCAAATAGGTCGATAAATATCTGAATTTCCTTTCTGCGATCATTATGTAACCCAAAAAGACGCACTGAAGTAATGAAAAATACAACTTTGAATACGGTGATTGGGTCCCAAACACAACACAGCCATTTGCACGACATGGAACAGAAAAGAGCATTCCGTGGTAGTCTATTCCTTATATGGTAGCAATAAAGAGAGTTTATCTGACTTCTGGCGAAAAGCTGAAAACGGCTGAAAAATGGCTGTGACTGTGCCAAGTGTTTTTCAGAGAACATGAAGCCGGTATATAAAGAGTTCGTTTATTTATCGACCTATCGTATCCGTCGTTGGCCTAAATCACATGGGAATTCTTCGTAAGTTGTGAAGTAGCTACTTTCATTTTCATCGCGATGCTCCATTCCCGATTCCGCGTTTTGGCAATATCCACACTGTTGCTAATCGGAAATCACGTGACAATTTCTCCAAAATCCATACCCGCAATCTTTGAAAAATCACTGATGGATATAGAAGAAATATACGACGTCATGCACCTGCGCCTAAGGTATAAACAACCACGCGGCGCGCTGGTGGTTGCTAATATGAATCGTATACGTGACACGTAGTGGAGCAACCACACAAGATGTGCCTCAAATTCTTCGTAAGTTGTGAAGTAGTTACTTTCATTTTTATTGCGATGCTTCATTTCCAATTCCACGTTTTTTGCAATCTCCACACGGTTGCTAACCGGAAGTCACGTGACAATTTCTCCAAAATCTATACCCGCGATCTTGAAAAATCACTGATGGATATAGAACAAATTATATGACGTCATTCGCCTGCCTTAGGTATAAGCACCCTTGGTGGTTGCTATTATTCCTGATCCAAAACCTGTAGCCCAGGTTATGGATACAGCTTCTGTCGTTGAGACATTTCCTCCAAAACATACTATGCAACTTGATCATACTGTTCCAAAAGAGAAATCGCATGTTGCTTCGAAACAAATATCACCAAACTCATACGTTTCGACTCTCAAAAAGAGAGGTCCATCTTTGAGCTTTCAAAATTTGTCCGCATGATTGATGAGAAACGGTTAACTCTCAAAGACAAGAAACAGTATTTGTGGACCAAGGCTGTCGGTTGGGTGAAGGATGACAATCTCACCCACCCGACCATCAGTTTGCATACGTGATGGTCAGCTGGGATTTGTTATGGACATAGAGCCCAGATAGAGCCCAACTTTCCGTTGAAAAACAGACACAACATGAACATATTCAATTATTAAACACTGTTTATGAGCGATTGGTTTCTATATGAAAATAATTATGCAATGTCTTTAATAGAATAATTGATTAAGCGTCCTCTGTGTTCTCCATATATGACATCGTGGACAGAAAACACTGAACCAGTAAAAAGATATTTTTTGCAGAAGTTATAAATTAAATGAAATGTTAAATGTGTTTCATATCATAACATTATTGGAAGTGGTTTCATAATCTGAAACTGCTAGATGGGTTTTTAATGTGTGTGTCACATCAATCGCAATTACAAAAATGTCAAGAAGAAATCTCACACAAATTTCGGAAAACATACTTTGAAATATCGGGAATTTTAGATAAATCGTTTATCTTGTCCTTAAGTGTCAACCGAAAGTAAGTTTGTCGTAATGATGAGTATTAGAACGCAGAAAGACGTAAATCTGCTCATTGCTGGGCTTGATCCAATGGAGAGGATAAAAGTGTAATGTTTAGTAATGGTTAGAGCACGAGAATTGTTCTTTACAAGAATCGATCGAGTCGAAGACGAGATTTATTCTGGTAAAGAACTATTCACGTGCTCTGACCGAATTAGAGCACAATTGATCCCACACAATGCCATCAACTGCAAATGTGCCGTTGAGCGTGTTTTGACCACAGCGCATAATCCGCGATTGGACAAATAGGCGGTTAGCCACGCCCAACAACGTGATTAACATAAACTGATCGCCGTTGAATGTGAATAGATATGTCCGAAACAACACGGACTGGTCCCACTTTAAATCGCCCGTGCGATTTGTCTGTTATGAGTTGCGTGTGCCTAATTACAAAGGGATAATCACTGAATTATTCCTTCGCCAGCCTTGGGATTGATGTGCTTTACCAAAACTCAGGGAACGATGGCAACAATGGGATTTTGCTCTAAAACACATTAGAGAACTGTATTCAAGTGCCAATAGAAACAAACATTATCGCATAAAATGTGCATACAATAATTCAGACTTGAAGTTTATTGGTCGCTTTTAACATTTTGTTCACTAAATACTCGTGCTGCGACAATAAAGTTGAACTTAATATCTGAACATTCCCACTTAACACCTTGTGCGCTTTTTGGTACACCCCGTTGTGTTCTTGGTGCAATCTAGTATATTGCAAACAGACGAATTTCTATCGCATTAGCTGATAATAATACCACTTTTGTTTGTGTTTGGGTGTGTAATAAATAGAGATCACACTGTTTTGATTTTCGTTTAGAGATTACCGCACTCGAGCGGATTGTGGAATGATAACCCTTGACACTCTCGTAATAACTAACAAAAACAACAACATAATATAATATACTCCATATAATTATGTATTATCGGTCGATTGTCTGTCGACTATTTATATTTCTCGAACATCGCTCTAGATGAAAAATAAACCATTCTGGTGTGTACTTTTATAACTGAATGGGTGAATCTATTTAGTAAAAAACGCATATTTTCTCACACTTTTCTTCCGTCCACCAGCAGCTATACACACCCACCAACAAATCCAACGCCTATCTTGCCAACCGCACTCGAAGGTACATATACGCCACCGAGGAGCTAATATGTGATTATCCGATACCGGTTTCAACAACCAGCGATTATGAACATCAACGTTAGATTGAGATATATCTGGTCCGCCTTGTGACACCGCTAACCCGCTGGTGTTAGTCAGGACGGTTACGAACAAACACAAAACAGCAAAGACACGCATCGTGGAAGGATCACACAGTTTCATTTGAAGAATATTACAATCGTACCGCTCGCTCGAAAAATAACAAGGAATCACACGATGTTATATAGGGGCGAAAGATGTATACGTGTGCATGACGCTAGTATACATTTTAAAAAGACGTTTACAGTCGTGATGATTGTGGAAATTATAATATGCCAAGTCTTGTTTGTTGTACAATGGCCTCCTCTCATCTATATAGTCTCACCTCCTGTGAACTGGTCCTGCACAGCAAGGTAGCAGTGGTATGTAAACGCGTTCGCATGTGACCCAAATCACACCGGGAGCTTTTAAAAGATATCACGAATTGTCATCAGCGAACATATGTCAGTATATAAAACATAATGGGTGAGTTATACCTATAGGGTATTTCTTATTATTACCACAGATGACCAACTATATATCTTACAAAGAGATAAGTCGTATAAGTCGGATAAAATGAGACTGTTATCCATATTTTCTCTATCGGACGAATAAACCGAAAAACTTGTATGTTTCACATTCATCGTCCATCGATTGTCCACTAATTGTACTCCTCAATAGATACTGAATCGAATTTATTAATCTTTTGATGGGCAACGACCCACTGGATCAGAATATCGACGGCGATAGATTTGCAATGGTAACGTTCGCAAGGGACCCGCGCTTCCAAATGATACTGTCTGCAGGTGCATGGTAAGGGTATTGTCTGACGGTGGTCTGCTATCAATGTAATGGGCTTTACTAGAGTAATAGCGATCACGTTTACAAATCATGTCGCGTCAGGATAATCTTTTAGCATATTAAACATTTCGTATTGTTTCACAGCCGACAGTCGAACGATAGGATATTTGGGGAAAAATATGAAACACACAAATAGGCGACAAAATGAGACAAATTAAAGACGTGTTTGCTTTACAAAATATTATATTAGTATATTGTTGATATTTCTTGGGAATAACCTGATAGTTTCGATTGATTTGTTCCCATTTTCTAGCTGATTCTTGTCAAAGTACTTGTTTTTAGATCTGTTGATCGTCTTTTTTGTATATAGATATGGCATCTCAAGAATACCTGCCTTTGGAACGGCCGATAGTTCTAAGACCCCTACCAAATCCCGCGCTTCCAAATTTCAATGATAGTGTCAAGTAAACAGTTGTTTAAATATTATTGGAAAAGGGGCTGCATTAAGTTGTTATAACTTGTGTCCCAATCCCTTGTAACTTTTGTTGCAATAAATGTGTTTAAACCAATACTATAGTCATAACAGAAAATTTCCACTAGACGTAAGACCCCTGCAGTCGTTACCATTTCATAGATTGCCACCACTGCTATCAGGATCCATAAACACTGCGAGCATGACCATTCAACAGTTTCTTTGATTAAAAAAATAGAGCAGTTAAATAATAACGTATTACTCGCCGTTCAGAATACGAGAGCCATTCGACGTCTATTTTAATATATTATTTTTTGTCAAAGATAATCAGTATTTTCTTGTTAAAAATGGGATATGACTTCATAAATTGTGGATTGTGAATGTTATGTATAAATGGATATTAACACAAAATAAGTATATCCTGCATAGGTTCTGTTGCAGTTCACTCGGCCGCTAACATGCATGTGCTAAGATCTCGATAGTTTGTCCTCGTCGCGTGTTTCTTCCATCTTGTGTGACTTTTTCTTACATTTTGCCACCCAAACTTTTCCCTGCGAATAGGACCTTAACCACTGCTACCTCGTCGTGCAGGACCGGTTCACAGAGAGTGAGTCTATATAGTCAAGATTGTGTTTCGTAGACTGATAACATATCTGTACTTTGAAGCGGAAAAATTTGAGCTTTCAAAATATTCATAGAAAGACATGATTACTGTACGAACAATAAATATGCGCTCATTTATACATCACGATTTTCTACTAAAGAGCTTAATGCAATTAATGGAAAAGTTGTCGCTAATGGGCATATATTAGAAAGCGCAGACCGTGCACGAGTAAGTACTCGTGTCTTTGTAGTTTCGTGCAGTTCATTGATGCAACTTCAAGATTAACATCATATAACAGCTGTATGTACGTTTTATGATTGCAAACAATTCATAATGGGACTGAATCCTTATCCCCAAGTAAGGGCGATAATTACCGAGCACTAAAGTATTCGGACACGGACAATTTAGGACGTTGCTTGAAGAATCCCTTATCACCACGTCTGGCACCACTGTCATAGTTGAATCTGACAATAGAATAGCAAATCCACGTTTTGTTTATTTTAAAGGCAGGGCGGCGTTCGTTGCAGAACTATTCATATTTGATCAAATCGCCATCAACAGAAGGAATTTAAAAATATATATAGTTTTGGTCATATGCCAAACATAATCAGCACGTAAATAGTATATTGTCGTCAAGACGCACGGTGGTGTACGTACAGAAGAGAGTACTCGACGTGTTACAGAAGTTCAGCTTCTGTTTAGATAACACTGCGCAATTATATTGGTTAACCACACATAAATTATACAAACGCTCTTTATTATTTCCATATCAGGAAAACGATAACAAATAACGCTCTTTATGTTTACCATATCCGAATCTAAACAAAAGCCAGATTCTGAAACTTGTTTTGCTTTTGTTTACATAACAGAGGAAAAAACATTGACAATAACATACCGTTATGCCATATTTCTGATTGGTATAAGAACAAGTTTGCCTATAAATTACTATTCTTTCTGTTTTTATGGCGGTTTTGACAATTTTTAGCAGCATACCCACCGCCAACACCGCCCGTATCTTTAATCAAATTTACATGGCGAATCCCCTTATATACAAACGTATTGCAATATTTTGACCGTGACTCAACTGTACGCACTTAAGATTGTGTGTTGTGCAACAACTTACACCAGTCAAGTTGACGCATAAACATATAGTAAACACATAGTTATGTCATTTTCGATGGCATTTACTGTTCGCTGCGGAGATCCGTTCATAGATAAGTGTGACTCGACTCAGTTAACTGATAAAAGACTCTCACGATGTGTTTATGATTATTCGCATGGAAACATTTACTTGCATTCAACCAAGGGTGCTTATACATAAGGCAGGTGAATGACGTCATATATTGTTTCTATATCCATCAGTGATTTTTTAGATCGCGGGTATGGATTTTGGAGAAATTATCATGTGACTTCCGGTTAGCAATAGTGTAGAGTCTGCAACAACAAAAAACGCGGAATTGGGAATGAAGCATCGCGATAGAAATGAAAGTAATTAATTCACAACTTACGAAGTAAAGAATTCACGTGTGATTTAGGTCTATTAATTTCAATTAGACCAATTGTTTTGGTTAGCTTAATGAAAACGAAAAATAAAGACGCCATGACACGGTTTCTGACGTCATTTTGGATTTTTGGGCCAGAATCTAGACAATGCTGCACAATCCACGACACATCTTGTCAAGTTGGCATGTCATCTCCGTCGTGATCACTGCGTGATGTTACACAAATTATTCTTAGCGCTATGTCGCCGATAAAAGGCAAACCTGAGGCACAGCATATGTGGTTGCTCTACTACGTGTCACGTACGATTCATATTACAATTGGTAACCCCATGCTTCAGCAATCTTGATCATTTGAGTTGTGCCTCGTTTATCAAGTTCAAGAGGTACAACTATATACATGTACAGTAACTATAATAGTCGAATCGACTATGTGTCAGATCGGACCAAGAGGCGATTATATATTAGTATTCGTTCTAACTTGTATTTAAAACATAGTTTAGTCTTCATGTACATTCATTATAACGAGATCGGGGAGCAATCCAATTGCAAACATGTATGTCCCGTTCCTTAATACAATGGTATACATATAGAATACACCCATAGTAGCCGAGAATAACAAATTTTCACCACGAGTGGTATTGTGGTTTTAAC
The DNA here is from genome assembly GCA_032622095.1 of Siphonodentalium dalli. Classification (NCBI taxonomy): domain Eukaryota; kingdom Metazoa; phylum Mollusca; class Scaphopoda; order Gadilida; family Siphonodentaliidae; genus Siphonodentalium; species Siphonodentalium dalli. The sequence continues at coordinate 134,182,379 of CP136067.1, read as the reverse complement.
CACGAGCCTTTGACGAGTGGTTAAAACCACAATTCAACGAGTGGTGAATATTTTTAATTCTCGGCTACTATGGGTGTATTTTGTTTATACCATAATTATTATTCTTCGGTCCTTCGTAAATGTATTGCTACTCTGTTGGTGACTGTTAACATGTATGTGCACCGAGTGACCCAAATATGTTAAGCTGTCATGAATGTGGGTCACGCGTAGTGATACATATTTCTAGGAAATTCGGTGATCCGCCACTTTCTTGGGCATCAGTCAGCTGATGTGAACACACATTCAGATTTCCCACATTGCAGATACCATTAACAATCTATACGCTGTTGTCAAAATGTAAGCCGTCGTTCGCATTAAACACGGAAAGCAGACGAACACGTGCGTTTGTTTTGTTTACATTTTCAACAGCTATCGCCGACCTGTATAAAACGTGTACTTTGTCGGTGTATGCACCTAGCATAAAACATCTTTAAACTAACTTTAATGTGTCATTTTTTGACAAGTAAACCCAGTAAATGGAATTGGATAGTATATATCTCTGTGTTTAGACCACTTATCGCATTTCAGTGTGTTTTGAGTCGGAAAAATTGTGTATTTACTTCGCGAAGCGGGCGTGACGAAAAATTGTGCTCAATTTCGACAGCGAGGTCACCAGAGGTCAAATGACGGGTCGTCCTACTATGGGTATAAACTTTTAACACATAAAGTGCCGTTGAAACATTTACACAACAGTAGAAATGTATACCAATAGTAGGAATCGTTATACCCACAGTAGGGTGTAAAGATGAAATTTACAAAACAGGTGTTATACACACAGTAGCATAGCCAATGATGGTATAAATGAATACTAACAAGATGGCAGAAATATATACAAGATGAAGTTTAATTTGGCAAAAGTTGTTGTAAGAATGTGTGGTGGATCTTTTTGTTGGTGAATTGCTTTACACTCAATCATAATTTTAGCAATAAAGAGTGGAAACGTATGTACAGAGCTATGTACACAATATTCAGTATGACCATTGAGTTTTGCGGTGGTGGTCTCTAAATGGCACTCATCGTCGTCTTTGTCGCCATCACCGTCGTCATCATCATCACATTCATCATCATCATCACTATCGTCATCATCATCGTCGTCGTCAACACCACCACCACCACTATCATCATCGTCGTCATAATAATAATAATCATCATTACGACCATCATCATCAACGCCGTCATCGCCATGTATCAACATCATCATCTCATACATATAGTCATTATCGTCGTCATCATCAACATCATCATATCATCATCATCAACGTCGTCATCAACATCATAATCATCCTCGTCATCGCCATAGTCATCGTCATAGACTCGTCACCCCGTTGCGATCAACGTTATCGCGGTTGCATGCCATTGTCATCATGATCATCTCCATTATCGTCGTCATCATCTCCGTCACAGTCGTTGTCTTTGCCATTCACTATGCTTGTCGTTTAGTTTAATCAATCCTAATTTCGTGATTATGGCAAGATGTTTCAATGTGATTCTGTCTTCACTTTGAAGCAATACTATGATTTTGTCATTACCCGGTTGCTCGTGATATTGTTTTGGTAAGTGTTTACAGCGGATGTCGATCAGAACGGCCCTGTGCCAATGCATTCTCTTATATATGCGAGTCGACCATAGGTCGCCTCGCATATATAAAAGAATGCATTGGATTAACATATTAAAAATGATAAAATTGTCAAAGAATGTAGAAAAATATTATTAAAATTGTTAAAAAATGTAAGAATTTTTTTTTAAATTGTTAAAGAATGTAAGAAAAAATGGTTGGGTACAATTATTAAGTAACCTTACTCACAGGCAGATATAAATTCATATATGCAATCAGACATACCGACATGCGGACAATGTAGGCAGACAAACACAGGCACGCGAACATAACTTTCAACCTGAACATATTTACATAATGCGGATAAAATGCGAAAGGTACACAGGATAAATGCTTACACTCGCATTTGCTAATTTACAGGCGGCAATCAGTTAGATTTTGGAATATTGTTCAAACGTTAGTATTGTGTCGTTTACTGTTCATATACAATTAATGTACCACAACGCATAAGTTCAAAGAATACAAAAGCGCACACAACTGCGACTGGACGCCATATATTGTTACATTCACACCGGTAACATCACATCCGCATGGACGAGTGGTGATGTCTACACCGACAGACTACAATATACAGGGATACAATTTCTACAAAACATAGTATATGTATCAGCGTAATTCGTCTTTCGTCTGTATGCTGGGGTAATATATAACTTAATTGGGAATGAAAACTTATTTCTTTTGCATTTTTGATCAGAACAATGAATTTTGATTTTTCTGTGATGATCAGTTAATAACTGGATTTTCGTTGATACGTTTGGAGATTACTCAGAATGAAGACTTGACAGCATTCTGTGTGATAGCCCTAGTATGTGGGTATGGTGAACAATAAATTATACGAAAAACATAGGGTCTTCATTGACAGAACATAATTCAGACGGCAGTTTTGTAACGTGAATCATAACAAGTTCATCATCGTCAAGCTCATCCACCCAAAGATAGAACAGTAATCCAAATGTGTCAATCGTTTGGTACCACATGTCATTACGACGAGAGCACAATATATGGTGAATACAATAAATCATAGCGTGTGTTACCACGTCGTCATATTCCAAGTGACATAACGCACAAAACGTGAGCTTTCTTGCCTTTATATGTATAGAGATATGATATATTCCTGATTCTCGATATACCATGCACTTGGGTGTAGATGTTTCCATTCGTAGTAAATACGAGCGTCAATCTTGACTTGCTTATTTTGAATCAAGTCAAGTAAGCAAATCGGTGGTCGCAGATTGTCTTACATGTTATTCACCGCCGACTAGTATTTAGGCCAAAACTCAATTGAAGCTGTGTTTCCCTTATCGGACCATGTCCAAACATGTCAACCCTCTTCCATGTTATTAGTTACCCGGTACTCTCTGTTTTAACGAAAATACAGTTATTTGGTTGTGGGCAAGACCTCGTTGAAAATAAAATGGAAAAATACAATACAATGGAAACACGCCCTTAGCCTCAATTGTTTTGGCCCTGTTTAAAGGGGAAACACAGCGTATGTTTATGTTTTGGACTTGCATGTTTTCCTACACATTGCGTTGATATTTATAAACATGTGATTATGAGTGCGATCACAGTGTCAGTTGTGTCTTAGTTGGTTTTCATCACGGTATCGGTCATGTGATCGGTCATGTGATCGGTCCTTTCACACTGTTGATCACATCCAGGACAAACTGTTATTAGCGCCTTCGGGTGTATACTGCCCCATATATTCTAGATAGCTGTGGGCGCTGACATTAACATGGGTGTTTTATTTATAGAATGGGAAATTTTGGGATGATCAAAAGTCGAACTGCGAGCCGGAGGCCGAGTCCAGTAAAAGGTGTAGTTGGGAATTTCAATTTCGTTTATTGTCGTCAATTAACGTTATGTCAATACTGTTAATTTTTGGTTTGTGATAAGCTATGTCAATTACAAATAAAAGAAATGAAAAAGATAATTTGTAAGTCTTATATTTCAACTTTGTATATACTGTTTTCGTTCTCCAGCCCACTGGGGGTTGTGGTCGGAGACGGCGGAGTCGGCCGCCGGTTCGTTAATTGGGTGCCGGTTGTTATTGTTATTTTAACGGAATTCTGAGTTGGTCATCCGCGAAACCAATATATTTTATATTCTATAATTACAATCATGGGTATATACTATATGATCTTGAGCGCGTTACCATTTCTGACTATGGTTTTCTTGTACCACACTGGTATGGGTAATTGTCACCGCATAAACCACAGCGTTGATGCTGTTGATACTTCGATGTAGGTTGGTGTTTTATCTTGGGGTTTGGTTAGATTTGTTTCTGATTTTGTGGCACGTAGTTGGCATCTTGTGAATGTTCAATGTCTTTGGTATGTTTGATAGCAGCTTTCTCGGTTCTCGCTTTATCGAGCAACTGTTGAATGTCATAAGTCTATCTTGTTGTAAATTTGATGAAATGCATGATGCATCCATGGATAATCTGTGCATGTATCACGCATATCTCCGGAAATGTCACACGTTACTTGGCGGTTTGATCACTAGACAAAGCTGCGCATAATAAGTGAGACCAGATGCCATCTTTTACTTCAGTTCACTTTTCGAGAATGTACATGCAGGTATACGCCAGATACATTATATGTTTTGGGGCGTAATTTTGGGAGCGATTAACCCCGTTGTCCACGTTTATATGGCTATTTGTTCAGCATAATAGTTCTGTAATTTGATGTATTCCTCGAAGTATAATGAATTCGATACAGTCACATAGACTGCCACTGTACTGAATTATAAACAACAAATTATCAAATTCAAGTTAGTCATACCAGAGAGTGGTATAATTGTTCTGAACAAGAAGCTCCATGTAAACTAAAAAACGGGGCTAAAATGTTATTTACCATACCTACATGTACTTTTTATCACAAAGTGCATAATTCGGAACCTGAATATTATTCCACATTGTCTTGGTCGGTAAACCTACAGCACTTACAGACGTCATATTTATGGACATTAGTCCTTTCACAAATCAGTGTTTCATAAAATAACGAACGAAAGTCCTGTATATTTACCGTTAATTGATCATATACATTTTAAGTCAGTCCGGAGTAAGTAACTTTACAGAAGAATGCGTTGATCGATATTTTTCCAGCCCTTTGCTCCGAAAAATCACAGAAACTGTAACCCACAATACATGCGCATCGTTTGCGACTTGAAATTGTCGAGTTATATCACAAGTTATGGCCAGATGAGTCCTAACTTTCTAAAAGAAACTAAAAAATGTGCAAAATGTGAACACCATGCATGGCTCTTTATTATTATTGACTATACGACTGATCACATGGTCTGGTGTCCTTGTGGTATGGTAACAATAGTAACATTATCGATGATCACATTGTTTGGTGTATTATGGTATGGAAACAATATTAACACCACCGAATGATCGTATTTCCAGAATATGATGTCGACATTCAGGAAAGGACACTGCAATCAGCCAGAACTGCAAGCGAATTGTGAGTTAACCATCGGATATCCTGAGAGAATCTTGATAGCACCTCTATTAACTCCACAAAATTTCAATGATAAATGAATGTTTTCACCACGCTCCGTATAGAGTGCACGTACACTGTCATATGTTCGCGTGTCGTGTTGGTCGAAATCCTACAATGCATGCACCGGTGATGTCTACCTATTAGCGCCCACAGAATATACGGCATCTGAAACCACACTTAAACCTTGCATTGGGTCCGCAGAAGATCTGGCAAATTCTCCGACATAAAGTCTGTTTATTCATTTGACTGGGCCGGGGTGGTAACAACGGTTTCTTTGGTCCGATAGCATGACATCCCCAGTCTCGCGATGGACCCATTGAGAAAACCAGCACTATCAGAACAAATGTAATCCGTGGTCCAAACATGGCTATTTGAGGCAAGTAACTATAGTTCAGTTTAACTAATGGAAAATAACTCCTGTAGATGAGATATAATGTAGTCGCTATTACTTCACTTTTTGAAACACGACTTTTTTTCACATGGAATAGTACTAATTCACACCACGAAGATGCGACGTGTTAGTGTGTGGAGTATTTGTTGTGTCTCGTGATATAAGTGCACATAAACCTAGTGATCACTTCCTATCCAGTCTATAGTCAAGCACAATTCCTAGAAGTCGGTGTGACGCAGCTTCGCGGCGCAACTATATCGCTTTTTAAATGTTAGCCGCCGTGTAAGATGAAATTTGGTTGATTAATCTGGCGTTAACACTTCGAGTGCTCCAATTAAGCTCAGCAAAATCTTTACTTTTACTTGCATGTTATGTATTCAGTTTAGTTCAATCTTGTATATCTATCTAAATAAACCTTCGAAGCGGGAGTCGACACAAATCTTACTAAGTACACTGTTACGGGTTTCGTGCTGCGTTAGCCCAGAACCCAGACCAACTCTACTAGCGCCGACAGAGTACCCGACATTTGAAACTACACATCAAACCTTCCTTTGGTTTGCAGTATCTATAGCAAATCCTTCGACATAAATTCGCTTTACCTCCCGGCCTGTCGTGCCCCTGTGGTGGTAAAGGTGGTCCGATAGGTGGTAACTCTCGTCCCATACCATGACAGCCGCGGTCGCGTGATGAATAGAGTGAGAACACCAGTACAATCAAGGCAAACATTATCCGTGATTCAAACATGACGTTGAAGCTGAATGAAACTGCTGGCTGTTTTGACCATTACATTTACAGTGTCGGTGTGTCGTATAACACTGTAATTTATATGGACGAGAGATGGACACTTGAAGTGATAATACTATTTGACTCAGTTTGAAGATGCGACAAACGAACGACATAAAAGCGAAAATGATTCAGTGTTTATTTCCGGTCTACTTTCAAGTCAAGTACACTTGTACAGGGTCCATGTGGTCCACACGAGTAGATCAATTATGGACGTCGACGTGTCAAAACTATATATTAGGTTATATTGAGACGAAGTTAACCAATCCAGAAACGAATATCATCTTAAAGGTGCCCTGTCCTATTTGACACCATAACAACAACATGTTTACGTTTTATATACGAGCAAATAATAAACTTTACAAAGGAAAATATTTGTATGGACGTTCGATCTTAAGCCGTACATTTATCTGACGGCGATCAGCTGTATTGCAGTGTGTATAGGTCAAGTGAACTCTCTGACCGCGCGAGGAGTGCGGGCAGTCTAGCTTGAGTAGTCGTCTTCGTGGAGGCGTGACCGAAACTTCTATTCATTTAGCGTTTGCTGTTACAGCCGGTCATGTCTTGGTTTTTTATCACCCTCGCACCCCTTAGTCCATGTACTCGATGGACATTCCTCCCTGCCAATGACTGATGGGTATGCTTTTTGTTTGGCTTTGCCATTTCGGACCTATGTGGCGTGGTACACCCACGGCAGCGGTGACAAGTTTAGAGTAGAGCCACTAGCCCGTATTTGTTTATCATATAAAGTGGTATTTACTATGGTCGGTAGTTCTCATTAAATAATTGCCATATCGCACATATGTCTCAGTTGTACATTTTTATCCATTAATGGTAATAGGGCAGCTTCAAATGGCTGAGGGATAAGACATAAAATTAGATCTCACCAGGATGTCATTAATAGTAGGCTGTGATAGCCAGATATCTTTGACCGTATTTCAAAAACCCAAATACGCCCATATTGGCATGATTGGAGTTCGAATTACGCTCTGTATGAACGTAATTGGGCACGAAGAAATCGACTTTCAAAAGAGGAAGTTATAAAAAGTTTTAAACTTTGGTCAACCTAACACAAAATCCAATGGTCATCTCTTATATATAGCGTGCATGTGCTTCAATTGCATAACTATGGTAGATACTAAAAGCGTTCTCCCTAATGGAAATTATGTAGTATTAAGGCCGTGGTTGTGAATGAAAGCATTTCTTCGAGAATATTCGAAATCTTTTAATATTTTTTTCCATTGAAATAATGCCACTCAATTTCATCACCTCCATGCGTGGATAGATAAACTTCCAGAACATTCCATATATAAAATGCGAAAAGGATGAGCCATCTTTTTATTGGAAGACCTATAAGATAAAGGCAACATATAAAAGGAGGAGTTTAAGTGATAGAATCACTTACAAAACTATAGCGAAGGGGCGTAATATAATCACTGAGGAGTCCAGGGGGGGGGGGGTCGCGCACAAAAATTCCGTACACAGGGCGGGGGTGGGTGGGTCATTTGGACCCGGAAAAAATGTGTAAATGACCAAAAATGCAATTTTTTTCCTCCACTTAAAATCACTCAGTTTCTGTGCTCATGTAATCTTAATATCAACCATATGACCCACTAGGCTATTTAAAACATACTAATCAGTACTAACTACCATTTAGGGGTGTATGTATGCTGATGTATGTAAAAATTAATGTACCAGATTTCGACGGAAGAAAGATATATTAATTATATATATAAACTAATCATTATAACAAACATTAAAACTCAAGAACAAACATTTATAATATGCAAATCCAAGATAACCTATCAATTGGATGTCAAAGTGTATGTTATAGCTATGTATATACACATGTGTATCCCTTTAAGGGTATGAACAAAATATAAAGCTGAGTTTATATTGATGAATTCTGTGATGAAATTTGCAATTACTTTTGACAAATTTGTTTACCGTTATAACATAATGATATGCTCAGACACGATCAGTCGACAATGCTAACATATAAGCATAATTATGAAATGATTACCATCTTCTGTTATTAATCCACATAATGCATATTATTTGTTATCAAGATAAACTTGATGATATAAACAAAAATAACAATTCCATCATATTCCACTGGTTTAAAACTATAAAACAAAATAACTCATACAAACAGTTCATACTATTTGGATAATAATATGAAAGCTTAGCCTATTGTGATATTAATTCAACCACAGTTATTATTCACAAGTCTAAGCAGTTACGTACTGTACAGATACATGTAGTACGGTAGTATATCTGGAGTTCCAGTTATTTGACTGCCAATACATATGGTATTGTAATTATTAGTTGCTTGTTCATTATTAGTTGCTTTGATATTCAATTTAGGATATAGCAGTATAGAGCAATGTAACTATAAAAAGTAGCTTTTGGTATTAAAGTCTCAACCTATTCCATATGCAACATAAAGCTAGAATATAAACATGACTAATGTGAACTTTGTTCTTGAAACTAATTATAAGTCATACTAACCTGGATCAAACTACACAGGTAAGCTATGCAACTCTCTTCGTGCAAACTTTCTCAGAGTCACATATCTTAACTGGACAGTCTGATCCAGGATGCTTGTTCTTATACTTGGGTTTCCATGTGATACGTCCAGTAACCGCATTGCACAGGGGGCACCTATACGGACTGTTTGTACAAGGTGACCGTGGCTTGGATATCTCCGCTGGCTTTAAACTAAACTTGTAAAAAAAATTACAGTTTGATACAGGAATGAATGTTGTGTGAGTGGTCTTTTTCAGCTCAATCGAACACCCTCTGATAATAAGTTAATAATACTACCAATATGTCAATCTGCACACCAACATGACAAACATACATGTATTTAGACTGTGAGCTGGTGTGAGAGTGACTTTCCTTGGGTCCCATCATACCCATGCGCAGATATATATCACACAAATAGGGGAGGTGGAATTTGTTCTACCCCTATTACTACAGTATTACTATTGGGCCTTGTTTCTAAAACATCTTATACTATTGTTATATAAAATAATATGGAGTTATTGAGGATATCAGGACATGTATTATCTCATAATTATTATGTTTTATGGCATTATGCCCAATGTGTTTAAGTGCATGCATTCAGCATTTCCACATTTTATACTAATATAATTATCTCCATTTAGAGGTTTATTAAAATGCTGGAATAGTATTAAATAATAAGAAACGGAAAACTTCTTTGCTAGGCTATGATTTGGTTTATATTTTATGTTTTTTTGTGAGATTTTGGGGATGGGTCCCAAAAATTGGGCGGAAAAGAAATAAATTGCAGGTAGAGGGGTGGTGGGTCACCGAGAGTGGCACAAACATTTTTTTCGCCCTATATACGTAAATTCTTTCCGCGACCCCCCCCCCCCCCTGAGGAGTCAGGCACACATAGGGCAGGCACACAACCATGGGACGGGGCGTGATACCACTTGGGGCCACAGTTACCATCATGCTGCTCATGTGTCCTCCAATGGAAAGTTCCCTGTTTCTACAAAGGTCGACAAATTAGATGTAATATCATGTTTCTCTAAAATGGCAATTAGTTCGGAAATGAAGGAGGAATTAATGGCTGTGCACCCATTCATATGCCTCTGCAAATAAAACTAAATTTCGAAATTATTTTCCAAATTTTGTAAAACCGCTCCTTGCCACTGCTCTCCGCACTAAATTAATGACAAGTGAACGAAGAATCAGGTATCTGCACAAAATTGTGTCACTGTTCCATTAAATTTCTCCCTATTTTCATATGCTTTGCAGATTCCCTCTTCTTTCTCTTGTCATCCATACATTTGTTATATGACTAATTGGTCAGGCCATTTTTCTTTCAGCTCATCCTAAATTGACATATCAAAAAGCTTTTGAGTCGTTAGCCAGCATTTCCTTATGACTTTTTAGAGCATTGAAGAAACAGTTGAATTATTAATTTTCTCTGTACCAAGAAGTTCATCTGATTTTAAAACAGAAGTGAACGTGAAAGTATCGTTAAATAATTGGAATTTGTTCTGATAGAATATTATAGTTCTGCGAAAATAGCGCGACCTTCACCTCCGCATTTTTGTTTTACCTTCACTTTAAAAATTAACTGACAGTCGCAGCCAACCTTTTGTTTCTGGAAATAGTTTGATGAATAAAGTTGAAAAATTGGGCACAACACATCGGATGAAATAAAAAAAAAAGGTATGGAAGCCTTCGGAATGACTTGTGGAACATATATGAGCATTTATAGGTTATGTCATCGCGTTTAAGTACACGTTCGCGACAAATTATTGCTCGAAAATATTGATTTTATAACTAGATCAAAGGCCAGGGAGATAGACGACCCTACTTCTTCGGTAGATTTCGATAGTTTCCGATACGATGTCTCGACTTCCCTTCGTTCAATTTCGCCGAGTTAGATGTCAAATGAAAGGGAATTTTATTGCCAATAAGATACACTGGAGAATATTTTGGCTGCACTTATCCATTTCTAGAATGTATTAGGGTTTTGATAGTTGGTATGGTTATTTCTCATTTCGGAGGAAACTTTGCTGGTTATTGTGGCTCTCCGTTGTTTCAGTGATCCAAACGTTGGCATATGTTTTGCCATATTTCCGCCTGTGTTTGTGAACTTTAGTAGATGGGCCATGGCCTTAACCATCGAACACGATGCAACTTTGTTCGGACATACTTCAGATATTGAGTGCCTACTTCCTTGTATGTTGAGTTTTTGACCCACTTCATTCTATGGAGAAGAGCTTCGCCATCAAGTACTGTCTCAGTTCCTTTCTGTGAATATTCGCCTTCTTGAAAGAAACTAGTAAGTGCTTTTGCCAGTTTGTGTTTTCACCTGTTTTACGTGTGATTCTGCTGCGTCATCGTGTTCCCTTAATGGATTCATTGTCTGCAGAACTGACGTACTTCTCGACTGGGACAACTTCAGCTTTCAGCTTATTGAAAAGCGCAATCAAGGCCCTCGCCACTGCCTTTCCAGATATAACATGGGTCACTGTATTCGGACCATACACGTTCTCCAAAGTTTCTTCGAACCCCGACCCCTTCGTCGTCGAGCCGTTACTCCACATGAAGCTCATTACAGTATAAAATCATCCAAGCGTACGCACTCTGTCCATTGAGGTTATTATGTTTGCAGCCTTGAACCGCAAAAGCTGGTCTAAAGGGAGACATGGAGTTTGGATGTTCAATCTACTTGCCCATTTCCTCCACATACATGGTGTAGAGTAAATGCAGTCGTAATTTGACGGATTCAGATCGATGATGGGACGGAACAGAACATCTGATTTCTCAGCTGTCAGAATGCGTGAAACCTGACCAGTTCGCTCCAGGTGTGTCACTCTTACTGAACAAGCATGCTGAGTGCCACATAAGACCTGTGCTGAGAACATGTGGGAGGATATACGGTGTGGCCAAAGGAAGAAGAGTTATCAGTTTGATATTGGAAATTCCTTTGCTAATAACATCAACATATTGAAGAATGGACACTCTTTGTCAATCACGAGCTCATCAACCCTCAATCGCGTTTGTCTTATGATCACACTTCATGTTCAGTGGCGATTTATTCATGGGTGTAGAAATTGTAATCATTCCATGGAAGGTCCCTCTGCCATACAAAGTTGCTATGCTGTGGTCGACATTATCGGTCATCAACTGAGTGAAGGCACTAGTTATGTACTCTGCACTCTGTCCTTTGAATATGTCGTGTCATTTCGAGAAATATTTAGTTTTGTTAACGTGCCATGTCTATGAAATAAAACTACATCTGTGTGCCCATCACTGCCTCGATGCTGGAATCTGAACAATAACTACAGCGCCTCACATATACACGAAGAAGCGTAACTCTATTGCCAAAGAAATCATATTGAGTCATCTGAGAATAGCTTATTGTTTCCACCAATGTCACAGAGAAACAGTCACACTGTTGCCACATAGGTATGTCCCGTGCTTATAGAAGCCACACTTCGTTGCATTAATAAGTATTATGCTGGGTTGACTCGGATCAGGTCAACGTTAGAAGCATCACGACGTCAATCATAATAAATAATATGTTGTTAAGAAATACATTGATTTTCCGGCTTGACTAACAGCTACGGCTGTAAAAAAAATCGAATCAGATAAAAAATTATCCTATGAAACTAAATTTGTCGAAGCCATTTTTGGCGATATATTGAATCCAAATGGAAACAAACTGCGCGTCTATATCACTTATAAAACAGCATACAATTTAGCACCGTCTTCGTAAAAATTATGTTGGTTCAACGCCATCACGCGAAGCGATGATTAGATTACGAATAAGTAACCACTCCCTATCAATAGAAAAAGAGGCACTTCAATCAAAAAGCTCCTACTGGAGTGCCCACTTTACACAAACGTCAGACGAAATGTATATACATAGTTGCTGTTTCCATGTTTTAAGCCCCCAAAACAGTTCGAAACAATATTGAAACCCGAGCACAGTGGCGTGACAAATGAATTATGTCAACAATTTCAGAAACTGCCCGCGAATAGTATCCACCCTTGACGGCAAAACACAGTCACCCAATATACATTAAAGGTACGGTTGGCCTTGGCGGTGGGTATCCTGTGAAAATATTTCCACCCGTCAAAAACCGCCACAAACAGAAAGAACAACAAAATGTAGACAGACTTTGTCCGTATACAAATAAGAAATATCGCATAAACAGTATGTTATTGTCATATATTTGACCATTGTTATGTAAACAAAAGCATAAAAAGTTACTTTTCTGGTGTTTGTTTATATTATGATGATAAACATAAAGAGCGTTCTTTGTTGGTGAATTCCTGATATGGAACGTATAAAGAGCGTTTATGCCATTTGTGTGTGATTAGCCAGCAGCATTGTGCTGTCTTCTGTAACACAATCAGGCTCTTGCTTAGGTAAAATATAGTAAATCTTTATGATAACATGCTGTTTACGCGATGGTCATGGTATATATGCGTTTTAATGTTTTTCTTTTTACGGTGATTGGAACAAATATGAATATTTTCGACAACTAAGGCCTCACGTGCCTTTAACTTGAATTCACAACACAAGATATTCCTCTCCGATATGACATCACAAAACTACCATCGGTACATATTTAATACCTAAACATAATTAGATCGTGTCAATGAACCTACGAATGAGAGGTTGTGATTGACAAACGTCTACTTTCAAAATGCATTGTACCCCAATGACCCTGAGGCTGTCTGTGCCACCCAAAATAAAGTGTAGTCAAAATTGTTGGGTTATCCAAAGTTGGGTCAGTGGTAAGATCATATTCCAGAAGTTGGGTTCATTTGTTGGGTTTGATTGTTAGAGTAGATTAGTTTAGTTAGTTGCGCCCCTTGATAATGATTTGTTGGATGTGAGCTCTCTTTGTCATATTTACATCTCTTTATTGGCATCAAACTAAACAAAATACACCGTTCCTTAACATCTTTTATGTCGGAATTATATAGTTATGTATTTGTCTTGTAGGTTTTCAATTTATTCCCGAAAAGGAAGACTGTATATGTTACACATAGTTTGGGACTTTCATATTACAAATACATATTATTTGGTTCGAAGTTTGGTTTAATTCAATATCTCTCTATATTAAGACGTTAAGGTCCGAAATAAATCCAGTGATTGGACTTATTATTGGGAATCTTAATTAATTAACAAAATCTCATCCATTGTGATTAAATATGATTGTATATTGACATAGGTTTTTTCTATCCCCATGTTTAGTTATTCACACACAACGTTTGGTTAATTTAACACAATGTTTGTTACACAGTTGGGTTACCATAACCCAATGGTTGATTACATTTTCTAACCCAACTGGTTTAGCGAACAGCTCTAACCCAACGTTTAGTCGGATTCGGTTGACTAAACGTTAGGTTAGAATCTGTTTTTTTTTTGTGTGTAAATTTTAAACCCAATTGTGTTTAAGTCGGACATTGCAGCCCTTTCATGAAGGCGGGAGCGGCACCGGTGAAGCATTACTTATCATCATTGTGCCAATGCATTGTACATGGATATGCATGAGAGTCTTCCATGGTGTGCCTCGCATATATAATATAATACACTGGCTAACAGGGTTAAGGTAACTGTTGTTAAGTCAATGTATTCTCTAATATATGCGAATATCCGTTATGGCGGTGCAAAACTCGTTTAACATCTCATGTGAAGAACGGCTTAGTGCTGTATCACATCGACCGCATGATAAGCTAAGTTAACGCTGAATATAACCGCATGCCACAGTGAGACCTGGAGGCACCGTGCCATCACATCAATGAATGCACACTGGAATAATTATGGCTGTTTATTCAACTTGCGGTAGATGAGCATTGCCATATTGTTTCGTGCCATTATCCCCTATTGTGTGGACTGCTCACTCGATCCCTGTTGTGAATTGTGTTTGATAGTGGACAGCAAGTGATTTAGATGTACCATGACCGTGATAACTCTTTAGAATGAAGACGGATGATTGTAGCCATATGCGAGATCGGAATATTAGATGCTGTAGGTTTCCCGTGTGAGACTATTTCTCTGAGATAAATGTTAATGCTTTCTGTAGTTTATGGGAGTTTCAAATATATATCGAACCAGTAAAGACGAGTTTGCTCTTACCCTCAACCTGCGCCATTGGTATCCCTATATATACAGTCAACCCTCATCATAATCCCGGTGTATGCAGGTGCAAAGTCACCAAGGAGAGGTCCACACGTCGCTAACCTGTTATTCTGACATTTAAAAAATTTCAAACGACCGGCATACTTTGAGCATGTTCCCATTAAGATAACCCAGTCAGTTTGTGAATTTTGAAAAGTTTACTCTTGCTATTTAATACATGCTCACCCAACCATGTAACCACACAACATACCATGCAACCGCACAACACACCATTGTAGTCACAAGACATGTCGGACACATATAAGAAATTATCTTCCTAAAGTTCCATCATATTCTGACTGCCGGTCAGCCTGAAGTACACTATAATGTGAGTAGGCAAGGTCACGGTATGACGCGAAAGATTTTAATTTGGCAACCAATAAAAGTTGCCAGTGATCATGTTATCCACGTACATTATTTTCATAGTATGTGTCGCCTGCATGATGTAAACTTGATGATCATGGGTAACATTTAAAACACGTTTTTGAAGATTATGGGTAAACAAATGCACACATTACCCCTTGGAATTAAGATAAATAAACAAAACTGCGCTGACAATACATTTGCATATATGAAAGATATGGGCCGATGCACAAACTAATCTGATCCCGGCAAATTTTAAATAAATGCTATTTCTAATTAAGAACCGTTAAACTCAAAAATGGTAGTTTATTATAATTAGCTATCAGAACAATGACAGGCAAAATGCACAAATATTACTTATTCATATTTCTATCGTCTTAGTGTTATGGAAAATATTGTTCCCAGACCACTAACAACGTGTATGAAAACGGCTCAATCACTTTCTAAACATTGTTCTTAATGTACCAAGAGGCATGTTGTGACAATATACCAGTGCATGTAGATAAAGAGGAGAGAAAGTAACTATTATCTACGTGGTGTTCTGCGTTGATACACTCAATTGGTAACCAAGTGAACTCCATTTTACACAGACAATAATACTGCCTAGGATGACACCACTGTGTGAAGGACAACAAACAACATAAAACAACATAAATAGTATTCAACCACGTTATGAATAATCTGGCAGACATAAACACTCAATACTGATTCAACTATTCAGACACTGTGTAGTTTTATGGTGATTTTTCCTCATAAGAATAGTCCTTCAAATGGTTGCCAAAACAAACATTTGCAATGATTTCACGCAGACAGTCGTGATTTCGCACACACACTAGCTGTGTTCACAATCTATATAATTCAGTGTTGCATATATATCCCATCCAACTCTCTATCGACATGCCTAAACATCTGGGATTTTTAAACCACTGTTTTACGTACACATGTAGTCGGAAAATATATCTCGTATTGTGAGGGTAAAGAGTTGCTGTTATAGTACTATAGCACACATGATGAGGATGTATATGTGTACACACGAGAGTCTGTTCGCTCTTTCTACAGGTCCAGGAACCTACGTCATCATTGTGATCTCTAAAGTCGTTTCAGAATTTCGGATATCTGCATGCTATCTGGAATCCATGCAGCGGACGAGCGTTAGGCCCGTACTAAACGACGAATTTTTGTCGACTCGAATCTAATTGTATTAAATCCGTCGGTGATGCGTCTGCGGTCGATTTTGTTACAGACGGACGCATCTTTGTCCCGTCGAATCTAATACATCGATCGATTTATTTAAAGATAACCTCCCTGTTGCCGTCACAAAATGATCACGCGTACGCGCGTAGATATAGAGGCCTACATATATACCGGTATGTTATACACATATACCAAGATACAGTACAAATTATGTATATGAATGTGCGCGATGGCAGCACGAATATATGTGCATGTGTATATGAGGATGTATATAGTACATATAGGTATATAATATACTATATAGGCGCTACAAATAAATGTTATATCGTGCAACCAATTGCCATGTATGTTTATACCATGCATGTAAATACTGGTATATATGGATTTAATATACTACCACCCCAGCCCCTTATAATAAGGAATACCGGTATATGTGAATTATTATAAATCATAGGCTACCATCCTCTACCCCTTATAATAATGGACACGGGTATATATGAATTATTATAAATCATAGGCTACCACCCTCTACCCCTTATAATGAGTAATGCCGGTATATATGAATTATTATAAATCAGAGACTACCACCCTCTACCCCTTACAATAAGGAATACCGGTATATATGAATTATTATAAATCAGAGACTACCACCCCTTATCCCTTACAATAAGGAATACCGGTATATGTGAATTATTATAAATCAGTTGCTACCACCCCTACCCCTTATACTGTATACATATATATGAATTATTATAAATCAGAGACTACCACCCCCTACCCCTTACAATAATGAATACCGGTCTATATGAATTATTATAAATCAGTTGCTATACCACCCCTACCCGTTATACCGGTATATCTGAATTATTATAAATCAGCGATACCATATTCATTACAAGATGTGAGTCAGTGACATGCCCTGTTGGTTGAGAAATCAAACTACCAGAATACCTAAGCAATGCTTAGATATAGCATATATATAATCTCTCTCTTTATAATAAAGAGAGCGTGCAACAAATGACGGCATGTGGGTATTTCCGCAGATAGGGGGAATTCCCTCATTATTATATCATTATCATATCATTATCATATCATTTGCATTCGTACTTCGGCATATTTCGGCTCTTCTCGTCATATGTAGATTCGAGTCGACAAAAATCGTCGTTTGAAACCAAGACGGATTTCAGACACATCACCGACGAAGATTCGTCTGAATTGGACGGAGATTCGTCTGTGGTACGTCTGACACGGATCTAATTGTTTCAAACGTCGCATTTTTGACGCATTTAATACAATTGTGGGTCTGGTATTAGATTCGAGTCGACAAAAATCCGTCGTTTGGAACGGGCCTTAGTTGTTTCATGAATTATTGTACCATTGAACCGCCACACCAATCAACTGTTAGTTACTATCTTGATTAATCAACTTATTATCTTGATTAATACACTTAGCGATCTTAATTAATCAACTAAGCTATTGTGATTAATAAACTTAGCTATCTTAATTAATCAACTAAGCTATTTTGATTAATAAACTTAGCTCTCTTTATTAATCAACTTAGCAATCTGGATGAAATAGATACGATATGTTGTACATGTGATATGTTTAGTCTACTACTTGCAACCTACAGCAACAGCAATATTATCCTTAAAATATGGGGTCACATTAATATGAATTTGAAGTGGACATGGATTGACGGCAATGGTAATTATCAGTTCGTCATATAAAGACATAGTATGTACTTACCTCAGTAAACCAAGCTGACAGACGAGTACCAAAGCACTTTGTTCACTAAAAGATATATTCATTCAATTAATATCATCGAAAATTCCAGTCACGGCTGTTTTACCTGCACATAACGTCCAATTACGCACATACAGTAAACATTTAAGGGTCAGACGCACGTTTTTCCAAAATGTCCTGGTATTTTAAAATGGATTTTCTCAAATCTGTCAGGAATTTATTTGTGAAATTTGGTAAAAGCGATTATTTTGACACAGTATTAAAGAACAATTTACCCATTGGGTATTATGACCTCATTTACTCTATTTTTATGGCACGAACAATATACAAAAATTGACTGTTTTCAGGTACCAGGAACTTTTGTAAAATATATAAGAAGATCATGAAAGGAGACTTGATTATTCTTGATTTGCAAAATTTAATGATTATTTTCATTTAGAAATGCAACTACCCACAAATAATTTTCTACATTTGAGATATTTCATGTCATGCCTGATGGTCAATGGAAATTGGGCTGAGATGAGTTGTGGGTCATGGGTTCATAACCAGGTTAAGCTGACCACCGTATAAATTAATACTGTGGCCTAAATCCAGTTGATTGCTCCCTGCTCGAGTGGACCACACTGCTTATCAACATTTGTTTGCATTGGTCTGGAATAATTGTGACTGCTTTATTCTTCATTGTAATAAATTGGGTATGATGCTATATTATGCAATTCAAAATCTAACTCTTTATTACGCGAAAACCATCTCAAACAGTTATAAAAGTGTACATTGTATGGTCTAATATGACCATACGCTAGCGTAACCAACGAACCACAGCTAAACTACACGCATAAGATAGGGTATATCTGTCTTTTTTATATTATAAAATTAATTCATATATACGTATTCCCATCAAATAAGATTCACTTACTCCTTATATCGTAGTGTGATTACGACGTATAAATTAGGTCAATCATGCATACGGGCATACGAGAAATAACAGAGTCACAATGCAAACAGACTACAAGCTAACCACCTCAGACTTAAAACCTAAAACACTTATAAATGTTTAAGCCGTTCCTTTTATACAAATTATTACAGAATATAAATTCCCAACATCAAACTAAAAGTATTCAAAAGTCAAGACCATTTGTTGTCGAGAGAGGGGTATTTTACTGAAGTTAACCATATCATCATGTTCGTTTCATTCATGAAATTTCATGTCGATTTCAATGTAACTCAACGAAAAACGTTATCATGTAGCTTTCGGTATCGACCGAATCCGCGATAACCTGAATGTATCTTCTGCTTTGTTCATAATTATGTATTCCTTGTCGATTCATGAACATAGAAGGATATCTAAGGATTATCAGATTCACGTAATGTACGTACTATGTAATATTAGGATAATTTAAACGCGATATAATAACTTTTGCATGCATCACGAATTTCGATTACGATTCCGGTATTCTCTCCCGCTCTGCTAGAGTGATTCAGAATTTCCCATTGCACGCGCGAATTATACTTTAGGCCACTCCAATGCAAATATTTGACAGTGCTGTCATTAATGTCATATGATCTCAATTGAATGTAAACCACCGCTACGTATGCACTTCACAGTAACGCCCCTCATTTTGGATCGCCCGCAATTGAAAGACACACACTTCTTTCCGATTACGACATAATGCTTTAATACCACCGATCTACTGTGCGACAAAAGTGGTCGCAAAAATTCAAAACAACAGTGTCGTATTAGATAATAGTTGGTGACGTCACAAAATCAGATATAGTCCATATACGACCAAAGCGTCAGGCTTTGGTTCGTTATTATTTACATGTAAAGATGTAAAAAGAACCACAAACATGACATCTTAGAAGTAAAATGCTGTGGTTGATCCAGGTATATTTGACATCATAAGCATTGTATTATTATGTGCAATTGTCATCAAAACACACCTAGCTAGCATCAACAGATAAATAAGAAACACAACCAAGCGTTCAAGTTTCCAGTGGAGGGAGCAAATGCATGTATCATAAACATGCAGACCCAAATAAGCAATGTTCAGTGTGGAATTTTTTCACAAAACTAATAAACACGCTACATGCACTTAATATATTTATAGCAATGCCTTTGTTAAATGTAAACGAGAATTAAATTAATTGAAAATTGAACGAAATACTTGGTAGTATTTTATATCGTCTATTATCTGTCCTGAATTTTCTGTCCCATAGTGTACATCTACAACCGGGGTTCGGGCTACCTGTATTGCACAAATCAAATGCTCATTAATATTTTTCAGTTTACTGCAGATGTACCGGTCTAGTTATATTTCGTTATCTCAACAATTTTAAAACTTCACACACTGATTTCTCTTTGTTTTAATCATCGAAATTATGTAGTACCATACACGTATCAGCGCGACGACAGGCTCGACAGCTCTGAAATTTATTCCCATGCTTTACAGGTCCACCCTCTGACAAAAACAATTGAAATGACTCAAATCGATCTCAAATTCATAAAGCGTATAAGAAACAAAACACATATTTTCAGTGATACGTGTATATACATGTACTTTGTTTTGAGATGAGCCATGTCGGTTTAATATGCATGGAGGCCGTTTTCACATTTATTTAATAATTTGACTTAAACGCAATTGAATTAGTTGTTCTTAAATTCATTAACATTATGGGGTGAGAAGCAAGTGTGCTAAAGCGCAATTAAAAAACTGTCTTTTTAATTGCACTTAAGCGCATTTGAATTGAGATTAAATGCTATTATTGACCACCATATACAACAACCCATTAATTCTTATATCTTGTTATGGCTTTTGCGCTATATGGTTATTGCCCTAACTGAATTGCGCAATTTGATAGAGATGTAAGCAATTGCACTTAAGTCCAATTATATTACACTTAAGCCGACTTATTAGTAAACAGCCTTCCATAGTTTAACAATGTATTTCACAGTTATCGTAGGTGACAGTCCCAACTCGCGATTGCACTAAAACATTTTGGTGATCCAATTTTGCCTTTCGTCGCATACCATCATGGATTTTCTCCCGCGCAATCATGACAATATTTATTGTGATATCGGTTCACAAAAGTAAAAAAAATCATGCCATCTCGAGCTGTGACCAACCCCCTGTGAGACATAGATTATTAAGGAACATGTATTAACACACACATATATTCTCTGCGTTGTTTGCTCAATAATATTAAGTTACTCGTCAGAACATCATAAAGTTCCAAGGTTTTGAACTGGTGGAATATATCTACGGGCGTATAAGCCATGTGGAATACCGATTCATGACTTGATCTACATGTAGTAATCATAGCTGCTAATGCCTTCCACGTACTTCCATTTAGTGTGGTGACGCGGGGTACCTCGGCGAATGCTATAACAATCTTCCAAAAATGTAGATGGGAATTTATGATGTGAAAACCAACTATCCGCTACATTTGGTCCGTTTTTTAATGTTTGACAAATCTATTGGAAGAGTAACTTTCGGTTATAAATATACATTTTCGAGAAAATTTGAATGCTTGAGTCATTTATATTTAACTATTAGCAAAGCCTGGTTGAAATTCTACTGTGTGACGGGTCATACTCGTCTTCGAGCTATTGCCGATACCTGAATGCATGTATGGTGTTAATATTATTATAGATGCACTGTTAGAAAAAAGACCGTCGCTTTAACGGTCTGAAACCGCGCAACCTCGCTGCCAACCTTTGACCGTTAAACATACGGTCAGGCCGCAGCATGTTCTACCGTATAAAACCGTTTAAGTAACATGCAGACCATAACCAGTAACAGTCAGACCATTGTATTTTTTACGGTTCAACACCGTTTAATTAATATCAAGACCGTAACTAATAAAGGTCAGACCAGTGGTATTTTTCATGGGTCAACACCAATTTTTTGCTCTTAATTTGCTAATTTACCATAGAATTAGCCAGGTTCCCATGGTGACAATATGATTCCCCGGTAGGCATTACGATTCATATGTTTTTGAATAGTCGAAACTAGTATTATTCGTAACTGAAAAATACATCTTAGTTCTTATGTTACGATCATAGTTTTGATGAAATGTACATCCTCAATGCATAAAGTGATAGACAATACTTATGAAACTTTGCAGTTTGCAGAAGATCAAGCTTGTTATCTGCCTCGTAGAATTTAATCCGGAAAAAGACCGCGCTCGCGTAATGTGTTTGCCTTTCACTAACTATTGTATAAATATGGCTGTAAATAAAAAAAACGATACTAGTAATAGCTGATAAGCCAACCCATCACTATTCAGTTATGAGTAATACTAATTTCGACCATTCTAAAACATGAATCGGCATGCCCTTTTAAGCCATAAAAAGAACAAAGCTACATGTTTCACAGTTACAACTCAAATTTATGTAGATGTAAAAGTAAAATATCTTAATGGTAACATGTAAGGCGTGAAATTGTCCAGTCACTTGTGGACGTGGTAGCCCAGTGGTTAGAGTGTCGGACTTGTAATGGTGTTACTGCACCGGCGTGAGTTCGCGCCCGGCCGGTGGACTCTCGTCTCCACAACATAGGACTGGCCTGATTAAGCGACGTGTGTGCTGTATATAGCCACACGCTGTTTCAAATCTCGCGCCAGGTTGTGACCCTTGGGCAAGTTCACTTGAACTGTGCTCGATTCGTCGTACCTAGACGATAAATTGGGACCTGGTTGTTGGGTAAGTGTAAGCCAAGAGCAATCTTGTGAAGCGCCATTATGGCAGCACGCGTTTAAGGATTGCTCAACATGGCATTATTCAACAGCTGGAGTAATAATGTGAAGCGCTTAGGGCCCTCGCACTATATAAGCTCCATCATTATCATTATTATTATAAATACAATTTTTGTTTTAACAGGTGAATCCGTACATCATGACAATACAGTACCAGTCAGAAGAAGTGGTATTTTTAGGCGCACCTTTATTGCGATATTGAGCGTGCTTAATTTATAAAAAGGCGTGATTATAGCACAATACTCAAAATATGTCGCGCTATAACGTCTGAAGTATACGCAGTTGTAAATAAATAAATACTTCTTTATTGGTGGGATGGATTAAACGCAAATAAACAAAATGATAATCGCTCCACGTGACAAGGTGAGCCACTACTTATGTTCCATGTGTAAGAATCATGTTTTGTGATGCCATTTGGATATACAATTTATGAGAATACGTGTAACACTTTGAGAGCAAGTGTATCCTCTATTCCCCCCAAATATCCACAGAGGGTTTCACATCACTTTAACCAGGGCAACGCCGGTTAACCCTGCTAGTATTATATAAATACTGTGCATATAGTGTACATAAAGTGTACATATAGCATGTACAACTATAATTATATCCATATCTAAAACATTGTCTCTATCTATACAATAAACAATATAGAAGAAGCAATAATTTGATTTAAATATCACAATTTTGATTGCAAGATGTCGCAATATTAAGCGCAAAATATTGAGATATTAAGCGCAAAATATTGCAATAATATCACAAGCGACATGCTTATAAGCGTTTCCACTTGCAATATTATTGCGATATTGGGCGCGGAAATAGCGGGCTTAATATACCACTTCTTTTGACTGTATATCAATAACAGCTAGCTGGGATTGGAACCTTCAAGACAACAGCATATCCCATAATAACTGTGCGCAATGACTTGGCGACACTGTTCTCATGTAGTCGTACATTTCCCATGAAATTTTAAATCATTATGCATCAAACTGTATACTGGTATCACAACACTTAGTCTTAGTATCAATATCAGTGAGTCAGCCAAAGATAGTTTGATAAGAACATCCAACCAATAGTGTACTCCCGGTAAATTGTCGTAATAACTTGACGATCACATGGCGAATGATGACAATGTCTCATATCCACACGTCTCAATGAAAATTGATGAACACGGGATGAATTTGTCCGTGTAATGCAAAGTTGGAATTGCAGATATGTGATCATCCGTCACTGCGCGGCGTCAGTTCATTGTTTACGGTGTTGTTGTTGTTGACATTGAAGCTCTTGTGAATTACACTGGTGCGTACAGTACATGTACATGTATATCCTCTCTTGTAAATGTACATGCATGTGCTTTGAAACAATCAGATTCAGAACACTGTCAACTGGATTGTCAACATTATAATACTAATAGTAAGAACTGCTCGTTGAGTCGTTGTTGTTATCATTGGCACTATTGGTTGACATCGATGCTCGTGTTAATTGTACCTGTATCCTCTTGTGTCAGAAAATGTGCCAGTGTTTTGATACTAAGTCACAACACTGTCAATTTCAACATCAGCACTGAGTCGAATAAAGTCAGACCCCGGATCATGCCATGATCGATTGGCATGAATCTCAACTCTCGAATTTAGTGGAAATTGTCAATGATTAAGCCGGTTTTCGCAGAATTGAAACTTGTCCGGTTATCAATGGAACCGAAATCAGGCCGTCTTAATAACTGTCCACAATCGAAAAGGTAACAGTTTCCCAAAAAACAATAGTTTGCGATCAAATTCGCAACGCCAACGATAAATGGCGAATAAATTATGTGAGTGCTAAAGCGGGGCTTAAACCCGGAATGAGAATAACGTACTCATGAATATATGTACCGACCCGCATAACACAGAATGAATGCTGGATTAATAATACATATTAAATATCAGCAGAGTAAGATTCAGTCATACACTATGGAGTCATTGCCGTATATAATATGGTCGCCGATAAATTTACTATTGAATTTTGAAGGCATGACTTTGAATCACGAAAATATTTAATTTAGACAATTTTCATGGGCACATAAAATAACGGTAAAAAACCGTCAAACTGATGAAACTGTATGGGACCGTCGATTATGACGGCCCGAAACCGTCGAACCGACAGTATTTTCTAACAGTGTGGTTTGTATTATGAACAGTTAATATTTGGTCGTAAACCTCCTCTGTAGACGATTTCGCTCGAGGTCATGTTCAACCGGAATTTCCATGATACAAGGAATATAATATAAGATTCTAGCTTAGAGTTACAGATTCAATCCCGATAGTTGTTTGCACACAGAAAACATACGGTACTACTATATGTCAATCTTGAATATCCCAAAACCACAAATAAACGAGTACATCCTTATGCATGGACTGCACTTTCGCCTATACGCACATTAACGACAAAACATTTCCAAAATTGCATTAATTCCATTAGTGGAAGGTCGCGATTAAATAACTTGAGCGCATACGTTTTGTTCATACATGAATCTTGTCGTTCGATCAAGGTTTTTAAATCTCAAATCTTTCCGATTCAATGTGCGGTATACGTTCTGAATCTATTTGATTACAGACTCGTGACTGCAATGTGAGGAGGCCATTGTATAACCAACAAAACATCGCCTAAAAACATTTTCACAATCGTAACGATTCTTAACCTATTTTTCTATATGTCTGCTATCGCCACGTATACAAGCATGTTTGCTATCGCCATGTATACAAGCATATATTTCCCTCATATATAAAACAACTTTGACGTCCATGTTCTTTCTTGTCAGCGTGCGATTGGAATATTCATCAAACTCAACTTCACCTGTAACATCCTTCCACGATGCATGTGTTCACTGTTTTGTTTCTGTTCATAGTCGCCATGGTTAATCTCAGTGGAGTAGCGATGGAACACCGGAGATCAGATTTATCTGACGGAAAATATCAATCTGATATTGCTCCTAATAATCAGTGGCTGTCCAGATCAAAACGGGATGTGGTGTGTGGCGCCTGGCGCATATGTAAACTAATGTGCGCACCTTGGAGATGTTGGTGGAAGTGTATAGCCGTCGGTGGTCGGAGGAAAAGGGTAAGTATGTGTCTCTGCGCATTTTAAAACTTACTAAATGGATTTCCCCATTCACTTATAAAAGTGCACATCAGAATGGTCTATTTTTCATCTAGAGCGATGGTCAAGAATTGGAAGCAGTCGACAGACAAACGCCTGATAATACATAATTATATAGAGTCACACTCTGTTGTTTTTGGTTAGTGATTGTCGCATGAATGCCGATGGCGGAAGGATACATGGCATAGTTATGCCACTGTCACCTTGAAGACTTGAATAACACATGCAATTAGATTTAGATACAACCCCAATGTGTACGTTCCACACCACCACCCATCCCTTTTCTCAAATGAGGGAACATTGGCTCATTGGCTCCAATCAAGACTAATTTACCCACCACACACACGTATTTAAGTAACCCCATGTATGACGACCGGCAACAAGAACAAACGCAATCTGACAAATAAAAGAGTGAACACTTGTATAGCTATATTGTTTTACAGAATTTACAGTCAGCGGAAACACGCGAGGTTCCTGTTGCATTGGATTACAACTCGTGGATATGGAGGTGTCCCAATTGTACCCTTGACTACCGCTGTTTTACCTTCAATTACAACGTACCAGATGAACTGGGCAGTCAACAAGCCTTCTGCGGCGCGGACAAGGATGGAAACGGTATGTGGTACAGCAACCGATATGCCTACTATTATAGTATTTAAGACACATTAAATACTTTGCGTATGTGGTAGCATTTCACCACATATTAACTGATTGTATAGGACGACGCGACCTTTCTGACCAATTCGCATGCGCTTCTGAAAGTTTGATATGTCATAACATTTGGCGGTACACATGCATTTGAGACTTGATTCTTGTTCATCGTTCTTCAGTGTTCGGTACACATTCCGGTTTCTGTTTCTTTTAGACGGACTTTGTGTTTATTGGATTTGTATAAGAACAAATAATTTTTAAAAACCTCTATTCATATTTTGTATTTCTAACATAATCCACAATGAATTATACTCTAAAATGTTACATCAATGGGCTTAGTTGATGCGATTACTAATATACGTGAACAAAATCCTTTATTTTGACTCCATCAAATTTTATGGGAAATGGGTCCACAAAGCTTTTAAGGACTTTGTCAACCCATTTTCCCCAAAATGTTATGGAGCAAAACAGACGGATTCTGTTCATTTGTATTAGTGATCACAGGAACCAAGCCAATGGATGTACCATTTTAAGAGTATAATTCATGATGGATTATCTTAGAAAAACAAAATGTGAACTTTATAGAGGTTTTAAAACAAAAACAGATTTCGAACCCAACTCCAACAAACACAAAGTTCATATCTAAGAAAAAATATGGGAATTTGTGCTGAACACTTTGAAGAATGATGAACAATAAAAATTAATATATATTTACCATGCATTCTTTAAAAAATATACTCAGAACCACTTGTTTCCAAATGGTAGATTAACTTTCTGGGTAATGCTGTCTAGAAGATGACATTTGATGGGTGGATGATGGGTCACCTTGTGCCCAGTGTTGCTGAGATTGTTAACCAATTGTTAACCATCATGGGGAAGTCATTCTAGCATTTGTTAACAACTGGTTCAATGTATTTTTTTCAAAGAACACTTGGTAAATATGAATATATTTTTATTGTTCATCATTCTTCACAGTATTCAGTATACATTTCCATATCTTTTTCTTAGAAATTGATTTTGTTTTTGTTGGATTTGGGTAAAGAAAAAAATATTTTTAAATACCTCTATAAAGTTCACATTGAGTATTTCTAAGATAATCCACCATGAATTATATTGTTAAAATTCCATGGGTTTGGTTGAAATTGGGTTAGCAAAGTCCTTAAAACACAGTTACGTCTCTGCTCGGTCTATTCGATTGTCCACAACGGACATATAACAGCATTCTTATGACACTATATATGCATGTTTTGGACAATAACTGTGAATTCTGAAAAAAAGGCCTGCGTTCGCACAATACGACCTAGATGTTGCTGTATAAGATTCCCATTCGGATAAATTATGTTAGAAGGAGAACAAAGGGAATTTGTGTTAACAAATGCGATTCGTGTATCGCGTGGTTAGCATTCCGTTTTAGTAATACAGCGGAAAACAATATAACAATTGATAAAATAAACTGACCCCAAGGGAGTCCCGGTATGAGAGTCTATCGCTTGCATATGCTCGTTATGTTAATTATGAGGTTTTCAGTCAGGTTTAATGGACGAGCTACTGAAAATTAGTAAACTAAATGGTCGCGGCCTATGTAAATTAGATTGTCGAGGCCGTATGCCGAGTCCAATTAGTTTACGAATGGGCAGTTGCGAGTCCATTAACCGACTTAAAACACAGTGTTATAATATACAAGGAGAAATTACATTTATCCGGGTGAAAAATTCCGATAAATGAGACGTTTGCGAACATTTTTCTGAAATAAAAACTAGTACTTGGCTGACAAAACCACACCTCTTAACACGGATCGTGTGAGTGGAAATTGCATCTGGATTTTGTCGCGAACACCATCTATAATACAATCCTACGCGGTACAACTATGTTTGAAAATAATCGTCGATGTACGTAAACATGATACCATATATGTTGTGTGCTGTGCATAGATTGTATAAGAGTAGTATATACTCGACTCAATTACATGTATATCTATTTTGGACATGTATACAATTTAGGATATATTTAACTCAATATCGTTGCTCTTTCCAGAATAACAGTAACTCTATTAGTGGAGTCGCGATTGCTTCAATGTGATAGACCCCCCCCCCCCCCGGTATGGAAATTAGCAGGACGCGTCTGTTGACTACGGAATGGATTAAGCGGGGTCCATAAGCACAATGAAGATGTTTGTTATTGTGGGCGGGTACAACCAGCGAACAGATTTTTTTTTTGCGAACAGGTTTTTTTTCCGGTAGTCCCCGTGGGAGTTCGTTGTGCATAAATTGAGAGACCTGACCATTCTAGATTACAGAACTATGTTCACTTGTGGTATATATACAAATGTATGGTATAAAACATGCTATAAAGTGGCCATTCAGAGAAATAGAATGTCGAGATATAGGACAAAGGAGCTGGGTTCTAACTGTCGATGTAACACATAAGTTCGTTTTAGACATGTACGCGTGTTATACTCAACGATAGAAGTACAGTTAAGCTAAATCTGGTCTGGCTGGATCTAGCCGACACCTGAGACAACGCCCGTGTTTAAATTGATGATTACAGCTGTAAAGCAGCGGTGTAATTAAACCGCGCAGTTTCGTTAAAAGGGATTTAAATTATTTAAAATGATTTGGGGGAAGTATCTAACTATACATCTCGTCTCGTTGATAATGCTTTTATGACCATCTTACATCAAATCGATCGTAACACAGTCACATAAATACAACTCAGTCGTGTACAAATCATATTGTCATGTGTGAGTACTAGTTATTATCCGTGGCCCCAGGTGTACTTGTAAGTATGGCTAAGTAGAGAGCGACCAATTAGGCCATACCTAGACTGTTCCACGACAGATGACGAATCCGGCCTGACGGTTCCATCACTATGAATGACATGAATGATTTGATGTTTTACAGGTATCGTGAGTCAGCAGGAATTTTACGAAGCACCATGGTTCTTTGAAGGACAGGAACGTACGTCACTATTTATAGATAACTTTTGTTCCACCCCGGGCCGGTTTCAGAGGTCAAGCTGTGTAGATAAAAACATTAAAGATACATAATCCTGAATTAACGCTCCCAAATTACTATTTCTTTGGCTTCGGGTGTAACAATTTATTCGAGTCGAGGAACTCACAATTCAAAGCTCAGAGTTATCAGATATCGAGTTTTGAAGTCTGTTATTTTTCACCGTTGGAATATTTGTCGGCCTAGCAAATATTCGACGAGTCGACCAACATACTCACGTTACCAAATTACGTTGAACAAATTGTTGACATATAACACGTTTTGAAATATTTTATACTAAAGTTGACAGTGGTTAGCATTAATTTTTGGTAATTGAACGATTTTGATAACTAAAGGGTAGTTTGAAGCAAAGGGCCAATTTTCGGGGTAAGTAAAAATTCTCTGTTAAAGTTTTTTTTCTCAGCGGATTTTGATTCTGGATGGCATGTGCTTCAATTTTTGGGTGGGTGTGGAGTTCACACCCTTGAGCATTTCCTAGAATCCAAGATGGCGTCCAACATGGCCGAAGTGTTACAAAATATGAACTAAGTCAGTTTAATCTGTCTTTTTTGAGACATTATCTCATATAATGTGTACAGATGTATGCATTATTGCGATGCTATTACACTGTACTACATATTACATGAAAAATCGGTACTCCGATAGAAAGATGGCTGCCAAAATGGTGATGTGAATTTGAAAATAGACACATTTTCACTCATATCTTCTATATCCGTTTCTACTGTTTGGAATTGGCGATAAATTGTTGTTTCTTTTCCTATTATTCATGTCCTACGATTATTTGGGCAAGGAAATTTGATGTTCATTTGTTTTCAGCTAATTCCAAGCCCTAAAAATATTTCAAAGAACGTAGAATATTTCATCGAAAACTCACTTTCGGTTTTTAGTCATATTTTAATGTGAAATGAACAAATCTGAAGGAGTTAAACCAGTGGAAGTATTACCGACAAAATGCAATCTCATTGGGGCCTGAAATGGTTACTATCGTTTAGGATGGCTGTCAAAATGGAGGCAAATTTATAAAAAAAATCTAAATGTTTTCCTTATTCATTTAGATGATGTGTTTGATGTGTGAAGTTGGGTAATCCGCATTGGATGCATCACAATTATTATTGCTTTGGTCTCAGTCCATTTCAATCACTAAATAAATTTACTTCTGCGTAACTTCGTGTTTCTAGCCATATTGCAATGTGAAGCGAACCTGAACTGATGGAGTTAAGCATAGGCTAATATTACCTATGTATTCAATCTCATTGGTGCTTGAACATACTGAAAATTTGAGATGGTGAATACAATCAATCATGACTGTCAAAATGGCGGCAAATGTATCGGAAGTGTTAGATTGGTGACACATTTAAGCTATCAAAACTGGCTGGCAAAACTGTGGTGATGCTTGTTTCGACAGTATTGTTTAAAACACCCAGAATTAATGCATAAAAGTCTCGATGCGGAGAAAGATCAACCATCGAAATTTCAGTCTCCATCAGTAAGCGACGTAACGTCAATGACGTCACGAGAAATGGCATAATTCACTAGTGACATTACCAATTTTATTTAACGGCCTTTTCAATGGAAATCGCACATATAAGTGTAATAAACGTTTATATCCATCGTAGAACTACATAGATTTAGCAAAATTGTACTGCTGTTACATTGATTTAAAATTGGAAGTTGTTATGATATCAATTAGATATGAGGAAAGTAACCTGTATTTCAATTGAATGTAGCTTGTTGGTGTTATATTAACTAGGAAACATATGCATGGGAATATCAAGTGACCGATGGCTTAGAAACAGGCTGGCGTCGTGACTTAAAAGTATGCATCACTACGCGTGACGCACATTCCTTGTAGGGAACACATTTTGAAAGTAAACAGCGGAGTAGTTGAATTCGGGGAACAAATAAACAATAATAATGCATAAATAAATTACACGTATGGTAGCCGAGAACTCAAACTGTTCGCCAATCGTGGTATTGTGGTTTTAACCACAATTCCACTCGTGGTGAAAATTTGGTACTCTCGGCTACTGTGGGTGTATTCTATATATGGACGATTCTTCGACGCAAAACAGTTTATTCCACACCGATTGGCGCAAGGTACATTGTATTCATCGGAATCCCAGCCAATGAATACAACTTAGTGTATACCTCTCGTGGAATACAAGCCGAAACTATGTGTGTTGACGTTGTCGTCAAGAAAGATGACGTTAATTACGCCAACGATCTGCTTCCGGTGATGACCCGATCATTTCTGGTTATTTTTCATACATAACTCACAATAGCTCTTGTATCAATAACGGTGACAGTCGTGGATTGGACTTATCTGACACAACTGTGTAGAATAAATAAAGAACACAAGTTGCCTCAACATATCGAACTCGTTGCGGACGGTGCATAATTACATTTCGCTCGAATTACTCGCGACATATTCATGCGCCATCCGCAACTCATTGCATAGCAGATTCTTGATTAAGATGTGCGTTGTGTTCTGTCCATACAGTACCAGTCAGAAGAAGTGGTATATTGAGATATTGCGATTTTGAGCGCGCTTAGTTTCGTAAAAGGCGCGATTATAGTGCAATACCGAAAATCATTTGCGCTTATTATTGCGATATTGAGAGCAACATATTGCGATTTTAATTAAACGCGCAAATTTCATACATACCCGATAGTGTTATAGTTATAGCGCCCGCTCCGTCGCGGCTTCGCCGCGGAAGCGAGGCAACCTATATATAGGATATACGTATGTGGACATGAGATATACTAATCGACTTTTTCAGCCCACTCTAAAAATAGATTGAACTTGCGTAAAATAGATAATTTATTCATAACTCAAGGGTCAGCCGAGTCCAAAAAAGTATTGTTGGCGACGGCCGCCATTTTGTATTGATTAATACAACCTCGAAATGTGTAATTTACCCTACCGCAATTAGCTGTGTGAGCCAATGAGATAATTGCATTATACAGCCTGGAGCAATGGTCGCTTCTGCGAATAGGGGGTTAGACAAAAAAACTAATTTTACCGACTTACTCTATGTCGCTTTGATTTTGTTTTGTATAAAAGAGTATTGGTTTCATGTAAGTTGACACAATATAATAATATAACAGTAACATAATGCGAAAGCTTCGCCCTATGGGCTTTTTGGATTAGTAAATTATGAAGGTTGGAAATGTCACGCTGAGCTAGAGAAGTGACAACTGGAAATATGATGAGGGGATTAGGAAGTGCTAGATAAGCTTATTAGTTAAAACTATCAAATCAAACTATGTACACATTTGAGATAATGGACCACAAAGTGTTGTAATCTCCAAGGGATGATTTGTTGGGGAAAGAGGGACACTAAAATGGCCAAAGTATATGACAGCACCTGTTAAATTCACCTGTTGTCGATTAATACAGGCTGATTAGGGCGCCTCTTCCTGACAGCTTTCGGATTTGTGATGGTTAGATTTGGTACATTATACAGCATTTATTGGTATATATTGTGAATAAATGGTATTCATGGCATTTATACGTGGACTTACATACACAAACATTATGACAGACCAATGGAAAATTAGGGAACTGTGATATGAAAATTAATTTCTCAATATACTGAAACATGTTTGTTCTATACGCGTAATGTGCCAATTATGAAGATTATTAATTGTTATTATAACTTTTTTTTGTTTTAAATTTAAATGTCTTTATTAATTACTTAGATATATAAGTCACGTTTTACATAGCCCATACACACCCACGTGGCAGGGATAAGGACGTTCTTTTTATCTGAAATAATAGGATTATTATATATTGTACAGATGTTGTTCCATAACGCCCTTCTTGGTAATAGGGTGGTCTGCTCTACGTCATTTGAAAATTGAAAAATATTACAAGTTACAACACACCGAGGCTCCATACACACGGCAAACAGTCCCTATATTATTCTAGGACATATATAAACACTATATAGCAATATATGCCGTATGTATTGGAACCTGTGTCTATGGAATTGCCCCCACTTTCTGTATATGCGTGGTATTTTCAAATTCTAAATTAGTGACTAAGGAGTTAATAAAGAAAAAAACAAATATCAGATGCTTTGGTGTATCGGGAAGGATGGTGAGCTGCTACGTACGTATAGATAGATAGTTTAGTCAAAGAGGTTGAAGGCGGTCGATGACAAAACCATCTCCATATATGATCAATACGTTCACGTTCATAAGTCCAGTCTATGATCCAATATTGCCCATCTATTAGAATATGTATCATTATCCAGAAAAAAACAATCAGTTATCCAGAAAAAAACAATCAATTATGACATGGAACACTTTTTGATACCAGTATGGTGCATCTTCGAAAAAGTACAAATAACTGACTACAACGGATGAAAACATACAAGTCTTCTAATTTTTATCGAAATAGGGAAATTGTATGGTACACCATCGATAAATTGATAGATCGTGTGTCTGTTGTGAAGAGATATATTATAATAACATTAAATATTTATTATGTGTTACATATCCAGATTGACAAGAACAGTGAATATCCGAAATTATCGAACAATTTATCTCAATATCGACGCCATGTGCAGGTTCATTTTTCATCATGCTTCGGTGGTTATTTGCCCCAATAAAGAGCTTGTCGTCGCAAATAAACTTTGAAACTGAATGTATGTAGCCTTCACGAAAGTACTTGTATTCTTGTTGTCGCGATTTCAATGAAGTACAAGTCGAATTGAAGAAAAATCCAGCGAATTCTGGTGGTAAGTCCACCAAATTTGAAACACGTCGTTCCTTGTTGTCAGACATATCGGCGTGTGATGTCTAACCTGCTATAATTCAGTCTGGCAATTTATGGCAGGCGTGGTTATCGCCGCTGGGCAGTAGCGTGAATTGGGCAAAATGCTCCAGGGCAAAAATAAAAACATTGTTCCGGTAAATGTTACTATACTTCGTCATACGTAGGGACATCATGCTCCTAATGTCAAAGATATCTAAAAAATTGAATGTAAATTAAACCAAATCTCTGGTTTAATTTACATTAAATTTTTTAGTAGTATGATTTTCTTGTGTCCCGTTACGGTTTATCATCAAATCCTTCTAAGGATAACATTTCATCCGATAATCCCATGAACAGTAACAATCGGGCGCAACTTACGTTTACGTATGATCATATTATTAGATAAATACTGTGCATATAGTGTACATATAGTGTAAATATATCATTTACAACTATAGTTATATACAAATATAAAACATTGTCTCTCAGGCTAGTTATGCAATAAGCAATATAGAAGATGCAATAATTTGCTTTAAATGTCACAATTTTGAGCTCAAGATGTCGTAATTTTTAAGCGCGAAATATTGCGATATTTAGCGCAAAAATTAGCAATAATACCACAAGCGGGGCGCTTATAACAGTTTCCTCTTGCAATATTATTGCGATACAGCGCGCTTAGTATACCACTTATTTTGACTTGTACTCTTTCCATCCCTACACACATCACAAGTTGGTTTAAAACATCGAAAGAAACTTGGGCTAGTTCACTAGTGCATTTAATTGAATGTGTTCAATGAGATTTAATGCATAATTATATAGTCTTCCATGTATGTACGTGACTAGTTCCGTTCTTTTATTACAGAAGGTGCGCCGAAGGCTCTAAAAGTGGCTGCTAGATCCCTCGTCCATCGTAACACAAGGATACAACCGCCAAAAAAGCTGAAACCGCTGAAACCGCCGAAGCAACACAAACCACTTAAATTTAATCCAGAAGATGATACAAGAGATGAGGCGGGGAACGGGGAGCTCCAATCCCAATAAAAAGGGTCGATCCCGGTGTCCCGAAAATACCCGTTCCCCCCTCAGAGATCAAACACACGACCAGATCGACTAACTCCTTAAATATTCAGAGATATGAATAAAAAATTATATTGCTAACAATGTTGTAATAATTTCAGTAACTCGATGTTGCACAAAAAGCCATATAAAGATACTGGCAAACTAGTGACTTCACTCTACACATAGTTTTTATTTTTCCTATGTAAAACAATAGTATGCATAAGAGTAGTGATCATTGTAGATATATGTGCTAATTGCTTCTTTTTTTTTCTCATCCAACTGTAATCTGTATCTCTGTATCTCTTTCTCTTACATAATCGTTTCTTCCACTTCTCACTGACCACTATATGTAACCTGTTCTTTTCTGAGGAGATGGCTCTATATAAGCATCTGATGCATGTTGTCAAATCCTCTTCCTCCCGTCTAGTCTTTACAAACATGTGTCATGTTTCATAATTATATGTTTTGCAAAGAAATACATATTGTTTAAACCAACACCCTTAAAGACGACCAGTCCGATTTGAAAACCCTAAATTAATAAATAATTAGCTTCGGAATAACACATATATTTGATTTGAGTCGAGGAAGTCATCTTCTGTAAAGCTAAGCGCGATAATTTTAGATCAGTTACTGCGAGTTAATGTCAATCGCTATCTAATCGTAACGCCGATTAAGTATATTTCGCTATCCAATCATGTGTGTATTGCAATTGGCTGCATTATTGTGTGGCGACTATGGTAACGAATATACACCTGCTATATCGTTGTGGCTTAATATTTTAGTTGCAAGAAATAAGTAGGATACTCCTTTTGACTTGTTTAAATAGTTTAAAATAACACTAGCTTACGGCCATGTTTGTGGCCTTTTTCAAGTGGAATAGGTTTTTATTAGTAATAATATAATCTTGATAATTAAAGAGGACTTTGGTGAGGTACCGCTGTTGTACTTGTAACTGAATATGGGACTCGCGAATCGGACTGGGCATCTTTAAATATAAGTCTTACAAAAATATATATATTGTTGAAACAAGTTAGAGGCTATTGACTGAAAGCTTCATAATAAGGTAGTTGACTCGCAATAATGTTGTGCCGATCCTGCTGATATCTGACATGTTGGTGTTCATGGGACTTCCATCCTCGAAGCTATGTCGGTTCAACACATTCGAGCGAACTGACGACGTTAACCTTTCATGACGGGAGCAGCGCTGGTGCAGCATTAATGATCCTTATTATTATATGTATTATTCTATATATACGAGTCTCACACAGGAATCCTTGCATATATAAGAAAATGCACTGGTTTATAAGATCAAGGTAAACATTGTTAGGCCAATGCGTCCTCTTATCAATGCGATTTGCATATATATCTATAAAATATAAGCATTCAGGAATCTACAGTCACGAAATAGTTAATTATCGTCCACGAGTTGATGACATTCAAACGGTGATCCCCGTTCTTAATACAATATTAGGTGACACCTTTAAGAAAATGTAGTTTAAAAACTGAACTAAACTGAACTTTAGCTAAATTTTTGTGATAATCATTGAAAATGAAATTTATATCGCTACCTAGTGCACCAATTCTTTATTCATAGTCAGCAATTTTATAGTTTTAGTATTGGAAGCAAGAGAGGGTCGTCTTGAATTAAATGCAAAATATCTCTAACAATAGTAATTTATTTCAAAATAAAATAGTGTTTGCACTACACATGCGTTCTAGTTCTTCAAGAAATTACAAAATGGATTCTCCCATTCAGTTACAAATGAATATATGGAAATGCCCAGTCTATGTAAACATACACTCAGATTCATACTGATACTGAGTCTATTGCATTCCCATCAACTTTTCATTTCTGAACAGTTGTGGGCTTCCACCAAATTACGTCACACTGCACTAAATATAAATCTGAAATTAGTTGTGATTGACAGGCGTAAACATGGTCACGCGCCAGTGCCGTCATGGCCGCTTCAACCATGTGAGGCCGTTTCGGAATTAATAGTTGCAGGGTTTGTGACTTTTCGTTCGGCGGTTGTTTTACTGACAATAAAGGGAAACAGCTAGCTTCCGGGATCCAAAATAATATGTACAATAACTAAGACAGATCTTCTTGATATTATAAAAAATGTCAATTTATGTGGATCTCTTGGACTCAAAACGAATTATTTTTTAGATTGGCCAGGCGATTTGTCGCCCATGTTGTCAAAAAATAACACAAATCAACGGCCACGAATCAAAAATACATGAATGTCGGGACTATCTGCTAAAACAAATACAGAAGTAAACAAAAGTTAAATGTCATAACAAAACGATCTATCAGTTCCCAGTACAGTAGTACCACCGCAGCCAAAACGAGCGAAGAGCAACACAATTCTACCACCAACCCCACCGAAACCCTCCCGACCGTACACAGCCGTATTATTAGCTCCAAAGATTGGCCAGTTGTACCCTAATTACAGTTGCCTGCAATCCAAATTCCGGTGATTCTTGATTTTAAACTTTCGACCGCTCGTCAACAATCTACTTTATTTGTCGATTTGTGAATTTCTCTTCCGGTATAACATGACGTCATGGATACTATTTTAACAACATTTAGCCACACCTTCGGAATTCCACACCGAGAGCACGTGACATGTTACTAGTTTTTTTATTGGGGCACACATTTCTTGGAGCTAAGTTTTGATTGGCGGTAATTACAAGGAATCCCGGGTTTGGGAAATGAAAACTGAACGAAAGGTCGTCAGACCCACTATTTTTATATGTGGGTATGTAGTTTACTCCAGACTGGGGAATGCCCTGTTATTCTTCTGCAGGGATGTTTATGAAATTCAAGCAGACGACAGATAGTACAAGTACAAAGGGATTCCTATTCATTGGTGTGAAATGTTCAGGTAATAAGTTCAACGTACGGTCTATGGCATATCATGAACTTATTTCCTCAACACGTCCTAAAGGAGATGCTCATCAGTGGGTAATTAGTATTCAAAACGTCCTTCTAACGTTACTGTCCATAAAGTTACCAAGAAACTGTTAACATGATAACATGCGTGGATATCCTTGTCACAGGAGAGACATTAACCTAACATAAGCATGACTGGATAGTATGTGTATACGTAATGATAGTGTTGCCACCATCATGATCTGGTCTAGTATCATGCAGCCTATGATCGTCACGTGACTTACTTCCAACAATAAACGATGACGTCATCGATATGAAAAAAAATATGCATATGCGGGCAATGCACCAACGCCACGAAAAGCAGCTGCCTATATATATATGTACATATGTATAACTCTATTATAATGTAATTACCTATACATCTACTAGAACCCCCACCAGATTCATACCGCTTGATTCAAGGACCAATAACAATAATCATATCAACTAACACATGGAACATAGACCTGAATAGCAGTCCATTGCACGTCCATTGCAACCTCGAACACCGATTATCATACAATGAAGCACCACCTCCAAATATGGTTATGGGGCACTACCATAACAGAAGAACCAATCATGATGTGTATTACCAAAGTATCTCATTCAATATTCACGCCCAATAGTATATAAGACACCACGATTCACTAACAAAGTATGCCTACTGAGTTCCATCTTGAGTGTCTATATCTATAGAGCACCACTTCTGACTATTCAGATCGCCGGTCCGCTACATTATATACATTACGTGTATTATCAGATTGATTAAACTCATATACCTATCTATGTGTTGCTTTACATAACACTATCGTGTATTGAAAAGTCGCCGAGTGTGTAATTTGTAAACACAACTCTTGTTTTGCTTCTTCGAATTTACAGACAATCAGTTGCAGTTCCAATTAGCTACATCTACTTTACGAGCACAATCCTACATGTGCATGTATAGTTGTATCATCTGTGGTGTATGGATATATACTGTTTCTGATTATATATCTAGTGAAACTTTTAATACTGCGCATCGGAGCTCGCAAATAAATGCACATAAAGTTCCACGAATTTGCGCCAGAATTTACATATGTCCTACATATATTATATATGTTCTACAGGAATGATATGTTATGAACATATTACGTATATCCCACAACTGCTCATAATTGTTCTATTGCATGCACATATGCATAATTGTAAATGTTGTATGTGTCGATTTTAACATACCATATGAATTCGCGTGTATTCAGGTATGTTTACATGTATTATAGGACCAGATCTTTATCGCAGCGCCGATATTATATTAAATGGACTGCTTGTACTTCTGGGTGCATATGCACTTATCAAGGGTGATAATTTATTCAGCATGATATCAGTTTAACATGATCATTATTCTACACTTGTCGACCCTTCAACACGTGTTGTTTTCAATTGTGGGAACGGAAGTATATATAATTGCGGTTCACATAAACAGAGGAAATATCAACTTTTAAACTCGACATTGGGTCTATCGTATGAGTGGTTGATAATATTGATTGTCGAGTATCTGTCTAGGCCACCAGCTAATACTCCACACATTGTTCGCAACCACAGGGGCGTTTCGTTAAAACAAGTACAATACAAATTAAAACACATAAATTTAAACCTAGCGAGAAACTTTAAACCGAGCGCGCCACATTCAATACCGCCTCGCTTGTACAATCATACATAGGAACCACGATGTTTTACTGTTCCAGATACCTCCTCACTTCCATACGGCCATAATTCACTAACCACTGAACCGATTCCTAAAATTCCAACGTCAGTCGATCGAGCAAAAGCTATGTTTTCCACTTATAGTACACAATTCTAGGATAAACTTTTCAAAAACTTCGAACATGGATATATCTCATGAAACCCCTATTATATCATTTAAAATGCCATTACATATTTCCTTATATGTCACTAGTGATGAATATGCGCGTGATTATCGTCAACTTGTCATCGCGCCAACAAATTGATTTTACATTGATTTAGGCGGATTAATACTTTTTTCTAAAAGCCGTGCATGACACCAACACCAGACAATACAAAATGATTGATTTGCTCATTAATGTTAAATTATTGTCCAACTTCGTTGCATTAACGAAAATAGACATAAAAACACAGAATCAAATTGGGGGACTATATTTTCCGTCGTTAGCCTGAGTGCGCAATACTATCGTATACGGTTGTGAAGCGTCTCAGCCAACGATGTAAATGTATGCATTTTTAAGCTTTTAAGGATTTTGTTTTGTTAAAATGGCATTTATAAACCTCTAGTTTCCATGTGATATACATGATCTTCGACTCGTTATGTCAGCATATAAGATTTTATGAAACTTGTTTGATAAATTTGATTCACAACTCGTCTACGACTCATTGTGAATCAAATTTATCAAACTCGTTTCATATGATCTGCTATCCCAACATAGTTACTTGCCTCAAAAAGCCATGTTTGGACCATGGCTTGGTCCAAACATGACTTTTTGAGGCAAGTAACTATAGTTCAGTATAATTACCGGACTCCTGTTGATGAGATGCAATGTTGTCGCTATTCCTTCACTTTTGAAACACTACGTTTTCCACAAGGAATAGCACGAGTTGACAAACGAAGATGTGACGAGTAAATGCCAGGATAATTCGGTGTGTGTCATGGTATAAGTGCACACAAACCTCAACTAGACGAGTGATCGCTTCCAGGTCGAGTTTGTAGATAATGACAATTCCTAGAACTCGGTGTGTCGCAATTTTGTGATGAAACTATCCATTTTTTAAATTTTAACCGGCCTGTTAGATGCCGTTTTGTCGCTGAATCTGGCGTCAATACCGATTGTGCTACAATTATGCTCAGCAAAATCATGAATTTACATGCACTAAAATATATAAACATATGTCCACGAAACTGGGAAATGGTTATTATGAGGGTCTCCGCTGGGGGGGGGGGGTGGCTTGAAATTCCCAATTGCATCATATTCAACCAGATCAAACTTCCATGTTCGCCCCTTTGATTGGAACTATCCAACTGGTACCTCAAACTGTCCAAGTATTGAAAATTCCAAATCTGACTCACCCTAAGATTTTAAAATTTCCAACAGCATGACAGCCATTTCAGACCACAATTTTGACCAAAAGAAAAAAATAAGCTGATGTTGGTCTGAAAACATATTCCCCATTAAGTACTGGTTGCAAAACAAAACAATAAGAACAATTTAAACCTATAATACGTTGTGTAAAGTTTCCAACCAATGTTGTGCCAGGCGTGATATTTCAAACTGTTGAAAATTTAGATCAGAGTTTGATAGAGTCACCATGCTAACCATGCACCAGTTTGGTGCTGGTTCAGTGCCAGGATACCATCACCTCGTTATCCGGCATCTAACTGGTGCCGAATTGGTGCCGCAATGTTTACTGGGTTGTGGGTTTATATTAGTTGCCAGAAATAATAGAGTTTTTAATAGAATATTAGGTGACACCTTTAAGAAAATATAGTTTAAAAACTAAACAAAATTTAACTTTAGCTGAATTCGTGTGATAATCATTGAAAACGAAAATTGACATCGCTACCTAGTACACCAGTTTTTTATTTAGAGTCAGCAATTATATAGTTTTAGTATTGAAAGCACGAGAGGGTCGTATTGAATAAAAATGCAAAATATCTCCAACAATTGTACATTTTTTCAAAATAAAATAGTGTTTGCACTACACAAGTGTACTAGTTCTTCAAGAAATCCATTTAGTTAATCACGTGTCTCAATATCTGAAAGATTGACCCTTTTTCTACAAAATGGTTTCTCCCATTCAGCTATAAAAGTATTTATTGGAATGGCCTATTATTCTTCTGGAGGGATATTCATGAAATTCAGGCAGACGACAGATAGAGCAAGTATAAAATGTTTCCTATTCATTGGTGCGAAATGTTCAGGTAATATGTTCAACGAACGATATACGGCATATTATGAACTTATTATCTCAACACTTCCTAAAGGAAATACTCGTCAGTGGGTATTCAGTATACACAACGTCCTTTTACCGTTACTGTCCACACAGTTACAAAGGAACTGTTAACACGGTAACATGTGTGAATATCCTTGTCACGGGAGAGCCATTAACCTAACATAAGCATGACTGGATAGTATGTGTATACGTAATGATAGTGTTGCCACCATCATGATCTGGTATAGTACCATGCAGCCTGTGCCGGCCAAGTGACTCACTTCCAACAATGAACGAGGACGTCATCGATGTGGAAAACATGCATCAACTCCAAGAAAATCAGCGGCTTTGTGCATATTTATAACTCTATCGTGTATGTGTGTTCCGAGAAGTCGGCGAGTGTGGAATTTGTAAAAAAAAATATTGTTTTGCTTCTTCGAATTAACAGACAATCCGTTGCAGTTCCAATTAGCATGTGTCAATACATCTACTCCACGAACACTATCATACATGTGCATGTATAGTTGTATCATCCGTGGATATAAATTGTTTCTGATCATATATCTAGTGAAACTGTTAATAATGCGCATCGGAGCTCGCAAATAAATGCACATGAAGTTCCACGAATTTGCGCCAGAATTTACATATGTCCTGCATACATTATATAAGTTCTAGAGGAATTATATAATGATATGTCATGAACATATTACATATATCCTACAACTACTTGTAATTGTTCCAATGCATGCACATATACATAAGTGTTTGTGTCGATTTTAACATACCATATGAATTCGCGTGTATCTAGACCTGTTTACATGTATAGTAGGACCAGATCTTAATAGTTTATCGCAGCGCCGATATTATATTAAATGCACTGCTTGTACTTCTGGCTGCAAATACACTTATCAAGTTTAACATGATAATTATTCTGTTTAACATGATAATTATTCTGCATGATCAGTTTAACATGATAATTATTCTGCACTTGTCGACCCTTCAACACTTGCTGCATTCAATTGTGGGAACGGAAGTATAATTGCGGTTCACATAAACATAGACAATATCAAATTTTCAACTCGACATTGGGTCTATCTTATGAGTGGTTGATAACATTGATTGTCGAGTATCTGTCTAGACCACCAGCTAAATATTCCACACACTGGTCGCAACCACATGGGCGTTTCGTTAAAACACGTACAATCAAATTAAAACACATAAATTTAAACCTAGTGAGCCACTTTAAAGCGAGCGCGCCACTTTCAAAACCGCCTCGCTTATACAATCATACATAGGAACCACGATCTTTTACTGTCCCAGATACCTCCTCACTTCTATACGGCCATAATTCACTAACCACTGAACCGATTCTAAAAATTCCAACGCCAGTCGATCCAGTAAAAGCTATGTTTTCCACTTATAATACACAATTATAGGATAAACTGTTCAAAAACTTCGAATATGTATACATCACATGAAACCCCTATTACATCATTAAAAAAAACTATTACATATTTACTTATATGTCACTAGTGATGAATAGGCGCGTGCTTCTCGCCAACTTGGCATCGCGCCGGCAAAATGACTTTCGTCTTAGCCAACGATGTAAATGTATGCATTTTTAAACTTTCAAGGATTATGTTTTGTTAAAAGGGCACAAACCTCTAGTTTTGTTTTTCATGTGATATACAATATCTTCGACTCGTTATGTCAGAATATAAGATTTTATGAAACTCGTTTGATAAATTTGATTCCCAACTCGACTACGACTCGTTGTGAATCAAATTTATCAAACTCGTTTCATATAATCTTCTATCCCAACATAACTCGTTGGAGATCCTCTATATATATTATAGTCGGCATAATGGTTATGTAATTTTATGTAATTCTCGAAGTATTATGAATTCAATAGAGTTACACAGACTGTCACTGTACTGAACTATAAACTACACATTATCTAAGTCAATTTAGTCATACCAGATAGTTTGGATTTCTTTTAACATTAATATATGCATGTAAACTAAGCAACGGGGCTAAGATTTATTTCCAGACCTACATATACATTTTAGAAGTCACAAAGTACGTAGTATTCTTAACCTGAACTTTATTCCACATATCCTTTATCCG
The DNA here is from genome assembly GCA_032622095.1 of Siphonodentalium dalli. NCBI lineage: Eukaryota > Metazoa > Mollusca > Scaphopoda > Gadilida > Siphonodentaliidae > Siphonodentalium > Siphonodentalium dalli. Next base: position 134,137,685 of record CP136067.1, on the reverse strand, counting down.
TAATATTACAGCACTTACAACCGTCACAGTTATGGACATTGGTCCTTTTACAAATCATCAGTGTTGTGTAAAATAATGGACCAATGTCCCGTACATTCACTGTCAATTGGTCATATAAAACCCGGAGTCCGTAATGTTACAGAACAAAGCGCTGGTCTATTTTTCCAGCCCCATGTTCTCACCCCTGGCCAAGTGGTCCTGCTAATATGCTATGATGCTGGTCGTGCTGCTGCATTGATATGACGCGGGTAGGGCAAAGTTATGCCGTTATTTAATCTAGAGTTGTCATTTTCGCGGTGTTCGGCTGATCCGAGCGATTTGAGAGAAAAAAACCAGCGTGTGCATAACACATTCAAGAACATAATTATATAATATGAAAAATATAATAATGCCTGCGGTGGTATTTCTAAAACGACGCGAATAACCATCTTAATTATAGTCGATTTTAAACAACTGATACAACCAGTATTAACAATATTTCGCAATAACTATGTTTTTGAGTGTTTGATACGTATACCGGCTTACCATGTATATGTTCATGTTATCAAACACCACGAAAAGACAAATTAAAAAAATATAACTGTATACTTTTTGTTAACAGCCGCATCATAGAACATTAGCAGGACCACATGGTCAGGAGTGGTTCCGTAAAATTAAATAAACATTTTTGACTGTATTATATTCTCAGACGCATTACTCGACTGTGTATCGGTACATGTGACTTTAAATCGTCCAGTTCTATTACAAGTTATATGTACATAATTATGAGTCTTACATTCCCGAAAAGAAACTTGTGTGAAAATGTGAACACTGTGCATGGCTTTTATTATCATTGACTACATTGTACGTGTATGAATGATTACATTGTATGGTAACACTATTAAACTCATCGAATGCTCAAATGAGCTGGCGTCCTTGTGGTGTGGGGATAATATTAACACAATCGAATGATCACATGGTCCGGTGTCGTTGTGATATGGGAACAATATTAACACCACCGAATGGTCAGTTTCCAGAATATGACGTCGAATTTCAAGAAACGTCATTGCAATCAGCCCGGACTGCAATCGAATTGTAATGAGTTAAACATCGGATATCCCGAGAGCATCATGATGGTACCTCTATAAACTCCACAAAATGTCAATGAGAAATGAATGTTTTCATCTCGTTCCGTATAAAATGCATGTACATGTACACTAGCTGCCACGGATGCGCGTGTCGTGTTGGTCGAAATCCCACCGTGCACGCACCGTGATGTCTAGCTATTAGCGCCTACAGAAAATGCGGCAGTTGAAGCCACACATAAACATGTTGTTGGGTCCGCAGAACATGTTTTTTTCTCATGCAATTTCTCCGACACATGTTCGGTTTAATTTTCCGATGAATGCTCACATGCCTGTCGATCTGTTTTTTTAAGTACCAGCGAATCTTCCATTTGGGTGGTATCAGCATTGGCCTTGGTCTGATAGCAAGAGATCCCCATGCAGTCTCGCGATGAACCCAGTGAGAAAACAAACAATATCAGAATAAAAACAATCCGTGGTCCAAACATGGCTATTTGAGGCAAATAACTGTAGTTCAGTTTAATTACCGGACTGTAACTCCTGTTGATGAGATATAATGATGTCGCTATTCCTTTATTTAAAAAAAAAACTACGTTCTGCACACGGAATTGCACGAGTTGACACAACGAAGATGCGATGAGTAAATGCCAGGACTATTCGTTGTGTATCATGGGAAAGTGCACACAAATCTGAACTAGACTAGTGATCGCTTCCGATCGAGTTTGTAGTCAAGCACACTTCCTAGAGATCGATGCACAATCATGTGACGTAGCTTTGTAACCAGTTCTGGTTAAAACACAGACTCGACAGCTTTTACGCTGTACTGAGTCTGGAATATTTCAGGGGATCCCTATTACCACAAGTAAGCATTACGTCAGTGGCAGCCAATCACAACTTAGTATCAACAACGCGATGTAGCCATTCGGGCGAGTGTTGGAATCTCTATACAGTAAACTAAAAATAGTGCCAATCTGAATCATCGGATAATAATTATACAGGCGATATATGTCACTGGTAAAGCTATATATATGTGATGTGGTGTCATAATGCACGGGTAGTATCAGACGTTATTTATTTCGGACACAGAGCTATTTGGTTATTGGAGACACGTGCATTTTCTCAGGACCAAGTATTGCGTAGCTATTGGAGTCAGGCTTACCCAGAACTGCTTTGTGACGAACCTATCTATTTTTAAATGTTAGCCGCCCTGTAAGATGCCGTTTTGTCGCTGAATCTGGCGTCAATACCGATTGTGCTACAATTAAGCGCAGCAAAATCTTGAATTTACATGCAAGAAATACATACTGCCGAAAATAAATAAACCTAATTCGTCGCATCAGTGCTATAAGGTCGTAACTCCATTTTGGCGTGAAATGAGTATTTGATATCATTCGAATCGTGAGAAAAAATCCAATCCGATGGGCCAAACTGTTTCCATTGGAAGGCAAATATTCTCACAAACCAGTGACACAAATGTCGTATCTCCAGCGATCTTCACAATTATTGGTGCTATAATGTCGTATGTCCAACAGCAGCCAATCGGATGCTACAGATTGTCCACGTGACTCTGTTTTGTGTTTGTAAATTCTCAAATATGTACTATATGGTCGTATCTCCATGTTAGTCACGTGATCATTTGGTGATTTAAATTGTGTGATTGTTCCACAAATTTCTGTATTATGATGCACATGAGAGAATATTCAAATTGTAGAATAGGCACTGTTTAGTTCATAGACACATGCGATTGCCACCATATTTAGCTTAATCTGTATTTATTAGCACAACTTCCTTATAGCACGGAAACCAATAGTCGTTGGCGTACGCAAAAGGTCGTATCTCCAAACAAGTTATTGCTTTTTAAAAGAAAACGAGGGAGTAAACAGAAAAAATATGTGGTTCAATGGTCAGCTAATGTCAGTTTTCATTGGGATACATACAACAATACGTCCTGCTTTGTCAACATTAGGAGAAATATTGTCTGAAAACTTCAACCTTCATATTCTCGGAAAGTTGAAAAAATGGGTTACGACCTTATAGCACTGATCCGACGCTATGTCCACGAAACTGGGAAATGGTTATTATGAGGGTCTCCGCTGGGGGGGGGGCTTGATATTCCCAATTGCATCCCCTTCATCCAGATCAAACTTCCATGTTCGCCCCTTTGATTGGAACTATCCAACTGGTACTTCCAACTGTCCAAGTATTGAAAATTCCCAATCTGACACCCCCTAAGATTTTAAAACTTCCAATTGCATGACAACCATTTCAGACCACAATTTTGACCAAAAGTAAAAAATACGCAGATGTTGGTATGAAAACAACATATTCCCCATTAAGTACTGGTTGTAAAACAAAACAATAAGACCAATTCAAATCTATAATATTTGGTGTAAAATTTCCAACCAATGTTGTAGCGGAGTATGCCAGCCCTGATATTTATAACTGTTGAAAATTTAGATCAAAGTTTGAGAGAGTCACCACACAAACCCCTGCAATGATTATGTCGCATGAAACTATATCCATATTAGTCACGTTACACAAAGGTATCCGCAGTATGCTCACGAAATGAATGCTTCGTTTTGACATCCGCAGAATAAAATGATTACTTGTTTTATGATTTGTTTTATTCTCTGATCAAATATAGATATTGAGAAGTACAAGGAGAACTAAGTTCAAATATCATTTTTTCAGAAACAGTTTGAGTCACTTTAACCCTTTCATGACGGGAAATGCGTTGGCGCAGCATTAATGGCAATGTGCCAGTGCACTGTCTTTCATATGCGAGTCTCCCATAGGGAGCCTCCCATGTACTGGCTTACAAGCTCAAGATAAATATTTTTAGGACAATGCATTTTCTTATATATGCGAGGCTTCCTATGGGAAAACAACGCCAAGGAATTAACCCTTGCGGAATTAACCCTTGCGAGTCTCCTATTAGCCTAACAATATTTCCCTTGACACTGTAAGCTATAGCATTCTGTTATATTTGCGAGGCTCCCGATTGGAGACTCGCATAAATAATAGAATGCAATGGCACAGCTAGGATCTCTAATGCTGCACCAGCGAAGCTCCCGCCACGAAAGGGTTAAAACCAGGTTATTTAATTGATGGGTGTCCACTCGGATGGCGCATCTTAAAGCGTCTTAGTCGATCCGGTCGTCCATTTTATCTTTTGTCTCCTCTTCTCGATTTAATTTGGGACTATGTTTCTTGTTGTGTTCCTTCTACCCTCTGTAACGATGGGTGAGGGATCGAGCAGCCAATTTGAGAGCCAACGGTGCACCATCTGTAATAAAAGAACGAAAGCATGTAGTTTTATTATACGCACATATGACTATACATGTTTATGATTATATATGCGTTCAATCTCGATTGTAGTTGCCACAAAGTTGTGTTAAATCACTCAGTTATAGATGAACTATTGCAATGATTATGGTAATTGTGATATTACTACTCAGTTGAAGTGAACTATTTCGATGTCACTTGGCGCCACAACATGACGTCACAGTGCTACGATATTGGAAATTGCTGGGATCAAAATACTCCTGGACAAATATGCTATGCATTTTGCAGACAAATGGTCGCAAATGCCTGCGGTGTCCTGGGATGTGCGCCACAAACTACATGCATTACACTTGATTACTCAATGCGCAGTGAGATATATGTATGCGTCTTTAAAGATAGGGTGTCTCTTCCGGTCCACGATTACAACAACAACATAATATTTATATAACCGGATTTTAAGACTACAAAGAGTTTTTATGAAAATAAAATACAGATACAATGAATATGTGGCATATTATTTGTCAATAAATGCATAATATCTAATGTAGCCGAGCGTAAATTGCTGTGATATTTCTTGTGAAAGTTTCCTTTGGTGGTCCTAATAAGGTAAATGTATCCCTCTCGGTACGCTTCGATTGTTTTCATGATAATTATGTTATAAAAAAATAGCACATTTTACTGTCCAGTGAGTGTGATAAGATATTCTGAATAAAAATTATATTATTTGCTAGAAGCCAGCTGTCCTCAGTTCATATATATTAGGTTATATCCATTCCCGGGATCTATACAGATCTTGCTAGGAAAAGTTAAACTATTTCTAAGTTAGTGTGAAACTGACATTTGCCCGAAATTAGCCATTATTTATCTGGCATGACTCAATCGTACAAAAATTTGTGACATTTTGTAACTCGGATAAGCGATAACACAATCAAAGACACATATTCTGCATTTTCAAAATTAGTCATTCAAACGTGTCACCTGAAGATTTGCCACCAATGAATACGAATTTTGCTGCACTTGTATTGTCTGTTCGCTTGCTTGTGTTTTCGGAATGATAGCTCCAATGTATAATTATATATAGACGAAAGGGAAATCAATTTAGAACAGATATGGTTAACATACAATAAGTGCCAGAGCTTTTGCTCCACCAAGGGCATGATAGCATAAACATAAATTGTATACCCCCCCCCCCCACATTTATCACCCACATGTGCTACTCTAACCAGGGACGTATAGCGGCACCTAGGGGTTGAGGGTTTTTGAGGTGTGTCACCCCCTAACACAACTCCAGCCCTTGTAACAATTGTTAACAGTTTGTAACAGTTAGAAAATTGTGTCTAGCACATCAATTAGTAATTCATATATGTTAAATGGCCGTTCTGTTTTGATTTTCACAGCGAGCAAGATTATTCACGCCCACACTTTTGTCTTAATATAGTTTTTGGCAAATGCATGTTTTCTCGTAGGTTTACAATTGAGCTTAACTTTACTCTCACGACGAGTGGTCAGAGCAATTCAAATCAATGTATGTTTAATATTATACAATTATCGCATTGTTTCGAGGTTAACACGAGGAATTGTCAACCCGAGGAAGTCAATATTCACCAAGGCCGAGGCCAATAAAATTGCTCCAAATCATGGACAATATTTTGTGTATGAATCTGTATTTCGAAGGGGCCAAAATACAGAGATAATTGACGTTTTATGCATGTAGTTTCCCACAAAATACCATTACAAAGTAGTGCTTTAATTAATTTTTTTGGAAGAAATAAGTAGTACTTAAAATGTGATTATATAAATGTTTGTTCTTTAATGCAGACAGTGTCACTATATGTTTGGTAGAATATGAGACAAATACTATAAAATATACAAATATGTTGTATTTTTCTCCAATGACCTTGCCCTTAGTAATTGACCTCGACCAAGTAAGATAATATAAAGTTCCGACGATACGCAAAAAATAGAAGTATCGGTCCGCAAAGTTCCATCCTTCCGGCAATGATCTAACGCAGTGATAACGGAGAGGGCGCTGCATGGATTTTCTGAATACATCAGGGGGGAGTCTGGAAACAAATTGCACATATAGGGCCCAAAAAGTTTTTTTCCGACCCCGAGGGACCCACCACCCCATTTGTGCAAAAAAAAAATTTCCTCCAAAGTTTTGGGGACCCGCCCCCTTTCTCATGTTTTTATCAAAATTTCAGAGTTTTTTTAGCCGTTCTTCAATAACTGTGTTAACTGCCTTTCAATCCCATTCCACTATACTTTTTTGGTGCAAACTCTTGCTGTTTACCATTAAGAATCAAGCAATAATATGCTTAATTGGTAATCACAGATCATAAAAACGAAAAATAAACTGTATTTCCAGGTGTTTCCTGGTGTTTTCAGTATCTAACACCAATAACAAGAGGTGTGCACTCGAGTGCTAGCATACCCCCACCGTGGCAAATTCAACCCGCATTATCCGTAAACTCAACAAAAAAGATTTTTAACTTTAAAGAAAAATTCGGACTAATTATATCGATATGGTGTCACAAGAAGCTTGTACAGAAAAATATTATTCAAATTGGTTCATATTTGTTAAAAGTTATTAAGTCAGACATAATTTTGTAAGTCAAAATAAGTCGAAAATGAAGTGTAATATTACGAAAAACAGTTTGAGCCAATCCCTAGCCGTATCATGTAGAGAGGGTATTGTGAGAAGCATGTATACCAAAAATTATTGAAATCGGTTCATATTTGTTAGAGTTATGAGGTCGGACGGACGGACGGACACACGGACGGACGCACGGAGGGAGAAAGCGTGACGGACGGCCGGACGGACGCAGTCAATCCAGTATACCTTCGAAAGTGGGGGTGTCCTATATGTCACAAATCGCCCTAGCCCCCATTATAGCCTTAATATACCGAGTGCGTTGTGTCGACAGAACACTGGCCAGTGTAAATAGTGGTAAACAGGTCAGGGGTTCCACTGTTATTTGTGCATGACCAAAGAACTGTTTAGTCTTATCCACCGGGTGGGGTGGGGGAAGGGAATTGTTTTTGGTTAGGTATACACCTAGATATATGGTTATTATACCCCCCGATATTAGTCGGCGGGTATATAGTTGACGTCTCGAGCCGTCCGTGCGTCCGTCCATACAAACATTTTGCATTATAACTCAAGAGTCGGTTGTCATATTTTGATGCCCTATGGCATGGTGATGAATCAGAAATGGGGAACGAATATGCATAATATCACGGGTTGTGACCATCAATGCCTACCAGAGTTATGGGCCCTGTTCGACTTTATGAAATTCAGTCTGTACAAAGTTTTTGCAATATAAGTTAAGTGTCGGTTGTCGAATTTTGATGTGGTTTGGTATGGTGATAGACCAGAATGATAGGGGAAGGATGTATGCACATATTACTGCATATCACAGGTTTCGCCTATCAATGCATACCAGAGTTATCGGCCTTGTTCCATCCGTAAACACGTTTTGCATTATTATAACTCAACCATGGGTTAAGTTTCCTGAACGCTATTACGGTGGTCCACTGTGAAGTGGGCCGGGATCCTGTGAAATTCAGAATGTTGCAAAATATGAGGCTAAAGAGTCACTATAGCTGCATATATAGCCCTATACCAACAAGCATGGTACTAACATGCTTACAAACAACATTACATGGTCAGTACTTGTAAATTGTTTGAAAAAAAACCATTTTGGAAAAAAATTACAAGCACGATTTTTTCGGCCTCTGGACCACCCACCCACCCCGGCCCTATATACGGATTTTTTTAGCAGACTCCCCCTGAATACATTTGCTCAAAGCAGGTATTTTAATGAATTGTGTATCATAATTTCCAGCGCCCAACGTCACTCTATTTAACAACATATCATCGCAGAAATACGCACATAATCGGTCTATAATGTGAAATAGGTACAAAATGTGATTATTTGATTCTGAAATAAGTAGATAATGGACTCTTACCCGGTGTTCCGTTTTATGACGCGAGCACAGTGAAAACACCTGTTAAAGGGGCGTACACCGGAAAACTCGCGAGTTTGATAATTTGCGTCATTATGCGCACATAATCTGCTTAGAATCGACTCATTGTTAGTCGATAATGTGACTAAAATGTTCTCATTGTTAGTATATTATCGACTCAAAATTATGCGATTGTAAGCAGATTATCTACCTAAAACAAGGTTTATTATAAGCAGATAATGCGCTAGTTTTTGGGAGAACAGGCTTCATATAAATCAAATATATTTACTCGCGTTAGCAAAATTATTCTCGTTTGTTTGTTTGTTCGGGACGATTGGCGGACTGTTTGTTGATATTTTCGCGTAGTTCAGGCGGCGGGTTTTACGAAATGGTACATCCATTATTGTTTTATTGTTCGACAATAATAACTTAATAATACATTCTTCAAATGTGTGTGGTGGTTGAGTCAGCTTGAAGTATAATGTAATAAACACGTATTTAACATATCTACATATCTTGACCCCGAGCTGCGGTCGGCCATAGATGGAAAAAAAGTGGAACACAAACACTGAACTTTATAAATAGTGACGTACCTTCCATTCCTTCAAAGAGCCATGGTGATTTGTAAAATTCCTGCTGACTCACGATCCCTGCAAAAACATCAACTCATTAATGTCGTACATAGCTATGGAGACTTTAGGGGGAAGTCGGGATTTGTTTTACCCTGTGCCAATGCATTCTCTTATATATGCGAGTCGACCATAGGTCGCCTCGCATATATAAGAGAATGCATTGGCCTAACAATTTTTTACAATTTTAATAATTTGTTCTTGTATTCTTTAACAATTTTATAATTTCACCCATAGAGAGCCCCAGACAAACATGAGCAGACGACACTCTTCTATATGCTTCTATATATGTGTGGGGCTCCCTGCAGGGTAATGGATGTTTTTTTTATTTTCTGTCCTTAACATTGTAAGAAACATTTATTTAAAAAACATGATAAAAAATTGTTAGGCCAATGCATTCTCTTATATATGCGAGGCGACATATGGTCGACTCGCATATATAAGAGAATGCATTGGCACAGGGTAAAAAAATCCCGACTTCCGACTGGATTTGATATGGTTTATATACTGCCGTTTGACAGCTAAATCAGAGTTACGTCTAGATTATCTTTAAGTGGCGGGTTCGCGATCGTCATATTCGGCTTCACCTGTGTTCAGCCAGACCTGTTTTGGATGTATTGCAACTATAAACCGTCGAGTAAAACAATCGAACATGCCTAAAACATTTAGTTAGTTGTAATAACTTGTGCTTCAGTCCCCGTTGATCATCATATGTTGCTGTAATCGAATTTTTGTGTGATAATAATTTCTGGGATGATCAATAAAATATGTTCAAACAAAAACGAGCCGCCGCGTCATATCAACCGTGGACATCCGAGAATGAATGTAAGGAGAATATACTGATCGGAACTTCTCTACGCGAGTGGCGCTCATGCCTTCAATTGCATGGGAATATCTGTTTTTGTTAATTGCGATAGTTTATTACAACATAATGACAACATAAGCCACATAAATCGACTGACAGTCCAACAGTGTTTAGTAGGGCAGCACTGAGACGACGAATCCACCCTATCTAAATTGTATGGCTCCCCATTGTTATGCAAGACTACTGAGAACATTTTTGCCAACTGCATTGGAATAATAGACACCTTTCACATAATGTATGACAACAGACAAGTATTAAGAATAGGGTACTACGTCACTATAATTTGTGTTCTTTCTATTCCTTGTCGTTTTACCGTATCCGTTGTTACGATTATGGTTTTGTTGGATGTTCAACAAAACCCACCAATACATCATATATAAATATTTCGCGATCGTATCTCGGCTCCTCCATTATTCTGAGATTATTTTCTTAAATTGTGATCGTCGTGCGGCCTTAATATGTATCTATATTAGTGGCAATCAAATCAGTATTCGTGAAACGGTATAGAGCAAGAATCGTTCAGACAACTATACACCAGCGCCACTGATTAAGCAAGAAATCAATTATCTGAAAATTGAACATAATATTCCTTTTTATCATATGACTCAATCATTATTTACGTTGGAAACTATGTCATAAATCAATTTCATATCTATTACTAATTCATATCACCTTCCGATAATTTGATCGGTTTGTTGACAAAAGTGTGCTCTGATTGGATGAATGGCAGTCGGGGGCCGAGCCGCATCTCTGACTAAATGCAGGTTAAATTCGTGCGCACAAATACACGAATCGACGCGATGTTGAAATTCTCGCAATTATAATCTTGAAATATATAGTTTTGGACATTGTTATACGATAAATATAAAATGTAATTCGCATTTATCTAATAAACATACGATATAATGTCACAAACTGAGAACAGAATAGCGCACTATATCTTCGCGTGCACAATTATTTCTGCTAGTTCACCAGGTGTAATTGGGCTTCCGGTGCAATGAAGTGACGTCACATTAACCTTTTGCTGCCGATGTCATATAGCTATTTAGTGATTTGTGTGCGTTTTGGACATCATAATCAATTTATAGGTGTCATATGATAAATAGAATATGTAATTCGTGTTTCTCTCATATGATATTTATGAAACTCGTCACGAATTTTCAGTTTTCTCTCGCCGGAGGCTCGAGAAAACTGAACATTCTTAGATTCGTTTCATAAATATCATATGAGAGAAACACTCATTTCATATCCTCTATATATGAAATATGATTATGTTATAGAGTAGGAAACTACTATCCGAAACGTCGGCCGAAAAATACAGTGAGTTAGATACCTGTATTCAATATTCTGTACTCAACATTTTATATGATTATGTATTTAATATGTAGATGTGAATTGTTATTTGTGTTACTCTATGTTATTTCTTCATATTTTGGATCACGATGAATGTTTGGCTTTTATCCAATGAATTGAATTAATGCTGCAGCGCAGCTTCCGTCGTTACAGTACCAGTCAAAAGAAGTGGTATTTTAATCGCGCTATTTTCGCATTAATATTGAACTGGAAACGCTTATAAGCGCGCCGCTTGCGATATTATTGTTATATTTTGCGCTTAATATCGCAATATTTCGCCTTTAATATTGCAACATCTTGAGCTCAAAATTGTGATATTTAAATCAAAGTATTGCTTCTTCTATATTGTTTATTGCATAAATAGAGACAATGTTTTAGATTTGTATATAATTATAGTTGTAAATGCTATATGTACAATATATGCGCAATATTTATCTAATATCAATATAACGCTATCGGGTCTGTATGAAATTTAGCGCGCTTAATATCGCAATATTTTGCGTTCAATATCACAATAATAACCGCGACAGATGTTTGGTATTGCGCTATATTTGCGCCTTTTTCGAAATTAAGCGCGCTCAATATTGCAATAAAGGCGCGCCTCAATATGCCACTTCTTCTGACTGGTACTGTATATCCCCCGTCATGAAAAGGTTAATTACATTCGTGTATATAGGAAACAATCAGCGCGGTGTTGTACATGCATGTAATATCGATTGATGGCATATCTATTCTGCCAGTGTCGGATTGGAGTTTGTCTTGCCACAATTGAGTTCAGCTACATGCATGTTCATATGTGATGAAAAGCGTGCACGAGATGCTCAATTCGTGTTTATTGGGTCGTGTTGAAAACTATGTTCCTTCTTCCGATCAAATATTTGACTGATATTCAAGCCATCAGTTTGGAAAAAAATTTCAACCATATAGGGGTGGTGGGTTGGAAATCTTTGGAAATCATTATAAACGGGAAAACACGAACAAACAACATAGACTGTGTTGAATTACATCCGTGAACCTATTGTGTGTATATATGTTTGTGAATTATGATACGCACTTGCCTTTTACCACAAACGTTCAGAACTCTGATGAGTATAAGCATATGCTACACCATACAACCAGTTTCTTTATGGTAAAAATATAACATATGTGCCATGTATTTATGTATTAAATTATAATGTAGGCATGGTGGCTGCTGTATCACGCACCGTTTCTATCCCTGTCTGCCCCGCAGAAAGCTTGTCGACTACCCACGTCAACCCGTACGTCGTTATTCCGGACAAAGCAGTTGAAGTTAAGAGCGCCATTCGGACATCTCCTTGTCCACGAGTTGTAATCCAACGCAACAGGAACCGCCTGTCTTCTCACAGACTGTAAATAAAACAATAATATTTGAATCACCACCAAATGTACGATTTATAATTTTGAACAGAATCATCGCAGATGGGATGGTATTAAATTAATACTAACATGGCGATGAACACTGTACAGTATATCAGAATTACCTGGAAGAAATGTAGATCTTGGCCTCGTGATATAACATCCATGTTGCTGCCTTGCAATTTTGTAATCGGACATCTTAATTCCAAAGTGAAATTCGCTTCTGTGTGTAAATGCTGCTGACATTTTATTCACAGTCATTAATTAATCATGATCACTTGTTCACACATATTGCTATTCTGTGCTGCAATTGTCTTGACGGTGCCCATGCAACTTAAAACGCAACAGTTGTCGCACTAATTCATGTTCGTGGCATTGATATATTGTCTGGGCGGGTACGATTTGGTTTTTTGGTAATGTCCACGTATCGCCAAATGATTTGGAATACACATGTACAAATTCACTGTGTAACTTATGTGGAGCCAAATCATCGGTGGTATCGTCTTATCACGCGTTAAGGCTCAGATTCATATATATCACCGCGCAGTCTGCAAGCCATTTTAAATAGAGAATTTCTCTGGACTAGTTGCATTTCACATATCACTTTCATTACAAACAGAAGCTAAATAGTTATTAGAAAAAGACTAACACATTGATTTTAATGCATTTGATTGCTTAAACATATAATATTATGTACGTCTCTTTATACGTGGGTATCAACAACTGCTAGAACAATACAAAACAAGCACATTACTAAATAGATTATTCTTTTGGCTCTGTAAGAGGGATATTTATTTGTGTCTTTGTGTTGAGCAGGGTCCGCGTTGGAATTTTTTTTGCAAAATTCTATTATAATTTGCCAAATGTTATCCCTGGTAGTATCATTTTCTACAACCTTGATTGAGTTTAATGTTTCGACACACGCGGTTTGAACGACGTTTGATGTCGATAGGAAATCAGTTAGTTGATAATTATACTCGCATCTCTATTGTGGTTTATGATACAACAATAAACCAACCACCGAACAATAAAATCGTAGAAGAGTTGCTTCATCAGAAGGGAGCATCACAGGAGGATTAGCCAAACACTAAATACTGGTAATCCATCGATAATAATGTTACCAGATTAACTGCATCTTAATGGAGGTGTTCACTTTTTTTCAAAACCATATAAAACACCACTAATATAATTATATTGTAATAGTTTCCTAAAATGAATGGTATTGATTGACCGATATTTTTCAACTTTATTGAGGAATCAAAAAGTGACTGCCAAAACTTTTGCCAAATGAAAATATTTTTGCCAAATGTGAATTATTTTTGCCATTGGAAAGTGCCAGCGCGAACCCTGGTGTTGAGTTAAATTCTAAATTGTTCTATAATTATCTTTCAACCAATACTTTTGAAAGCAATTCATTCTGATTGACAATATTCAATCTAAATATGTACAAATATTCAAACAAGCAACATTTCGATATTCAAGAAATTTAGAGTTATGTTTAAAGAAAGGGTTACATACATACATGGCCTCTAAAATGTCGTACCTTACACTCTTATATAAAACAATCCCTATACGTCCCCTAGTTTCAAAGCAATAGATACCGAGAAGCATTATATTCTATATATTGATGTAATACCAAAAGAATTAGGTACTGGTCAATCTCGAAACCAAATGGTGACCCAATTCTAGGAAATTTATCAACATATTTGTTCGTGTGTAATTGCACCTAACTTGCTTCTTAATAACCTGGAATATTGTTAGCATGCAATGTCTGGATTGGGAACATGTCTCTATTCCGAAGGTTCGCTATTCCGAAGGTTCACTATTCCGAATGTTCACTACTCCGAAGGTTCGCTATTCCGAAGGTTCTCTATTCCGAAGATTTTATTTTTTTTAAAGGTTAATTCCATATTCAAGTATTGAGAGGGTTCTTTATCACGAAGACTCTTTTTTATGAAGGAAATAACTTAAAACATTGAAACAATAAATGTTATTTTTTATTTTTTCGCGGGTTTCCTTGAGATGTAATGTCATTACGTATGACGTTATTTTCCAATACATATTCACGTCAGACAGCCCACACAATTGCTCTTTCCATGCGATTTATATCTCAATAATCTTACAGGCAACAATACGCAAGCTAAAGGCGGGATTAAAACAGCGGGACTATAACTCTTAATCAATACTGCGAACGAGAATGTCGTTGAATAGACGGGTATGAGTTGAACCTAACTGCAATTGTGAATTTGTATTGAATTGCAAGGCCCACTTAATTTTCGAGTCATCGGCTATTTTTTATAGTGCCTTGATATCAGGTTTTAAACACAATCTGTGCCATAAATATGATTAAAACACTATATATAGTTCATCACCATTCCAAACGTCTGTATCAGAAGATGCCCCTAGAGAAATAGAAAACATCTTAAATCATAAAAAGATTCCCCCGTTATATGTCGCTGCTCTCAGAATGCAACATAATTCAACCTAATGTATTTTCAATTGAAGGGGAATAACATTATATTTAAAATATAGAGTTACCCCCCCCCCCCCCCCCTCCATTGAAAATAATACACTTTACTTTGCGCAACAAAACCAGATGAACCTTTAGCACAAAAACAAGTCGTTAACCCTGCGTTAACTCAACAAAAACAACACGTTCACAGTTTATTACACCGGATAAGCTGATAATACAGTGTTAGAGAGCTTCATATTTCAAATGGTATATATAGTGTCATATATGTTATATATGTGATCTTGGGGTTCGAAAATTAAGTGGGCCTTGGATGTTGATGTTTTTTTTTAAATACAGATAGCCAGTTCGGAAAAAAACTATAACTCTTACATGAAGTTTATTTCAGTCATCGTGTTTTTAACTTTCCATAATGAACGATAAACTGATACTCTTTTCTTGCTATTAATAACCGATATCTAGGACAATTTGGGAATTAAAAGTGGATGTATAAATGTACTAGCGTAATCGTATTTTTCATTCCTCGTGTGGTTTTTGTGGTGGGGCGCAAATTTTGATTCATTTCTGGTTAAATACGCCCAGAATAGAAAACCTTCGGAATAGCGAACCTTCGGAATAATGAACTTTCGGAATAGGGATCCTTCGGAATAATGAACCTTCGGAATAGCGAACCTTCGGAATAGAGAACCCTACCCGTCTGGATTATGTTTGTATATAAAAGTGACAGGATGTTATAACCTCCGAAAATAACGGGGGCTAATCATTGATATTTTCCTCTGCAAGAGAGCAGCAATTTTCAGTGAACTGAGACAGACCAAATTCAAACAGCAACAGGCCGAGTCATTGATTGCAGTGGGGTTACACGTGACATGCACGACAGTGTTGTGATTTTCAAAGGACAGATACTTAAGTTTCACAAAATTATAAACCGCCCAATTAACCCACAAGAGTCAACCACTGGTGACTAGGATTACGAGACATACAATGTAGAAATTAGTCGGAATTATGACAGATCAGTCATGAGTCGGTCACAAGTTTGTTGGCTGCAACGTACAAGTACATGTACAAAGGACGATGGATCATATTCTTAAATTGTCATAGAAACGTGATTTGAGAACCATGTCGCCATAACATATCGCCCAGTTACGGAGTCTGCTATTCTTTTGATCGAAACGCCGGTGACGCTGTGATATTGTTGTGATATATTCATGGAATGACGGGTAATCTCGGAGACACGGATCCAATTCTGGGACAAATTATCACTGAATCCGTCACAAGCTTTTATTAGAAGTTGACTTTGTTCACTGTAACGTACTACTGTACAGCTATGCTCTAATTAATCGTCACATTTAGCAAGGTTGTAGGACAATAAAGGCACGTGAGGCCTTAGTTGTCGAAAATATTCATATTTGTTCCAATCACCGTAAACAGAAAAACATTAAAACGCATACAGTTTCGTTCATATGTACCATGACCATCGCGTAAACAGCATGCTATAATAAAGACCTACTATATTTTACCTAAGCAAGAGCCTGATTGCGTTACATAAGACAGCACAATGCTACTGGCTAATCACACACAAATGGCATAAACGCTCTTTATTATATCCATATCAGGAAATCACCAACAAAGAACGCTCTTTATGTTTACCATCATAATATAAACAAACACCAGCAAAGTAACTTGTTAAAGGTACTCAATCCGTAAAGAGGGTCCCCATCTCAACAGATTCCAACAACAACAATCCGATCAGAGGGTCCTATATTACTATTTCTTTGGCTTTGGGGGTAAAACATATTTGATTCGAGTCGAGGAACCCATCAAACAAAGCTCAGAGTTATTAGACATTGATTTTTGAATTTTGTTATTAACTCGAGATGAGTACTAATAACTGCCGTAATCTGCTCTGGATGTGTACTCCAAATCTATTCAAACAGACAAGGATGGATGACTCTGAACTCAAGTGGTAATTTTAACGCAATTTTGACTGAGTTCTGGGCCAGATAGTATTCCCGATAATGAAAAATAATAGATTTCTAAAATCGATATCTAACAAATCTGAGCTTTGATGGGTGACTTCCTCGACTCGAATCAAATAATTTTGACCCCCGAAGCCATTGAAATAGTAATTGAGAGGAGTTTTATCGGATTGAGTACCTTTAAGCTTTTGTTTACACAACACTGATCAAACATATGACAATAACATACTGTTTGTGCGATATTTCTTATTTGTATACGGACAAAGTATGTCTACATTTTGATGTTCTTTCTGTTTGTGGCGGTTTTTGACGGGTGGAAATATTTTCACAGCATACCCACCACCAAGGCCAACCGTACATTTAATGACACCGGTTCGTGAAATTCTACATTATGTGGCTCTGGTGATCAGGCAATGACATTGACTTGATGACGCACAGCTGCGAATTACCAAACTGGATTATATATTAAATACATTAAACTCCCTTTGTGTGAGCTTTGTGTGTGTGTTCATATACCGATACAGCACATCGGAAGTGTACGATAAGCAAAACACTCAACACCGTGGCGATTTATTTTTGGGAGAGTGACTCTGGTGACCCATTCAACACCAAACTCTTGTGGCGAGGACTAGTGAGCACTATAACAGTATTTTGAAAACATGGTGCCAGTTTTTATTAACCAAAGTTCATTAGTGTGGTCTCCCCATTGTTGAGTATTTTGCTTTATCGCACGCTATTTACATGTACATACTTTACAACAAGCTCTGGAACAGAATTTGGCTTTGTTCGCATAATACAGCTTAGGAACTACGACAAGTGCATACTATTTACGCGATATTTATTATGGTATAAAGAAAGGTCTGAGTGAACAACAGATTAACTATAATATCCTGAATGGGCTAAAATAGACCGCTCAGTCTTTCTGTCACATTGCTCACTGTTGTAAGAGAGGGAACTCTAAATTTCATGACTATTGATATTCTGTTTGTTTGAATATTCTCAGTTTGCGATTTATCGTAAAGATGTTTGAGATTTATTGGAAAGGTTTGCGAGTTATCGCAAAGCTGTTTGTGATTTATTGCAAAGTTGTTTTGGGATTTATCGCAAAGGTTTGCTCCCCTTATCCCATGTGCATGATGGCTGCAATTATAGATTGATAGGTTGTTCACTCAGACCTGTTTAAAATGTCTGATTTATGTTTACTTTAATTATACCAAAATTACGAAATTTTGACAATTATTTCAGACAATCAGACAAAATTTACTCCACGTGCAGGCAACAGGTAAGGGAAATTCTGGCCCAGACCTGTTTAAGATGTCTGATTTATAGTATTTACACAGAAGCCCATTAGCGCCATAAAACCTTTGCGACAAATCTCAAACATCTTTGCGATAAATTGCAAAATATAATCACCCAATAATACGTTGTCTGAGAGTTATCGTAAAGATGTTTGAGATTTATCGTAAAAATGTTTGACATTTATCGCAAAGGTTTGCGAGTTATCGCAAAAGTTTGCGAGTTATCGCAAAGGTGTTTGTGATTTTTCGCAAACGTTTGCTCCCCTTATCCCACATGCATGCTGGCTGTGAAAGACCGATCGGTCAATTTTAGCCCGACCGTGCTATTATAGATTGATTGGTGGTTCATACAGACCTGTTGAAGATTTATCGCAAACCTTTGTGATCAATCGAAAACCTTTGCACTAAATCACATATATTTATTGCAAAGTAGTTTGTGATTCGAAAATGTTTGCGATTTATCGCAAGGTAGTTTTTTATTTATCGGGCTATTATAGATCGATTGGTATTTCACCCAGACCTGTTTAAGATGTTTGATTTGTAACGTTTACTTTAATATTACTGTCCACAAATTAAGAAATTTTGACGATTATTTTAGTCATTCAGACAAATTTTACTCCACATGCAGGGAACAGTTCAGGGAAATCCTGAAATCGAGATACTAAACCTTGAATTAAGTACAAAAACATGATCAAGGTTCAATACTAATAAAAGTAATATAATTCGGATTATTTCATTTTGCACTATGATAACATGATCTCGAAGAACCCGATCGTTGTTTTGTACTCAATTCGATGTTTAAACGCTGTAACATCATTTGGAATCTAGCATGCCACATTGTTAAATTTGCCGTCGGCCATTTTTCGTAATGGCAGGTTTTCCACATAGTACCTGTATATTTCGTTCTCTGAAGTACCAAGTTCAGTACCTACGTAGGTACTCTGGAGTACCTATTGTTTTAAGAATGTGCATAATGCCTGGATAGGTACTCCACATAACCTGAATATAGGTACTCCAGAGAACCTATGTAAATATTGGTACTCCACATAACCTAAATATAGGCACTCAAGAAAACCAATATATAGCTACTACAGAGTACCTAAATATTTGGCAGGTACTATAGAGTACCAACAATTAGGTACTCCCCCGGGGACAAAGCTCAGTACCTACGTACATGTAGGTTCTCCACCTATTGTTTTAAGAGTGTATGCAAATTAAATTGTTCAGAAGACACAACGAAATATGTATCTCTGGAACTAGAATTGGTATCTGCCAATAACTTTGCACAATAACAGTTTGTTATTATAGATACACTTTCATATCATATTCAATTATCTTCTAGTTGATGAGAAAACATGATATGATTGTTTTATACGACACTTTAGAAATTAAACATCGAAATCTTTTCTATGCGACATTTTAGTTTTGACTTCCCGCAGCTTCGTTAGTCTATGTCGCTCATGATAAGGATGATACCACCCGGTCATTCTTCTTCAGAACAATCCAATCAGAATTGTGCTATAAGGAGACGACATTTTAGAACAACAATTTCCCTGATAAACTTCGAAATATGGCATTTATACTCGAAATATTGACAAGTTTCCCGAGGAATTTACGTAATCGAACCCGTAGGTTCCGAAAATGCAAGAAAAAGTTTCGCACCAAAATGACAGGTACGACATTTTAGAAGCCAACTGACAACATTGCTACAAGAATTACACTATTTTCCAATTCCTGTGCGTATAGACTACAAATGTGCGTCATTTTATTATAAAAAATCACAATCCAGTTCAGGGATTCTCCCGACATTACCTCAATATTTTGATAAACTTTTAAGCATGTATGTTCCACATGTGAATCTGAGGTAAAAGACACAAGCTCTAATTGATATTCCATCAATAAATTTGAAAACGTATAGCGATAAAGCATATGATTCGTAAGCTCCAAATGTTTGGAACTTACTGAGACACGACAAAAGATTTTAAAACTCTCTGACCGAATTCAAATTTGTGTTAAAGAGTGAATTATTATGTGCTCACTATGGGGAAGTTATCTCAGATGCTGTTTTAACGATTTTTATGTATGTGTTAATCTTATTTCATCATCTCTTGTGTATAGGTTAAATCACACATAATTGGCATAAACGCTCTTTATTCGTTCCATATCAGGAATTCACCAACAAAGAACGCTCTTTATGTTTACCATCATAATATAAATAAACACCAGAAAAGTAACTTTTTATGCTTTTGTTTACATAACAATGGTCACATATATGACAATAACATACTGTTTATGCGATATTTCTTATTTGTATATGGACAAAGTCTGTCTACATTTTGTTGTTCTTTCTGTTTGTGGCGGTTTTTGACGGGTGGAAATACTTTCACAGGATACCCACCGCCAAGGCCAACCGTACCTTTAATACAGACTTGGTCGCACTTACCCTTTTCCTTCGACCGCCAGTGGCTTGGCAATCCCACCAGCACCCCCAATGCCATTTTCGATTGGTGTAACGCCAACCGCACACTAAGGTACACATGCGCCAGGAGCATGATACCGTATTCCGTTTTGACCTGGACATCCACTGATCATTAGGAGCAATACCTGCAGGTTGATATTTCTCGTAAGATAAATCTGGTCTTCGATTTTCCATCGCTACTCCACTGAGATTACCCAGGGCTACTACGAACAAAAACAAATCAGCGAACACACGCATCGTCGAACAAAGTTACACAGGGTGATGAAGTTGAAGAATATTCCAATAACACTGCTCGCAAAAAAGATAACAAGAAAATATACGCTGTTATTTACAGGCGGTTCAGATATACGTGTACGTGGCTAACAAAAACCAGCATATTTAAAAAGATGTTCACAATCGTGACGATTGTGGAAAATATATTATCCATAGCTTTTGTTAGTCATAAAATGGCTTCACGATTTGTAATCATATAAATTCAGGACATATGTAATGTGAATGGGACAGATTTCAGCTTTCAACGTCTTGATCGAACGGCGAGATTAATGTGCGAACAATTAAATTTTTAAAGCACGATCTTTTATACTAATGGGCTTAAAGCAATTTACGAAATGTGTTTATCTTTAATGTGCATACAGTACCAGTCAAAACAAGTGGCTATCGATGCGAGCCTTTATTGTGATATTGAGCTCGCAACTGAGAGCAACGCAATGTAATATTGTGATATTTAATATAGCGAAATATTGCGCTAATATATCTTGACAACTATAAGATTGAGCCTTAGTGTATGCACATAGTATACATATATACCGATATATACCGAAACAGTTATATGATAGGTCCCCGTCGTACCCACCAAATTTCTGATAGAGTACGTTCATATACTGGCAAAATTGTATGGCATTGTTTGTAGGCATTTTCACATATGTGGGACCAGAATATGAACGGAACCATACATATAAAATGCAACTTTACCAAAGCTAACGACGTCAGAAGTACTATTAATGTAGTTCCACATGTAACGGTGCTAGTGACATCCGCCTTCATGTACATGTATGATTGATTATTGTGAGGTAATTGGATGGTTTTTACAGGACATATTTCGAAAGCATTGCTACAGGTGGAACTACAGAGTTGTTACTTCTCATGTCGTTAGTTTTAGTACAGCTGAATGTTATACGCATGTTCCATTCATATTCTGTCACCGTGTGCTTTTCTACAACGAAATGCCCACAGAACGCACCGTGTAAACTTGTGTGTGTGACCGTACCCTTACGGTTGTAACGTATGTAGGTTAATGTTTGTCAACATAGCTTAGGACGCCCAGTTTAGCATGCGTAACTTCCGTAGGACTGTGGCGTACTTGGTTAATATGCATATACATATGTTCCATATTATTTCTATGCGCCAGATTAAAATACATGTATACGACGTATTATGGTTTGGCCTTCTGTTCGTGTGGCCACACCTACGTGTACGTTACAATTTTGTTCCTGTCCGTCCGAATAAGACTGGATACATATACCTGCGTATTATCGTATGCGAACTTACGCACGAAAACGGTACGATATTCAAGCCAGTATATGTGTCGCTAGCTTATTAATGCCAGTGTTTTTGTCAATTGTTATATATTATTTGTAAAAAAAAAAAACTACCTTGAATTTGCTCGTGGCGTGGAGGAAGGGGCATGTAAAATATTACGCCATTAATTCGAAGGTCTTGATCAAATAATCGTTATCGCAGGTATTTGTCCTGGTCAATTGAAAATCATATGTCGGTAGTCGACTAAAATAACGGATGCGACTCACGCATATGTAAATGGGATGAGTTTCTACGCAGATATCTGTCTAGGTTTAAATGGAACATGCTCCGTTTTTAGTTCAGACCAGATTTAATCATACACAAGTTTTCAATATTTTCACAACAGTGGTACCGTACCGACTTTTCTTATACATTCACACTCTTTATCTCTATCGCTCTACCTTTCTCTTCCTCGTATTCCTCGTGAAGATACCCCCTCTCCTTATTACCTTCCTAAGCTTACTTACCCCGTCAATACATATTGTACATCTTAATATTAATATACCATCATTTCTTAAACCTATTTTTTTTCTCGAACTCGGCCACTTGCCATTCGCGCTTTCTTTATTTCTACAATATTTCTACTTGCCTGAAGAGATAGCTCAACAAAAGCAGATATCTGCTTGCTACTAGATCCTCTTCCCCTTGTCCATTCTGCTCATGTTTCCATCATCAAAATGTTGTTCATCATAAATGTAATATTAATTGGGGCAAATAAATATTGTTTAAATCAAGTTTTCCCAGTATTTTGAAGGACGCGAACTAGATCAGTTAAATTGGAACCATTAGAAAGCATATAGTTATACATGCAGCACGTGACATTTCTTATTACTGAAAGTGCTGTGTAGAAGGTATGTATGCATCTAGTGGAGTTCAATGGCTGTGTCAGTGCCCCTCCCGAATATATATATATATATATATATATATATATATATATATATATATATATATATCTTGACGCCTCCTCTGGATAGTTTAATTCTTATTTACAGTAATGGCTATTGCCGTCGAGTGTGCGGAAGTCAGTGGGTATGTGAAACTTTTTCACAAATAATTTAACACAATCTACATGTCGTATATCTCATCCGATCACCAATAATGTTCACAATAATGTCTAGACGAGAACGCCCTATATTGGTTCCGGTCGGTCGCCCAACATGACCGCCATGGTGGATTGGTGGTCATCTTGTTTAAATTCGGGTTATTGTCATTGACTCTTTCATCTTGGTAGTATTCGTTATTTGTATCCGATTGTCGTATCAAATAATCGCTGTCGTACGCATTTGTCCTGGTCAATTGAAAATCATATGTTGGTAGTCGACGAAAACGGATGCGATTTACGCATACGTAAATCCGTTGCGTTTTTACGTCAGTTGTATAGGTCATCGGATTGGAATTAAAAATATAGTTTTCCATTGGTGTTGTTACATCTACGTGTAAGCTAACATTTTCGAATACGTTGCTCATGTCCATCCGAATAAAATGGAACATGGTCCATTTTTAGCGGACCGAAATAAATCGTATACGAATTTTCCAATATTTTGAAGGCCACGGTCAGTTCGAACTATTACAAAACGTATGCAACACGTGATATTTCTTATTATTGGAAGTGCCGTGTAGAAGGTACCTAGTGGACCAAGGGTTGCGTCACTGCCCCCCCCCATATATGTCCTGACATTGTACTTCCTACCCAAGGCTGTGTTAATTGTGATTTACAATAATCGCCATTGCCGTCGAGTATGCGGAAGTCTGTTCACAATTAATATAGCACTGTCTACAGGCCGTATTTCTCATCCGATCACCACCGCATTTCATTTGCTGGTTTGTGCCATGCACAATCGAGAACGTACTATTTTGGTTCCGTTCGGCCACACAAAATGGCCGCCATGGTGGTCATCTTGTTGAACTATTTAAGTAGTATAACATTGTTGTGGTAATGCCATAATTCCAGCAGTAGGTCGAGATAAGCAAGAGTGTTATTGACTCTTTCATTTTTCTAGCATTATATGTCTATTTATCTGGTATTTTCAAATATTGGAATTAGGCTCACCCATATCTTGCCGAATTTTCATATTTCAATTTATACGTACGCCTGGTGAGTTTCGCGCCAAGAAACTTACATATATAGTGTGACATGCAACTATGCGAATCGTAGAGGATTACGTGTATGATAGACAGACTATGTATTGACCTACGATAGTGTGACCGTAGTCTGATGGGACTGATATATCGGGCTCAATTAAAGTTGGTATGTGGGCTCAAATTTCAAAATACACAGGTCAACCTAGAGTGGGCTCTGACCGCCCCCTTATTGAATTGTTTTAGTTTTGAATTTTCGTTTCAAATGATAAGTATGGCTGATGTTAGGTGATCGGAATTATAGTTTGGTGCAGGTTTGCGAACATAAAGGGTGGGTAGGGTAAACGTATTGGTCCCTTTGACCCACATCTGAAGGGGAAAGACTGTTGGTATGCACGTTTAAAACACCAAGTCCGATCTTCAGGCTGGCGGAGAGGGTTCGATGTGGGCTGGAACTGGATATTTGTCCAATGACTTTCACCAGAACTACTGTCCCTTTCCCCTTTCCGACTTATTTATATATAGACTTGTAATATGAATCATACGTGACACGTAGTGGAGCAACCACACACGATGTGCCTCGGCGATATAACGCTAAGAATAATTTATGTAACAGCATGCAGTGGTCACGACATGCCAATTGACAAGACGTGTCGTGGATTGTACAATCTTTTCTGGATTATCGTCATGACTTCTTCATTTTTCGTTTCATTAAACTGACCTACGAAATTGGTCAAAATGAAATTAATAGACTTAAATCACATGTCAATTCTTCGTAAGTTGTGAAGTAGTTACTTTCATTTTTATCGCGATGCTTCATTTCCAGTTCCGCGTTTTTTGCAATCTAAACACGGTTGCTAACATGAAGTCACGTGACAATTTCTCCAAAATATATACCCGCGATCTTGTAAAATCACTGATGGATATAGACAAAAATTGCCTTGGTATAAGCACCCTTGGTGGTTGCTATTAATTGTACTGATTTCTGATTATATTATACCTGCTTGTAGAATCTTGCCGAAATGCGTGTTGAAACAAACCAACGGGTGCATATGTTATGACAATATGACACTGTAGCGGTGCTCTGTTTATTATTGTAAGGTGCACCACAATTTTGAACCCATGCACTGTAATATAGGTATAATTGTAAGTGTGTATTACTCGACACTTTATCAAGACTGGTTGGATTATACCGCGCTGCGATGCTGGTTAGTCGTAAACATGAAGGCAGATAAATGTTCATGCACACATGGTATTCACATGTAGCCAGACCGATTATGAACGTCTGGTTATGACTGTCTTGTATATGTGTTTACCATTTTCAATTTATTATACACTGTGTTATGTATGAATTGGTGTGTGTTCACATAATGTAATATTAATATTTATATATATGAATCTCTATATATAGATGATAATAAACCATATTGATTAATTTATGAGCCTAAGTCAACATAAATCACACGTTTGTTTAACTCTTTCATCCCGGCATCCCGTCGTGGCGCGCAGTTTCAAAGTTACGCTTCATCATAGCAGCCCGATAATGTGATTACATTGCATTGTTAATAACAAACAGTTGGAAATTAAAGTTTATCTTATGCGGGAGTGTTCTGGAGCATATACAAGAAATGTATGTAGTTGGTTTTGTCTCATAAATTTAATAGAACAGTTTTTTATTCCTTCCTAACAGGTATAGACCAAGTAAACTTTCGGGCGATAGCGATTTTGACTAGCTTTTTGAGGATGAACTCTTTGAGAATTTTTATGTTTGCGAATTTGATATATTGTGAAGTTAGTAAATCTCCCGAAAAACAAAACGTTTCTCATGATATAAATCATAACGGAGACAAAATGGATTACTTAGCGACAATAACCTGTCTGACCTGGATACAGAACATGGAAGTAATATAAGTAAATTATCTAGTCATTGACTGTCACTTTCATTGAATAGTTCACTAATACTTTGACAACTTTGACTCGACAAAGAGGCGAGCGTCCGTGGAATGTCAATAAAAATATCGTGTTTTGTGTTGTTATCATTATGCCACCCATCCACTCTGTATGTAGTGAATATTGATTCACTCCTGGCCAGTGTCGTTGTGACAAAACACACATATTCACGGGCTACTTAATTATATTGAATGATTATGCATAATTTAAATATAAGTAATGATGTGCTTTATATTTCGCCTTCAATGCTATCTGTTTGCGTCTCTCTGGATCGATGCATGGTATCGGTACACACGTGGTGTTAAGGTGGCGCTGATGTGGCAATTTCAGCATTGGTTGCCATAGCAAATTTTTCAGAAAATTAATCGTCCAGAATTGAAGTTTATCCTCGAAGTTAGATATATTCATGAACAAGTTAGAACACTTCTCGAGTACATGTATTGGTTTATTTTGCGGGAAAGCATATTAATAAAGCAATTTTGAACACATTCTTCAAACAACCCAACCCATGTTCTCTAACAAAGTGAATATATTTGAAACAATAAACCATCGAATGTTCTAGATCGCAATATCATATTGTCATTATACATAATACCCCCCCCCCCCACATCTACTATTAACATCCCTGATCGCACGAAATTTACCTTCTGTCTGTGTACATTTAACCTCACATATATTCGGTCAGTTGGAATGTCTTATTACACAATATTAATTAGCCTTCTTCTGACCTCCGCCTTGTCCATCGCAGGCTGGTATGTTAACCTTCATCCGACCTCTGCCTTGGCTATCGCAGTCAGCGAGGCATTCCAATGATGATATAAAACCATTAGTGAAATGGGAACTGGGGAAGTCCTGAGAACGGGATACCTGAGACTGGAGTATTGCTCCTTTTGAATGTATTGAATGTATGGATATTGACCATGAAGTCCCGACTCTAATTTAAACGTCTGTTGGTCTCCATCTGTATATTTATAGTATCTGCTGTTGTTCACAAATAAAGAAATAATCTCCACTGATTACCAGGTCGTCATATTCATGCGTACAATTGCCACCAGACGGTCAGGTTTGACCATACCCCGTTATGAAACAGTCACTGAACCTGCTATTAGCTTTCCGTATTATGATGTTTAGAATGATTCAACTACAGTTTGATTTAGTTTTGTTTCAGAAATATAATGCATGTTCCAAAACATGCCACTTACATATGACGTATGAATTACATGCATGTATCTCCCTTTAAATCTCAAAAGTAATTGTCTGCCTATAGCAATGACTAGTTTACAATGATTGCAGTTCTTTGGCACCCAGCCATTTAAATACATATTGTGACCTATTTTATTTAATAAAATCAATTATTTAGAATCCAAACTGTAACATTATTCCTATTGGAAGATGGTATCAATGAACTAAAAGTGCCGAAAACTATGCATCCATGTAAATATTTACTATTTTATTCGGGACGCATTATGTGTTATAAACATTATGACGACTGCGCCAATAATAGTCACTGCGTGTAATTTGTTTGTTGGCTATTTTGGATATAACTTTTATTAAAATAACTTAGTTTTCCATGTTTTATTTGCTATTCACCTCAGCGGAGTGTTTCACATCACTTTAATATATATATATGATAAACTGTGATTTATGTGAACCCATCCATGACAGCTTCCTGAATTTTTCCAAAACCCTGTGCCAATGTATTCTCTTATATATGTGAGTTCCATAGTGAGCCTCGCACATAGAAGAGAATACATTGGCCTAACATTATTTACCTTGAACTTGTAAGCCAGCGCGTTCTCTTATATATGCGAGGTTCTGGCACATGATAATTAATGCTGCACCAGCACAGCTACAGTTACCACCATAAAGTGCTTAAAGTATTGAATAAACTAATTCTACTCAGCTCGTGTTAAGTAAGCTTTCTACTCAACTTTGAACATTTCCACCTAATGCGCATAAGATTGTCCACTTATAAATGGTCATTAATAAATGGACAATCCGACCACGCGTGGCACGCGAGCTTGGGATTGTCCACTTAATCACGACATATATAGATAATCGTGCATGTTAGCTTCATATTAAATCTGAAGGGTAATAACTCTATAAAGAATGCACCTTTACCAAATGACGGAGATTTGTGTGAGAAATTTGCAACACCACAACAGATCAACTTTTGTGAAATATAAGTCAAATTCTTCCCTTGGGTGGGTGGGCTTGGTGGAGGTTTGGGCGACGCTCTTTAAAAACACTTCTTCGAATATTTCCGTTATTTCGTCAACAACTCTTCTTCAAATATCTCCGTTATTTCGTCAAAACACTTCTTCTCATACAAATCACCGTTATTTAGCAAATTAATATTATTTATAGAGTTATTGCCCTTCATATTAAATATGAAGCTAACATGCAGGATTAGCAAAACATGTCTTCATTTAGTGGACAATCCCAAGCTCGCGTGCCACGCGTGGTTGGATTGTCCATTTATTAATGACCATTTTAGGTACCGATTGTCCATTTATAAGTGGACAATCCTTGAAGAATTGCCTGACATTTCCCACCAAAGAATAGGAATCAGTTTACTATTTTATTTTATTTTTTTCTGTCTATATGTGGTCTGCTTTTATTACCCGAACACCCATCCATATGAATAATAAACCATTCCATGTATATTTTTATAACTGAATGGGAGAATCCATTCAGTATTGAAGTGATTAACTGACCACGTCGGGGAGGAGGTGAAATAGTGCATATTTGTATGATAGTGAAATATAAAAATGCATTACACTGAAAATCTCATTTACTAAAATGTTATTCAACAAATATTCAGTACCGGTATAAGTATAGCTGCAAGTAACGCTGAAGGGGTCACTCTCACCTAAAAAAATGCTGAAGGGTACACAGGGTTTGAAAATGTGCTGAAGGGTACACAGGGTTTGTGGTCGGTACAAACACAGTTACGTAAACTGTGTTTCTGAAAGTCTGTCGACTATCAGCAGTTTGTTTTCAGTTCATTTTAATGTTATATGGAACATAAACAATTATTTTCTAACATAAATCATGGCAGATACGAAAACTAAACGTCATTTAGATAGAGATTTCAAAACTTGTGTACCCTTCAGCACATTTAAAAAAAACCTGTGTACCCTTCAGCACTTTTTGTGGTGAGAGTGACCCCTTCATCACAAAATAACGTTGATTAACCGTCTATGACTGGAGCTTCTGAAGTTTTCCGAAAACCCTGTGCCAATGCATACACTTACATAATTATACGCGTCTCTCAATGTGGAGCCTCACATATATAATACAATGCATTTGGCCTAACAATATTTACTATGACCTTGTAAGCCAATGCATTCTCTAAGAGAATGCACTGGCACAGGATATTTAATGCTGCTCCAGTGCAGATCCCACCATGAAAGGGTTAAATTGTCGAGTAAACAAGTTCTACTCAGCTCGTGTTAGCTTTATACTCAGCTTTCTTCTCAACTTGTGAAATCTTAGCCACCTCAGCGCCACCTTATTATAGAACATAAATTAAGTGACGAGTTAACCAGGTTTGACGAACTTGATCGACCCACAAATTGCCAACGTATATCGAATGTAAATGTCACCATAACGACACCTAAACTGCAAAGGCTGGCGTTGTTGGCAACTGATAAACATATCATACTGGTTTATGGTTTGAGAAGTGCGCAGACAACTAGTCATACGTCATTTGACTTTCCGTATACTCATATGCACATATGAATCACATCGTCATGGGCTATGGCTGCATGTTCGCGTTTTTCATTATCGTGAATTGCGTTATGGTTAATGCAGATGCGTACGACATAGATGGCGACTATTTTCGTTTGACGGCGCCGCAGACCACTTCGAATATTGGTGTACATGTACATCTTGGCGGCTGCAACGGTCGCGTGACCACCATGACCACATCTGTTTTGAAATGCGCACTGTTGTGTTCTCGAAGCGAATGTAGCAGATTCTCTTTTAACACCGAAACATCAACATGTCACACTAGCCAGCGAGAGTTATACAGCCGAGAGACCGGCGCAGATATTTTCGAGAAATCGGGTGAGTGTTATATAACGGGTACAGGGGTGGGGATGTCACAATATCGAGAATGACAACTTGCATGCTATTTGTATCTCTATAGCAAGGGGCATCACATGTATGTGTAAACATCGAGATGGATTGAACAATATATTGGATCTCTATCAATCGCATGTCACACTAGCAGGGTTACCGGCGTTGCCCAGGTTAACCCTTTACCCAACAGAAGGGCCCTGTGCCAATGCATTCTCTTATATATGCGAGTCGACCATAGGTCGCCTCGTATATATAAGAGAATGCATTGGCTTAACACATTAAAAATTATAAAATTGTTAAAGAATGTAAGAAAAAATGGTAAAAAGTGTTTTTTTTTAGGCCAATGCATTCTCTTATATATGCGAGGCGACCTATGGTCGACTCGCATATATAAGAGAATGCATTGGCACAGGGCATAACTGTAACTATCAAACTGTGGTCAAGGAGCCGGTTCCAATGATATCCATATTTGTATGGTTCAATTGAGACAGACCGAAGATAGTTTAGGCTGTTGAAGATTTATTTGGCCGGTTTTGGCCGTTTTGTTGGGTAAAAGGTTAAATTGATGTGAAACCCTCTGTTTTGGACATTTGGTGGGAATAGAGAATATTCTTGCTCAAGTTATTACACGTATTCTCATAAGTTGTATATCCAAATGGCGGGGTCTCCGTGGCTCAGTCGGTAAGGGGTACAACCCAGTCACAATTACCAAGCCAGTTACTCGCCGATGGCCGACGGTTTTCTGCACATGGGCGACGAGTATATCGGCCATTGCAATCACTGTTAGATTGGCCGTAAGTGTGCGGATTTCCTCCACCACTAAAACTGGCAATGTCCTTGATATGGCCTTAGTTGTTAAAAGCGACATTAAACCCCAATCCATATATCCAAATTGCATCACAAAACGTCATTCTTATACGTGGGTTATTAGTAATAGCTCACCTTCTCGGAGTTATTGCCATTTTGTTTATCGCGATTAATTCGTCCCTGCAATAAAGAAGTATTAATTATTTACAACTGCGCGTAAATGTACTTCAGACATTATATTTTTTTAATCGAACATTCAATGTGTTTATTTTAAGCTATGCGTCTGTTCTAAAAAATTAAAGAAATCCTCTGTATCGGACAGATCTAGCGTTCTCCGATACCAGTCTTGGGGGATTCTGAAAAGGCTTGTGCAACTGACTGATATTTCTTTTATCTCAAAAGAAACTATATTTGACTGCACACTATAACCACTATTAACAGTCCTTCTATACATGTACATCTCTCTTCTCTTGACAAATTGTATCTTTATTTTGGAAAATATGGGACAGACTCAATTTTGTTATAATACATGAGCTGTTTTAACATGCCATCCCCTGGCGGTTGAAGGTTCCTCATGTTGCAAAAAAATATATGCATCTCTTAAATAGAACGGTAAATATAAGTTTAATGCTTTCTTCTATATATCTCTGTTGGCTAGCTCTCTACACGAATGTTCTGATTCCCGCCCCCATATAAATATGACAGCTGAGAAGATATAATTGTTCAAGTGGCTTAATTTGGTCACAATTTGTCGACGTTGTGAAATTTTAACGCAAAAAAAAAAAACTCCTTACAACGAATTATGGAGATGGGTATCACGATTATATAACTTTGGTGGATATTGGCGACGAAATATTCGCATCAGTGCAAGTGTCCCTCCTCTCTCCACCCATGACCCGAACGGCACCCACATGATTTTATTCTCATATCATTGGATAAGAACTTTTATCAACTTGGCGGACATTAGTGCTAAACGTATTTGTGTCAGCTTTGGTGCCCATCCGCTCTCCAGTTATGACTAGAACGGTTCCACTTTTGACATATTTAAATCACGTCCATTAGACTCCGGATATCATGGAGATAATTGTGAATATGTTTGGTGGTAATCGGCAACTAATAAACTCTTATTAAATTTGGCGTCTTTAGATCACACGACTAGATTCCTCATATCGTGGATAATTTGGTGGCAATCGGCGCCAAACATAGTTTTTTGTATCAATTGTTGTGCCGCTCTCCCCATCCGTGCACCACTGAGTGGCACTGACTCGAACGGATCCATATCATGGAGATGATTATGCAGAAGTTTGGTGGAAATCGGCGACAAGAATATTTCATCATTATCTTCCTCGTAAAAAGGTAACCCATGTTAGACCCCTGGGATGATGGGATCTATTGTGCTAAATACATGTGCACCAAATGTGTCGTCTTCAACCCGCACGATTTGACTTCTCTTATTATTGGGGAAGAACATGTATGAATTTGATGGAAAATTGCGCTAAACATATTTGTATCAGCTTTGGTGACCCTTACCTCCCTATCCCTGTCTTAAGCGGCGCCAATTTTCAAATATGTTAACCACACAATGAGACTCATTGTGCATTAATTTTTAACCCCAACATTAACACTGGAACATTGAAATAACAACATAAACTGTTAGAGCATATAAGCATTGCCAAACTTCACAGTTCAGGTGAGTTACCAAAAAAAAAAATGTGAAATGTTATTCCCGGAGCTCAATTATAGTGTTCACTGGTGTTATTTCGATAAAAAGAGTTTTTCCCAATAAATCTCATTTCGCACAGATTTTTCTCTGCTGTTCCACTACACATAATATTTCGATTCGACAAACCCTCCAAACTCACTCGTCAATATTGCTAGTGGTGCTGTTGTACCATCTCATATAGAGAACAGTTTAAGGTTTAGCCAAACCAGTCAAGATGGCTTACTGGGGTGTTGTCAGAAAAATTTGGAAAATGCGAATAAATGGTGACAGATCACATGATACTCACTGATTGTTTTTATAAAGACACAACACATATTAAAGTCAATGTTGATTGCGATGAAATTAGAAAATATACGAGTTTTACTCACCAACTGATATCTGCTTTCGTGCGCGCGCACAGCCTCCACCACTGCTGACTATAAGGAAATAAGAACATACGAATATCGATCAGTTCTTCAAGAGAAATAACTTGGTGTGAACATAATAATAATTCAAAAGGAACATGCTGAATCCCCTCGGAATCAAAAAAATGAAAATAATTCAGCCATTTGCATTGAAAATAGTGCAGATATGGAGACTCACAGTGACAACAAAATATAAAATGCTGAGATATTTTGCAAATAGCTACTGTTAAAAAGCTGCTGACTACAACATTGATAGTTCTCTATATTACTGATTACATAATGAATAATCATTAATACTGTAACACAAGCAGTGACAATAATAATTAAATTTGAAATGTACTGAAAAAAGTGAATAAGTGTATACCGGTACTTTTGCAAGAGTTCTGCTCGTTGCCACTGAGTAACGAAGCTTTTAGATTAGTGGAATATTGGCACATCAGAAAGAATTCACTGGGCCAGACCATGGTGGGACATGTGAGAAAATTGGGAAATGAAGATCCCAAAACTGCCAAAAATATTAAATATTTGCCAGCACCCAGAAGACAATCATCACATATTTGGTCTGCAGTCAGTTTCGCTTTCTGGATACAGTTAATTTCTTTGCTTTCTTCGAGCTACTATTCCCTTAAAATTTGAGGCAGTCAATCTCAGTCGTCTCTCCTGCTTCCATAACTCGGAACTTGATTGCTGTCGTGTTTCCAATTCAATAGCAGTAATTTTATCCTTGGACACATCAACATTCTCTTTAAAAAATTGACCACATATGCACATAAGTTCCTGACCCATCAAGCATGGGGTTACATCCAACGCCTCTGGCCCATAATCAGTCCTCGCCTTCTTTGTTGAATCTGAGCTGGTCCTCTGTGTCTTCCTCTTCCTTGCCCTGGCAATAACATCTGGCTTTTGTTGACTCTTTCTTATTATTTGATTTCGCTTCTGCCTCCATAAAAATAGTTTGGTGAGTGAGTGCCCTGATGATGACTTGCTTTTTTCCTCCCATGTATTTGGTGACCAAGAGAGTCCTAAATTCTTCATTAGTGCCGCGCCGTAAAATCTAGCATGCCAATCGATCTATGACATCGATTGTACATTTTACCACCATCGAATTTACACCGGATGCTCATCCACGATTCAGCTAGGTTACTAGTAAAATTGCAAATAAGCCTATCTGATTTCTCGGCAACTTTGCATAACAGCGACTGCAGCTCTTGTCACAATAATCGGTTCTCATCGGTGACCATATATAACTCGGTCATCTCGACTCTTCAAGACCCCTTGAGTTGTGCCTTCAATCCAGTAGGAGGCTGTCTCACCCATCAGTAACAGTATCCATTATATCTTTTGAAGATGATAGCTCTTTACTCGCCAGTGGTTCCGATTCCTTTGGTTCATGAAGAGCACCCGCTTTTGCAGCAGCAATTTTAACCTTGCAAAAGTCTATACTACAGTTATCATGCTTGTCAAAAATATAATTTACACAGTTTAAAATGTCATGTTTTAACTTTTTAATGCCCTGAGCACGATCATTCTCTTTTGAGCGCTTTTTATCGCACACATGATAGCTGTCACACTTCGTACACGAGTTGTCTTCGTTAGTTTATTCCTTCCAGAATATTTTCTGTTGTTTTCCACCAGTGTTCTCTAAATTACCAAGGAGACATTTACACACTTGAATCGCGCACTCAATTTTGTTTACTAAGTGACCCCAAACAGGAACATCGTTAACAATACGTGCATATACACTGCTGTCACCATCAGCTATTAATTTTGTATATCGTAATTTGTGGTTCTCCTCAGCCTGTTTGAAGCCATCAATAATATTGTCTGCCTCCGTAGACTGGCTGCTTTCATTCCAATTCTTGAAGCAGGTATGCTCACGTGGAGTAGTTTGCTGAGTATCTGCTTTTGTACAGCTATAACACACTTTGTTTCTAACACCAACATGAAGGAGTTTACCTGTCGCAGCTCCAATAATGATTGCCACACCCCTAGTGCAGTGTATGAGTGTTTATGGGAGCGCTTGCTCCAACCACCATCGGCTACAACACATATGTCCTGAGTATCATCACTTTTACCACTTAGTTCACTAGCTATCCTCCATTCCTCTTCACCATTCTTTTTCGTTTCGCTATTTGCCACATCGCACCACCATCGACCGATTTATTCTTCCATGGAAGTGAATGGCGTGACTCAAACTGCCAACATCCACTGTGGTCAGCATCTATTTATGTCAAATCGTTTTGATCCATTACTGCTTTCCACCATTGTATTTGTTGTTACATTAAATGACTTGAAACATTCATTGCATCGAGCAAGAAAAATAGAAGCCAATCCGTAAGACTTCATCTCAGAAACAAGTGAAAATTGTGATTTTCCTCCTTTCGCCAACTCTGCAGCTTTTCCGCACAATGCAACATGCATCGTTATGTCATTAACATTATCTTTTAGAATATCCATATCCTGCTAAGGGAATCTCTTGACATTTCTTAATAGTCATTTTCAGTGGAATCTCATCGGAAACAGAACATTTATACCGACGAGTAGGCTGACAGCGTTTACATTTCTTTAGAAATCTCATTCTTAAGATTAAACGAGCAGTTTGTGGGGGTTTTTGGACTTGCCTTTTTTGATACTCCATGGTATAAATCCTCTGCTGGAATTGTCTTTGACAGTTGTTGACCGGATTGGCTACACCGGTATTTATAACTCATTCTTCCCATTGGAACACCAACTCGTCTAGATTTCCGCTTCATGATGATGAGAAAAATGCACTGGGGGTGGAGTAACAACAAACTTTTTACCCGGTAGACACGCACATTGCTCCTTGTAGAATTATCATCATATTATTTGTACATTTTGAGTAAAGAAATTCACTATTTACACTTATGTTTACAACATTTATTGAATTACACAATTAACAAAAAGCAGCACACTATATGAATTGAACAGAAGATAGAATTTTATCCAAGCGTTGAGCAGGATGAAAGCAGATTATAGATGACCAGGATTTTCAAAACACATGGCATGATAGATTGATGGATGCATCCACTATTAATTAACAATTTTCGTTATTCATTTTGTTTTATTGCTACACTTACCTCAGGTAATTTGGATTGCTTGACTATTATGCAGTATGTTGATTTTGTATTTGTTCACTAATTTTACGAAGTCTTATCAATAATCATAATTGTTACCCATGTGACCAACCATGCCAATATTTTGTCAATATCAACATTTCAGTACTGACCTTACCGACATTTGTTATCAAATATCTGGCGATTGAGTCAGTGAACGCATACACCATTTCTGTATAAAGTATATAAACTCACTGTGACGATTTCTTCACTTGAGTTTATTGACGATCACGGGGCCGATTTTTAGATTTCATCGATTTTACAGACAAATATCTGGTCTGTTTATGGCGTGCAGGAAGAACGACCTGGCAACAGAGCGTGTCTAACGCATTATCGGTAAAATATAGTTCCCAGTTACTGTTAGTGCCCGATAAATACTCAGCATTTCTTGAATATGTTATATCAATATTTTACTTTGCAGTATCCATATAACTCCTATATTACAATTACATACTTTAATAAGGCATATTCGCAGACTTCAAACATGTACCTCGTGGGCGGATGAATTTGGTTGTTAGAATTTCGCGAGGGACTTGGAACTTGCCTATTTTTCGTATTTTTGTACGAACAAATAATTGAGATCTACCAATGGATCACACACGCATGAGCCTTATAATTGATTTATATAGACTTAAATTATTGTTTCTACTTTTACTTGAGTTCAGATCACGGTGAACGACTATTTTTCGACGAATATTCGTATACTGCTATAGGGTCAATGTCGCTTTCAAAATGGCAGGAAAACTTTGTTAAATATCTGCAACATTTACACCTGATTTATACACTTCTCGGAAGCGAAGAGTGTCACAACGTCCCAATATACTCTGCACCCTTAACAACCATGAGAATACCCATTTCAGTCGGTCAGAAAAAGGTTCGAATCGATGGTGAACAAATGTAGGGTAATGTGGGGGATAACGCGATTCGGGACATAATGCGACAATAAGCGCTTCAAGGTGTACCCGGCTGTAGAACGCATGGAACTCCCTCTGAAACTTCTTATTATTGGTGCAAAGGATTATGAGCAACACAAGACGATTGAACTATTCCAATTGTATTGCCAATGTAACTCACTGGGTGACCAACTTTTACCACATGCAAACAAGGCACATTAAAGAAATGAATATTTGGCATTCTATTTTATGTGAATAGTTATCACTGTCAATCTATATTATTCGTAGTTTTATATGTGCGAAGACATTTATCATTGTGAGGAAACACATCGTTGCATGTCATTCAACTAACATTCTTTTGTGCGGTGCATCATAATGAAGGGTCTATGCCACGGTAGCTCAACTTGGAGAGGGGATAATGTAATTACAGTCAATGGAGCGATAACGAATGTGGAATGTTTAAGTAATGCCAGAGGTCAACCCGAAGAGCAATATAAAGTTTGGAATAAATTTGATGAAAAATGTTGGCTGTATGTATGGCATGCCCAAGTATTAGGAGATGCAATGAGTAAATTCCAAGAATGGCAAGCCATGTTTCTGAACGAACGTCGTTCAAATTTGATAGCTTCCCATCTAGAAATGATCCTGGAAATCCTTGTAATTTTTCATAACATTTCTCCAATAAATGTGCGCTTCATGGCGTAAGTCTAGGTACACATATAGGAATTTGGTGAGGTATATAAACCGGAAATTATCTCACACGCACAATTGTCCAGTTTTCATTATTTCGTAAGAGAAAATAACATTTTTGATATCTGCATGTATTATATACATGTAGTTAGTCCATAAGTTCAATATTTTCCAACTGTTATACGCCCGTTTGATAAAACGGTCGTATTATGTAATCAGTCCGTCCGCTTACAGTTCTCATATTCCCCATTTGAGTGCGAACATTTAGACATCTAATACGTCTTGGTGGTCGGCGACATGATTGACCTGATATTTGTCCGGTTTCTGCGGCTCCACTACACACAATAGACCCGTTGATTTGCCAAACCCTCAAAACTCACTCATCAATATTGCCAGCTGCGCTGTTGCACCATCTCATATAGAGAAGAGTTTAACAGAAGCATTGAATACCGAATACTAGAACAATAAGGTCCATATATGGCCTCTGCTTCTCCACTACTCTCGATAACTAACCATATCCACAGGCGTAGTAGTACTATAGCCATAACCATTATCCCGACGCACGCTCTCCGTCGAGAATGTTTCTTTTATAGTAGAGCTGTCATTCCGACTAGGGTGTGTCGAGGTACCTGTTCCAGCATTAATCTCGCTCCTTTGTTATCCAATTTAGATTTGGCGAAAAAAAAGTTGAATTTCGCCTTTCGCCATATATCGATGGCCCCTGGAAAAAACCTATTGGACGATGGAATCCTGTCCAAATCACTATTCCCGTTCGAAAGATCTAGAGGCAATACAAAATTCTCGCCGCCGGAATGTTTTTGACTGAAACTGGGATTAATAACCTGGTCTGATGTTGGGTCTATTCCAGTATGCTACTACTGTTTTGAGTTGTGACATATTTGATCGTCCGTTAGCGTTGTGTACTCACAGATTAGCCCTGTTCCTTCGGTAGCCAGTGGGGTCCTATTTTATCCCTGCTCCTGCATTAGCCAAAATATCCGATTGGCTGTAACGTGGACATTTCTCAAGCGACTTACACAATTGTTTCAGGAGGATCATCGGAACGTCCAAGAGATACACGATTGTGAAAATGGTTCGAATCGGCGACAAGAAAAAAAAAATGACAACCTTTGCTCCCCCCCCCCCCTCCCGCTCCCCAGGTGAACTAATTGTGATCGGACCTTGGTGAAAATATCCTCCAGTCATGCTCTTTAGACAGATAACCCGATTACAAGGAAATTGTTAAGGGACATAACTCTTCAAGGCAAGTTATGACAAAACTGGGAACACATTAAAATTTGAATGACAATATACGTCCATGGTAAACCATGAAAGTATAATAATGAATATCATGGAATCGGTGTTCTGGATAGAACGTTCAATGCGTTAGATCCGAACACGTTTGTTTCTATATGCGGGCATGGTTAGACCAATTCTTGAAACAGCAACACGGCCTGGGACTCTCATCTATACTAATAAAACATTTGAATGTAATCGATTACGATTATTTGTAATCAATAACTACATATAGATGGCGGCCTACTAGTAATCAATTTTTTTTCTTAGTGGGAAAAACGGTATAACTCTAAAACCAGTGAGACTACAATAAAAACACATATGTATAATTAATACGACTAAAATCGGCAAGCTTTCACGATAGAATGTACTACATTTGATCGATATATACAGCATCACATAAGCAGTTCAAACGGGATTGCCTAATTTCGTTGCAAATACGAAATTGTTTGAAGAATGCCTGGGCAAGAAAAACGTCCTCCTACATCCACTTCGAGCGCCAGTGGAGATGACAGCATGAGCACATCCAATCAGAGAAAAAACAGGACTTCTGCTCCAAGTAAGAAAGTCAAAACAACAGAAATATCTAAAAACTCACAACAAAAAATAACCTTTGTTCCAGAGAAATCATCCATTATGGACACAGATGCCTCACAAAATAGTTCCTCGAGTTTGGAGAAAGCCCTAGCACAAATCAACGCTAAGCTAGACTTGATGGTTACCAAGACTGACTTTGACAGAAGTTTGGAACCCCTCGTCAAAACAGAAAATCTCGAAAAAATAGTATCTAAATTGAAAACAGAGTTTGATGATAAAGTGGAGGCAGTGAAAGATGAGTGTAAAGGGCGCGTGTTTGATGTAGAAGTAAGGATGGACGAGCTTGATAACAATATGAAGAAGATGCAAACAGAAGCAGAAGATCGAGATTCAGAAATGACCTCACTAAAGGATGAAATCACTAAACTAAGAGACAGAAATAACCACTTAGAGCAGCAGACAAGAAAGGAAAGCATAAGGATCTTTGGACTGGATGACACCGAGAAAGAAAGTATTGACGAATGCGAACTGAAATGTGTTAAATTAATTAACGACAAGTTATTAATTCCAATTGAGCGAAAAGATATAAGTATCGCGCATCGTATTGGAAAATTCAGGAAAGGCCAGACAAACCCAAGAAGTGTGATTTGTAAATTTGTGTCGAGGAGAACAAAAAATGCAGTAATAAAGGAAAGAAAAAACTTGAAAGGAACGAGGCATGTGATCAAAGAAGATCTAACTGACACTAATGTTGAACTAATGAAGAAAGCAAAAGAGCTTGCTAGAGTCGAGGACACATGGTCTGTTGGAGGAAAGATCTACGTTAAGTATACTGATCAAAATAAGAAGATCAAACAGATCAAAACCCTTTGTGATGTATAAGAATGTGAACTACATGTAGTACAATATCGACCATACACACGAATAGTCGATACACATGTTTAATGTAAATACCAAATATTTGTAAATATTTTCTAAAGGAGTACCAAATATGTCTGATTTTCACAAAACCAACATATCGCAACATTGTGTGAATCCTGATACCTCAAATTACTAAAATGAAAACATGTCTATTGATACATGTAAGACCTTTTTCAAATCCACATACATAAATCGCCGACACTAATAAGTAAAATTGCTACTTACTAGTAACGTTTCTTAGGAAAAATATAATACATGTACATGTATGTGTAAGATATATACAATCAACTGCGTCATTAACTCTGAGTCACAACCTCATAAAAAAAAAAAATAAATAAATAAAAAAGAAATATGTATATATATATGTGTATGTGTATATATATATATAGCTATATATATATATGTATATATATAGCCATATACATATATGTGTATATGTTTATGTGTATGTATGGGTATGTATATATATGTGTGTGAATTTATGTATAATTTATATACAATCCACTGTAACATCAACTCTAGTCTGCACACAAGTGCACTAACAATGGAGAATAAATCCATATATAGCTGTGCTGAAGTTCATGTGATGTAATTGAATCATTAAATGTAACCAATGTAATTCCAAAAATTGGAAATGAAATTATGTATATTTATGCTGTGACTGAATTCATAAAACCAAATTCCAAAAAATGTAAATGAATTCATGTACAATTACATGTATCATGTATGAACATCATAATGTGTTTGAATGTATAAGAAGCATTATCTTCATAGGTGTATAATACTCATAAGTTTCAACGCCCGATATTTAACATACCAGATTATAAGAAGTAATATCACAATCCCCTTTCAACCCCAATGCCTAAATGTAAAGACCATTCACGGTAGCAGCCCAAGTAAGTTTCAACGCTAGATATTTAACATACCAGATTATAAGAAGTAATATCACAATCCCTTTCAACCTCAATGCCAAAATGTAAAGACCATTCACGGTAGCAACCCAAGTAAGTTCTGAAGAAAAACTATCTTCACAAAGCGATCAGCAAGGCCCCCACCCAACCCCTTACGAACATCGCCCCTGTAAGTAAAATCAGTATGTAAACATTATCCTGATTTGTAATTCATTCAATCCCCTACGACCCGATTTGTAAATCCTTCACTCCCTTATGACCCGATTTGTAATTCCATTCACTCCATTACGACCCTCACTATGTATAAATTGTAGCCTTAAATACCGCAAACCCCCCTACAAATAGTGCCCCTGCAAGTAAAATCGATATGTCTAGATGTTATCGATTTGTAATATCTTCACTCCCTTACGGCGGCCCGATTTGTAATCCCTTCACTCCATTACGTTCACTCCATTACGACCCTCACTATGCCTCAACTGTGGACATAAATACTGTAACCCCCTCCCAAATCCGTCCCTGCAAATAAAATCTCACTATGCCTCAACTGTGGACATAAATACTGTAACCCCCTCCCAAATCCGTCCCTGCAAATAAAATCTGTATATCTACATAATGCACTCGATCTGTAATTCCTTTGTGACCAGCCCAACTCCTTAATAAGAGTAATTTTGGAATTAGATCTATC
The DNA here is from genome assembly GCA_032622095.1 of Siphonodentalium dalli. Classification (NCBI taxonomy): domain Eukaryota; kingdom Metazoa; phylum Mollusca; class Scaphopoda; order Gadilida; family Siphonodentaliidae; genus Siphonodentalium; species Siphonodentalium dalli. The sequence goes on along the minus strand of CP136067.1, from coordinate 134,095,223 downwards.
GAATCATTACACCTCCCCCATCACGCCCACCCCCCACCTCTGATATCACAAGTCTTAAGTTTTGAGCATTAATACCCCCCATTATCCATCACCCCCCCCCCCCCTCTCCGATAAAACAAGTTTTAAGATTCCTCATTAAAACCGCCATCATCCTTCAGCCCCTGTCCCCATTTTGAAGTAATACAAATAATAAAAATAATCATTAAATTATCAATCTGTATAAAATGAATTGAGTAAGGTTTAGATGTATCAAAGACTGGGGTATTATGGTATTAAGACAAATGATTACTTTTTTTTCTTTTTTTCTCTCTATCTCGAATAGCATGGTCAGTCAACTTGTGCAATACATTATGTAACATGGAATTTTGAACCTATATATCAGACTTTATATATGTAATGATGATCATCGGATCTTTTCATCAAAGACACCCCCAATCTCAATTTTGGATTGACTAACCCATCATAAACTGCATGCATAAACTTGAATAGTAACCAATAAATTCATGATATCCTTTACTTTTGCCGGAGATCGCCTGGTGCTCCCAATCATTCATTTGACTACAGTCAATACCACTGAGCTAAGTACATATATTACATGCTATGATACATGTACATGGATCAACTTGCATAGTAATTAAAAAATTTATGATATTCTTTACTTTCGCCGAAGATCGGCATGGTGCTCCCAATCATTCATTTGACTACTGTCAATACCACTGAACTAACTACAGATTATACAGTGATGCTCTAAGTAATCGACTTCTTAACCACGGCGGAGTTGTGGGTGGCTTTTCGGGATTTGGTCGGGGTATGGCTTGTTGCCATTCATCGGAAAGCTCTCGCTGAGAGCTTTCCGATGAGTGGCAGCGGACCATATTTCTGACTGGGTCCTTGGAGGTTTCTTGTAGTTCTTCTGTGGTTGAGGGGGTCGATTGATTAGAGCATTACTGTACATGCTATGATATAAGTACATGGATCAACTTACATAGTAATTAATAAATTCATGATATCCTTTACTTTCGCCGAAGATCGGCCTGGTGCTGCCAATCATTCATTTGACTACTGTCAATACCACTGAACTAACTACAGGTATTACATGCTATGATACATGTACATGGATCAACTTGCATAGTAATTAAAAAAATTTATAATATTCTTTACTTTCGCCGAAGATCGGCATGGTGCTCCCAATCATTCATTTGACTACTGTCAATACCACTGAACTAACTACAGTAATGCTCTAAGTAATCGACTTCTTAACCACGGCTGAGTTGTGGGTGGCTTTTCGGGATTTGGTCGGGGTATGGCTTGTTGCCATTCATCGGAAAGCTGTTGCTGAGAGCTTTCCGATGAGTGGCAGTGGGCCATGTTTCTGACTAGGTCCTGGGAGGTTTCTTATAGTTCTTCTGTGGTTGAGGGGGTCGATTGATTAGAGCATTACTGTACATGCTATGATATATGTACATGGATCAACTTACATAGTAATGAATAAATTCATGATATCCTTTACTTTCGCCAAAGATCGGCCTGGTGCTTCCAATCATTCATTTGACTACTGTCAATACCACTGAACTAACTACAGGTATTACATGTTATGATGTATGTACATGGATCAACTTACATAGTAATGAATAAATTCATGATATCCTTTACTTTCGCCGAAGATCGGCCTGGTGCTCCCAATCATTCATTTGACTACTGTCAATACCACTGAACTAACTACAGGTATTACATGCTATGATAAATGTACATGGATCAACTTACATAGTAATTAATAAATTCATGATATCCTTTACTTTCGCCAAAGATCGGCCTGTTGCTCCCAATCATTCATTTGACTACTGTCAATACCACTGAACTAACTACAGGTATTACATGCTATGATAAATGTACATGGTTCAACTTACATAGTAATTAATAAATTCATGATATCCTTTACTTTCGCCGAAGATCGGCCTGTTGCTCCTAATCATTCATTTGACTACTATCAATACCATCAAACTAACTACAGGTATTACATGCTATGATACATGTACAAATACATATGAGTGGATGATTTATAACAGTCGCCACCCCCTCCCAAAATTACTAGTAACTATTACATACTAGTGTAAATAGCTGGATTCCTTTATAATTTAATACATATACATATGTTTAATTAACCCATCCATGTTTATTATGGTATGTAGCAGTGGTGAATGAGGAAGTTATTATTAATAGAATAATTATTATGATGAAACTTAAGGGAGAGTCAAGTGACCGGTTTTGGGTGGGGGGTTTCCAGTCAGACATCTACAGCAATGGTTACATATGAACAAACCGAAGCAGCCACATCATAAAACTTAACTGGTGGCTGGATAAGGTAAATTATCAAATTCTGCTATAAATGTATATTCTTGAGAATTTATCTTTTTCTGGAATTCTGAAACATTTGACCAAGTTTGAAAAATCAGTACAAAATTAAAACTAAATACCCCAATCTTATAATGGAACAAATTCCAAGTCTACCCACAAGATAACTATGTAAGTTCTTCAATACCGCACCACAGAAATTGGAATCACTGACCTTTATGCAATTTTTTGCGATTTTTTTGGAGTTCTAGAACTCCAGAAAAGTCGCAGAAAGTTGCGTGAAGGTCAGTGATTCCAATTTCTGTGTACCGCACAGTCACCAGATGGTCACACCCAGAAATATCTGCATCTTTTGTTGTGGAGATTTGCACGGAGTTGCCCATTCACAATTGGTCACTTGCCCCGCCCCCCCCCCCCCACACACCATCATTGATAATGCTATGGTTATCTAATGGAACTCACCTTAAACGTTTATATCACGTCACTGAAAGTTGTCACAGTTGTCATCAGTGGTCATGTTGTGCACGAACCAGCGTGCCTTCCAAACTTTTACACATTATATTTCCACAATAGAAAGTACCAGTAAACGGGTTAACAGGTGAATTTATGTGGAACACAACGACGTAACCTGGTAACATATTCCAGAGATGACACAAAATATATATATTCTTCAACATCTCAAACACATGATATTATAAGTAATCAATGTCGAAAAAGCACCCGGCACATAAAACACAATTGGTCACCACGTGATTTTTTTTTCTTTCTCGCAGGTGTCTTGCGTTCTTCGCACGAAGTTCTGCTGCAGAGGTTATTAGGTCATCGACTCATCGCTGTGATGCGGGGTGCGATAATAATATTTTGTCCGTACAGTAAGCGCCAAAACCAACTGCTTGTGTAATACAGATAGTTGTATGAACAGTGTATATGACAAGTTAAATACGTCCTTTCCTGTCTGGTTCAGTTAAATTAGCATGACTTTCTATTATGCTTGCTTTGTAAGCAAGCAAAATACAATTGTTTTTCTTTTATCAACCATTCATTGACCAGAGATATAGATGGTGTTTATGTATTACGGAATTATGTAATATAAATATAAATGCACCACCCATTAAAGACACTCTCGCTCTACAGACGCGTATTAATCATTGCACAAATTTAGCATGATTCATGAATTCGTACCATAATTTACTTATCGTAGCTAATACCTTTATTTGTGTTGTTGTTGTTGTTGTTGATTTTCTCTATATAGACATAAAATGTACTCACATCTTCATTTTTTTTTTTTTTAAATGCTCATCCGATCAAAATTATGTCATAACCAAGGTAATTGTAACGCTTTCTTATCATTGAGTTATAAATGGAAATTTGCTTCGTAATTCACGCCGTGAACATGGGAAAATCCGCGCATGGTCACTAACAGAAATAAACTTCGTTTATAGGCTTAGAACTCAATTTCGAAAGCTATATCCCTTAATCACTTGAAATCCTGTAAACAATTTCCTGAGTTCACGGTGTGAAACTATTAAAATTAATTTTCCCACAAAAGAAAAAAATTACTATGAAAACATATATGCATCTTACAATGTATAAAACTGTTTACAGGTGCAACGTCGTGTGCAGACCGATCTCAAACCACTGGTATATGCTAACCGATCGGAACAAGGGCATAAATGTTATTACAAATATCATGAAACCACATGATGGCCACAAATAACGTAACACTGAGTGAGGTTAGGGAAGCGCCTAATTTCGATCTTGCCGCCAAATGGGCTAGCCTAGAGGAAGACGAAGAACCAACTTTGTCCATTTTTGATAAAAACAATTGCCGTTACTTCTCAACTTTACAAGCAAAAGATATTCTCAACAAGAAGAATAAACTGTCAATGTTTGGTCTTAACTGCAGAAGCCTCAATGCAAATTTTGAAAATTTACAAAATCTTTTATGTGACATGAAAATCAATGACAACAATCTTGATATAATAGCGCTTACCGAAACATTCAAAATACACCAAGCATCGGACTTTAAACTCTCCGGTTATCATCCCATAGAATTTAAATCAAGGCCTGATCACGATGATGGTAGGGGTGGTGTTGGTATTTACATAAGAGACACTATTACGTATAAAAACAGACCCGATCTATCAATATTTATCCCACATGTTATTGAAACTGTGTTCATTGAGCTTGAATTCGGAAAACATGAAATATATATCATAGGATGTATTTATAGACCTAACACGGCACCAAAAGCTGACTTTGACAAGTTTGCCTCTAAATTCGACGAACTCTTAGATATAATAAAAAATCATAAGACTTATATAATCGGTGATTTCAATATCGATCTACTAAATTTCGATGCGCACAATAAAACAAACGACTTTTTAAACAATGTATTCACACGAGGATTCGTGCCCATGATAACAAAACCGACAAGAATGACCGATCACTCAGCGACCCTTATCGATCATATATACACAAATAATCTTCGAAACGAACACTGCTCTGGTATAGTTACATGTGATTTGTCAGATCACTTTGGGGTATTTCTCACTGACACCGAAGGTCATAACGGACATAACCGATTCAAAAACCCACATGAAATCATGCGCACTCCCAGACGAAACTTTTCCCAAGAAAATATTAATAAATTCAACGATACTCTTAAATCGTGTAATTTCCATTCGGTTTGTAATTGTAATAATATAGATCAAGCATACGAAAACTTTTTGGATATCTATCTGACAGCATACAATGTAGCTTTTCCGCCCATTACCCGAAACATACCCAAAAAATTCATCAAACGCGAACCATGGATGACCACCGGATTAATAAGATCTTCACTTAAGAAACAAGAACTATATACCCATAAACTAAGCTCGCCCTCCTCCATCCATACGAATTCCTACCTCAAATATCGACAACTATATAACAAACTTATCCGGAAAAGTAGAAGCATGTATTACTGTGAGATATTAGAAAAAAATAAGTATAGTTTAAAAGAAACATGGAAGACCCTCAAATGTGCAATAAAACGAGACAAAAATACGGGTGGCTACCCGAATGTTCTACATGATAACAACATACAATTTACAAATCCTGACACTATCGCTGAAAAATTTAATGACTATTTTTCCAATATAGGTCAAAAAACCACAGAACTTATTGAAAATCACACAGATGTAAACTTCCTCGATTATTTAACGAATAGACAAAGCAACGAGCTAAATATTACGCCCACCACAATCCAAGAGGTTATTTTAACTTGCTACTCAATGAATGGAAAAACCAGCAGTGACTTTAATGGAATATCTACAAAACTGATGAAGGAAACCATATTTTCTGTAGCACCAGCATTAAAGCATATATTCAACTTGTCGTTCAAACAAGGTCATGTTCCCAACAAAATGAAAATAGCTAAAGTTGTACCAATACCGAAAAATAGTGACAAGGGGGACATAAACAATTATCGTCCAATAAGCATTCTTCCCGCATTTTCTAAACTACTCGAAAAACTCATGCAAAAACGTTTAGTTGATTTTCTTAATGAATCGGACATCTTATTTAAACATCAGTACGGATTTCGCCCAAACCATTCAACTTTTCATCCCATCATTCATCTACTGGATCATGTTGTAAAAAATAACGACAAGCCCACGAAAGATTCCACCGTAGCCCTTTTTCTTGATCTGTCCAAAGCTTTTGACACAATAAACCACGAAATCTTACTTACAAAACTTGAACATTATGGAATTAGAGGCATGGCAAACAACTGGTTTCGAAGCTATCTCAATGAGAGACGACAATACGTAGAATTCAATGGAAGCAAGTCAAATCTCCTAAAAACATCATGTGGTGTTCCTCAGGGCTCCTTACTCGGGCCCATAATTTTTCTCCTCTACGTGAACGATATGTCAAATGCAACTACTATGGATCTCTTATCATATGCCGACGATACAACCCTTATGGCCAGTGGACAAAATGAAGCGTTAATCCAAAGTTATGTCAATAACGAATTAAGAAATCTATCTGACTGGTGTTGCTGCAACAAACTAGCCATCAATGCTAACAAAAGTAATTATATGCTCTTGCATCCACAAAACAATGACAAAAAATGGAATACAATTAAAATATATCTCAATGGAGCCGAACTTCTACGGATAGGGAACATGCGGAGCGAATCGTCTGCCAAATTTTTAGGTATCCATATAGATGAAAACCTGACCTTTAATAAACACATTTCTATTGTATGCTCAAAAATGGCACATGCAATTTATTGCATTAATAAAGTTAAACATTTTCTCCCGAGCAAGGCTCTCAAAACATTATACTTCGCCCTAATTCAAAGCCACTTAGTTTATGGCATCCAAATATGGGGACATGTGCCAGCAGTGAAGAAACTATATTTATTACAAAAACGAGCCATGAGAATTATATGTAACAAAAAATATAGAAGTCACACCGATCCTCTTTTCAAACAAGAAAACATTTTAAAAATAAATGATTTACATAAATTACATGCATCCATTTTCATGCATGATTGGTACTACGATCGCTTACCAGTGTCTTTTTCTGGTATGTATGACAAGAGAGCGGAACCAAATAGACGACAACTTAATCCTATAGTACAAAAAAAATTCAGGACCATCTCTTTTTCTAAAGTTCTCCCATACCATTCATTCCCCTTTATGTGGAATTCCCTTGAAAGTAAATATACCTCTAAACAATCAAGACATGTGTTCCGAAAACGTTTGAAAACGGATATTATTAATACCTATCCAGCTAGCGTGCGATGCAAAAACCGAAGATGCCCTGATTGCACAAACGATATATAATTTTCTGATAACAAAAACAAAAAACATTCCCAAAACCTCACTCACATTATTCCTACTCGGTTCCACTCACACATGAATATTCATAGTATTCATTCAGTATATCGACCAAGTAGGTGCCCATACATATGAACCACTTTTCGTACCATCGCCCTAACAACGCCTATATATACAAAAAACCAGTCTGCACACGATAAACGTAACCTAAAAACAATCAAATTAATTCGGCCATCTTCATCATATAATCTGTCACCACACCCAGGGGTGATAGGAAGACAGTCAGTCATGACTATATCACCCCTAGCAATATACATGTATAGTCTATCAATATTATATTTATTTGTAATTGTACTTTCCATGTGTGTATATTGTAAATAAAATTATCCTATCCTATCCTATCAAACAATTTCATGATTACTGATTACAGGCGATTACACCAAATTTTTTAATCGATTACTTTGATTACGATTACTGATTACGATTACCCCAACCCTGATACCGTCTGAAAATGACACGAATCCCGCATACCCAAAGTGGACGATGGTGTGACATCCCCATTCCTGCAATTTCGCCATCAGTAACTTGAAATACAGGTGTAACATCCCGGAATTGTTCACAATGTGCTGTATCACACACTACCACACATGGATCTTTCAAAGTGAACTCACTGAGCTGTTATGATTGTTTTAATTGTTAGCAAATACATTTCCAGATATAGTACGTGGTCATATTGACAAACCGTAATCGGGAAATGTACAATTACTACATGTGCATATTATTTAAGTGGCTTAACATGTAGAAACTCGACGTCCCTGGCGTGCATTATGACCAGAGTTGTTGGACATTGTTATACACATCAGCCGATAAAAAAACAAACCATTACTGTATTATTATTAAAGTGGTGGTATGTGTCTTTATCGGTGGATTGTAATGAAAGTGACACACAATTGTGGTCCTTACCGTCATGCGGACATAATACTATACTGTTGCAGAGTTTCAAGAAGAATGTCTGGTTATGAGTATATTTGAATTTATTTTTGAAGGCATACAGAGTGGAGAAAATGTGATCGGGGAGTACATCGGCTGTTTTGGAGATGGAAATGCGCGGGACCTCTGCGGCATGATATATAATGGATCGCTGACATCACAAAGCTTCTGTATCAACAGGTGTACTGAACATGGTGAGTGTGCACTGAGGTAATATAACCGTTTTACGATGGGGGTCGCGGCGGGAGTTACGCTGGTTCAGCATTGATGATCATGTGCCAGTGCAATTTCTTATATATGCGAGTCTCTCATAGCGAGCTTCGCCTATACATGTATAACAGAATGCATTGGCTTAAAAGGTCAAAGTAAATATTGTTAGGCCGATGTATTATCTTATATATGCGATTCTACTATGTGAAACTCGCATATATAAGATAATGCATTGGCACAGGGTTGTCGCAGTATTCAGGAAACTCCAATCATTAAAGGGTTAACGATCCATTGAAGTTACAGAAGACGCTCGCGATTGATACAGCCTAAACCAATACTATATGTACGTGGTTTGCTAAACCTTTATTAGCAAGGAGAACATACAACGATATAAAAACTTTCTGTTCATTGGCAGCAAACTTCCAGTGACGACATTACATATGATTAAGTAAATAATTTACTGAAAGAGCAACTAATGTGTATTATGTTTCGCAACGGAAACAATTCTAAAATATAGTAACAGTTGAGTATGGTGATATACGAGGCGCCGTGTATTCAATGTTAACTTTTCTGGAGCAGCTTTGGTAACACGCAAATCTTTATACATTATGGTCTTGGTATTAAAACAAAATAAACATCATTTGTAACACTTTGCAAAAATGTTCTGAATAATACAGCAACAAGTGAAATCTTAACACATTGAGTAGCAAACATGTTTAGTTGACATGCGCTATAATACGGTTGTATTCAGACACGTTGCATTCTTAACCACAGCAGAATTATAGGTAACTGTTCAGGATTCAGTCGGAAATATGGCTTGTTACCATTCATCGGAAAGCTCTCAGTGAGTGCTTTCAGATGAATGGCACGAAGCCATATTTCCGACTAAATCCTGAAAATGTACACATTATGTTGCTGTGGTTAAGGAGTCGATTAGTTAGGGCATGACTGTAGATAAGCCAACGGTTGTCCATAGAATGACTAACTTGGGTTAGTCACAATGGTTAAGTATGACAGTCTGAAGGCTTTGATGTTGTTAGTCAAAATGACCAGGACTGTGGCATATTGGCTAACTTATCTTATAGTCATTGTGAAGGTGAACTTGCAACGTCCAATACTAGTTCATTCATTTCCGATATATATGTTGTGTCTATGAAATTAAAACTGCATTATTCCAATAGTCATGTGTGCGTTGACGTGATATTTATGCCATTATCTCCTCTATCGCATCCATTCAGTTATATAGTTGATGCATTCTCAACGACTCGGTCAATTCCGCTTCACTTGGAAATAACCTCTTCCATAAATAGACGCCATATTCGCCCACTGATACAATACACGGCCTTAAGAATATCTTGAATATATACATATGACAATGACAAACTCTGCTTCGTGATTGGCAATATATTCATTTCCGAAATCGGAGCCAGTGATATTTTAATAGTCCCGAGATAGCGAAACACAACAATAATGCAGAATACAGGCGACACATTCATACTGCATTTTACTCATCGAAATCTAGCAGTCTACATCTTCGAATTTTTATCAGTCAACCATATATAGTACAGATTTTGTTGTGTTTTATAATACTACGATTCTCACAAACAGTTACTACGCCAGACATGCACTCCATATTTGGAAACGATTAAAAAAAATATTCTTCATCTTGGGAAAGCCCCGTCGTCCTAGAAAATGAAAAACTGAATCATAGAACAGACATAGGGACGTAAACCTGTTAGAATTAATATCGGCTTTTCAAAGAGACTGCAATGTAATATCCAAATTTTACCATGCAGTGAAAACTAGTAATACATAGCAATAATTTAGTTCAAGTTTAACAGACGAGAGTCTCCTAGTCAATACAGATATTTCCCGGTTGTACAGCGGTTGTATGCACATTATCCATCACGTGATTGAAATAGTCCGGCATATATATGGTGTCTATTCGTGTAAGATGTTATTTCCTATGAAGCGGAAATGGCCGAGTCGTTGAGAATGCTGATGGATACTAAACACTTAGCAATGAATATTAAACAATATTATCTCAGTGGTGTATATAATACAGTTATTCCCCTTATTACTTAGTGATGACTAGTCTGAGTCAGTCATAGTGACAGGTATTGATTAATGAAAATAACTTCACTATAACCCTATGCTAGTCATATTTAACTTATCTGTGAAACATACGGTGTGCGTTTGCGTTTGGGAATTGCTGTTAAAATATTCACCTCCGCTAAAACCGCCAAAACTAATATTTTGAAGTATAGACAGATTGTGTTATTATACCAATCACAAATATCGCGCAAATATCATGTTATTGTTATTGTTATAGTATTGTAGTTGTGTAAACAAACAGTAAACAAAGGATGTGCGACAAGCTAAACACTCAACACCGGGGCGACCCCACAATTAAACTTTGATAAAAATTGCCACAACGTTGTTTACAGATCTAGAGAGAGAGAGGGAGAGAGAGAGAGAGAGGGAGAGGGAGCGGGATAGAGAGCGGGATAGAGAGAGAGAGTGATAATGATTTATTAGCGGGACATGGGCAATACATAAATCATCACTATATGTACATTGCAACTGTGAATAGCACCCGGCCCATAGGTCATATGTGTCACGCATAATAATATAAGTACATGGTTTGGTCAAACACATGTGGACTATCCTCCGTGATGAGATTAAGAGAATAAAAGTAGATAATCTCATGTTGATATCAGTAACGTCCGGTGGAGGGAGTTCCCGTATTTATTGTTGTGTTTACATAGCTAATGATCCTCTGATGTGCCATTCTGCTTAAGCAACCATTCTATACTTATATTGTTCGGTGACTGGTTTATTGTTATGTGATCAATCACAATATATATGTGAGTATATTTATTAACTAACTCATTCAAATTGTCGAAATATAAAACAGGGGCCTCGGTGGCTCAATCGGTTAGGGGTACAACTCCAATCCGTTTCGCCTTCCAGCGCTGACGATAAGGGTTCAAATCCACATGTTTCCATCGTGGACTTTGTAACTCGAAATCGTTATCTGGGAAAGTTGCCAGTTACTTGCCGATGGCCGGTGGTTTGCCGCACATGGTCGACGAGTTTATCAGGCATTGAAATCACTGTTAGATTAGCCGTAAGTGTGCGGATTTCCTCCACCATTAAAACTGGCAATGTCGTGATATGGCCTTAGTGGCTAAAGCGACATAAAAAAAACCCCAATCAATCAATCGAAATATAAAACCTACATGAGGTTGCAGAAAATTATACTTCTTTGTATGTATTGTACTTCTATAATTTGGCAGATTCTAAAATAATTTGGGAAACAATATTTCTGCTTGGCAAATTATTTGGTAAAAGTAAATTTCGGAAATTCTGTAATTGTGACCCGCCATATCAAATCCAGTCGTAAGTCGGGATTTTGTTTAACCTGTGCCATTGCATTCTCTTATATATGCGAGTCGACCATAGGTCGCCTCGCATATATAAGAGAATGCATTGGCAATTTTTTACAATTTTAATAATTTTTTCTTGTATTCTTTAACAATTTTATAATTTCACCCATAGGGAGCCCCAGACAAACATGTGCAGACGACACTCTTCTATATGCTTCTATATACGGGTGGGGCTCCCTGCAGGGTAATGGATGTTTTTTATTTTATGTCCTAAAAAATGTCAGAAACATTTATTTAAAAAAATGATAAAAAAATGTTAGGCCAATATACCGACTTCCGACTGGATTTGATATGGCGGGTCACAATTGTCAGCTATTTTACAGGCAATCATATAATAAATCACTGTTGTTTTTCCAGGATACCGTTATGCAGCCGTCCAGTATGCCAGTTACTGTTACTGTGGCATGAGCTACGGCCATTATGGACAACTTCCAGAATCATCCTGCAACAGACGATGCATAGCCGATGGTACACAGTTCTGTGGGGGCGGATGGGCGAGTGGAGTGTTCTCAACGGGGCTGTGAAGTTGTGTGTTGGAACCGACCGACCCGTTCAATGATCCTCAAAAGATGGCCGACTAGGTTTTTGTATTCGGTGAAATGGAGCAGCTTCACAACCCATCATAAGTGAAAATAATATACATAAAACTAACTCACAAACTCGCTAATGTAAATGGGAATCAAAGTGAAACTACCTACTTTTGTGCTTGAGACAATAATTGGACTTTCATATCTCGCATATACATAGCATCGATTTGGCAACCAAAATGGCGGACGAGGAACAAACACAAACTGAAATCGCACACTGATGGAAATGAATCAGGAGTGGAGGCAGCCATAGGTACGTCGTCAGACCTTTGCCACAATAATAAAGAAGGTATTGACATCTCACACGTTGACTCTGATGCACTGCCATTGTCCAAATCAAAATATTTTGAAGACAATTTCGACGATGTCTACACCAGCGACACAATAATGGAGATTATATACTCAGTGGCTGATGTACCAGCAATGTACTCCAAATTTCAGCCCAATGACGTCTCCAGTTGAATCTCCATCTGTCTTCATAACAAATCGCAGTGCCACCACATCTCCGTGACAGAACTGCGTCAGCGAAAACCAGTGAAACGGTCATTTGGTGCAGAATCTCACAGTACCGCTAACAGACGAATGGTTACTGTATATGAGTCTATGGAAGAACATATTGATACGTCAATAAAATATGAAATCAAGATACCCATCAAGGATGAAAGTACAACTATACGTAATGAGATAACGAATATGACCCAATTGTTCTCAAATCTGAATAAACACATAGATAATTGAATAAAGAAATACATGGACGACATTAAAAATGAAACGGAGGAGGTGATAGGTGACACGACTATGATCAAAACAAAATCATGCATCTTAAAGAGGTTGTATACAATCTGAAAGAAGAGGATAAAGACCTAAGTAAACAAGTCGATTTAACTACAAAAGTTCTAGGATAATCCGGATCTGATAATTCGGAGGAAATTCAAAAACTGATAGATTCCAGATTCACCGAGGCAAGTAATCGTGCTGAAAATAGCATTGAGGACTCCGAGCAGCAACCAAAGACACTGTATCGTATTTCACAACATGTGGAAATCTCAGATACCCTTAACAATAAGTGGCTTTAAGAAGTTTGATTGGATTGGGCTAATAAATAGAACAGTCAGTGAATTGAAATTGCGAAACTCAGATCTTAGACAGCATGACATTATCAGATCTCACCCCTTGGTGGTTACCAATACTTCCAGACAAATCCATCAGCAATGCAGGAACTATCAGATCTGAAAACAGCTGGAAAAATCGACTCTTACTGGACAGTCGACGGTACAATGTTCTACCGAACTCAAATGGGAACAAGTTCACAATAAAGACCATCGATAAAGCCAAGGCTCCTGGTTACTTTCTGACTATATATCAAATATAGGTCCGAGTTCCCACGTCTGCATACCGATTGCATCTAAAACTGTTTCTTGTGTTTCCAGGAATTTTGTCTGCAATCGATGCTGCTACGGGGATCTATGATCTTCCAGAACTAAAAGACTCAACTACTGAAATACTTGATGACAAAAAGCCAAACTTGTTCGGCACACCAGCCATACATATCACATACTTATATCCATACATCACTTCAATTTCATTTTCATCACTGTGTTATACTGAACCAAAGCCGGACGCTTTGTGTCGTATATAGACCAAATCTGATTTAGTGACGTCACCAATTATCTAATACGACGCTTGTGTTTTGAATTTGTGCGAGCGCTTTTGTCGCAAAGTAGATCGGTGGTCTTAAAGCATTAATCTCGTAATGGGAAAATCTTGTTATGAGAATTATGAATATTGAATTACAATTTAAGTTCATTCGTAGCGGTGGTAACGGCTAGTTTACCGTTTGTTGAGAAGATAGGACGCAATAAATAACAACACTATAGTAACTACGGTCTACACCCATCGGGGCGAGTGAAAGTGATCGAAATTCGTGATGTGAAATATAAGATTGAGATAACAAATTTACCGATCTTCTGTGCTAAGGTGTGCCTTTAATGTACAGAACTTGGTACTCTATGGTCAAACTGCGAAACGAAATAACATATATTTATTATGGAATTAATTGTTATCATAAGACTAAAGAGTACATACATACATGTGATAATCCATAAATATCATACTATTTCTGGAATCGAAGGGAACACATTATTTTGAACAAAGTAGAAGATACATTCATGCAGGTTCAGCAGGGTTCAGGCGAACTCGGTCAATGGGGAATGTTACACGATGACACGATAACGTTGTTCGTCGATTTTCCTTGAAATTGTCACGGTGACATCTTCTGAATGAAATGAACAGCTATGAAATGGACATGCTTCTCCACATAGTGTCTCAGTCGCAGCACTCACCCAGCGTCAAGAAATATATTGGTTAAATCGCTGGACAAGGTATAACTATTTTCACTTTGATGTTGGTAGTTTATACCATGTATAGCAAGACTACCCGGAAATACGATTGGACTAATTTATACTAGAAATTACAATTGGCGTCCATTCTTTCGACGAACCGTTGTGTACGGAGTGTAATATCTGAGAATCACACCAGGAAACAGGCTTATGTGTATCTCATTTGGTGGGAATACCAGGGAATCTATAAACTGATTTTGATTAAAACAATTAAAATTAAAAGCCACAGCTACGGCACCCTCATGTGAGTGGTTTAGCTTTGGTTCGTTAATAGCGCTAGCTTATGGTCATATTAAGTACTACAATTTTTCTCTTTTGAATTTACATTCACAATTATCGGTTGTTTACATAAAACCAAACTATGCCCAAAATAGCAATAATTTAGATGAAATAAGCTTATTGTTCCCATAGAAAACTGAAAATACTGCTTGCACTATCAAAGTAACATCATTACTGAAATAATCTCCCTGATCATACTTCCAATGTTTATTCATAAGATCGGTATGTATACCCCATCAATCTAGGCTGTACGAAACTGCCTACTATAGTAGTTAATGATGTGTCATCAACTGTGGTACATCAACTGTATGCCCAAATTATAAAGTGAAGCTAAGGAAACCCACTAGTACAGTAATGCCCTAAGTAATCGACCTCTTAACCAAAGCAGAATTATGGGTAACTATTCAGGATTTAGTTGGAAATATGGCTTGTTGCCATTCATCGGAAAGCTCTTCCCGAGAGCTTTCCGATGAATGCAACAAGCCATATTTCCGACTAAATCCTGAAAAGTTACACATAATTCTGCTTTGGTTAAGAGGTCGATTACTTAGGGCGTTACTGTATATGTTGTTCGGTACTACTACCAACCATAATTTAAACACCAACCCTAAAATTGTTTGTCTTATAATCTCTGTTTACTTTTTGAAATGTTCAATGTTCAATGTTCAATGTTCAATGTTCAATGTTCAATGTTCTAGCATTGTCTAAGAATTGTGCACTGCTTGCAACACTTCACACAAAGAACATCAAAACTAACCTTATATCAAAATTACAGACCGTAAGAATGTGTTGAAATAAAATAGAACATAATAGAAACAAATTAAATAAATTAATAAATTATATGAAATACAAATTTAGGTCTACCGTCGGACTCTATTAACTCACTCAATGCTGGCGATTAGATATATCGTTGCCCGAAAGACACCATATGTGTGCCGGCGATGAGATAACTCGTCGCCCAACACACCACGTTTATAACTGCCTAATGAGCGAAACTCACAATTTCAATGAGGGTGCACATGACTAGAACAATGCGTACTACAAGTCACATTTTGGGAGATATGTCAGTTTAATTTTTCAAGGTGGGGGTGGTCTGTATATACGCGCATGCGCTAATTTAACTTGTACATCGTGATACAGTGTTTACGATATCGAACTGAAATATACAGGTGCACAAACAAATAGTGAACTACCAAACAATACAGGTTTTGTTTGAAACCATAATTCCATGTTGATATACTGTGGGGTTAGGAAGTCGGCACAGTCTTGTTGGAGATAACACTTAATTGTCATATCAAATGAAGAGATGTGCGGTTTGGTGACCGGAAATATCGAGATATGTCCACGGTTGATAAATAAAAACCCGTTTAACGACGCCTCTCGGACAGACTATTTGGCCTTTTTAATTGGCTAGGCGGTACTTATCATGCATTGTGCAGCTGGGGCCCGTGCACATGGGATTTTTGTATTTCGACTGTGGTGACACGGACACTTGTAGGTTTCGATTCCGTGCTTCATTTCTGTCCACGAGCCTTGGTGCTTTATCTAGGTAATTGTGCACTTATGATTAGTAGGAAGTATTCTTCAAATTGCTGTACCATAAAAAGGAGAAATGCCGCGATAGCTTAGCAACTTTGAAGGTGCATATACTAAAAAGAATACCTAGTTTTTTGTTTGAATACCTGAAACATCTCATTCGTGTCTGGAAAGAAATATCGAATTTTCACTCGCGCTTTCAGACGCTCGTGAAAATTCGATATTTCTTTCCAGACACTCCTGAGATATTTCGGTATTCAGACAAAACCTGTAGGTATTCTCTATTTATTAATTATGAAATACTATGTAATAAACTAGATTCGATATGCACATTATACTAAAGACTTTCAATTAACAACATAATCATTACTACTATCATAGCTATGAAGATACGTTATCTGCAACTTAATTTATTCACCTTAAAGAAATTTATAATTTCCAGTGCATACAATTATTAACTACTAGCGAACTAATCAACGTTAACCATTTACCCAACAGAACGGCCCTGTGCCAATGCATTCTCTTATATATGCATTGGCTTAACACATTACAAATTATAAAATTGTTAAAGAATGTAAGAAAAAATGGTAAAAAAATTGTTTTTTTAGGCCAATGCATTCTCTTATATATGCGAGGCTACCTATGGTCGACTCGCATATATAAGAGAACGCATTGGCACAGGGCATAACTGTAACTACCACAATGTGGTCAAGGAGCCGGTTCCAATCATATCCATATTTGTATGGTTCTATTGAGACAGACCGAAGATATTTTAGGCTGTTGAAGCTTTATTTGGCCGGTTTTGGCCAGTTTGTTGGGTAAAGGGTTACTAATGAGTTGTAACCCATGCAGTGATTATAAGTGAGCTGAGTAATATCACTCCTATACCACATATTGTTACATGATCCTACCCTTATTACATTCAATAAACCAATTCTATAAATTGTGATATGCTCGTTGCAGAACAGGAAATGAAGAGCTAATTGAACAGTTATTGCATTAAGTTTACACCATTAAATACGTCAAAGGCTATTTATCTGGGACTATTTATTTACTCCATAATTTACAAAACTCGTCCAGTAAATTAGGTCTGAACCTCGCCAAAGGCTCGGTCCAGACATAATTTACTGGACTCGTTTTGTAAATTCCACTATTGACTGGGGTAATTTATAAATTAGCTAATCGCCATTGAATTTCGGCACGCTACAAGTCTGAGAAGAACTGAAATGGAAAAGAACAAAAACGGAAAATGTGATTGAAACAAAAATAAAAATATATCAGACCTGTATTATGACAATAATTTTTTTCTAACGAGGGAAGGTCGTCTAATAGTAATAGTTTCTTTCCTTTTAACTGGTTCATTGAAAATTAGAATTATGAAAATCATTTTTGTATAAGCTGGACAAAACTTATTTTTGTACTTAAAGATAAAATAATAATTATCCATAATATATTTGTAAATTAACTCTTAAAGGCTGATGGTCGAATTCTCTATCGTTTTATCTAGTAAGTTCCAAGGACATTTTTACACGATTTATAGCATACGGAGAGTAAGACATTTTTGCACAAATGGCTTTCACATGGTATTCACATGTGAAGTTTACAACTATGTGTATATCCAGACACTTGAAAGATTTATCTTGACTGCCTGATCGTGTTCTTTCAAAATGTGGTCCGTTTATGTTCAACCTACGATTCGCAACTATATACTGGCTATTGCTGTTGTTGTATCTCCATATATTCAGTTTTATTTGTGTTCAATGATAGTTTGTTTGCTGTGCATGTACGCAAAATACTCAATTTCTCAAGCTCACTGTTGAAGAAGTCATACAATTAATCGAGATTGTGGTGCGATCAATACACAGTTGTGTCGTCAACAAAGGGATAAAAGTGATAGAACAGCAGATTTCATATCATGAAGATAGATTAAGACAAGAATCGGCCCAGCAAAAGATCCCTGTGGGACACCACATGTAACTGGGATCTTGGAAGAAACCATACCGTCCAAATCCACACAATTGAGATCTATCATGCAAGTAATTTATAAACCACTAATTGGCTTTACTCTACAAGATTCAAGTTCACTCAGCAGAATTTCACGATTTATTGTGCCAATTGCTTTATGAAAATCAGCAAATATAGTACAATTATTATTGTCCTTATAACTGTTGAAATTCACATCATAAAGTAGCTTCATCGTTGGATGAATTGTTGTGTAATCTTTTCGAAATCCATACCGATCATGAAATGTCATGTTTCTTTTAGAAATCGACTAGTCTGCAACACACAATTCTAAATTGTTAGAAATAATGAGAAGAAGACTGATTGGGCGATAGTTTCCCTGAGTTAAAGAGAGGGAAACCCCGATAACCGTTGTTACCTTCATATCATCTGGAATAATTCCTATTTCTATGGAAAGATGAAAATATGATATTAGCAATGCTGTACTTTACTTTGCTTGAAGAAACTATTTTAATATCTTCCACTGTAGTGGAGCGACAAAACAGTGTTTCACTACAGGGTGTAGGTAATTAAGACGAAACGTTTGTACAAGTCTGTGGTGTTGTTTCAGTGGTACCAATGGTAGAGAAATATACATCTAAGTCTCAACCACCTTATGTTCTATTTGTTCTTTCGACCCATCCAATGATGAATGCCATAGGCTATTCCATTATCTGAACATTGTTGCATTATCTCACCAATAAGTTTCAAAGTTATTTCTGTTTATATTCATATACCATATGTTATAGTACAACGTCTTATTTGCTCGTTTTATTTTATTAAAATGTTAACAAATCTTTGTATTTTAAGACATTAATTTCAGAGGGATCCTTAAATTATTTTATAAACAAAATTATATTTATGTTCAGAAGAAGTCATCAGTCCCTTGGAAATCCATGGTTTCTGTTCAGAAGATTGTTGTCTGGGTTGCTAAAGTGGAAAAACTATCTCAAAGGCATTTAAATACATCATAAATGTTTTATAAAATTCCCGGCGGCACGATCCTCACGTAACACTATTATAGTTAGAAGACATTAGAAGTCTTTTGAAGCAGGATATATTTTCATCATAATAATCCTGCTGGTATTCCATGTTGGATGTTTGATAATATTTGTTTTGTTTACTCTTGTAAAAGAGAAAAGTACGACACTGGTCATATATATGGCTTTATATTATATCAGTTTTATAAACAATAGTTAGGTCATTTATTAAAATATTATCAATCAAAATTATTTGTTTATGTTTGTCTCTATTAAACTGAACCATCTTCTCGTTCGTTATTTTAATAAATTATCTAGGTCTGCCTTTGGCACTAAATTGACATTATACATGTACATAGTTCAAACTCTGTATGTTGTTTTCTGTTTGTCAACACTTCAACCACACGCGACTCAAATGCCTACACCACCATTGCAGTCATCTCCATCCGGGTGGCATCTGTTAATTAGCGGATGGTATCCATTCAAAGGAAACGCAATACAAGCTGATGTCCTGAACATTTCAATAACTCCGCACTTGTATTTATTCTGTAATTAAAACATTAGCATATTAAAGTCATCCCAGTGAGAATTAAGACTTTGATAATTCAGGAGAAAAAACAGAAGGACATGCATCATTCGTAGATACGTTATCGTGATCAGATTTTGAATAAAAGTAATGGCAATCCGGTATTTGCAAAATAGTCTCATCACCCTGTTCCCGATATCTGGGCTAAAATTAATTTGTTTCATGTTATACTTAGGATCTTCATCTAGCTTACCAAGTGCCGCAGTGTTCCCTGTATTAATCACAATCACTGTCTAGTATATAGCAATCACAGTTTATTATTATAATGAGCTTATAATAAAGAATTATACTGTGTCGAAATCTTCTAAATAAGTACAAATTAAATATGTAATTGATTATAGCCTAGCTCTCATTTGTCAGATGTTCATCTAAGATGAACAACAAAAAGGTTATAATCCTACTCAGTGACACACTAATGCACACTCGTAATTTAAAGGCTCACTTAATGTTCGAGTCACACATTACTTGGTGTGGATAGCATTATAGTCTAAGTGGGGTCGTCCAGTTTTGCAGACACCTATTGTTTTCGGTAGGTTAGGGTAGAGGTGTGAATAATCATCTTAATGACTACTTAGGCCCTTCCTAGTTGGTTTGATCTGATTCGGTTTTTTTTCTGCCCTTTTGATTATGGGAAATAACGGAGGTTTGGGTTGCATTTATGACTGTTTGTTAGTTATGGATAATATAAAATGCATGCAATATTATATAACTGAGGTACAAACATTAACGAATTAGAAACAATGACAACAAACATGATCAGTGACCGCATAACTTGGCCATTTCATGCAGGAACTGTACTTCGTCTATTTCGCCTGCTAAGTACACTCTCTTGAAATGCCGTCTTCAATTTTCCAAGGTACGATACTTTCTTTTCTGTGGTTTCACGTTGCCGCCCGCACTTATCCTTAGTTGTAGTTTTCTGTGCCACCCTTCTATACGTGGTTCGTGGTCCTTGGCCCAACAGTGTATATCGGCACGGGCTTTCGGAAGAACTGGTGTGGTTTTGGAACGAGAACGGTATATATATAGCGATGATATCATACTGTAAAACGTTGGAACTTTGCTGATCAACATTGGATCGGTTTCGTCGGTTCTAAGCGAAGTCAGCTCTTCTTAGTAGATTGATGAAACTGTTTTACAATCATTCCGCACTGTCGATTTCAGGTTTGATACAAACATGTCCACAGAAACTTTGTCAAAATCCGTTATATGGTTATGAGGAGTTCCCGCTGACGAAACAATGTCATTCTTTGTAGTAATAGTAGCACTACAAGTCTTTACACAACAAACCCAATGAATATTTTCCACACGCCGAGATCTGACTCTGTATTAAATATTCACTGTGCACATTAGTTACATGTAGGAGATATAGCACAGTAGCAATGTTATATTTTATGCCTCCGAAACATGCCGAGCATTGCCCTTTGAACATGCTTGGGACTATACAACACACCAGGCGCCTATTTGTGTTGTATAGTCCCAAGCATGTTCAAAGGGCAATGCTCGGCATGTTTCGGAGGCATAACATATAACATTGCTACTGTGCTATATCTCCTATATATATACTATAGAGACCTTCAAATGTGCATATATAGTGTCCTAAGTACGACGTCGGAATACAGCGGCCATTTGAGCTTCCTTTTTTGGGTTTGCTTCGGTGGCCGTGTGGTATTGACGCCGGACTTTGAGTCGCAAGGCGCGCTCGCCGTCATGGGTCGGGGTTCGAATCCCACCCAATCCAAAACAATTTGCACTGTCTCAAAAATCAAATTAGTTGCATATGCGCGAAAAACAAGTGACACCGGTTACCGTGGCCTTAGTATAAACAAGTCGGCCTGAACACAACGCTTAACTTGGATCGGCCTAATTGCCAGCGTTGTAACAACACAACCGGTCGCACATTGAGTTAATCCCCTGCCGCATGTCTGCAAAGTGAGACTAACCCGTCTAAGTGACAGGGCGATTAGTTGCCGCATAGGGTGTCATATGAGGCGAAGTGAACTTATCGGGTGAGGCGCTAGCCGAGCCATATATTAATCTCGCTGAACCTCATATGAAACAGTAGCGGGCAGATAACATTCATGTGACGTATGCTGCCCTTGAAAGTTTATTAGATTATGGTATACTAAACGTGCTGCCTTATGAAACGTCACAGTGACTCCCCATGGACGTATGACGTTGATGCAGTCAGTGAATGACCCGTGATCAGCTGTTTGGTAACACATTGCGTTTAATAGTTAATGTATGGGCGTTTAACATTTGTAAAATATATCAGATACAGGTATTGGTACATTGCATTGTGTATTAATGTGTTAGAAAATGATTTGCGGCATATATACCTATTCTTTGCGCCACAATACGCCGTATATTATCCCTGAGGCGGCAAAAAAAAAAACAAGGTGGCATATTTCGACCTGAATATGAATCCATATCCCCCCGAGGTCGGTTTCAATCAAGGTGAATCTAATATCCCCTCAAATTATGTTAGTAGATCTCCACTCGGATTGGTCAATCTAGTCAGCCAGTATGATAACATGCTTATAAGCCATTACAGACATAAAGTCCGTGCGGGACAGCCGACTGACGACATCAAGCCGACTGCTGATGCTACCGTGGTGGACAGTGAAACATCTTTCTGTCCAATGAATCCGGAATACATCAGCCCGGAGTCATCCATCGCGACTACCAGCACGACCTCCAACAACAGCGCTAGCTCCACCCACTCATTGGCGGAGACAGCTGCATTCATCAGACAGGTGCAGGAGAGGATGACCGAAACAGACGCATTTATTAAAAGAAATGAAGAACAGAAACATTTAGAAAACGACATGGCCTCATCAGCAACAACAACAACAGCAGCAGCTGCAGACAGAAAGAAATAGAAAGCAAAGAAAAAATATAATATGTTTAGATCAGTTCATCACTTCACCAATTTCATCCTAATGTTAATCATTTCATGATACCCTTCAAAATTTCTCACGTGGGTTGTATGGGAGGGATTCCGACCCTTCCAAATCTTCCCGGGTATACCCCCAAATCCCTAATAACAAACACGGACATAAAGCCTGCTCGATAAAAGTTAAAGATGTATTCATCGCTCCAGGCTATTTTTCCGGAACTTATTTTACTTTTTATTTAGTTTTTAGTATACGAAATAACATGTTTTAGAACAAAAAATTGCTACTAGGAAGAAGCTATTTTGTTTGATATTTAATTTTCTATGCATTTATTTCAGAAAGTGTTCATGCTTTACAACGGCACCAAACAGAATATATTAAATTTCGGTAATTTTTTCATTAAAACAAATGATACTATTATGGAGCATAGCATACTTCCATAGCGTTAGTATTCGTGCAGCCTGCGCCGATAACTGGAGACAACTGCAACCGGTCTAATTAAATCACGCCATTATGATTCAGAATGTTTTGCAGTCACGAATTCGCTACCATTGATAAAACATATGAAAATTGAACATTTGTGAGGCTATTTCATGTGTTCATTGTTGTCTTTTTTGTCTTCAAATATGTCTCATAAAACATAACATATGTTATTGACATCAAATTCATGCTAAAATAGTTAATACTGGGGACGTCAAGATGAATAGCGCGAATGCGTGTACAATATGTGATTTTTGTTTGTGCTTAGTCGAGTTCGTTTTGGCGTAGCCAGCCATTGTTCCGTGGATTCACGCGAACCCGTCCTAGGAACAGAGTCCAGATTATTTATCTTCAGTTTTATGGACATTGGATTTTTTGGAGATAGAGCCTACTAAATAGATCATGAGATAGGCCATACGAAGATTTGATAGAGCTAGAAAACACGATAAAAAGGATAACGAAATGTGATATGAAACATGTGTCATTTAAGAGAATTGGATTCTTAACAGAAAACAAACATAGACCAGTACACATTAAGCTCACTGAACAATGTTATAGTGATATGATGATAAAAGAGGCTATTCAATTTAGCAGAGCAGAAATTAAAGCAATGGACATAACACAGTGTATTTCAACAGAGAATGCTCAAGAAAAGAACTTAATGACTCGTACAAACTTAGGATAGAACTAAGAAAACAAAGAGAAAAACATCAAACCAAAAACTTCCGCAGCCAAAATATGGAAACAGTGGAACAATGAATGCACTTACATTGACTTGTGAACTAAAACAAGTACTGATTGGTATGTTTAAAATGTAAATTTCCGTTATGTGGATAGATATTAAATGGATTATGTGGATGTCAACTAAACATTCGGAAAAGATTGTACAATTGACGCAAATTCTACTCATAATGAAGAAATTATTCAAAAAATATATCATGTCCTGGTGTCGACTACCCAATGGAGTGGGTGTAGTTCACGACCATAATACACCTGCGTAGTTAACGACAAGACATTATATACGTATTATATTTCATCGAACAATTTGATTGCCCTGAAAGAAACCACAAATTGAATTCAACCGAATGTTGCTACTTCACAAGTTGACGTCCTTCTTGGGAACAGGTGTTCACATATTTTTTGGTTTTCCTGTTCGCACTCCTTGGTAAATGTATGGATACATTAATTTTGCCTATATATGTGCTTGACATGTGGGTCTCTGATCGTGTTATTTAGCATGCGAGTTCGCTATATTATTTAAATTTAGCACAACACTGTACCATATGTAGGACAGTTATCGACCAATCAGAAGGCGCTATTTCTGGGAGATGTGATTCATTCAAACATATAGTATGAGTGAAATATAAGTGGAAATATAAGGTTGTAATTTAGCCAATAGATTGTGGGTCCGAATAAGGTATCGAACGCTGTAACATTGATACAACTATTTGAACAATTTTATAATTTCACCCACACAGAGCCCCAGACAAACATGAGCAGACGACACTCTTCTATATGCTTCTATATAGGTGTGGGGCTCCCTGCCGTGTAATGGATGTTTTTATGTCCTAAAAATTGTAAGAAACATTTATTTAAACAAAAATGATAAAAAATTGTTAGGCCAATGCATTCTCTTATATATGCGAGGCGACCTATGGTCGACTCGCATATATAAGATAATGTATTGGCACAGGGTAAAAACAGTTATTGGCGCTTTTGTTGGCTGTGTAGTAATGACCTATTAGTGACTTGGCTTGTAAGTTGGAGTTATACAGGTTCTCGCAGAGATAGTTTGTGCAAGAAATCGATGACTGTAATATCGAGTGTGGTTCGAGTATATTTGAAGCACAAAGGTCTGAAACTTAGCTGTCATCGCAACAAGGAAAATTATAATGGATGTCTGCAAAGAGTCTACTCGAGTTTTGAAAAAACATTGTGCACTGATTCGGTTTATAAAATGTCCCTTGATAATCCATAAGTTTGATATGTTGTGGATATTCTATGGTTCATACACATATACGTTGAAGCTGTGGTCGATGGCTTCTCCAAACGTTGTTCCTTTATGTATCGCTCCACACTTATCTGCGTTGGAGAGAGACAGCACTTTGTGTCATAAGCGTATACAGATAACTAGTTTATGGGTCATCACTTTCCTCGTGGGAAATATTTCACCATCGCTTTCGCTTTGTTTATTTATATATTTATTGGGGTTTAAAACGTCGATTTCCGCAACCAGAGCTATCTCGCGACGTTGCCGGTTGTATTGGTGGAGGGATAGTCCGTTCACTAAGGTAAATATAGCAGTGATTTCATGGGCCGAACGCATGACGCATTGTACCCTGCGAAACCTCCGACCATCGGCGAGTAACTGGCAACTCCCCCAGATAGCGATATGGGATACAAGGTCAGCAATGACTCCACCGGTAATTGAACCCATATCGCCAGCGTTGGAGAGCGAGTCATCGAGGCCCCACTTTAACTTTGATAACTAGGGGACATACATTCACTACGTGTACATTCTAGCATAATATGTTGGGCATTTATATTGTGGGTAGTATTAGCTCTCTCACTCCAGTTTAATGCTGATTATGCACCCACATTCCACCCGGAGTAACACTTTTCAGCCTGCTGCAAGGTATCCAATTTTCTCGGTGCTAAGTGCGATGCGATAAACTCATATTCTCTGCACAGATAATATAATCTCACGTTTATTTCGGAAACAATCATGTTGTTTTCATTGAAGTGAACCTATCCTGATATTTGCAATATATGTTGGCGAACCCCGCACCCACAGACAAACTGGTTGATACCATAACACACAAGAACGGCATTATCCCAATACCATGAACGGAAAAAACACTAATTGTTAATCCATCCGGCGATGCACACATAACCTGTCGATTGAATCATATACAGATACTTGTAGTTTGATAACTGTCTAGCACCATTAGATATGATGTTCATATATCGCTTAGATATGTGTTGCTTCTATAATACTATCCTGCTTTACCTAGTTCTTTACCAGTGTATGTGTGTAGTTTTTATATTATGAAATAAACATGAAAAAATGAGAATTACCTTAAATTTTCCCAAATATATATACCCTCAATTAAATTTGGCAAAACCAAAATTTCATTTGGTAAAAAATATGTTAAGAGAACATTTGGGTCCAGCGCCAACCCTACCAATGATGTAGGATATGTTTGTATAGTGTAAATAGCAAATCAACACCCCAGTATCTTCTCCTCAAAACCCGCACATTATCTGCTTATAATTTAATTTGTTTTAGGTATGTAATCTGCTTAGAATTCATTAATTTTGAGTCGATAATGTGCTGAAAATGAGATATTTTTAGTCACATTACGACTCACAATGAGGCGATTCTGAGCAGATTATGTGCGGACAGTGACACATATAAGCCAATCGGGTGTGATCAATTTAATATGTGTTTTCACTTTGGCAGCGCCGTAAAACGAAATAACGGCTATGAGTCCATTATCTGCTTATTTCAGAATAAAATAATCACATTATGTACCTAGTACATATTTTTGGTCGAGTATGTGCGTATTTGTGCGAGGATATAATGCACACCCATCACAGTGGAATATACATACCTGAAATCAGTACCAGTATCGATGCTATGTCCAGTCTATAAATTTCTACGATTAACAGGCGGTGGCTGATCTAATCTGGGCTACACATGCATCAGTGTGTACGCGTTATATAACACTCATGGTCCAATTGCATATAGTACAACTTCCCAAGTTATGGTCGCCTAGCCCATCCGAAGACATTTAATTCGAGGTTTGATGTGATTAAATATCTAGGATATGCGGAAATCAATAAACAATATAGAAATAGTCCTGAGCCCTGTACTATAAAACTTCTGCACTTGTATACAACTTCCGAGTGTGTGGGTCGACCATGTGTACCCGACAGCCAGGGACACTTTACAACAAGTGGCTGGCAAGATAAGCATGCGATTTTCAGTTTTGTTTTAAGATCCCCTACCCAAATTGATGACAATACCACACCACGAACTGGAACGATATCTTCTCAGTATTAACTGAGTGTATGGACAATGGGTAGTTGCATAAGCAAGAACACAATTTATATAGATGGATTGGGTCCAGAAAGCATGAGCACTTTACGAAAAGTGGCTGTTTTAAGGACCCCCTACACTATTTGAAGACACCACATGGTGAAATGATATGCTCTCAATATTAACTGATTCAATTATTTATTGCAAAAGTCACATAACAGTGAAACAAGCAAAAAGTATATACACTATGTACACAAATTTGGATATCACATTCACCATTGTTTATTTCATATACATATGCAAGGTTATATATACAGCAGTAATTAAATTAGATTTCACAATACTTTACAAGTATGATAATTACATGTGCTCACCCATAACAATAAACGATTTCGCTCATATATAATATGACATCTTCTTAAAGGCATACCTTAGGAATATGCATAGTCTTTTTTATGAGGCTTATCTTTTGAAGAGATTGGAGACCATGGAATTTCCCTCTTGTATGGATCTTCCAAAAGTATTCAGGGATATTTTGTTTTCTGATTTCATCCAAATGACTGCATATAATAACTAAATAGCATTCGTCTCCTAAATATTTGGTGCATATCCTATTGTCATTATCATTCGGAGATTTCTTCCATCTTGCGAATTCTATAGGCAGTTTATGATTTGCAGTTCTGAGCTTCAGGAGTTTATCGATAGATTAGACGGCAAAATCTTGAAGTAATTTGGATAACCGTAGTCATTTTTAGTAAAACTATAAAATTGGGCCCTAGATTAAGCAGACGTGTTTATGTCAACGAGTAGTGCGTCCCAATGACGTTGTTTGATAACAGTTTTCGCATTTCTCAGTTCAATAGTGGTCAGCGGTCACCTTCAACTGAAGGTATGACTAAAGGTTAGTTTTTATCAGGATATACACACCATGGATGTGTTGGTTCCAGAACGCCTGAGCCATGTGGCACTTCAAAACAAGCGGTTGACAAATAATAAAAGCGATTTTCATATACCCATACACCCTTTTAACAGGCCTAATACGATACACAAGGCTGCATATGTTGTTTTATGACAGCAAGCGACACTTTACAAAAAGCGACTGACAAATAACAAATGCAATTATAACTGTCTCCGTGACTACCAACGCTATTTTAAGTTGTATGGGTAACCAATAAGTGGTATGTGGGTGTCTGACCAGGTAACACATCATGTAGGGTTAGCGGAAATCACACCTAGCATCCAGGGATGACAGTAAAAAGTCCAAATGAAATGCTGGCTGACAGCCCGAAGGCTTTTTGATATGTCAAATTAGTATAAGCTGAGAGAAAAATGGCCTGAAACCAATTAGTCATATACATTTAATCACAAAGTGAAGTTGGTACCAAATGTATGGATAATAAGAGAAAGAAGACTCGGAGGCAATCTGCAAAGCATATGACAATAGGGGGAACAGTGACCCAATTTTGTGCAGATACCTGATTTCTCGTTCACTTGTCATAAATTTAGGATGGAGAGCAGTGGCCCGGAGCGGTTTTACTAAATTTGGAAAGTAATTTGAACGTACGTACCAAAATATCTCAATTAATAAAATCCAAAAGTTAAAATTTATATTTTATAAATGAGATCATCAAAGGAATAGAGAAAAAATCAATAAGATCTTGCAAGTTGCTAACCCGTGCCATACTAAACGTATGAACACCAACTTTTCGACATTTCCAAAAAGCGGCTGACAAATAACAAATGCAATTACAACTGTCTCTGTGGCCAACGCTATTTTCAGTCACGACAACACCGCGAACTGAATGTACATGCTCTCAAGTTTAACTGAGGACGGACATAGGACAGTTCTATCTGGAAGTAAACAATTTATATGGATGGGTTGGTTTCTGAATCCTGGGAGTCTGTGACTCTTTGTAATAATCGGTTGGCAAATACGAAAGGCGATTTGTTACCGTTTTGGAGACCCCTACCATATTTGAAGTATTTAACATACACGAACTAAAAGTATATGCTATGAATTTTAACAGAGGTGTGGAGAAAAGGCTATTCAATCCGGAAATGTATAATAATTATGGATGGTCCCGTTCCCCGAAAGTCTGTGTTACCTTACAAGAAGCGAACGGCAAATCAGAAAGACAATTTTTCGATTATTTGGAGACACCTACCTTATTTTAAATCTTGAACACCCAACAAACTGAATATGTGACAACATTCTCCAAGGTACAGTTCACGCTCTCTTGCGTTTGATTTAGATATACTGGTATATACAACTGAAAGAACTGCCACCATGGTGGGAATTCATTTGAACATGCTATTTATTTTCTATATTTCTTAATGTTTAGAGGGACACTAACAATCACTTAGGCAACGAAATTGTTTATGTTTATATCTGTGAGAATATATGTATACATTGTGTGACATTTGTTATCTATAATACATATTTCAGTCTTACAAAGTCGATGTCGATGCATGTTTATATGTAGCTTTTGGTGATAAAATGTGTTGTTGTTTTTGTTGTAACTTGGGAAGCCTGGACACGTCTTTAGTCTCTTAAACAATATTACCCTGACCAATGTTCAGCAAACAAGTCATATGGGCTCCCATTATGATCAATTGGGAAATTTGGTGAAGTTGTTATCATCTATCAAAAATATGAAATTGTTAGACATAAAACGTGTTTGGGAGAGGGTAGCTAAAATCCCGTATCTCACATTCCGTTAAAAATTGCTGTATACTCATTTCTGCATATGACTGTCAGATAAATACAACTACTTTCCACTTTTGCCATATACATTTGAATGATAAAATATATTGTTTTTATAAAGAGTGTTTTTTTCATAAAAAAATAAATTGTTCGGCTCCAAGTGGCAGGCAAATTCAAATTAACCAACATTTTTTTCATACCAGGTAGAGATACGGTGTAGTGATTTGAACACCGACATTGTTGGCAAATATATTAGGACTCATCCGCAAAGCTCGCTTTACCAAAACCGCTAATTTCTGGAAAAAGTCACTATTGAGTATCGTTCATCGTCGATTTGACAAAAGCCAGCACCGATTCCGTTATTTTTCACTATCATTTTCGGGAACAATATATATTTCTTCTTTGAAAACAATTGGTTTCAACTTGTTCTACTGTGGAAGGGGCGTCTCGAAAACTAGAGCCTTTTTAGATGTGGCTGCTGCACTAAAATCATATCATAACAACACAATGTCATGTCTGATATATTTCAATCAAACACCATTCAATCGACAAGAATACCGAACCCACGACCCTGTGTTACACGGTACATCGTCCAATCTGAATGTTGAATATGAAGAAGCAGTGAATTGCGTGAAGACAGTACACGCGCCTGCGCCCCCATTCGGTTCTCCAGAGTGCCAGCGGAGAGACATTCCTACTGATCCGTCTGTGTTTACCCATTGTCCATTGTTCTTCTTCATTGCTGTCCAGTAACTATCACCATTCCCTGTTCTTATTCCCACTGAAACAAACATAACAATGAGTTAACTGTGAGTTTTTTTTGTTTCTTTTTCTGAATCGACCCCGCCTTCGATGCAACATATCCTCTCGCAAATACGCACACAATCGACCTATAATGTGAAATAGGTGCACAATGTAATTATTTGATTCTGAAATAAGCAACTGGCGAGGGCCACAGTGAACACACATATTATAGAGCGCGCACCTGAAAAGTCGTGCGTTGGCTTATTTGTGTGATTGTCATATTTTGCTTAGAATCGCCTCTTTATGAGTCGATAATGTGACTAAAACGCTCTAATTTTCAGCACATTATCGACTCATAATGAAGCTATTCTAAGCAGATTGCCAAAATAAAACAAGTGTTATTTTAAACAGATACCGTGCGCGTTTCGGGAGAACAAACTGGTCGTTTACTTCTTCTATATCTATATTTGCAAATGTATGTCTGTGTTGTAATATGTTAATGGCTAGATGGCTCCTAATAAGGAATCTAACAGGAGTGTACTTTTGTGAGGAAGATAGTGGAGCGGGTTACAATTTTCTGAACAGGGACAGAGCCAAGTGGAGGGACAACACAATAGATGCCAGTTATGGTTAAAACACAGACTGCACATATATGAAGAAGTGAGTCTGGTGTAAATGGGGGGATTTCCATTACCACCAGCATAATTACGTCAGTCTCACTCAATGACACCTGTGACCATCATCGGGAAACGGGGAAAGCGATGTATCCTATCAGGCGATTGTTGGAATGCCTTTACAGCGGTAGATTCGTCACATTGTTAAACATATCGCTTAAACAATGTCTCGCAGACGGTCACACTGCATGATTTCAATACAGAAATGATATTTATCCACACAGAGCTAACTGTTGCTGGTGGTAATAGATATCCCCCCAATTACCCCAGACTCACTACTGTTTTAACCAAAACTGAATCATGTTTTGTCGCCGATTTACACAAATCTCGAGTATATAGGAGTCTAATTGGGTGGGTATAAAATCATAACAATGGTGCCGTGTGGTTTATAGACGCCAAATGTTTGAGATGGGGAGGTGTACTCAATTTAATAACAATGTGTTTAGTCGCAGATATCCACCACACTTATATATAGTCATCTCCATGATTTTATAAGTCTAACTATGTGGTGTAAAGATGTCAAATGATGTGGCGCTGCCGGAGCCGGAATGGAGGAGGGGCAACAAATTGATACAAATATTTGTAACGCCGATTTCCACCAAATTGATACATTTTCTTCTTCGTGATACGTGGAGTCTAATAGTGTGGGTTTAAGACGTCATATTGTTGACGCTTGGATCAGGGATGGAGAGGGGGTGAGCACTAACAATGATAAGAATGTTTTAGTTGCCGATTTTTCAAAAAGAGTTATATAAAGTCATCTCTGTGATACGAGAAATATAATATAATGTATATATGCTTTATTCTCTAATCAAATTTGACATGATAAAACGAAATTATATCCAAAATATGGATATGTACAAAATATACAGCGACCTCTCGAGGGTCATAATCAGCATTATCAACATCACCTTCATCGTCACACCAGTTTCATCCTCAAAATAATAGTCATCATTATCATCATCATTAATCATCATCATCATCACTACATGTAACCGTTGTCGTCGCGACAATCTTCATCATAGTGTCGACGTTGATTATCGTCAATGTTATCGTAGTCAACATGATCATAATATTCATAATATGATCACCACGTGCTTGCTTCACCGTTGTTGTTAAAAACATGACAACAGTAGCGACTAAAACAAAAACAACAACAACATCAACGGATTAATCGTTGTTATCCAACCTAAAGCTAATCAATCGTATAAACGAGCAAAGTCTACGTAAAAAAAATTACGTCTTTCAAATTGAGTATGTCGTCTATGATATCAATAATCGCGTTTTGTATACTTGTAAATTGTCGGGGCATGAGACGTTTTCTAGCCTCGATTAAACTTTCGCATTCCATCAAGTAGTGCATTTCATCTCCAAGTTGACGTTTATTACACAGATGACACAATCTACGAAGAAGAGTGGTGTCGTTCCATCGGCCTTTCTCTATTGGCAGGCGATGATTACTCGTGCGGAATTGGCAGAGAGTTATTCTATTTTTGGTATCCAAGAAATCCAAATATGTTTCGAAATTTATGTTATATTTAATTTTTTTATATGTGTTGCCTCTGCTAGATTGTTCAATATCAGACAACCAGGTAGTGCGGAATTGACTATTTAAACTGCACTTGAGGTATGACATTAATGTTTCTGGACATGGGATATTTTCCATGTTCCAAAGCTGAATCTGCCCACAATTTGTTAGGATGGTCTTTATTTTTTCCATCCACTGGAATTTTACTGTTGAAACTTCACATAATTTTATGGCTAGTAAATACAAAGTCTTACATAATCTGCTCTGGTTCATATTCTTAATTTTCATCCAATATTTCACAATACGCAGGTTGATTGTATATTCAATGGGCAGTCTCCCACTCTCACCATATAACATAAAATTAGGGGTGGATGATTTCAGATGTAGAACTTGCCTTATAAATTTTCTGTGCATAACTTCAAATATATCATTATTTCCTGACCCCCATACCTCGCAGCAATACAACATAACTGGCAAAACTTGGGCATCAAATAATTCAAACATGTTTTTAACTGACAAGCAATGTGTTCTAGATTTGGAGATAATTGAATACATTGCCTTAGTTGCTTTATTCATCAAGGTTTTTTTTGTATTCGAGTACGAGCCTGATTTTGTATGTACAATTCCAAGATAGTTAAAGTTCTTGACAACTACAATTGTCCGTCCATTGTATGTAAATATTCTATTTTTAGGCAAGCTTCGTTTTGAAATCAACATTATTTTGGTTTTTTCAATGTTGACACTTAATTTCCACTTCTCAGTACTTTTGAAAACTATTAAGTGCTTTCTGTCGTTTAATAAAGACATGTTATGTACTTGTTCTGGTGCGTGAATCTGATCAGTTGGTTTATATACATGCGCTTTGCCAACTGGAGGAATGTACTAACATTGCCGAAAATCTGAAGCAAATCGACCGCACCACTACATAGAAAACATCGTCTGAACTAAATTAAAGTGTAAATATTTACCACTCGATTCGGGACGCATTTATCGGCGATAAACTAACGAAAACGATTTCGCCATCGACAGTCAATGCATTTTAACAACCATATAACAATGACGGTTTGTGTTGTCAATTTGGATATATTTGTAAAAATTACTACTTTGAACAAGATTATTCTCCATTTATATTTGATCACCCAACCGGAGTGTTTCACATCACTTTAGAGAAAACATAGTGGCCATATTCGAGTCAGTTAATTGAAGGGTGAGCCTACAAATTGCATGAACAAATTTGTATCGCCAATTTTCACCAAACTAATAATGGTAATCAGCATCTATACATGTATATACATGGATTGAAATGGTGTTGTCTTAAAGGCGATGGTTTATGGGTCAGGGATTGGGAACAGGGGAGCACAATAATGCCGGATTAGAACATTTTATCGCCAATTATTACCAGTACAAGATACAAACGTAGGCCTACCCATGAGTCTATAATGGCGTGGTTCAAAGTTGGCAGAGCGGTGCGTACGTCATAATTATTTTGAACTAAATGTCAACATTCATTTTTCTATATTTTCCAAAGATATCTGCGATCTATATATTGAACTAATGAGCTATCAAAATAACTCATCGTAGATACTTCAAAAACCGAATAATTATGGAACAAATTCGTTTTAAGGAGATGTGGCGTTCAAATATCACAAACTCGAAAATGGTGACCGAATTAAGTCACTTGAACACTTATATCTTCTCAACTGTATTATTTATGTAGGGAAGGAAATCACGGCATGCTTAGTGATCTAGCAAACTCTGACGTATGGCTCATTTATTATATTTTTTTGAATCATTTATATTTGTGAATAAAACGGGGCGAGTACTCTATTCGGTGTGAGACATATTGCTGTCATTTTCCATAATTGTTTTTACTTAAGTTCCCAGCCCTGAGTGACGTTTGGAATGAAACCGTGTTGGTTACGACATTTGCTCTAAATATATACAAGGTATTCAAAATATGCTACTGGGAGTCCACTGGTGTGGTTTGAGAATTTCAAAGTGGAATCCTCCGAGTTAGGGCAGGGTCGCTACTGTTGCGGTTTGAAGATGCGAAAGTGGCACCCTCTGAGTTAGGGCGGGGTCTCGGCATACATTTATACAAAAAATTGCCAATATAACATATAATCACGTCGAATGTTTGGTTACTTTTTAAATGGAAACTTGTGTCAATTTAGTGAAAATGCACAACTCCATCATTGAG
Organism: Siphonodentalium dalli; assembly: GCA_032622095.1. NCBI lineage: Eukaryota > Metazoa > Mollusca > Scaphopoda > Gadilida > Siphonodentaliidae > Siphonodentalium > Siphonodentalium dalli. Next base: position 134,059,756 of record CP136067.1, on the reverse strand, counting down.
TACTCATGCATTATCCAATGTGGGAGGATATGACAATCATATACATTTGCAGAGACTTCCAATCACGTCGAACGAATGTACAATTAAAAACGTTAACGTCTGCAGTTCGCGACTTTGTAAATAAATACGACTTTACACGCGGCATGAATTAATCAAGATAAACATACACTCTTAAAACAATAGGTACTCTGGGGTACATAGGTACAATGGAGTACCTACGTATGTACTGAGATTTCTCCCAGGGGGGGGGCACCTAACTGTTGGTAGTCTAGAGTACCTGCGTATGTACGCTGGAGGACCTATATATTAGCCGCCGTTATTTTTCGGAGGTTATAACATCTTGTCCCTTTCACATACAAACATAATCCAGACAGTGCTAACAATATTCCAGGTTATTAAGAAGCAAGTTAGGTCCAATTTCACACAAAACAATATTCTGATAAATTTCCTAGAACGTTCACTTCCGCGTATTCTTAAATACCTCCAGTCAGAGAGTACACGCTATAGCACGTAAGCCGAGGCCGATGGCGATTCCAACATGAAATGTGTAAGCCTGCTATTCGTTTGTGTCTTCTCTATTTTTATTCAATCGCCTTAAGTGGCCGGTCGCCGCTATGTTATCGTGGAATTGTATGGTGCAATCACGTGTTGTAATCACGTGGGTCACCGTTAGGTTTCGAGATCGACTAGAACCTAATGCTCGTAGGCAATACATCAATATATAGAACCTAATGCTTCTCGATACATATTGCTTTGAAACTATAAGACGTATAGGTACCCAGAAGGACCTATACGGATTGCTATATCTAAGAGAGTATGGCAATCATTCCGACAAGGTGACATAATGCCTATAATCCATGTATGGGAATGATGTTTTGTGATGCCCATTTTTTGGTTACGGTTGTACCACTCTAGGGCTGGTCCCAGGTTATTTAACATTAAGTTGGCACTCTCAGACACGTTGATGAGATTTATTTATACAACTATATACATGTTCATATCAGGCGGTCACGGAGAATAATACAACAACATCTTCTCTCACTACACGTTCAAAGCAAGAGTGCGTTCAGAAACAAGAGATCTAATCCTCTCTAGTCTCGGCTGAAACAAGTATATATGAGAATCTGGAAGACAATGCCTAATAGATGTGAAACAATCTGATTGGTACACGTATTGGCCTGTCCAACAGGTTAATATAATATATTCTTTATGGGACTACTAGCCCGTGAAGAAATAGCACAGGCCATTGCTTCCCGGATTAATTTCCCACGCATAAAATATGGACATTTTAGCTAGGGTATTGACTTCCAAATTAACCTTATATACGCCGTGTAACATACAAGTGTTACACGGTTCCACATCACTTTAACCTTTGAAACGCCAGGTCACCCTGGCAGTAAGACATAAATACATAGTGCATCGGCGTGTATAGTGGAATTTAACCACACAAACTACGAGTCATACACTTAGTCAGTGTGTTAAAATTCGACTATACACGCCGATGTGCAGTGTATTTATATTGCATCTCTTTAGAAATTCGACTTTATGTTTTCGTCGAAATTGTATTGAGAGACGTGCATATCTTGGTTTCCGAAACCCATTATATTAGAGCCCAGTTTTTGGTATGCGCAGTATGGATTTCCACCTATCGGTTCTTCTGTTCGAACTATAACGTCAATATGACGTTGTTATACTGAACGGCGATTCCTTTTCGTTGCTCGCTGGAACAATTATGCACGTATATCTTAATAAACAATCAGTATTACCAGGTAATAATTATATGTCTCTTTCTTCAGTCTAGTTGTCAATCAAATAATTATTAGCTGATACGTTGTACCAATCAGCTATTAAGTCAGTCGCTTGCTGCATTGACAATTCTATATTCACCATAATTATTGATATCATTGTAAACCTTCAGTGTTAAACAAAGCGTTACCCAACAAAACGGCCAAAACCGGCCAAATAAAGCTTCAACAGCCTAAAATATCTTCGGTCTGTCTCAATAGAACCATACAAATATGGATATCATTGGAACCGGCTCCTTGACCACATTGTGATAGTTACAGTTATGCCCTGTGCCAATGCATTCTCTTATATATGCGAGTCGACCATAGGTCGCCTCGCATATATAAGAGAATGCATTGGCCTTTTTTAAACACTTTTTACCATTTATTCTTACATTCTTTAACAATTTTATAATTTTTAATGTGTTAAGCCAATGCATTCTCTTATATATGCGAGGCGACCTATGGTCGACTCACATATATAAGAGAATGCATTGGCACAGGGCCCTTCTGTTGGGTAAAGGGTTAATTTGAAAAAAAATACGATTATGTTGTCAAATCCTAATGAACTGAAATATCGATTGATTGATGTGTTGGAGTTCATCCACGGTTGTAACACGGGTTTTTATTTTCCGTGACAATCGTCATATTTTTCACAATTAAAGATGCACAGCAAGTATGTTATCGATTATATTATATCTCATATATATTTTGAAGACCTCTGTCTGTATGTCTGTCTGTCTGTATGTATGTCATTTATACAAATCTACGATTCTCGACCGATCGGGACGAAACTTGGTACGTGTGCGGTCGTCGTTGTCGTATTGGCGAGCCCGTGCTGCGCCCGCTTCGCGCATGCGCAGACGAGATCTCGGAAACGGGTGGAGCTATCGACTTGAAATTTGGTATGTGAATGTATCTTGCCCCGGATACGAATTTTATCGGGTCGCCGAGCCCGTGCGACGCCAGCTTCGCGCATGCGCAGACGAGATCTCGGAAACGGGTGGAGCTATCGACTTGAAATTTGGTGTGTGAATGTATCTTGCCCCGGATACGAATTTTATCGGGTCGCCGAGCCCGTGCGACGCCAGCTTCGCGCATGCGCAGACCAGATCTCGGAAACGGGTAGAGCTATCGACTTGAAATTTGGTTTTTGAATAGCCCGGACAACGTCGGGCTCATCGGCTAGTCTCATATATATTTTGAAGACCTCTGTCTGTTTGTCTGTTTGTCTGTCTGTCATTTATACAAATCTACGATTGTCGACCGATCGGGACGAAACTTGGTACGTGTGTGTAGTTTGACCAGGCGGTCGTCGTTGTCGTATTGTCGAGCCCGTGCGACGCCCGTGCAGCGCATGCACAGACGAGATCTCGGAAACGGGTGGAGCTATCGACTCGAAACTTGGTAGGTGTGTGTATCTTGCCCCGGATACGAATTTTATCTGGTCGCCGAGCCCGTGCCACACCAGCTTCGCGCATGCGCAGACGAGATCTCGGAAACGGGTGGAGCTATCGACTTGAAATTTGCTATGTGAATGTATCTTGCCCCGGATACGAATTGTATCGGGTCGCCGAGCCCGTGCGACGTCAGCTTCGCGCATGCGCAGACCAGATCTCGGAAACGGGTAGAGCTATCGACTTTGCCCGTGCGACGTGACCTTGACCTTGATATCTGGCAATTTCAAGGTCAAACACCCCGAATATCACGGGATTTCGATGAAACTTGGTATGTGGGGATACTTTCGGTCGGGGGAGTGGCATAGGCCTATTAATTTACCCGTGCGACGTGACCTTGAAATCTGATCATTTCAAGGTCAAACGCCCCAATAGCACGGGATTTCGATGAAAATTAGTGTCTAGGGATACTTTCGTATGGGGAGTCTCCTAAGCCTATTAATTTGCCCGTGCGACGAGACCTTGACCTTGAAATCGGGTCAATTCAAGGTCAAATCGCGAATTTTGATGGGATTTCCACGAAATTTGATACATAGTGTTACTTTTGTGCACTGAGTATTTTGGACGGGTCAAATCGTGACCCCGACCTGACCTTGACCTTCTAAATGATAAATTCAAGGTCAAATCAGGTAAAACCGGATGGATTTCGACGGGCACGTTTGTCGGGTACTTTTGTCCGGGCAGTGTGTTGGACTGGTAAAATCGTGACCCCACTTGACCTTCAAAATGGACAATTGAACTTGACCTTGAAATCGGGTAATTTCAAGGTCAAACGCCCGTATATCACGGGATTTCGATGAAACTTGGTATGTGGGGGTATCTTCGGTCGGGGAGTGGCATAAACCTATTAATTTGCCCGTGCGACGTGACCTTGAAATCGGGTCATTTCACGGTCAAACCCCCGAATATCACGGGATTTCGATGAAACTTGGTATGTGGGGGTATTTTCGGCCGGGAAGTGGCATAGGCCTATTAATTTTCCCGTGCGACATGACCTTGACATTGAAATCGGGTCAATTCAAGGTTAAATCGCGAATTTTGATGGGATTTCGACGAAATTTGATACGTAGGGTTACTTTTGTCCACTGAGTGTATTGGACGGGTCGAGTCGTGACCACGTCCTGACCTTGACCTTCAAAATGATCAATTAAAGGTCAAATCGGGTAAAACCAGATGGATTTCGACGGGCACGTTTGTCAGGTACTTTTGTCCAGGCAGTGTTTTGGACTGGTCAAATCGTGACCCCACTTGACCTTGACCTTCAAAATGGACAATTCAAGGTCAAAGCTCGGACGAAGTCGGGTCACCTTCTAGTCTTATATATATGCGCTGTAAAACTAATCACATTATTTCTGCAGATGCCTTATTACCTAGCAACCGTAAGTTCCCCCACTATTGAATACGTGTGGAAACATTCATTCGCCTGTGGTTTGAATTATGAGCGTAATGAAAGTTTGAGACGTTGGCATCATTGCATTGATTATACCGCGGTATGTGTGACACAATTTAGAATATCTAGGATTGTTCAACAAACGACTTCCATATATCCTTGGGGAAAACATGAATCACGACGAGCCTTGTAGCATGTTTTGAGGCAAGGTCGTACTACAATTGAGTATACATGGAACTCACTGATGACTTGGAATGAGCAAAACGATATAACGCTACAGGTGAACAAATTCATCGTATCTTCATCTGGTTGGGTCACTCGGTTGGTATGCACGATATAGGTGACACGGAGTACCAATATAGTAGAATAGTTAAATGGGCGTAACAAATATGAATAATAATGGTATAACTGAAATACAGATTAGTCGAGAGAAATCGTGTTCACTATTTGTGATATTTTTATTTTAATCATGTCTACATTTTAAAAGAAAGAATATATAACCCCCACCCCCTAGTGGTGAAAATTTGCCACTCTCCGTGCATTCGGGTGTAGTGTATAGAGGATCTACAACTCGTCCCCAGTTTATAGCGGAATTTACAAAACGAGTCCAGTAAATTAGGTCTGGTGAGGTCCATACCAGTCTGGGTGAACGTCGACTCTATATTTGAAATATAGAGTCTGGAGCTTATGTAGCCAAAACCATTTCTATTCAGCAAAGAGCTTCCCCAAAATGACGTCACGGATTTAAAAAAATACATCGATGATTGACAGGTGTCCCCACGTGTTATTTGTTGTGCTTCGCAATAGTAATGGCCTGTGTCGCGACATAAGATTACAGCAGATAATATTTGTCGTGTGTGCGACTATTCTTTTTCGGGAGATGAACTCGCTGCATCAACCGGAAAGCTGCATCCGAGAGCAAAAAATAAGGTCGTCATCAAAAATGATGCTTTAGAACTATTTAAAAGCATAAAATTAAGTCATTTCCTCGGTGTTAACTTTCAGATGACTTTTTTACGACAACTAATTTGATTTGCAAACCATGGTACAATAAAGTAAATCAAATACACGGACGTGAGTGAGTTCTATTTATATTTATGGGAGGCCAAGTTGGTACCATGCGCAGGCCTATCTATCAGGTCTAGCACATCCTTCAAATTAATCCGAATCGTACCGAATATATAATTTCGAAGCCATTGTTTCTGTCTGTTGTATTTGCAAGCATCGCTTTCGATCGGAGAAATTCCGCTCTGTTACTATATTTAGAGGTGACATTATGGGAGTCTAGCTCCGCCCACTGACACCATACGGTTTCATTGGACGGAAAATAATTTACGCAATCAATCAGATTACGGAATCCCGAGGACTTGGAAATGAAATATCGATGTTATCCGTCAGACCTTATATTCAATGTTGTAATGAATATTTAGGTATGAGTTTACTCAGACTGGGTCCATACCTAAGTTACTGAACGAGTTTTGTAAATTTAGCTATAAACTGGGGACGAGTTGTATATTATACTTATTACATGAACCAAAACCTCGATAAAACGTACTTAAATCAACAATTGGGCCGTGAAACTAACATCGGCTTCAATAATCCATGCAATGACGTTTCACGTAACTATGCGTTGCTTTCCCGCGTAAAGAAATAGTCGCAGATAAATAAAGAATCTAGCTGTGACGTATTTATTGGCGTATATTAAAGATAACTTTTAAGACTCTTAATTCATTCATTAGAATTTGTATGAAACATATTGGAAGCCATATTATTTTGCGACGCAGCGTACGTAATGCAAACAGACGACAAACCGGAAGTAAAAGGTCACCTGGCACTATTTCGTTTTATTAAACGAACGTTTAATATCACAATTTCAAGAATGGGTTTATTGAATGGAATAAGGGTAGGATCATGTAATAAATATGAATATATTATTTTAAGTATCATGATGCGTAGCAACTGAATACTTACCGGGATATGCTGCATCCAGGGCGTCGATTCTATCAAATACATCATTTCCTAGAACCGGTAGCACTTCTCCCCCTTTCTGTGAACACGCGCTAGCAGCTTGTGGCCACGTGACAAAATTACCGAATGTAAGATCGAAGTACCACGCATCACCATTCTCCGGAACGTAGTGTGACAAGAATCTACCAGGTACCAGAACTGAAACGAGATAAAACCACATCTAAGTAAGTGGTCCTGCTAATTTGCTAAGATGCCGTTGGGTCCTGTTGTGTGGCTGGTTTGGGCGATAGTATGCTAATGATGTGAAGAAAACTTGCCGATATTTTCTGTTCATTGTCAATTTTAGATCTTTGTATAACACGACGCCTTTCCTTGTTGAAAACTACCATAATCAATATGGCTAGTCCTGTTTTTTTGCATACACATGCGGTGCCATGAATAAAATAGTGTACAATATGTATGTTTATGAATGTTTCATACAGACATCTGCTTTCTCTCTAATAGTTATCTAATAAGCATACTGTCTTAGGGGTCGTGGTCCCTGTTCGCCTATACTGTCTGTTGTGCTACGTTTCAATCGGGTTGATTATTTGAACATGCTGGAGCAATTATTTTTTCTGTTGGAACATGTGGAAACAGGAAAACAATTACGGATACTAGGCAAGTATAATATTGCTCTGACTGATCAAAAAACATCGTGCAAATATTTACATAGATCCATATTTGACTTGATTCTGCAATAAGCTCATAGTGGACCTATAAGTTATTTGTTTCCAATATTTTCGCGAGCTACAATGAAAACACATTTTGAAGAGCGAACATCTAGTATGTCGATTTATGTTCATATAGAGCGTAACTAATTCAACATACATGTAATGCCGATATATGGGCTTATCTGTGTTCGTGACATAAGTTCAATATATATATATATATATATATATATAGCTATATATATATATATATATATATATATATATATATATATATATATATATATATATATATATATATATATGAAAATGTGGAGGGCGCTGGCACAGGTCGGTTATCCGATTTCTTATGTAATTATTTCTATGGAACTAGCTAAATTTTGTTAGGTTGTGTCGGAAATTGACATAAAATAAGGTCTGAGTCTAGATCGAACGAGCATATCTCTCAAACTGGGATTTTTCTTGTAGGCAATAATAACCCGTTTGTCGAGAGGCTCGGTCAATTTAGTGTTTAATAATGCAAAGTTTTTTCTGAAAATGTTTGCGATTTCAACATTTCTACGATTGTAGATCAGAGGAAAGCACAAGAAATTTCGAGAAACACCTTTGTAGTCAATGTTAAGTCCGAACGGAAGATATGTTTTAAGTACGCCCATCCAATGATTTTCGCGTTCTAGGCGTATTGAATCGGTTTGGTCTTCGTCGGCTAGAATTGGTGTCTGTTCTATTGGCTGAAAGCTGAAATGGGATTTAATGTCATGATTAGATGAGTTGAAATGATCGGAAATTTGCATGTCGAGTTTTTTGCGAACACTGGAAAGATGATTAGACATTCTAACTTTGAGAGAGGTTTTTGTTTGTCCAACATATTGTATACGGCATCTTTTGCATGTGATTAAGTAAATTACATTTTTAGAATCACAATTAAGTTCGCTATGCATTTGATACGATATGCGTGTTTGTTCGCTGGTGAAAGTGTTACTAGTATTGATATATCCTATTGTATTGATGTAACATCGTTTTTTGTGACAAAATGAGGCTGAACCATTACCCAACACCGGTCGATTGTGCCGTATCCTTGTTGGCTCAGTCGATGTTGGGTCATGGCGTAACGATTCCAATTCTCTGAGAGTTTCGGACTTTACTTGGCGCAGTAATCTACTAGAGTAGCCGCGCGGTCGTAAAGCCTGGAACAGCACTGAACAAGCTTGATTTAGGTCGCTTCTGTTCGTGCAGTTCCGGTGGTATCGAATGATTTGAGATTTAATCAATCCATTGAACAGTTTTGGCGGATGGAAAGATTTACGATGAAGAAGCTGGTGAGAGTCCGTTGGTTTCGTAAAAAGTTTTGTATCTAAAATGTTGCATGATGTAAATTGTGGGCCCTTAAATATTGTTAAATCAAGGAAATCAATGCTGGTTTGCGATATTGATTCTTTGAGTTTGATTGATTCGTCATGACTGTTCAAGATGTCCAAGAACACCCTAAACTCATCCAGACCATGAGTCCAAATTATAAATATGTCGTCCAAGAATCTGTAATAGGCTAATGGTTGTTTATCAGATTTGGCTAAGGCGCCTTTCTCCCACTCTGCAACAAAAATTGAGGCAAAATTAGGACTAAACTTCTTGCCCATACTGCAGCCGGAGACCTGTAAATAATATCGTCCATTAAATTCAAAGTCATTCCCTTTAAGAGAAAGTTCTAATAATTGAAGTAGTTCATCTCCAGGTCTATGAGGATCATGGTGGAAATCAAATGCATTCTTAATTGACTTTAATCCGGCATCGATTCCAATATTTGTATACATAGATTCCACGTCGAGACTAATTAGGTAAGCAGAAGATGGAACTTCAATTTTCGACAATTTAATGAGGAAGTCCTCCGTGTCTTTTAGATAGCTCGGATGGCGGGTAGCAATTGGTTTCAAATAGAAATCAATAAACTCCGAAATGTGGTACGACTCCGAAGCCACGTCGCTGATGATGGGGCGACCGGGTGGTGTGTATGGATTAGTCCAACAGCTCAAAGGTTTGTGTATTTTAGGTAGCAAATAAAATGTCCTATTATTGGATTCAGGTTTTGCAATTAGATACTGAACATGTTTTTTCTTTAAAACGTCCTGGTCCAGCAAGCTTTTGAGAATGAGATTGAATTTTAAAACATTGGATTTCCAAATTGGCTCATCCAATGGTTTGTAATATTTAGTGTTGCTTAATTGGCGCGTCGCTTCTAGAATGTAATTTTCTTTAGACATGATGACGAGCGAGCTGCCTTTGTCACAAGGTTTGATTACAATGTTTTTATTGCTGCGAAGAGTTTTTAGTGCAGTTCTTTCAACTTTAGTGAGAGAGAGAGAGAGATATATATATATGTATACTTTATAGAATCGAAAACGGCTTGACCGATCGAGACCAAACTTCCCATTAAAGGGTAAAAATCCACGAATAGTACGATCACGGCGTTTTCGAGAAGCTACGAGCACTCCTTCTCCACTCTCAGTCACAAAAATGACCGTCATTGGCACTGTGGAGTTAATCGCGTAGATAATTAAAGAGCGTTCGTATCCGCAGTGTCGTTTATAAGGAGCGTATGCGTGTAGTGTGATTCTTACGTCTGTGTCCAGACATGAGCGTGTTGCGTGATTCTTACGTACTTAGGGCTTCCTAGGAACGGGGGAGATTTTTATCGGGTCAGTTTTTCCGCCCGAGGTGATCTTCACCTTGAAACGGGTACCCACAAATGATATATATATGTGTGTGCCCTTTATAGACTCGAACCGATTTAGCTCAATCTTGCTACCTAGGGGTACTTTTGTGCGGGAAGTGTCATGGACGGGTTAAATTGTAACCCCGACCTGACCTTGACCTTGAAAATAATCAATTCAAGGTCAAATCTGGTCAAACTGTCGGATTTCGACGAAATGTTACACCTAGTTGCAGCATACGTGTCTCGGAAGCTGTTGCAATTGCTTTTTCAAACAAAGCCATGAGACGAACCACGCCATATAGTCTACTAAATATTTTGAGAACTCCGTATATATATATAGACTAGAACCGATTGAGCTCAAACTAGCTACCTAGGGGTACTTGTGTGCGGGAAGTGTCGTGGATGGGTTAAATTGTGACCCCGACCATACCTTGACCTTGAAATTCAATTCAATGTCAAATCGGGTCAAACTGGCGGATTTCGACAAAATATTACACCTAGGTGCAGCATACGTGTCTCGGAAGCTGTTGCAATTGTTTTTTTCGAACAAAGCCATGAGACGAACCACGCCAGTGGCGGGCTAACCTGCTAGTCTACTATATATTTTGATAACTACGTATATATATGTGTGTGTGTGTGTGTGTGTATATATATACTTTATAGAATCGAAAACGGCTGTACCGATCGAGACCAAACTACCCATCTAAGGGTAAAAAAACACGAGAATCGTCATCGCGGCGTTTTGGAGAAGCTCCGAGCACCCGTTCTCCACTCTCAGTCACAAAATGACCGTCATTGGCACTGTGGGGTTAATTGTCTATTTGATGTGTGATGCAGGAAGGACAACTCTAAATTCACACAACGTAAACATGACAACGTTATTGAACGTAAATCGTAAAGCACACACATATACTGTAAAGGTGCAGGCTATTAAAGATCGTTTATCTACTTGAGAGAAAATACGGCATTTACCGGCTTCGTCCCAAAATATAGCATTTACAATTTCTGATATATACATTTTTGTTACAGCTGATAGTCTTAGTCTATTTTGGATACATTTATATTTTTATGCTATTATTTTCCACACATCACTTGATGCTAAGTCATGCAGGTGGCGGGTAAAAGTTCACTAATATATCCAGACATTATTATGTCTGTCTTCGTACTTAGGGGTTCCAAGAAACGGGGGAGATTTTCATCGGGTCAGTTTTTCCGCCCGAGGTGATCTTCACCTTGAAACGGGTACCCGCATATATATGTGTATATATATGTGTGTGTCCTTTATAGACTCGAACCAATTGAGCTCGAACTTGCTACCTATGGGAAGTGTCATGGACGGGTTATATTTTAACATCGACCTGACCTTGACCTTGAAATTGATCAATTGAAGGTCAAATCGGGTCAAATTGAAAAACCAAAAATTAAATTAAAAAATTAAAAAGGCACAATTAACTCGTTGAAAAAAAAAATTTAATTAAAATATTTATTAAAAAAATAAAAATTGTCATGTTTCTGACGATTGCCGCCAATGGCGGGCTAACCTGCTATTTACTACGTATATATGTGTATATGTGTATATATATTTTATAGAATCGAAAACGGCTGAACCGTTTGACCTCAAACTTCCTATCTAAGGGTAAAAGCACACGGGACGCGTCGCCGCGGCGTCAAATCGTTCACTTTGTGATAGAAGCACCACATTTGGTACAGATGTTGCTTAGTATGTTGGCAACTACACCCTAGCCAGTTCCACCTTTCTGATGAGTGGAACTGGTAAAAATCTGGAATGGAACAGGACCGGGTCGCCGAATTTCGCGTTATTACCCTATCTCTAGTTATACGCGGATTGTAGAAAAAAATGTTTGCGCTATGGCATTGGAATTTATTTCCTGCTGTTCGTCATATATTTGCCCATTTAATGACGCTAATATTGTTGGGCAACGTCCAAGATGGCCGCCAAAATATTCCAAAATGGCTGCCGAAATTGAAACAAAATTGTATTTTTTCTTTATATCTTTATTTCTTTCGCAATTTGACCATAATTCACTACGGTTATTCGGCAATTTGTCATCAATATATTGATAGTAGTCACTTGACATCACTTTGGAGCTATTTCGGTGCTCTGCGGTCACCATTGCATCGCGTACTTGATGTTGAAAAATTGGTCATCAGATCGACCCAACAAACCATTGCAGGTATATTCCACTCACACCATTTGCGTTACACGGGCGTTGCATGTACACGTTCGAATGCCCACTATTGACACTTGGACATATATAAGACCGCTTCAATGTTATGTTCCAAACATGGCTTAGCAATGCCAAGATGATTGCCAAAATGAACCCAAATGTAACCCGGAAGTGGCGAAAATACGTAATTTATTACACTTTTTGCTAAATTTTCTGTAATTTCATGAGTGAAAAAGATTAAACAGGGTCAGATGGTCTATTGTTCAAATAAAATTAGCCAAGCTACACAATGTTATGCAATCAGGTATGCTATAACCATATATGGAGCCACAGGTACATATAAAACGCGACGGAATATAAAAACCAAGAATACACTGTACTGTTCAAATTTGTGTCACTATAATATTTAAAAGCCAACCAAAATTGGCTGACTAGTACACCGACTGTACCAACATGTCAACTTCTAGAAATTAGGCAGATATCATTTACTAATGATCAAAATTTAGCCCAAAATGACCACCGAAAATCGGACAGTTGATAGCAGTTAAATCCATTTCGTTTTCTACGAATTGGAATATTTTGAGCAAAAATTGCGAACGTTTAACATGTAGGCTGAGTCAGTTGATATTTTGTCACCTGATCAGACCAAACGAATCTCTATTGTGTTGTTGGATATTGAGAGTCGATTAAACATTGGCATCTGAATCACAATGACCAGCACACAAACATAGTGCAGTACATGGAAGGTTAGCTTTAACTCCTGACAAACTTTGCTGGCATCAGGAAGTTGTGACCACTTTGGTGCGAGTACACCTGGAAGAATATTCCAGCCCCAATCGGATGGGCAGGGCAACTTCTGTGCAGCGACCAGGCTTCTCAACGGTACCCAGTACTCGGACATTTTCGCGGTACCGGTACTGGTGTTCAGTACCGCCGGTACTCGGTACTGTGGTTGCATATATGCACGTTCGTAGATCAGCAGGCTGTTTGCCAAAATAAAGTATTATCAAGTTTTGCTCTTTAAACTGCAGGCGATGTACATCGATCGTGATTGTATTCATGGCGCGAGAGGTCGGTATCGGAAGGGTGGGTTGGGGTTTTTATGTGTCTATAATGACTCTTCAATGGTTAAATTAAATTCTTTGAAAGCACGGCATTGTGATATTGTTTTAATCTTCAAAGATTATTTTGTGTTGGGAACTTATGATTGTGACTTATGTTTTTCCCTTTATTATTGCCCTGTTGTGGCAATTATACACTAAACCCAGTTACAATTTCTTATTATTTATTCGCCAACAACCCCACCCACAAGTATGCCCCACACATTTTGGTTAATCACTACACACGTACCCGTTCACATCTCATATCAATTTCAATTAAGGTCGACCATTTTGAATTTAAAGGTACGGTTGGCCTTGGCGGTGGGTATCCTGTGAAAATATTTTCACCCGTCAAAAACCACCACAAACAGAAAGAACATCAAAATGTAGACAGACTTTGTCCGTATACAAATAAGAAATATCGCATAAACAGTATGTTATTGTCATATATTTGACCATTGTTATGTAAACAAAAGCATAAAAAGTTACTTTTCTGGTGTTTGTTTATAGTATGATGGTAAACATAAAGAGCGTTCTTTGTTGGCGAATTCCTGATATGGAACTAATAAAGAGCGTTTATGCCATTTGTGTGTGATTATTTAGCCAGTAGCATTGTGCTGTCTTCTGCGACACAACCAGGCTCTTGCTTAGGTAAAATATAGTAGGTCTTTATGATAACATGCTGTTTACGCGATGGTCATGGTATATATGAACGAAACTGTATGCGTTTTAATATTTTTCTGTTTACGGTGATTGGAACAAATATGAATATTTTCGACAACTAAGGCCTCACGTGCCTTTAAATGGGACGGACTCATGGAACCTTCAGTTATATAATAAAATCGGGAAAGAATATCCATGAACCGCAATTGCACTGTGTAATTTGCTGAACATATAAGGATTAACTGTCATGTGGACTGTTTTTACATACAAGTTATGACCACTTATACCTCACGGTTACATCTCCATAAAAACAGTCCACATGACAGTTAATCCTTATATTATATACATTTAGCGAAAAAGCCACTTTTGTAAATGTATTTAAATCGAAAAGTCTATCGTGACAAAACCAGCCCAAAATAACCCATAGCACCCTTAGCAAAAGTTAACAGGAACAATTGAAACCCGATGATTTATTAAGTCAATCCTGCGCGAATCCAAATGCGCCCAAAACATTACGCGTTCGTCTTTCCAAACCCAAATGACGTATCGATGTTGTTATGAGCTTGGAGTTATTAGCTGGTGCGCATTCACCGAGAAATAACTGCAACAAGTCACGTGGGCGCCGACCAATCAGAATGCTGGATTTAGTGATGACAACACTTAGTATGTAAATATATAGACATGATAGACTAATAGACTATCATTGATAGTTCATATTTCGTATAGGAACTCGCGGAGAGAATTTGCTGCCTAACTTGACTCATTATTGTGTAGATTTAAATGGCCGACCGACTTTGCAAATAAACTTATTCTGATTGAATATTGTGAAGTGAAAACCACCGATGTGTGCTGTGTTACGGAATACTTTCTATCAGTTTATCACACACATAAGAACAATAAGTTAAAACCAAAAAAGGTGTGCAACGAATAGTTCCATTTTGGTTGATTAAATTGTCTATGTTGTTATTTGTGCATCACTAAACTCTACGGGAAAGTTCTTTATTATATTCCAAAATGGTATCTAACGTCCCGAAATGTATGCTTTATTCTGATATATCATTAGGTCAAGTTAAGAATCGTGTTCGTGGCTTGTGATTTTCAGAACTGTATTACCTCGAGATATACCTAGAACTATAAAATGGCTTGTCAGTTCCGGTACCGGAACCGCGGTACTAACAAAGTATCGGTACCGGCATGTGTGGTGCCGGCGGTACTTTGAGAAGCCTGGCAGCGACCAATGACTGTCCCCAGACGAAACATTAGAATTGCTCAAAGAAACAGGTTTGACCATGGTATAACTGTGCGGGATGGTGCCAGTGAATGCACTCCCTGATGAGTAGGACAGTTCCTTGCCCTCTGTGACCCTGTATGTTCTGTCGAAACATGATTCGTTAGTGATACGCCGGTACTATGGAATGAATCCTTGGCCGTAGTCGATGAAGGATTATGATCTATGTTGTCAACGGCGGCAGTTGTGAACACACCAGTTTTCATATCAGGTGGACAAACCAAACAATCTTGTGCAAACTGGGCGCACACAGTATTAGCAAGACAGTTTGAGATACTCATCACGCGTTTGTATGATACAGAAAGTCCAAGACTATGAAGTTTGTCGACAAGTTGTTTTCTTTCTGGATGCCACATGGATCATCACGCCAAGATAAATTGCCAAAGGGGGTTCCCGTTTTGTATCATATCGAGTATGTTCACTTGGTTTGCGTAACGTTCGTGTATCCTTGACCACATTATACCCCACGCGTTGTGATATGCTATGCACTGGTATAGCATAATCTGGACTCACCTCTTTAATATCTTTAGACACACAGTTTGGTCCATACACTATAAGACTGATAAGGGTACTGAGCATGTTCGGTACAGACTTTTGCTGCCACTCCGCGTTAAGATGTCCATGAAGTTCCTCCCTGTGTTCTTGGGGGCTAAGTATTTCACCACGAACCATTCTGGCTACTTTTCCAATCAGGAAGGCATCAGAATCAATGCCCATGTCACATGCTTGTTTTATCGCACAACCTATATGTATCACCTTCATATGCAAGCACAATTTCGTTGCCTTTATTTTGAGCCCGCAAGCCTGGTATCAACGCTAGTATCCTGTTTTTCAGGCGCGTAGAATTGACCGGAGTTGATATGTATGTAGGGTCACCCCTGGTTATCTTTTTGACATATGAAACATAACGTCCAGTCGGTTTTGGAATGTTCTGGATTTCTTTTGGGTTCAGTTGAGACTAGCTCGAACTTTTTCGATATGCTTGTGTTAGCTTTCATCTCTGGTCCTCACCTGGAAAAGTAGAACAACGCGTTAATTTCTTGGCGACTTGGTGTGGTTGACATTAAAGACACATTACTAATTGTTGTGTTCGTTAATGATTAAACTCTGTGGATCGTCATGTTATCTGAGCATACATCTGGACATATAATGCGTGGTGTATGAACATCGGGTTGAACATCATAGACAACGAAGAAAATCAAGTAGTCAGTCGACTCCAATGACTAATAAGCATATATAATTTGGCATAGTCAGACTGAGGAGTTATGGGCATGGTAACACAGATAAAACTATATCATGACACATCTACTATCGGACAATGACCAAATCCCTTGGTATCATGATTTATCATGGGGTACAGCCTGATATACAGGGGTACATGACTTGATATCCCGGGGTACTTGTACTTAGGTATATCATGTTACCTTACATATACATGTACCCTGATATACCTAGGTAAGGTGCAAGTACATAGGAATTTGGGTAATACAAACAATTCTTAGGTTAATTTCTGACCCAAATTGTGTGTCATGGTACAAATACATGTACTATGCTATACATGACCAGGTACAAGTATCCCGGGATACCAGGCTATACCCATGGATACAAGGCTATACACCGTGCTAGCTGGTTGTAACATGGTATTTGACCAATATCCGCTTGTACGGTACCCTGAGATATTTTTGTTTTTATCTCGGAAGGATATATAACATTACTTTTGTGTGAATAAATTCAAAATGTTGACTGTATAATAACCTCACTTATATTGAGGGAACCCCAGGTAAACCAGACAATAATTTGCAAAAGTAAAACCATAAATTGTACACGATAAGCCTGTTGGAAAAACTAGTCCCCTGTACATGTCATGTACGGTATGTGGTGCGATCGTACCGGTATGTTAATGTTAATACATGTATATACACGGATAACGTTACATATAACATCGTAAAATAAATGGCTTTAACTTACATCATTAAATGCATTTATATGATGTTGAAAACACACCGAATTTGATAGATTTTGCGAATATTCATGATAATTATAATTGTTGATGAACCGGGTTTCCATAGATTTTCAGACGAGCGTGACTCGTATTCTAAATAAAGTTTTTCAATTTTGTTCTTCAAATTCACATATATTGTTATATATTTGTGTGACAAATCGTTGTTTTTCTTAAA
Source organism: Siphonodentalium dalli (assembly GCA_032622095.1). Classification (NCBI taxonomy): domain Eukaryota; kingdom Metazoa; phylum Mollusca; class Scaphopoda; order Gadilida; family Siphonodentaliidae; genus Siphonodentalium; species Siphonodentalium dalli. The sequence goes on along the minus strand of CP136067.1, from coordinate 134,042,320 downwards.
CCATGTTCTTATTAGCACTTACGTTAGTTACTCACCATTCACGTGTCCTTTTGAGATGGGTGAAATCAGGTAAAATAGCGCTTTCTCGTCTTCTGCTCAAAACAGTCAATTAAACAATTATACGGAAAGCCGTTGTATCAAATAACACGACTATTTCTTATATACTGTGTTATAGGTACGTATGCATAACTTTTACCTATGGTAACAGCAGTGTCGTTTGTGATGTATTGGACACGCGAGACGCTAAAATAACAAAAACGAAAGAAAAAAACCTCAGCATACATATTTAGCTTATTGTATAAATGGCGTTATTTTTAACTTCCGGTTGCCATTCATGGATTATCTGACATTGTTATGGATAAGTTGTATACAAAACAGATCATAAGTATATAATGGTTGTCTTTTGAGAGTAACAGCAAGCTTATTGCAACAATACACTAGCTAGAGCTCATTTCATGTCGCCAATAATGTACAGGACGTTTTCACACTGTCTCTTTGTTACCTTTATTTAACCTAATTCTAGAAATTACTCGCATACCAGAAAAGACTTTATATGGTAGGCTAAAGATTTACGCCAATAAACAATGCAAAAAAAGACCATAATTAATTAATTATGTATTATTTACCCTTATTTATTTCAATTTTATTCAAAAATATTATTAAAAAAAATTGAATTTTGGCGGCCATTTTGGGCAGCCATCTTGGATTATTTAAAAAATAATTAGATTCAGAAGATCCGCTAACTGGGTAATGTACGACACATACAGACAAAACCCTGAAAGTTTCATGCTTCTATCACAAAGTGAACGATTGGTGCAACTAGGCCCTCCACTGGGCAGGCAATTAGTAGTTAAGCAGTTACACCGGGTTTCACCACGGTGGTTACAGTGAATGCCTGTCAGGCTTTATTGGGGAGGATATATCAGAATCCAAAGCCAAACGTGGAACCAGACAATCATGCATATCGAGTAGATCCAAGGAGCTTTCGCGCATACGCGAATGTTAGAGATGTCGAGGACAGACAGTCTTGTACCATTACCATATGGTTACCGACCAGAACTGGGGTGGTCCAAGGAGATTTCGCGCATATGCGAATGATAGAGATGTCAAGGACAGATGGTCTTGTATCATTACCATATGGTTACCGGCCAGACCTTGGATGAGATGGCTTTCACGCGTGATACGCAGCTGTGCTATCGTATTCAAACGGCTACACACCAGATAAGAGTCGAGCACGAGTGCAAATGGTTACACACCTTAGGAGCACTGAACCACATAAATGGCAGTATCGAGATACCTGCAGATGTCTCCCGGAGAACAGTTCACGTGTACTAGGAATCGGTGACTCTAGTAGGTACAACGTATGCTCTGATAGAGGCATCAAAATCGTTCACGTGTACAAGTATGATTGAACTGGTAGGTACAACAAAGTCAAGGAAGATACGTGCTCGATGAGGAGTGTGTGAGGCAGTGCGTCCATAACAAGGCTATCGCGCAAATGCACAGGTGGCGGGCGCGGGTCTCACCAAAGCATAGACGTCCACAAGTATATGGATAACAACTGTGACCGAATTAACCCATGGTGCTTTGTCTGTCAGAGCGTTTTGGAAGACTGTAATTGGGCACAGGTGATAACCACTAGAAATAAGTTGAGAACGCATATGCGATGGTGATAAACTGCACGAATGGTGATAGCATGACAGCAAGATTCCACGACCGACATAAGGAGAAGCTTACTAGACTTACAATTAGACGTGAGAAGTTATCAGCTGAGCAAAAAGTGAGCCAGTAAATTTAATTTAAACTAGTCGTGAACCGAGCTGAATAAAGCTAAATTATTCGCAAAGTGAACATTCCCAATTTCTCTATCGGACTAGTAGAAAATTATAAGATGTGTGCAACTATAGATATACAGTGTTCGCGGTGGACCGAAAAAAACTTTAGCCAAAAGTTTAGCCAAATGACAATTTCATTAGCCAAATGAAAAAAACTTTAGCCAAATATTTTTTGGCCAAATTAAAAAAAACTATGGCCAAATTAAATCATCGTTTTATGGTCGGTTCACAATTAATGACTAAAACGTCAAATCTAACAGGCACAGGTAAAATACACAATAATTTAACTAATTTTGATGAACTAGAAATATTTTTATATATGTCATTTATTAAAAATTTATTAATCTTTATGTGAAAGAGTGATTTTGGGGGGGGGGGGGGTAACCCAGGATTGGGTATACGGACATTTCCCCACCGGACATTTCCCCACTTTCTTCTTTTAAATCATTAAATATTAATTATCCTTGCGAAAATATCTAAGTGACATCTAGAAACTAATAACTTAATATTGTTACGCCATTATCAAATTACAATCTGTCATAAACGCATGCATGTTATTTTGAATGTATCCGTATTGACGAAAAATAGCCACAAAATATCTGTCGTGATTCACATTTGGCTGATTAAGCTATTGTCTTATACTTGGTGCTCATAAACCTTGGCCGTCATAAATACAATGTCATCATAAACATGCATTGTGCAGGAGCCCCGTGAGTGACCAGACAGACAATGGGGGATTAGCAGATTAAATGTAAAATAATGATATGACCTTTTGCTGTTTCGTGCAGAGTGACGGGTTTCCCTTTGTACTGTCCGCGATCGGGTTTCCCTTTGTACAGTCGGCGATATATTCCCACTTACGTATATGATGTTTTCGGACTAGATCGTTCACATCACAGAATTAAAAACCCACTTGCCAAAAATTCATGCTTCCAGTCTCTATTTGGGGTCAAAAAAAGTTTAGCCAAAAGTTTAGCCAAATGAAATTTTTATTAGCCAAATTCAAAAAAGATTAGCCATTGGCTAATTTGGCTGCCGACAGCGTGAACACTGTAGATATATGCTCATTAATAAGCATGTACATATAATACTAAGCTGAAACAGAGTACAACATAAATCTATAATATTTTCACAAGTTATGTTTAGGAGACTATGAGTACAAGATCACGTCTGGACACGAGCTAGAGGTCATGTTTTTAAGTTGGTGTTTGTGATTCTTCATACGAAATACAGTTATAATATCTATTAACTGTAAAACCAAACAGATGTACATATGTACATCGCACCGCGGGGGTGGGGTGGATGGACGGACTAGTCTACGGCACTGACGGTATTAACAAAGCCTATCTCTGAGAAATAATCTGATTAATGATTACGTACGTATACGCCTCGGACTTACTGTAACACAGTCTGCTCTGGAATCTGAGAGGTGCCATGATAAGCGGCGTCGACCTTAAATAACACCACGTGGCCTGGCCCTGTGTGGGAACCTGTTCTAGTAGATTAACTCATGCCCTGTCGTGATCGCGCGTCATATCTCGAGTATTGTTGGTCTGTATAAAACTACAGTAATGCAATAAGATATATTTCATTACTGTCAATTTAAGACAGACCAACCATATTACGATTTCTATATTTATTTTGATTATATAAAATATACACATAAAACACAAATATACGTTTGGCCTCATGGGGAATGTTCATTTCGCTCCACTTGACAATCAACTATGTAATCGCTGTGTAGACCCGTTATACAGACGATGCAGAAATTAGTTAAGATTGCATATGATATACTAGAATGTCTGTTAAGTGTCTGGTCTACCACAGCGATTGAAAACATGAGAGGCCTGGCAGGCTATTAGTAGTTAAGCATTTACACCGGGTCTCACCGCGGTGGTTAGAGTGAATGCCTGTCAGGCTTTATTGGGGAGGATATATCATTATCCAAAGCCCAAGTTGAGTGTAGTGAAGCGAAATGAAAACCCACAAGAAAGCCAAACGAACGAACTGCAGTAACTTGAGATATTGAGTGTTTGGCGTATCGCTCACATTGTACGTATTGTATGATTCAGCCCAACCAACTGGTAATCTGTTACACTGCCACAATAATTATGTTGATTTACTTGTCAAGAACATTTCTTGTCGCGAAAATCTAAAACACAAACACAATCACTTGACGTCTTCAAGAAGTCACTAAAAATTAAATGTTCGGCGGCGTTTCAGAAAATGACTTTGATGTTATGAAAATTGCATGCTTTTTGTATATTTAAATTTTATTGTTATATTTATATTCATATATGATATGTTAATCACTTGATGTCCGCTTATGGGGATAATCGCTATACGCAAAATAATATTATCATTATTATTGACGTTCCCCACACTAATAAAACTGGAAATGTCGTAATACTGGCTGCAGAAAGCGACTTTAAACCCCAATCAATTGATAACTAAATATCATTACTATTCTTATTATGTGTGTTCGTAGTTATTGCCCAATCACCTCCATGACCACTGATATTCGTCTCATATCTACTCACCGTCATGTGCGGCCCAATAACCCACGCTGTTTCCCGGGAAAGTAACGCCGGTTGTCAATGACGTGAGCGGCCAGTCGTAGAGATAACATTTCCTATCTCCTATGTGGTAGATGAACGTCACACATCCCTTGATCTGGCACTGTCCAGCGCATCTGAAGTCACTGTGAATTCCAGAGTAAGTCTGGAACGGAGCCGGATGCTGTGCCCCGTCGAGTTCCAGAATCAATTTGAATCTTTGTGCCACCAATTCCACCGTGCCGAGCACATGCAACAAGGTGAAGGCCAGAGTAAAGATATCCATGATTGTATGTTCTTCTTATATACATGTATATGTAACTAAATATTTTTAAAAGCCATAATTAGAATGTGTTTCGCCATCAATATTATTATATAAATATACTCAATATATGTGAGCGTTTTCCACGATGAAACGTGATGTCTGTTGTGAATCCCGTCAGCGAACAGGCGTATTGGTACGTGAAATAATACTATTGATCAGAACTACGCCCAGAGGTCGACGGTATTAATTGTATCAGTTGTTTTGTCATATCCGCAGTTACGATTACGGTTGCGAGAAACCAAACATGGATCCGCGAGATTTGCACACAGTTGTGGAGCTAACAAACGCTGTGACCTTATAACAACATGATTAATTACAAGATGATCACGACAAACATAACCATATGACCTCATTAGAGTGGCAATTAAGCTGTTTTGAACTGCACTATTACGCATAGACTCGTCAATTCTGCGAAGAATATTGGACCGTCCGAATATAATAAAACTACTATTAGTTATTCGTAACAGTGGTAGTTCAGTATGCGAATACTATTAGATCTTCGTAATTCGTATCAGTGGAACATGTAGTTCAATAGCTATTTGTAGTCGTAAATTTTTCGGACGGTCCAAAAACCTTTTCGCAGAATTGACGACTACGTGTCTATTTTGAGACAATCGTGCTTGCCACTCGAATTCAGTGGATTATGGTTATGTGTTCCGTATCCAGTTTGTACTTAAGTGTGTTGTTATCCAGGTCATAGCTAAGCACGTTTTGTTTGGCAAGATACTCGTGATTTACGTCGACGAATGATTTGTTTACCAGTAATAGATACAAATTAAGGCCACGTGGCGATCACAATTTAAGAACATAATCTCAGAGTACATATTATTCGTTAGTTTGTTGAAAAACGAAAACATAATTGTAAAACCCGACAACGAATAGAAAGAACACAAATTCTAATGACGTAATACCCTATTCTAAATAATTATCTGTCGTCGTTAATGATACGAAAGGTGACTATTGTGATACTAATATTAGTTATTCGTAATTCTTACCAATAGTAGTTCATTATGCGACTACTAATATTTATTCTTAATTCGTATGAGCAGTAGTTCATTATGCGTCTCGACGGAAGTGAAGCTGGCCTACGAGCGACATTGACTGAACTTGACTTATTTGCTAAAAGTTATGGTCCCAGTGTGGTCATAGATAAATGAAAAATAATATGGCTTGGCTCGAAGAAGACATGCACGACTTTACCAGTCCAACAATTTACGATGAAATTGTCGAAAACATTCACAATGATGGGTATATAATTCAACCTATCATAAATACTGGAACTCAATAATAGGAGTAGGTTAGAAGAAGTCAAATAATCAATTGGCAAATGGCAACATAGGGAGAATTGTTGTTATAACATTATACATTATACGAAAGTTGTCAACTTATTCTTATCATTGCCAAACCTTGATAAATTATTCAACTATATTGTTCCGTTTTGTGTGGAATGGAACACGTGACAGAATAAAACGCTCACCAATTTGTCGAGATTTTAAACATGGTGGCCTGAGAATGATTAACCTGAAATTCTTCTTAGATTCAATGAAAATAACTTGGGTCCGTAGATGTAATACTAACAATGCATGCTGGAAAGATTTAGCACCACCATGTTTGACGAACGATACGCTATTCCCAACATATGGTTCAAAATATGAAAAGAATTGAGACAGAAAATTAAAAAGCCCTTTTTGGAAGGACGTTTTTGCAGCATGGTGTCTTTTTTGTAGAAGCGGTAGATAATAGACCAATAAAAGTCATGTCACAAACAATTTGGAATAATAACTCATTAGAAATTAAAGAGGCCGTGGTGGATATTAATGAGTGGAAACGAAAGGGAATAACATTCATCAACGATCAATGCACAGAGAATAATGAGTTATATACCGTGGATTCGCTCAAGTCTAAATTCAATATAACCACTGATATCCTGACCATGTAAGGATACATACACAGATTCTCGGCTTATCATGTCGCCTTAGTTGTTGCATAGAACGGGTCCAATGCCCCATAATTCCAGAAACTATCAACTTACTCGTCAGAAACAGAAACGGCGGAAAACTTTTCAATGTCAAACGTTTTGTCTTCAACAGAGAAAATCCAAAAATATATAATTAATTGGAAAGCGTACAAAAAAAAACCTTCCATGGAATCGTATTCTTTCTTGTCCTTTCAAATTGTTAACAGATACTAAATTACCGGATACCAATACCAATACCAATATTCCAATACCGGATAACAACTCGAATTCTTGAAACAAATAGTATCCCACAGAGATTGAAAATAACACAAAGTGGGACATGCAAGACATGTGACAAAGCCGAACAATCGATTACGCATATATTGAATGATTGTGTAAAAACATTCTTCAACAACCACCTGCAAACATGGTGTGATGAGTCACACATTGTCATCCCGCTTGCGATGGGCATCACTCTCCCCATCAAACAGTCACAACGAGACAAAAACTACCTATTTTCTATTATGCACTACTGATCCTACTGAAATACTTCTTATACAAATCCAAGTTCAATCCGATACACTCTCCCTGGAATTCGTATAAGTAGTAGTCTATTATATGAATACTATTAGCTATTCGTTATTCGCATCAGTAGTAGTTCATTATGAGATTACTACCAGTTATTCGTATCAGAAGTAGTTCATTGTGTGACTACAATTTGATATTTTATCTCACGTGACTATCTATACGCCATGCTTGTGATTGGTTGCTTGACATTCACTATTATCGATAGCGTGCCCAATATTCCGGGGAGGTGATTTAAAAGTCATCTCCGCCTCGCTGCAAAATTTCAAAATGGTTTTGTCCTAAATGTCTTTGTAATGGACAACTAGAGCACAACAAATGATCGTAAGCAAATTCTGTATGTTATCTGTGATGTTTTACCCATGTTTGTTGTGGCGATTTATCATGTTCCTTTCTCCGCTGATCACACATATCGTTCGATATTTTTGTCTATTTCCTTAGTTCGCGCAACTAATTTTTCTAAACGAATCTTTAGCTTGTTTTCAGTAAAAAAAAGTATTGTTTTGAACTGATGTCATTATTCAACAACAAGAACAAAGACGTCTGCTTTCCATTGCAAGTCAAAATGGCAATAATAATTCCTGAGGAAGAAAATTTAAGATTTGCCCAATTAGAAGCCGGGCAATTTTATTATTTACTGAAGAAAATTTTTCAAGCAAAAAACAAAAGAGACAACAAAATTTTCCTTGAAATTTTTGAAATCGTTCTGTAAAGAAAAGGGAATACATGGGAATATAGATGATTGTGAATTGTTTGATAGTATGGGTCCTGGGACAGAATGAAAAACGTTCGATAAAATGATAGATATTGCACGGCTTGTCAGTAACTATACCAAAATAGTGGTCCTCGGTGGAGAATAGTCCTCCCATCGGACCACTATTTTGGCATAGTCACCTCCAAGCCGTGAAATATTTATATATTCGTAATTCGTATCAGTAGCCGATTAGCGTAAGACTGCCACTTGATATTCGTAATTATTATCGGCAGTAGTCCATAATGTGACTATTATTGGCTATTCGTAATTCTTATCAGTTCGTTATGCGACTACTAAGAACTATTCTTAATTAGTATCAGTAATAGTTCATTATGTGGCTACTATGTGACATTCGTAATTATTGTCGACGGTAGTTCATGATGCGACCATTATTTGCTATTCGTAATTCTTATGAGTAGTAGTTCATTATGCGACAATTATTAGTTATTCGTAATTCTTCTCAGTAGTGGTTCATTTTGCGACTAACATCAGCTATTCGTAATTCTTATCAGTAGTATTTCATTATGCAACTACTATTAGCTATTTGTAATTTTTATCAGCTGTCATTCAGTATACGACTACTATTAGGTATTCGTAATTATTATCAGCTGTAGTTCACTATACGCATATTATTTGCTATTATAATTCGTATCAGTATAGTTCATTATGCGACTACTATTAGCTATTCGTAGTTCGTATCAGTAGTAGTTCATTGTGGGACTGCTATATTGAAATACATTATTCGTATAAAATAATTTAAATAATAATTCCACCACAAAGCCAATGGCTCCTACTTAAACCACATATTATGCATATCATCTAACATGTGCATAATGCGCGTCGTAGCGTCCACAATCGAGTGAGAAATATAAATATTAATGTTGATTTTAATATTAACGTTAATGCTAATTTTATCGTGAAAATAAATATTCATACACATCCAATGGATGGTGGTGTCGGCTCGGATTGAAAAATGCTAGGTCAGAACACAAAACCAGTACAGTGTATAATTCAAAGCAATCGCTTATCATTTACACTCCACATCTCTCTTCCATATCAGACTCATCCAAACTGTTGATATGCCACATCGCACTCTTCTCTATATGCTGATGTATACTGCGAACGTTATACTAGATCTAATTTCAATCCATTTATTTCTAATACTCCATATGAAAAAATATATATCTGTCGATCCAGCCAAAGCTCACATTCTTGACACTAATTTGCTGGACAGTACTGATCAAAGGGGTTGAAAGAACGCTGTATATGTTCAGATGGCTGCCCTCAAAAAGCCTAACATTACCTTAGTTTCCTATATTTTCGACCAGCCCACATCGAAGTGTGATAGGCCTAAGTAAACTGCATGTGTATTACAGTATAGCCTTGGATATAAACCTGTGAACATAGAATTAATTATCTGCTTACCTGAACTGCCCAACTCCTAGCAATCACCGACAATTAATATATCGTTGTCGACAGTGACCCGACACGCACGTCGTATATAGTGGAGCCTTCAGCAAAGTCAGAATCGCGTCTTGGATGTGCGCCATTGATTCCACGTGGCCGGATCTCTGTTCCGCGCACAAGGTCGAAAATACAAATGGTAACAGGATGCTACTGGCTATTTTGAGATAACCCGCGATATAATATCAATAACGATACCCACACAACGTCCGCTTGGTCTCGCTAATCACCTTGTTCAGACCGTCACCGCAGTTCTTAGAAATAAAGGTAAGCATTTCGCTATAACTGAGAGGAAAGATCAAAATCAATCGTTGGAGGTCAGTAGATTATAAGGCGTTGTCATTTAGTTTGTTATTTTTTTTCATACAGGTCTCAGTATGCCCAGTATGTTTATCATATGCACACAGAATGTAATGTAGCATGCAATTATGACGTTAGTCTTTCGTCGCATATGTATATATGCGGAGAGGTGCATATCGTCTCACTTTATCGGATATTTATATATGTTACAGTTAAAGGCACGTGCGGCCTTAATTGTCGAAAATATTCATATTTGTTCCAAACACCGTAAACAGAAAAACATTAAAACGCATACAGTTCCGTTCATATATACCATGACCATCGCGTAAACAGCATGTTATCACAAAGACCTACTATATTTTACCTAAGCAAGAGCCTGATTGTGTTACAGAAGACAGCACAAATCTACTGGCTAATCACACACAAATGGCATAAACGCTCTTTATTAGTTCCATATCAGGTATTCACCAACAAAGAACGCTCTTTATGTTTACCATCATAATATAAACAAACACCAGAAAAGTAACTTTTTATGCTTTTGTTTACATAACAATGGTCAAACAAATGACCATAACATACTGTTTATGCGATATTTCTTATTTGTATACGGACAAAGTCTATCTAAATTTTGATGTTCTTTCTGTTTGTGGCGGTTTTTGACGGGTGGAGATATTTTCACAGGATACCCACCGCCAAGGCCAACCGTGTCTTTAAGGCCTATATGTATTATCAGTTATTATGTATACACTAGTAGGGTGACCCGGCGTTGACCAAATGACAGTGATGCGGCACACTCCGTTTGGGGAATTTGACGGAAATACAGAATATTCTTACTCATAGTAAATGTTCTCATCGTCCAACGTCATGTTTTTTACAAAATGTATATACATGCATGTGTTATATATATGAATAGACTCACATGTGCGTAATGATTGTCCTTTGTTTGTTAAGATTAAATCGCCCTGATTTAAACGGACAAGTATCGCTCGAACCCAAAACTTATGTGCATATTATTTGGTATGAGATATCCCAAAAACAACCATAGGCGGAAGATTTCCGAACAAATTCGTCGATATATTGATTGTGTTACAGAAGACAGCACAAATCTACTGGCTAATCACACACAAATGGCATAAACGCTCTTTATTAGTTCCATATCAGGTATTCACCAACAAAGAACGCTCTTTATGTTTACCATCATAATATAAACAAACACCAGAAAAGTAACTTTTTATGCTTTTGTTTACATAACAATGGTCAAACAAATGACCATAACATACTGTTTATGCGATATTTCTTATTTGTATACGGACAAAGTCTATCTAAATGTTGATGTTCTTTCTGTTTGTGGCGGTTTTTGACGGGTGGAGATATTTTCACAGGATACCCACCGCCAAGGCCAACCGTGTCTTTAAGGCCTATATGTATTATCAGTTATTATGTATACACTAGTAGGGTGGTGACCCGGCGTTGACCAAATGACAGTGATGCGGCACACTCCGTTTGGGGAATTTGACGGAAATACAGAATATTCTTACTCATAGTAAATGTTCTCATCGTCCAACGTCATGTTTTTACAAAATGTATATACATGCATGTGTTATATATATGAATAGACTCACATGTGCGTAATGATTGTCCTTTGTTTGTTAAGATTAAATCGCCCTGATTTAAACGGACAAGTATCGCTCGAACCCAAAACTTATGTGCATATTATTTGGTATGAGATATCCCAAAAACAACCATAGGCGGAAGATTTCCGAACAAATTCGTCGATATATATATGTGTGGGGGGGGGGGGGGGGGGTTTCTTACATTGTTCGTTAAATTTGAGATCGTTTCGTTTGAGCCGATTCGTTTTTTAAATCAGTTGTTCCGTAAACATTTCACCTGCAGACCATGGACAGAAAATATAGAGCTGATGTCGCTCTGAAACGTTTACACTTTTGGTGGTCAGAACGAAGATAAAGCAGTGCGTAATGTTATATTAGTTGATAGCTTCATGCTAACATAATACAATTATATCTTATCCGGACAGACACGTGCCATTCCGTTTCCTCTTCCAGAATTTCAATGAACTTAATGGTGCATGGATTGCTGGATGTCCTATGTGTGTGTTCGACGTCATATTGTTATGGCTTCAATGCGTCTTCCATTGTCCGTATATTGGTGGTTCGTTTGTCAACGGATTTCGTTACACAGAAGCATTCAAAAGCGAATATTATTAGGTTTGTTGCGGAGCTCAAACTTCCATGTGACTGTAAGAGGTGAATATGCACAAATGGGCGCACCGCATATCAGATGTCATTAAAACGTATCAAAACACATTCTCAGGCATATTATTAACGGAAGTGAACATAAATCTTCCGGTAAACTGTTATTAAATGATGGAGGCGGCGACTTCCCTCTTCGATCAAATACTTATTTTATTCCGTCTTTCTGAAAAATATTTCACCCGCGAGCCCTGCAATCTAAATAAAGTTTAGTTATTGTTGGTAAAATTGTTGTCACCTTTTAACTAAAATATTGGGTCAAACTCCTCCGACTAAACAATTGGTAACTAAATCTTGACCTGATAATTATTAGTCAATTCTTAACTATACTATTGGGTCAAACTACCCTGACTAAACATTGGTTAACTAAATATATACCAACCAAAAGGGTTATCTCGTTTTCCTCCTACACAATTTTAGTTAATTATAACCCAATAAATTGTGTCAAAATTAGTTAACTCTTAATCCAATATTCAGATTTTAACCCAATATACTACCAATCATTGGGTTCCATAAATAACCCAATGTAATTGGGTAATAAAATTAACTAAATATTTAGTAGCCTTTAGCTAAAATTGAGTATGATTAAATACATTGGGTCATAACTGGATATCAAATGTGACTAAATATTGGGTCAAATGTGACTAACTGCTGGATCACCATAGCTTTTCTTAACACATACACACGTATGCAAAACAAAATAGCTTAATTCTAACTTATTGGGTCGTCCAACGATGATATAAGTGTTTAGTGAAGATATAAAACATTACACCCAAAGGAGTTGTGTTGTTTCTCTAATACTATACAGGTAAATGCCCAGTATAAAAAGCCAATATGATGAAAATGGAGGACGTAGCCACGGCCCACAGTGAATGCATCAATTTGCAAATTGCTGTAAGTTGGTTCGATCTACAGGTGGTGGGTAAATATTAGTGAAGTGTGGTTTTATAGTTTCTCGTTTTTCTTTCGGTTTTCTTTCAAAACCAAACTGCAACCGATATATTGTATAAAACGTGTTCATTCGGTTTCAATTAACCGACACCGCTGGTTGCTGAATATCGCTTTTACAAGACTTGTGGTTTATACGCGCTTTTGTCCGCTGCTATTTGCCATCATTACTAGTAGCAGTTTCAATTTAGAACATATGGGTTTCATATGAGCGATAATGGCACATATTGCCATTGAATATGGAAATCAATGTAAAATGGCTGCAAATATTATGTCAAATAGTATGCCATCTGCTCTATAAATATAGTAATTGGTGTATTGAATAACATCTTAACCGAAACCAAAACCTGGTTGTTCTACAAATACCATACCAAACCCGAAATGAAATTTCAAAACCAGACATCGCTAGTGAATATTCAGCCTGTTCTCCCGAAAATCCGCACATTATCTATTTATAATATAACTTATATTAGGTATATAATCTGCTTAGAATAGCCTCATTTGAGTCGATAATATCGCCTCATTTTGAGTCTATAATGTTCTGAAAATGAGAACGTTTTAATCACATTATCGACAAACAATGAGGAGATTCGAAGCATATTATGTGCGGACAATGACACAAATAAACCAACTCCCGACTTTCAGGTGTACGCTCTTTAACATTTTTTTCATTGTGGCCCGCGCCATACAATGAAATAACGGATATGACTCCGTTATCTGCTTATTTCAGAATAAAATAATCACATTGTGTACATATTTCACATTATAGGTCGATTATGAGCGTATATGCGCGAGTATATGTTGGAATATTCCAACATCAAAATTAGGTGAAAATATGCCATCTTGTATGTCATTATTACTTTCGTTTATGGCGATTTAACACTATGGTCAATAACACAATTTTGGTCATGATCCCGATGGTTTCCGCTGGTGTTGCCGTTGACAATCATCAATAGAATATTTCGACATATGGTGTGTGGTTCACATTTGAGAACACACACGTCATCGTCAAATTTAATTAAATTTTTTGCCAGAATTTCATTTTTGTTATTTAAAAGAAACAATGCCCAAACGAGCCACTTCTTTTCTGGAGGTGGGTCAGCAAACAGTATTTGTGTTGTTTGTAACTGGATATCTGAAACCTTTAACCTGTTCACCATATTGTTGGGCCAATGCATTACATTATTTATGCGAGTCTCCCTATGGTGACTGGCATAATATATAAGAGATTGCATTGCTACATGGTTTTAGCAAAATTTCAGGAAGCTCCAGTCACGAAAGGATTAACCAGTTCAGATGGGCAGAAGCGCGAAATTCCATGGGGTTACATTCAACAATTTTGAAGGTCAGCTCTACCCCTGTAAGGGCTGGAGGTTCACTACTTTGTATGGTAAGATACAATTGTATAGCTCGATTTGCTACCAGAACGAATAGAAAGTTCTCCAAAGAGATACCCATAGATCTAACACGAAATCGGTCAAAACGGCTACTTGATACAACAAGCGACAATGAAAATTATCTTCCTTCCGAATGATGTGAATACCAACATGAAACCGTCCACGCACGCATAACTGCATGCTACCAACAAAATATCCTGATGCTAACCACTATTATCTCCAAACCCACAATCGATTCGAAAGGTTTATATATTGTCGTGATCTGTATCTAACATCATGCTAGTAACATGCCAGCTCTCCCGACACAAGTTTGATTCATTCATACTGGATCATATACTATAAAACATATCTCATGTACTATGAGCGTTCCGTTGTTATTTACTAGTTTCGTAATACAAAATGTGTGTTTCATAGAATTTTACTTAATTTCTGCATTGTTTGCATTTCTTTGATTGCTGTTTTTGACTCAGGATATTATGACAATAACGCTTAATTTACAACACCCATTGGTAATTGCTATTATCTATGTCGAGCCAACAGTGTCCCCACTGGCCCAGAAATTCCTCTAGCCATTGTTTTAGCCAAATGCAAATTTAGCCACTTTGAATTTACTTTATCCGCTTCCTTGGGAACATATTTTGAGATAAATCGAACGGATATTTCATTTTATTGACAAAAGAAAACAATGACATTGTAATATGAGCAATAATAGTACATGTAAATAAAAATAACATCCAACAAAATGATTCTACATTCCATATACAATGAAAGTTTGTATTGACCACCGCAAAAATAAAATTGCGGTGTATTAAAATATATAACAAATATAGACAATACGGTAGCTGAACATGCTCGGTAGTTTTATTAATTCGAGAGTTTATGCATAGTTTTGTCTATACCTATGCGTATCTGGTGCTTATGTGTTCCATTCGCGGGAAATCAGTAAGTATACACTGGTTACTACGCATTTAGACATTCTTAATCGCGGCAAGTTGGAAAGACATCGGTTTTGTAAAAAAAACTATTTTGCCCTTTGGTCATTTTTTTTCGCCATTTAAAATCTAATTTGCCAATGGCTAAAATGGCTACCACCAGTGTGAACAGTGAGGCACCTAATTGCTGGCATTTAATCAGATTCTTACAATATTTAGTGCCACCGCAGACGCTACGATTAAAATCGTAAGTGGGGAAAATCGTAGGTGGATAAATCGTAGCTTGCCCGCAGACGCTACGGTGCTGCGATGTTTGCAGCTACGATTTTATCCACGTGATCGATCACATGATAGCAAAACGTTAGACCACATTCTCCGCATTATGCAACTAAATACATATGCATGGCATGTATCTCAATTTTCTAAACTAACAAATTGATGTTGAAAGTTCAAGTGAAATTGAATACGGTATATTCTTTATTTTGACATTTTTGTACCTGTCAACTCAACAGGCTCAGCTGCCCCAATTGAATTTCAACAATTGCGGCAGCCCTCTACTCCTTGTCTGATGTGTGGTATAGGCCTGCACTGCCTGCCGTGCCACATCTCCACCAATGTGGCCTCGTTTATGTAAGTGCAAGAAGTTTGTAAACTTTGCGCCATTTTTGAATGTTTTCTTTTCGTGGTATTTACAACATGACAAGTGCGACAGAGGTCATGTGACAGCTACGATCGCGCGCGTTGCCAAGGTCACGCCACGATTTTCCTGGTAAAATCAAACAGTGCTTGATTGCTACGATTTGGCTACGATATTGTCGTGGGCATGCGCATTGAATGCTTCCTCCTGCGATTTTCCCAACTTACGCTTTTAATCGCAGCGTGTGCGGTGGCACTTACATGGCGTAGCATACACTACTAAATTAATTATCGAAGTTTAATACGCCAGACACCTCCTGCACCAACATATCAGACGTATTTATTCACATAGGTTCATATTGGACGGATTTGATTATGAAATAAGTCCATGGTGATCGTGTCCCCGTTATTCCGCTGAATGGCGCGGGTCGCAGTGAAAACAACGTATAAAGCGTGTGCATATGGTAAGTCGTGTTCATGAAAAAGGAAGATTAAATAATGCCAATATGGGCGTATTTCGTATGTTCCCATATCGGTCTGTTTTAAAAACGCGTTTACATCCATATAGAACGTATACTTAGGTTAAATAATGCCAATATGAGCTTATTTCACTCATGGACATACGACTGTTATATGCTTATTTTCACGATCATAGGCTGCCTGCGGTTCCCAGCATATTGTATGTGACAGTGTACAGTATACGGCCAGTCATCGTCGATCGAAAGTGCGCGTGCTTACTTCCTCCCTCTCTCACCAGAAATACATCATAACAACATCAAACAATATAGCATACATTGATCATTATATATTCACTTCTTACACTAAACGGACATGGCTCACTCGAACCTCAATATTTGTGTCTACGTAATTTGGAGCGACGGAAACGATAGCTTGATAAATAAACGAACTATTGAATTACCGGCTTGATATGAAAATACACTTGATAAACACGGCTGGTAATCTATACATGCACATCCAAATAATGGACATAATTGGATCATCCTGTTGTGCATGTATAGATTGATTTCTTCACCTCGACTACACATAGGTTTCCACGCCGCATGTGTCCCCGATTAAAATATCTCGGCGTTGTCATCGGAATTTTTTATTGTTTTTTTCTTCCCGGCGAAGAAAACTTATCACATTTTGGCATATTTCTACCACAAAACCGACTGGTATAGGTTTACCCATGATGTTATGTGTGATGTGTGGGCTAACGAACCATTTGCAACCATTCCCCGCTCGTCATTTTGCTGTTTACGCGAAAACCAGGACAAATCATTTCACATTTATTGTTGATCGGCATAATTGTTGAGACTGTGTAGAATTGGAGAGGCCATCCTCGCCACTAAATATCGCAATTTTCGACCTCATTTGAACACACGGGGTCCAATTATACATGCCATGTTACACTGGGGAATATGTTTTCAATATACGAACGTGTGCACATAAAAATACGGTCGTGTATAACAGAGACCTGTATTGCACGTACGTAAATATTTGCATATAGACTGTTGTCATTATGTCTGCAATTGATCTTCGATGCCGCGGGTGACAAACATGACTTTTCGTTAAGGAAATCCGTTTCGTTTTTCAGACCTGACATGAAGCGAATGAAACGGCCACCGAATAATTTCCTGCCTAACCAGAAGAACTTCAAAGTCAGGTCTGAGTATCTCATGCCTCGTGTATCATCTTGTTTGAACCACCGGACCGTGTCCATGAACACATTAAGACACACAGGCCGGATTCGTCATCTCAGGTTTAAACCTGGTCTACGTAAACCTCTAGGTTTAAACCGCCGTGAGTCAGCAAACTCCGTGGTTTAAACCTGATACCGCAGGTCTAAGTGACGCATTCGTCATCTCTGGTTTAAACCTGGTTCAGCCAGACCAGAGGTTTAACAGTAGTGTCTCTGTATCGTCGAGATAATTTAACGTACTTTCCTAATGCGAACCGCCTCGTTTTATTGATTGCGAAAATCAATAATTACGACAGCGGTCATATTTTGATTGGAAATTTATAAGTGAGAAGCAGTCACACATATAAAGCGTATGGGGATAATTTGTTGTCAATTTCAATATTGTGTTTGCGTTTTATAAGCTTAAACCGGCAACTAAACCATCTAATTCGGCGGTCCAGCTAAATCAGCTTTATCGAGGCTAAACTTGAGATGACGAATCCGTCTTTTCTTCATCGCGGTTTAGAATTGTCAATCAATCAGTCAAATGGTGGAGCTGTAAATAATCTCGAGTGAGGGCGTGTCAAAGTGGCGACTGTCGACTCGTGTTATCATGTCAGAGTTGATTCATTCGTACGCGAGCTTTGCTCAGATATGGACATGTTCCTAAAAATATGATTTTAACAACTATTTTGTGGTTTTTTTGTTTGGCTCGTGGCAGTCACAAATACTGGTGTTGTCTACGGATTCATTTGAAGGGTTCAACGTTTTAATTTTGACACCAAAACGATGCTACTGCATGACCAGATATGCTATACACATGCAATCCTAAACTTATATTGCTATATAAGTCAAATTTGATAACTTATTGTCATGTAGATCATGCCACAAATTTCTACTCTGGCTAAGCTCATAAATTCCCATAATATTCTACCAGTCCAAAACCTGGGAAACTTTTTGATTTTCTGCATGACTGGAAATTTATGACATTGACAAAAAAAATCAACGCATGTAATATATTTCTTTGTTAAAATCTGTCCCTTTGCATGGTTGCCCACTTCCAACAGTTCAGATGCCGCTTATGGTGTGCACTCATAAGCAAATTGCCTTTACTTGACTGGCCTCTTGGTCCAGGATTGACTCGATTATGGAGATTTTATTCAGCTCCAGAGGGGCTTTGCGCACATTTTGATCATTTGAACATTTTAATTAAAAAAAAAATTTAAAACAAACAAATGTCAATTTAAATTTTAAATTTTGTTTCTCTTTAGATTCAACTCCTTACTCAATTATATTTTTCTTATTTTTAAATCAAATTTTTTTTAATCTAACGCCGTTATACCACACGAATCACCACACCCCTAATTTAATTGAAATCGGTCCAGGGGTATTGGAGAACAGTTGCGAACGGACATACAGATAGACAGCTCCTATACCCTTTAATATATACAGATACACATGTAAATACACCAAATTTTGTCTTTGCGGGTGAAGCATCTTGCAGAAATCTTATCACAAACAAAGTTATGAACAGAGCGTGAAACTCGTGTTGAGAGACATGCCCTTTGTTAAACTGATTTAAACACAGAATGAGATCGGATTAATAGTCAGAGAGAGAGAGAGAGAGAGACTTGTCAGTAACCATTATATCGGCCTATCTTTTGGTCCGATTGGTAAGATGGTAGTTTGATTGCATTCTCATATCACCGAATCGAGTTGTCAATTAGCTGGCAACTGGCAACAAAAACGCCCCCTTAGACCCGGTTTGGCTGGACCGCCAATGCAGGTTTAAACTCGGAGGTTTAAACCGGAGATGACGAATCCGGCAACATTGTCCAAAGGAAATTTGTCTTCCTGCACAAGGTCTAGGAATGATTGGAATGTATCCAATTGTCCTGAAGCGTCCAGCTTCACCAACGTTTCCTGTATACATTCTAAAGTTGGCCCACTTATCACTTCTTCAGAATCAGGCGCAACTGCAAAATCGGGCGTGTTTGGTTCAACCGTATATATAGGCGTGTTAGTTAGTTGGATATGTGAGTCTGGCACAAATGCGTGTGACACAACTTGCGTAGCATAATTTAGATGTCGACGCGACGACTGTTTTTGTTGTTTAGCAGCACGAGACGGTGTTGACGATTCATGTATTACGGAAGGACGAAATTGTGCAGGGCTTTTGTATGACGATCGAAAAGATTTGGTTCGTGGTTATTTAAAAGGGCTTTTGAACTGTGACTTGATCCTTTTTGTTAGCGGTGATTTGAATGGCGAGAATGTTGATGCTGTCGGTTTTAACAGAGTCCTGGTATATGTCGCTTTTTTAATGTTGGACAGAACAATTCGTTTCTTTCTTTTACGTTTCCGGACGGTTGAAATCGGTTGTATTGGGGGCGTTTGTCGGTCATTTGTTTCCATTTTAACACATGCTTATTATTATTAGTTTCGACCCTCCTTCATGGATCACTTGTTTGTGAACAGTCAATTTACACCTTTGCGAAAAAGATTTGTCGCATCTGTCGCACTCGTGTCGCTTTCGTGAAATTTTCTCCATTCTGCAAGTTAAAAAAAATGACGTTTGTACACGGGAGCTTGGAACGTCATATATTATGACCCCTCAAACAATTTCTTGAGCCGAATTTGTAGCGATTACTCATCGCTTACGCTCGGACGGAGTAGGCTAATCGCTAAAAATCGCCCCAAAATTTGTCTCAGGGGGTCATATATGACGTCCCACGCTCCCGTGGTTTGAACATGTGATCATACTGGTCAATAATTATGATTGCAGATACTGGGGGTGCTATAGCCCTATATATACATGTATCTGTTACCGACGACCGTAATTTATGTGTACCACGTTATATTTTGATGTGCCACAAAATTACGGGTTGCAAGTAGCGGGTCCCCTCAAACATCGTACGTGTGTTAAATTTAAAACAAGTGGCAACAAATATAGCCGACGTTTACAACTAACACATTCATTGACATGTTGTGATTGGTAGTTCTAGACGACGTACAGCACGGTAGTCGATATTACAGTTGAGCCAACGACGCATCAAATGCAGACATAATGACAACAGTCTACATGCAAATATTTACGTACGTGCAATACAGGTCTCTGTTATACACGACCGTATTTTTATGTGCACACGTTCGTATATTGAAAACATATTCTCCAGTGTAACATGGCATGTATAATTGGACCCCGTGTGTTCAAATGAGGTCGAAAATTGCGATATTTAGTGGCGAGGATGGCCTCTCCAATTCTACAGAGTCTCAACAATTATGCCGATCAACAATAAATGTGAAATGATTTGTCCTGGTTTTCGCGTAAACAGCAAAATGACGAGCGGGGAATGGTTGCAAATGGTTCGTTAGCCCACACATCACACATAACATCATGGGTAAACCTATACCAGTCAGTTTTGTGGTAGAAATGTGCCAAAATGTGATAATTTTTCTTCGCCGGGAAGAAAAAAACAATAAAAAATTCCGATGACAACGCCGAGATATTTTAATCGGGGACACATGCGGCGTGGAAACCTATGTGTAGTCGTCCGTTAACCATCCCCACATCCCAACGTAAGAGTGGTTTTAGCGAAAACAATGAAGAAATCAACAAAAAAAGTGAATTTAGATGAGGTACCTACCTGTCGAGGTGAAGAAATCAATCTATACATGCACAACAGGATGATCCAATTCTGTCCATTATTTGGATGTGCATGTATAGATTACCAGCCGTGATAAAGGCACAGCCATTTTCAGCCGTTTTCAACTTTTCGCCAGTAGTCAGACAGACGCTCTTTATTGCTACCGTATCAGGAATAGACTACCAGGGAACGCTCTTTTCTGTTCCATGTCGCGCAAATGGCGTTTTTTGGGGGGTCGGACCCAAACACCGTATACACAGTTCTATCTTTCATTACTTCAATGCGTCTTTTTCTGGGTTACATAATGGTCGTAGAAAGGTAGGTCAGATATTTATCGACCTATTTCAAAAGAGATTAATATTATGTGTATTTTGGAGCGCAAACCGCCATGTGGCTTTAGGTTTCAGGGGTCATGGCTAGCTCAACATGAACACAATAGGGCTATCAATGATTTGTAATAAACATCACGCAAATTGTCCCAGCTTTTATACATGTATAACATACAGTGAAGGCTGCAAATGTATAACCAAAAAACAAAAACAAAGAGAAATTTATCTTGAATAGAAGAATAAAAAAATTCGTGAAACTTGATTCACTATCAATTCACTATCAACATTTGCTCGACTAAGAATAATCACATTTGCTTAACTGGCACCCACATCATGTCAGCCTGGAACTGACAGTCATATGCAGTCAAAGGGGGTATAATTAAAATGTCAAGTGAGTACCAATTTTGAGTACACGTGATAGTAAACTTGAAATTTTGCACCCGCATGTTGGATATTTGGATAGAAAGTGAGGATATAGTAAATTTATTTCTAATCATTTACTTGAATTTGGACAAGTATCAGCATATACCTGACAAATAGTGTCATTAGAGACACTAACGCATAACAATACATGAATTCTTAAAATGATGTGAAACACTCCGTTGGAGTTGTTCCGCACGAAATAAGACATACTCATACCAAAATAAGTTATTTTCATATATTCGATATCCAAATAGTCAGAAAACAGCTTCATTGTTATAAACGGATTGAACGCAGTGACAACAATTGGCGCAATCATTGACGTACTGTTTATTTCAAATAAACCGTCCCGAATAAAGAAGTAAATATTTACATATTTGCGTAGTTCAAACGTTGTGTTCTCGGAAATGGTCAAGTCGTTGTGTTTGGAACTTTCGACAATCCTAGTTCATTGCTACATGCTCCCAACGGGTGTAGTGTTTTGATACTGATTGGTTATATTCAATGATTTAAATGCATAATATGTCTTTAAATGGTAAATGATTTTCAGTTTGACATGTACTGTACTTGTGCGCACACGTATCATGATGTTTGTCTTGTATTATGCAAAATTTAAGCCGATTACTATGTGTGTACCAACCGGGGGATAGGGATAATTAATGTATTACTCCATGAGTCAGATAAATCCATAATCACCCGTCAGCCAAGACCTGTCCCCGTATGCAGTCACCTACTATTCTGTTTCTATTTATAGTAACATAATTTGTGTTTGCACAATCGTATTGCCACCTGGACACACGGTCAATCTGAAACTATCCTGTATGTTTTTGCTATATCGGTATATCATTAGACTTCGAGAAAGACCGATTTCCCGGTAGATACTAGTAATCGCATTCGGTCCGGTTTGACGAAGGGCGATCCTCGTTTTCAAATACGCATGATAATTGTAGACACTTCCGTGTTGAAATCCAGAAAACACGCTTCGATGCTAGATCCAATTTTCTGGATTATATACTGTAAATTCGTTATCGTGAGTTAATAAACGTATATACATGTGTAATATAATCGTCACTTTATTTTTCTCTGGCTCAATTGGGTGTTGACGCAAGATTGTGCTCATGTCTCCTCGAATTTAATTTGTTTTCTCCGATGATATTTTCGTAACTCAATTATTTCAAGACCGATTTCGTAGCCGGAATTAACTATGCGCATACTGAGACACTGTTTAATTTACTTACCGGCTGCTATCAGCTACTTCAATTATTGAGTTTGCCTGTCTAAATGAGTGATCATAGATTTGCAGAAGATAATCCAAATGACAACAAAAAACAAAACAAAAACACAACACAAAACACAACAAAATCCAAAACAAAAACACAACAAAAAACACAACAACACCACCACCAAAAACACAACAAAAAACACAACAACACCAACACCAAAAACACAACAAAATACAAAATAAAAACACAACAAAAAGCACAACAACACCACCACCAAAAACACAACAAAAACAAGAACAAACACAATACCACCACCAAAAACACAACAAAAAACACACACAAAAAAACAATAACAAATGTTCGATATAATATAATATAATAAATAATGCATGACTTGTCGTTGACTATGCCAAAATAGTGGTCCTCGAGGAGGAATAGTCAACTCGCCTGCGGCTCGTGGACTATTCCTCCTCGAGGACCACTATTTTGGCATAGTCAACTCCAAGCCATGCATTATCTAAATAATAAAGTCTATGCATCCATGTGTAAAGACTGAATAACAATGTTGAAGATTAAGAAGTACATACTCCAAAGTGCAATGTTTTTGTTGTAATTACAAGAAATAAACGTCGTTTTTCAAATATTATTTTAAAATGTATTGTCTCAAAATATGTATGGAATTCCCTTTTGATCTTTGTTCAATCGATGTTTAAGAAGCATCAACCCGTTGGAAATTATAACCCTATTTTCTCTACCTTTAAGGCATGGGGCATATTTAACATTTCGCTGTTATGCTACCAAGACCTTCTGTAAAATATTTAGTTTTTCAAAAGTACAGATTATTTGTCCATGATACCATATCAGACGATCTCGAGAAGAATTTTTTTTTCTTGATTCAAGAAATTTCAAAATTAATTTTAGTAATGTGCAAAGACAGCTACCCATATATATGTTTATATATTTTAGAATTTTCATGCCATGTCTGTTGGTCAATGAAACGGGCTGTGATGAGTTTTAAGTCATAGGTCCATAACGAAGTGTCCAGCTCACCATGTGTCATTATACAGTTTTCGTTGAGCAGAAATGTTTGTGATTGCTTTATTCTTCGGGGTAATTTGTGAGGACACTATGTTATAATATTCCAGTACAATAGCTCAAACTCATGACAAAAATGGAGCTTCCTCTAGTATGGCCAATCCAATAAACTATTCAGTTATTTGGTTCGTGTGTAGTCCAGTGCATGTATGGTTTTATCCAGAACTAATCACAACATCATTTATTTTGAAGGAATATGAAGCATAAAATGTAGATAAACCATCCATAAACATAATAGAAATCAACACAAATCAATAAAAGGGATATTGATGAATTTCGTGAAATAAATTTAGTGAAATATAGTCAACTCATCAATTTGTGGATTTCCAGGAATGTATACGGAAAGTTCAGATTCACAATTCCAATTTCAAGTCCGTTTTGTCGAGCCCAGAACAGAAAACCTTTCCAAAATCCGTTAAGTTTTTATCGAGTTATGTGCCTTCAAAACAGGAGTTTACCTGATTTTGGAGCCTATTTATTTTTCAGAATGTGCCAAGTTCCATATTTTATGGTCAAATAATTTAAATACTGTTTTATCAAATGTCATACTCGGTTGTACAAAAACAGTCATTACTTTATGGATATATGATTAAGAAGTCAAAAATATTCTTCAGCAATATTTTTCATTGTATGGACAAATATTACCTCTAACACATGTTATGGAACAATATTTGAGTTAATGTAACTCAATAAATGTATATCCAAATGCCCTGAATTTCTCATTACCTTTTAAGTTTACTGGCGCAAAGAAATTCTGAATGATTTTATAACTATATTGGTGAGGAAAATGAAGTTATGACCATATGAATCCTTTGTCTAGATTTGTTTCCGAAAATTCTATTGTGGGCTAATTTGGCCTTTTTGTTAAATTCTTTGTTGTACAATTAGACAAACGAACGAAATTTGATTGTGTAATATTATTTGATCTGTCATCTTAAAACATTTATGTGTTGAGAAAATAGCAGTTCAATGGTTATACCAACAGGATTGCACTCATCCTTTTGGAAAATTACTCCAAATTTGAACTGCAACACAATGTGGTATGGGAAAGCATATCAAGCAAAACTTTGATAACAAGCATCTTCAAACACAAAACATTACAACTTCTGAATACATTTGCCACTACCGATTGGTATTTTCACAGTCAGAGCTGTGATTATTTTTGTTCGTAGTTTGGCAGCGGAATGCCAAATTTTTGGAATTATTTGATATAACATGACCATCAAAGTTTAAATAAACGTCCAGTGAAGTATTAAGATGTTTTGTAATTCATCAGGATTATACACAAAGTGGAACAAAGCAAACATTGTGTCAATGGTTGGAATTTGGTGATAAGATTGCCTTTTAACTTTGTGGTTTCCCCTACAACTATACCAACGTTCTGATTTGGAATCAGTGTCTTAAAACATGAGTCAAATCAATTGTATGGCATAAACAATGCAATGTTATTTTTTCAACATTAAAGTGTTGCAGTAGAAAAGTTCAAATAATTCACACCCATAGTTGTTTTGTTTTTCTAATTAAACATCGAAACCTTTTAGAAAATTCCCCAAAATGACATTTCTTAAAACAAGTTGAGATTAATGAAACATGGGACATAATATTGTTTCCTTCGTCCGATTTCTGTTAGATTTATGTAGTTTGTTAATCTAGAACACTTAAAAGGTTGTGATAAAACAGGGCATATGGATATTGATATATTTAGTTATATGACCTCAAATATGGCATTTCATCACACGAGTTTTGTCAGACGCAAATTTGGTCCATACAATTGAACAATGTTTGTTTCAGAATATCGTTTTCTTCTTAATCATAGATGCATAAATTATTAAAAAAAAATTGTATAATCTAGTGAGGATATTAATAAAACAGTGATAATACCTTCATTGTTCTCCAGTTTTTTTCAATAAACGACCATGAAATACGGAATTTGGCTCATTCTGAGAAATTGTGGCTAAAAAATTAGGTAAATTCGCAGTGTTGGTGACACACAACTCGCAAAATACTTAACACATCTGGGAATGGTTTTCTGTTCTTGAATCAGAAACGTATGGTCGACAAAATAGACATACAATTGGAAATGTTTGTGAATTTTAAATTGGAATATATATATACCAGAATTTGATCAAATGTTTCCGAATTTATTTCAAGAAATTCACAAAGTTCCCTTTTCTGATTTTCGGTACGTTGTTTATGAAGGGTTTGTGTACTTACGTGTATTCCTGCAAAACACTATTATGTTGCAATTAGTTCCGGGTTTCTCTTTCTTTTCTCATAAATGCACTGGACATGTGCGTGATTATTAGTCCAGCAGTTCTTGGTAGCCAAACGGACAACAAGATAATAACATGTTCAAACTCTCACATGTATAAAATAAACTATTGCTTTTGGGAGTATCTTAATAATTGTTCAGATTCTAAATGCAATGAAACCTTGGGGTTTCCTCGAATTTACACGAACAATCGTGTGCGAGCGTGTGTTCCAGTTACCAGATAAAACATGCAATTGAATCGTGCTTTATCACTTTGTAATCGAAAGTCAAACATTTTTGTATCGCTAACCACGCACTACCACTAATGTCATTTCTACTGCTATTACAATAATGCCTCATGGATTATCGACTGCTCTGATGGTGGACCATCTGACTACTAATATGTGACCCGCCATATCAAATCCAGTCGTAAGTCGGGATTTTTTTTACCATGTGCCAATGCATTCTCTTATATATGCGAGTCGACCATAGGTCGCCTCGCATATATAAGAGAATGCATTGGCCTAACAATTTTTTACAATTTTAATAATTTGTTCTTGTATTCTTTAACAATTTTATAATTTCACCCATACAGAGCCCCAGACAACAAATAAATGTTTCTTACAATTTTTAGGACATAAAATAAAAAACATCCATTACCCTGCAGGGAGCCCCACACATATATAGAAGAGTGTCGTCTGCTCATGTTTGTCTGGGGCTCTGTATGGGTGAAATTATAAAATTGTTAAAGAATACAAGAACAAATTATTAAAATTGTAAAAAATTGTTAGGCCAATGCTTTCTCTTATATATGTGAGGCGACATATGGTCGACTCGAATATATAAGAGAATGCATTGGCACAGGGTAAAAAATCCCGACCTACGACTGGATTTTATATGGCGGGTCACATATATATTCTCTGCGACTTTCTGTCTGATCTAAAGGTAAGTGAATCGGCAGACATATCGCGGTGTCCACACGGTCTCATTGCATAAAAGATCGTCCAGTTGAAATGTGGGAATTGCATTTGGGAAGAAGACTGTGCCATGAGCAATGGTGGCACAGGCGCCAGTGCCCCGGTTTGGTTCACTATTGTGCCAATTGAGGGGCGTGGCAAACGATCCATCAAGGTTGAACCATTGTCCATTGTTCTCCTTCACTGCTATCCAGTAACCATCGAAATCGGATGTTTTCAGGACATCTGAAATAAACACAATATGTGGTTAAGTACATGTATCAATTTGCGTTTAATTATTATGAGTGTTCTGGCCATGACGTTTGTCGTCCAATGTTTGAAATTAGTATAGCTTGTAGTATACCCCACAGGCAGAGGATAAGTGACGCTATGCAGACGACAATGTTAACATTGTGTTATTCTAATATCGCAGATAACTTCATACAGACAGACTACATCAATTAAAACCAACCTGTTCTCTATAAAACCCACACATTATCTGCTTATAATAAAACTTCTTTTAGGTAGATAATGTGCTTAGAAATGCATCTTTTTGAGATGATAATGTGCTGAAAATGAGAGAATTTTAGTCACATTATCTACTCATAATGAGGCGATTCTAAGAAGATTATGCGCGGAGAATGACACAAAGATGCCAACTGTCGAATGTTCAGGTATACACTCCTTAACACGCATTTTCACTGTGGCCCGCGCCATAAAACGAAATAACGGGCATGCTCCATTATCTGTTTATTTCAGAGGTCGATTGCGTGAGTATTCGGGCGAGGATATGTTGATTGAAACAGGAGTCTCCTGACTTCAAGCTAACAAGAATCAGTTAAAACGTTAAAGCTCAAGCGATCATATCTACTTGTAAATGAAATCAAAATGTATAACCAATAGACGCCCCGATTGTCCATGCATAATCCATATTAAATATGTTTAAGGGTTGAATGTTTATTTCTTCATAAAAACTGAGAACATCGGGATATATAGGATGCCCACTCCCATTACATGCAAGTCCATCTCATTGACAAAATGCTTAGGTCATTAAAGATACGGGCGGCGTTGGCGATGGGTATGCTGTTAAAATATTCAACTCCGTCAAAAACCGCCATAAACAGAAATAATAGTAAAATATAGAGCGTTATTTGTTAATGTTTTCCTGATATGGAAATAATAAAGAGCGTTTATATCATTTTTGTTTGATTAACCAATAGATTTGCGCTGTGTTATGTAAACAGAAGCACAACTTCTGTAACACGAACAAACTCTTGTTTACGTACACCATCGTGCGTCTTGGTAATATACTATTTAAGCGCTGATTTTGAACACAACTATAGATATTTTAATATTCCTTCTGTTGATGACGATTTGAACAAATATGAATATTTCTGCAACGAACGCCGCCCGCGCCTTTAACTGAGCGATATATGAATATATTTTGTCTTTTAGAAACAAACAACTTTACTGCGAGAGTGATAGGGGCTGTTGACATTGTTTTGGCTAATCGTTCTTCGGAATAAATGTCAAATTTGTATGAATGTCGGCAGAACATGCGTTATTGTGGTGGATTGACGGTAAAATGGCGTGACATTGGCGGCTTAGAGCCTATGTTCAACCGAGTCGACTCGCGACTTATCACTTATCACACCTTGTTTACGTCAATTCACCACAATAATTTTCAATACGTGTTTAACAAAAATTGAAAAATTATATATGATTAATGTATACCCTTCGATTCTTTGGGACAGCAAAGAACGCGGCCATTTCTGGTTATGTCGTCCCGAATAACTAATTGTTTCTATAATTTAATTGTGTTTAAAAAAAATTGTTATATTGGATTATGAATAAATAGTCAAAGTTACAGTTAATAATGGTAATAACCAGAAGGTAACCAATTGTATATTTGTCAGATCCTGCTACATGTCGTTGAACGGTTGAACACATATTTTCAACCGTTAAGCGCATCCAGCTTGTTCTCCCGAAAATGAGCTCAAATGGAACTTATTTAAAATGCACAAAATAAGCGTATATCGGCAGTATTTGAATCAGAATTAAGCTGTATATGAACCTAAATTGGAAAAAAAAAAACAGCCGTATATGCGCTTATTTGAAATAAGCTTATATGTGCAATATTTAATCTACTTTTTCACCGAAAGATATGCCAGATGAACGCTCTTCATATTGTGCTTTCATAGTGGACCGTGCCATTCAATGAAATAAGGGGTGTAAGTCATACATGAGCTTATTTTAGAATCAAATAACTTCCATATGAACCTATGTCAATATTTTGGTCCTATATGAACCTATTTATACGAGCATATGCTGTTGCAACATACCGGGATATGCAGTATCAAGACCATTGAACACATCATATATATCGTTGCCAAGCAACTGTGGCATTTCTCCTCCCATGTCTGAACATATAGATCTTGCTGCATCCCAACTGGAGATTCTTTCATCGAGCTTCATGAACCAGACTTCACTGGTCTCAGCAATATAATGAGACAGGAACCGACCCGGGACGACAACTGAAAGGACGGAATGGAGAGATAATGTGGTGAGTGATTTCAAGTCGAGATATGTACATAATATAGTTTTGTTTAATTTTGAGTGATTTATCGGAAGTTTTCACGAGGGCGTGGTGTTCACTTGTAGGTCGCTATATATAACCATACATCGTATGATTATGCGATTGTTTATGTCTTATTGCCCATTGGATTGCCTGCCAATAGCCCCGTATGTATGTCTGAATGTATGCATATATATATATATATATATATATATATATATATATATATATATATATGCGTGTATGTATGTGTGCATTGAGTTGAGTTATTTATTCGTTCAACACATACAATTGTCAATAGACAATTGTCAATAGACAAATAATAACATAATTATACATAGTTATACAATTTCAACATAATAGTTAATACATAGGAAGTAATAATAGAAAATAGGAAGTGTGATACCAATGTATTAATATGATATATGGTATTATGGAAGTAAGATATGTTGAAGGGGGATGCTAGAAGTTTACACTTATAAGGTGCAACCCCCATGGTTAAACTTGATAATTATTTTTGAAATTTAATTTTTATTTTCCGGTTATCCAATTCTTTTGTTATGTTTTTATATCTGAAATGATGGGTGAATTATTCATCTGTTCCTGATTTAGGTTTTCCATTGAATGGACTGCTATTCGACATACTTTTCTAAAAGATGAAGTTTATATTTTCTTTTAAATGTAAAAGTGTTTTCGCAGTTCTTTAGGTTTTTATCTAAGGAATTCCATAGAGTTGTTCCAATGTTTCTTGTACAAAATGCTTTGGTATTGGTTCTCCTGTAACAAACTCTGAAATTTTCAATTTGTCGCGTGTTGTGCTCATGTGATCCATTGACAGTGACAAAGAATGTTTGTAAATTAGGGGGTAGAAGCTCATGTTTAGCTTTATACATTGTAACAAGTGTGTTCATTTTAGTCAAGTCATCAAGTTTCAGGATTTTATACTTCTGGAATATTGGAGTACTATGACTTCTGTATCTAGCTCCATCAATTATTCTCATTGCTTTTTTTTTTAAGTTTCTGAGAGGGATAAGCCTGGTGCTATAAACATTTCCCCAGATTTCACAGCAATAATTTAAATAAGGAGCGATTAAACACTGATATAGTGAGACAAGTGCTGATTTGCCTATTTGTTTTTTGACTCGTAGCAACACAGCCATGCTTTTGGAGATTTTAGTTTGAATATGCTTGATTTGATCAGTCCAAGTTAGATTATGGTCTATATGAACACCTAGAAATTTAGTAGAGTACACACGTTCAATCTTGCTGCCATTTATATTAACATTTATGTCTCCAGTCTTTTCTTCCTTATTTCCGAATATCATGAAATTTGTTTTAAGTATATTTAAGGACAGTTTGTTCACTTGAAACCAGGTATTTAATTTAACCAGTTCTCTGGATACGGTCCTGCCTAGCGATTCTAATTTGTTTCCTTTAAGGAACAAATTTGTGTCATCTGCAAACATGATAATTTTCAAAAGTGATGAGACGTTGCAGATATCATTTATGTATAGTATAAGAGTGAGGGACCTAGTAAATATCCTTGAGGAACACCACATTTTATTTCCAATTAATCTGATTCAGTACCATTAATATATACGTATTGTGTCTGTTCTTCAGATAGCTTGAGAGCCAGTCATGACATATTCCTCTTATTCCATAATGGGTCGAGTTTTGACAGTAAAATTTTATGATCAATTGTATCAAATGCCTTTTTTAGGTCAATAAATACTCCCAAGAAGGTATTGTGATTCGTCTTTTGCATCTGAAATTTATTCGACAAGTTCCATGATAGCTTGAGAGGTAGATCGGTTATTTCTAAAGCCATATTGGCTGTCTGAGAGAATATTTTGTTTATCAAAGAATGACATTAGGCGTGTGTTATAAAGTTTTTTCCAATATCTTTGATATTTGGGGTAGTAGTGAAACTGGTCTATAGTTTGAGAAATTTTGTTTGTCGCCTGATTTAAACAGTGTATGTATGTATGCATGTATGTGTATGTATATATGTATGTATGTGTATATGCATGGCTTGTTGTATGTATGACCAACAGTCTGCTTACAATTTACAGACCTGTCTTTGTGTACGTGCATGACTGTCTCATCTAATCTGTGGCTGGCTTATCTGTCTACCACATACTTTAATGTTTATTTATTTATTCTATTTTTGTATTGTAGTGTGTAAACATTCAAATTATACTGTAAAAGCTCTTCGTTAACGGAGGAAATAAAGGTTATTATATATGAACCAAACTTCACTGGTCTCAGCAATATAATGAGACAGGAACCGACCCGGGACGACCACTGAAAGGACGGAATGGAGATAATGTGGTGAATAATTCACACGAATGGCTCTTAAAACGTTCTGCACTAATGTCGATGCCGCATTCATTATTGTAACGAAATTGCATACACGCGAATAACTCATGGTGCTCAATAGAATATGTACTATCATTCAATTCGCAAATAAGCTATTGTGAACGGGCCATCGTGCTACTTCGTTAATGTCGTATACATACACCCATGTTATTATTGAATAAAATAGTCTCGCGCAGCATGTTTCAAATTAAATAAGTAATTTGTATATATCATATATAGCCTGTTCATTTATGGCTCTATCATAATCATTACCACGTCAACGTGGCATGGCTATACATACTGCAAAGTTATGCATACATGTATGTAATGTGTCTTGTTTCACATGATAACGTTATTGAAATTAATATACCTACACATTTAAAATGAAACCTGACATTTCGTCACATGTGTTCTCTACTTCTAAATTGCTTTATTCCGCTTCTTGTGAACGGATTCCCACAATTTGACCAGCAAAATAACGGGACATTAAAGGCGCGGGCGGCGTTCGGTTTTGTTCATATGCCTAACATAATCAGCGCTTAAATAGTATATTGTCGTCAAGACATACGAGCCTGCTCGTGTAACAGACGTTATGCTTCTGTTTACACAACACAGCGCAATTATGTTGGTTAATCACACTCAAATTATATAAACTCTCTTTATTATTTCCATATCAGGGAAACAGTAACAAATAACGCTCTTTATGTTTACCATATCCGGATCTAAACAAAAGCCAGGTAACGTAACATTTTTTGCTTTTGTTTACATAAGAAAGGGGGGAAATGACAATAACATGTTTATGCCATATTTCTGATTGGTGTAAGAACAAGGTCTCTATTTTACTATGCTTTCTGTTTATGGCGGTTTTTAACGGAGGTGAATATCTTAACAGCATACCCACCGCCAACACCACCCGTATCTTTAACAGTCCCAACATGGATGAGTTTACTTATCCAAAACTCTCCGAACTGTTCAGTTGAAGTTGAATAAATAGTGAGAAAGACAAAAACTCCTGGTTCATAATGGTTTTAAGTATATAAATATAAATAACAAACGGCGGATTAAGCGTGGTCGTGGGTTTTGACCGCGATACCAACCAGCAAACTCCGCATGAACCCCATGCAGTTTGCTGAATTTTTCTCGCGGTCAAAATCCGATGACCATATTGAAATTGCCGTTCATTTCTTATATATAGACTTAAGTTTGCTAGGGTATTTTTCTAGTGAATCCTAACTTTCTGTTCTGTCTATGCTATATGTGGTTCCACGGGTAGTCTTCAAATAGATAACAACACAAGCTACGACTCTAACGTGTCCAAACTGAACAAAATAATTACAAAATATTCGATCGTAAGCTCGTTTCTTAGTTGTGCGGTCACCCATCCCCGAAAATATGTCACATATTTCCTCACCGTCATGCGCAGCCAAATATGCCATACTGCCTCCAGGAAAAGTTATACCATATGTAGAGGGCGTCAGCGGCCAGCCGTAGAGATAACACTTCTTATCTCCGACATGGTAGACGAAGCTCACACACCCATCTGACAAACACTTGTGAGCGCATCTGAGGTCGTCGTAGATTCCGGAGTGAGTCTGGAACGCACCTGGTCTGTGTGCTCCGTCCAGTTCAATGATCCGTTTGAATCTCTGAACCACAGATTCAACGGTGCCGAGAATATACAACAATGTGAATGCCAGAGTGTAGATTTCCATGGCTGTAGAATGATGTATTTCCTTGTCTTCCTTATACTATGAACTGTTAATAAATAAATGTGATAACAAATTGTTAAGTCGCCGATTATCACCAAACGTATACATAATCATCTCCATGATATCAAGAATATAACTACGTGGTTTATGGATGTCTAAGGTGATGCTGTACGAGTCAGTTGTGCATGGAGTGGGAAGAACACCAAAATTTATAACAAAAGTGGCGTCGCTTGAGTCAGGGATAGGGATATCTGGAGTCTAATGTGCGTTGTTTCAATGTGTCAAACGTGGCGCCGTTCGAGTTATGAATGGGGAGGGGAAGGGCACTAAAGCTGACACTAATATGTTTAGCACTAATTTCCTCCAAATGCATACACGTTCGTCTCCAAACTTACAAAGATACGAGGTATCAAATCTAGTGGGTTAGAGATGCCACATTTGAGCCGCATTGGGTCACGGATGGAGAGTGGAGCACTAATATTAATAAGAATGCATTAGTTGACGATATCCACAAAAGTTATATTTAGTCATCGCCATAATTCGTTATAAGGAGTTTTTGGCGTTCAAATTTCTCAACCTCGGCAAATGGTAACCGAATTAAGTCACCTGAACAATAATATCTTCTCAATTGCCTGCTATGAGGACGGGAATCATACCATTCATATAGTGAGCTAGTAAAATAGAAATATAGAAGAAAGCACTAAACGTATATGTATCATTCCATTTAAGAGATACACATATTCTTGCAAAATCAACGACATTGAACAGCCAGAGGATGGCTCATGTATTATAACAAAATTGAGTCTTTCCCATTCAAGATATTTTCCACAAAAAAAGTTACAATTTGTCAATAGAGATGGAATTGTATAGAATGCCTGTTCACAAATGGTGGTCAGTGTGCAGTTAAATATAGTTTCTTCTGAGATAAAATGGCACACGACTTTTCACGATTCTCCAGTAGTGGCATCTGATAAGGGCAAATCAGCCCGATACAGAGGATTTCTTTCATTTTTTTTAGAACAGACTGATAGCCTAACATAAACAAAATCTCGCTCTGCGTCGGCACATGTAGCATATATATAGCTGATATATAGCAATATTAATATTAAACTGAAAAAATCAGCGAGGTTAGCACAATGAACAAAGGAGCAACTGGACATTTCTTTAAAACATCTGTATCGCCATGGAGAAACCATAACCAGGTGTCGTCAAACACACTAGATTGATTTATACATATCTATGTAAAACCCAATTGTCGTATATTTTTTAACAAACGTTCATGTATTTATCACAATAAATATATTTAGAAACAAAACAAACGTCAAATCCAACCACGTCGTCTGTACGATTTAAAAAATGATAACGTCTGAAGTAAGCTCAGTTGTAGATAATTAAATTCTACTTTATTGATGGGACGAATTAATTGCGATACACAAAATGACAATCACCCCAATGTGAGCCACTACTTATAATCCGCGCATAATAATGACGTTTTGTGATGCCATTTGGATATACACTTTATCAGAAAACGTGTAAGACTTTGAGAAAGAGAATTCTCTATTCCCACAAAATGTCCACAGCAGAGAGTTTCACATCACTTTAATCTGGGCAACGCCGGGTAACCCTGCTAGTAATTTATATGTACCGTATTTTCAAATATTCGATGTCGGTATATCTATATCTCCATGTCCGTTATAGAAATATTCCCGAGGGATCATCTAGGGAGGGTCCACACGATGAAGATGTTTCAAAGACGGCGCTGTCGGGATTCTGGTGATTTGAATTAGCATTACTACAACACACGTTGACGCCGGTTATCACCAAACCAAATATCCATGCATTGGACAAGTCACATCATGATTCAAAGAGGGCACCACGTCCTTGTTTAGTGAGTCACTGTATCGCCTATTCAGTTAATAGCGACAGAATGGCGAAGATAGAAATTGTCAAATCTAAACCTGGCCATGAATAGCTATGTAAAAAAAACAATTATATATATAAATTCATACAAAATTACTAGAAGCGTATCCTAAAAAGTCAACTAGCAATTCCCCTGCTCGGTGAAGTTTCTCATCGAGTTCAGTGAAAAACAAAAACGTGTGCATCCATGCAAGTGGTGCGAACACAAATTGATATAACACATAATTATATGCTATTCAGTATCTGAATGTAACATTGAAGTCAGTGGTCCTTCCTCGATTTGTGGTTCTTCACTGACCCCCTGTGTGAATAGGATGCACCATGCTTGTCACATTGGTGAACTTGCGGTGATGTATGATCTAATTTAGTGTGTTCTGGCAAATATTTCTTCGTTTTTATACGCCCTTTTTGAAAAAAGGTCGTATTATGTTATCAGTCTGTCCGTCCGTCTGTCCGTCCGTATGTCTGTATGTCCGTCCGTCCGTCCGTTAACATTTTTTGTTTCCGACCGATAACTCCAGTTTGGATTATTTGATCTGAACCAAAGATGGGATGTGTATTTCTCAGCTAAAGATACAGGCCAAGTTCGAATATGGGTTCCGTCCAATTTGTTTACATGATTTACGGCCCTTTTTCGACTTAGAATTTGACCGTCTGTTAATATTTTTGGTTTCCGACCGATAACTCCAGTTTGGATTATTTTATCTGAACCAATGTTGGTATGTGTATTTCCCAGCTAAAGATACAGGCCAAGTTCGAATATGGGTTCCGTCCAATTATTTTTACATGAGTTACGGCCCTTTTTCAACTTAGAATTTGACCAATTTCATAACATTTTGGTTTCCGACCGATAACTCCAGTTTTTATTATTTGAGCTGAACCAAAGCTGGTATGTGTATTTCCCAGCTAAAACTACACGCCAAA
Organism: Siphonodentalium dalli; assembly: GCA_032622095.1. Classification (NCBI taxonomy): domain Eukaryota; kingdom Metazoa; phylum Mollusca; class Scaphopoda; order Gadilida; family Siphonodentaliidae; genus Siphonodentalium; species Siphonodentalium dalli. The sequence continues at coordinate 134,005,271 of CP136067.1, read as the reverse complement.
TTTGAATATAGGTTCTGTCTAATTATTTTTACATGAGTTATGGCCATTTTTCGACTTAGAATTTGACCACATTTTGGCATTGAAATTAGGGGTATATCAGATTTTCTTTAAATGTAAGCTCAAAGTATTATCTTATTTTGCGATAGTACAATTCGAAATGGCTAAAGGGCGTATTTTGGCACGCCCTAGCGATGCTCTTGTTTAGGTTTGATGACGACAAACCCTTTTATACAACGTGCACATTTGAAGGGTTTTACACCATGATGCCAGTTTATGTGGTCATTATACAGATGGGAATAAGCAAATACGCAGTCCCACGCGGCAAACTTTAACTTGTATACACCTGTGTGCGTTTGCTGGTGCCTCTTCGTCCCTGGGTTTGTTTTAAAAGTCTTACCGCACAAATTGTGCTCACAAGCAAAAACTATGCCCATATGATCTGACTTCAAATGGCGATCCAATTGGTACTTATCGGAATTTTTTGTAGAATTCTTTGAAGGACATTCTTTGGGAATGTGCCTCCTCTGGTGCTTATTGAGGTACGCCTTTGATGACAATATCTTATAGCAATCCGTGCAACTTCTACATGTAGCTGGTAGGCCTATAGTTGTTTTAATCAGCGTGGTTGTTGTGGGTTCAGAAAAAGCGATGTTTAACGGTAGAATATCTTCTGATGTAAGGACCAACTAATTTTCACCAAATGGCATATCTACTAGCGCAATACTCAAATCGTCTTCAAACGATATCGTTTCATCGTGGTCGCAACCACCAAAGATAAACAGTCTTATGTCTATATCAACGAGTGATGTTGGATCGTCCATATTTGTTTTGTAATATACCGTAACCTGAACTGACTGCATGTTTATAAAACGTCACAGGATTGGTCAATCGGGTCGAAACGTCACGATGATGATCGCGTTGTCGTCTTAGTTTCTCAGCGGTTTGTTTTAAAGGGCTAGACCCGGCTTGTATGTTCTAGATTAGTCGAAATAAATACATGTAGAGAATTGGAGAGCTCATTCTATACATATATAGTTGAAACGTATATATATATATAACAGGTATAGGGTCGATTTTCGAAAGGAAAGGATGTTCCTTAATGATTTATTTATTTGTGATTAAAATCTAGTTATTTAAAATATAATTCCTTCGCAGTCAAGATTTGGCACCAGATATGACATTTATATAATATTTATTTCCACACAGCTTACCACGATGTTAATTCATTTGAAGAATGCACGCCGGTCATGTCTATCCCGTTAAATATACTACCCCGCCAAAACAGCAGATGTTAATAATATGCCGCCAAATTGGCGTCCGAACCAGGGGGGGGGGGTAAACAAATTCAGAAAATTATTGGCTATTCTTTTCATTTTAGCCACTTTCGGGACCCACAAACCTAGTTTCCTACTATGTTATTGTTTGTATACGTTTTTATTGCATGCTTTCGGATATCCGCCCATTTTATTTGCATTTAAAACAAAGTGTTGCTCTTTAGTTTCAGTTTCAGACACCCACACCACCCCCTCTTCGAAGAAATTACGCTAATACTTTCATATAAACACCTTTATAAAAAGTAATTCAACGGCCAATAATTTTTCGAGGATATCTGTTTATATAGGGACTAATCAGAATATGACTAAAATACAGTAATGCCCCAAATAATCGACTCACAGAGCTTTCCGATGAATGGCAACAAGCTATATTTCCGACTAAATCCTGAAAAATAACCCATAATTCTGCTGTGGTTAAGGAGTCGATTATTTAGGGCATTATTGTAGCTTATAACTCATATGGTGTGTTGTGACATTTTAGAATGAACAAACCACTCGAATAACTAAGAGGGAAGATGTTCAGGTAAGCTGGGCATTTGGTCATGTTCAAATGTCAGAATGCTCGGTTAACGACAGGTCGATATCTCCCAGGTGACTTGGTCTCTATGGCATCACATGACGGGATTAGTCTATAAACAGTATTGAATCCAGGATTTGTTCATTACAACGAAGGAACGGTGACTAACATTATTGATGTAGCATACATGAGCTTATATGCAGAACGAAATTGCCAGATCAGTGTCAAATACGTCGTATACAAATGAAAATTACCGTTCAACGATTCGCATAATGGTTGTCATGGTCGAACCCGGGCGTTGGCATAATATAAAAAATGTTATTTTAAAATAAACTACTGTAATGGGTTTCCGCTAAGGCGCGAATAAGTAGGTGTCGGCATTTTGCGGCGATTCTCTGTGATTCCTTGTGATCACTGGCAAGTCTCCCAGAAGTTTGTTTATTCATCTTAATCCGATCCACTCAAGTTCACCGTGGGTCACCGTGGAAATATCACCGCGAATGCTGGTGATCCAATGTGGGTGTTGTAGGGTTCCCAATGGTGTTGAGTGTTTTCCTTATAGCACACGCTTTCTGTGCTGTAAATATGCAATATGTATATATCTCCATGTGCCAACTATTGAAAAATTAGCTAGACATTTGGGGGGAATGTCTTTAATTCACATTTCTCTGTTCATTTCCAAGATAATTGTCCAGTGTATGGGGCTCCATTCCATATAACGTTCAAGTTTCAGACCCGTATAGAGACGTGTGTAGATTAGTTAGCAATGTTGTTAGCAAGTAGTATTTTCCCACTGGTTGAAGAAATATTTTTAGTTCCTTTCTGAAGTCCATGAAACTGAAGATGGAGATTATTTTCTGGAAGCCCCACTCAACACACACCCTCAATGTTGACATATTTATTGAACAATATACACTCGTCGGATATATTGGCGCCTTTGTATGGACTAGTCAAGAGTGACCTCACTGGACAGGCTGGTCGCCATTTAAGCAGAATCTTACTCTTTCTCTATTCTTACCAATTTCAAGTTCCATCTTAGGCAATAGTTCACTCTTACGCAGTAGAAAACAATCATAGCGTCTTCCCTCAACAGGTTCAAACACGTTGCCCATTATGCTATTTGGAAACATGAATGACTTGAATTTCAGAGCGTGAACCCGTTTGTGTCCATTATAACAAATTCTCTGTTAACGTGTCGGTCGGCATATGGGTCTTACATTGCCGTCAATAAATCCAATACAATTGGACAGAGGTGCACCCTTGGCGTGTATGGCATCGGCATATATCTGGATCTCATCATCGGCCATCCATGAATGTCGAACGTTTACCAGTAGGTGCCGAAATCGTTCATGTAGAAGGTTTGCTATATGTCTGTTACAACATATGGCAGCACTGATTCCGGTCTGATTCCCAGTCTATTTGGGTTGCGAAAACGTCTCAGCATGATGCACACCGGTTCCACCGTCGACTTTGGTAGGACCAAATCAGAAGTGTTGCCCATCAGCGAGCACATCAACTTACGTCGGATGTGTGAACCCGAAATCGCATTGAAATCAAATTGCGGACTGGAATGGTCTTGAAGTGGTGTCGTCGCAATTTATGTAAGATCCAAATCCAGGAACCCCTCTTCGCCCATCAGCATTACGTCTATCAGGTCATACATGATAACAATGAACTGAATTTCCACCACATATGACCTGGCATTTATACCTGTATTGTCACAATATATCACGATAATCCAGGATCGTGCGTGGTGACTCGTCGAATTATTGACAATAAACAGGTCATGATTATCGCATTGTTGCAAATGAGACGATAAGTGAAGTTTTAAGGGACTGTACACCAAAACACGCTTTGAGATGTAAAGGTGGTACGAAATAATGATGGTACGTGTTCGTCAAAACTCTTACGCGTAGTTGTTTTGCGTAAGGACTTTTTGGCCATACCGATAGACACGATTACGAATAGCTATATGTATCCGCAATCGTAAACCAAGGATGCGAAAGGTCTATAACGATCACAAGAAGAAGCATACTTGTGTCGTCCCAATTCAATAAAAAGCCCCTTAATCTAAGTTTGTCATAAAATACCATTCGCTGAACCTTTAAAATTCCGTTGCATCGTGGTTTTGAAGCCACGGAATCGTGAAACTGGTCGCTGAATCGTCGAAACGATTGTGCCGTGGCAGCCGTGTGTATGTGTCGTTATCATAAATGCGTTTTTTTTTGGTGATGCCCATAGCAGGGGTATGCTCGTATCCCGGTTCCACAGTGGAGGCATCTATGTCTTTGACTCCGGTAGTGGAAAGTTCAATAATTATGTCCATAGCAGTCAACTTTGCGGCAGTTTACAAATGTCAAGATAAAAAGTAACAAAAGCGTAGATTATAACAGCCCAGACAACCTTGTATTGATCAAGATAAAAGTAACAAAATCATATAATATTACAGCCCAGACAAACTTGGATTGATCGCCCTTTATATGAATTTGTTTTTTGTTGTGATGTCAGTGTCGCATGTGAACAATATCAGTTATAGACCTGTCAGATTTATACATTAAAACAGTGTAACCCAACAGACTAAACATTTATTGAATGATTTCCAGCAACATCGCCAGGGCTTGGCAAAATACGCCCGTGACAATTAAACAAGGGGCCATAACGTACGTGAAAAATTGGCGGGCAGAATCCAAATCCGAACTCAACCCTGGACCAGTACATTCCGACACCAAATTCCATTCAATTCAGTTCGGACCCGCCAAAGTTCTTATATGGAGACGAAAATTTGGAGGAAATTACAAAGATAGGTGGGCCATAACCATGGTGGAAGTTGGCTGGTGGTAATCGAACACGAATCTGCACTATCCGCCAGTCTACACAATTTCATTCCTCACCAGTTTATGCTATATATATACAGTTATTATCCATGAACCAAAATCGAACTGACTGACCGACGCCACGACAGACGGTCGGATAAATGAATAACATAATGCGTCACATTTTAATTAGAAAACTTGGATATAAGCCCGATATTTCATCTTGATTATTTGGTATTTAAACACATACATATGTTGTGTGCGTGTATATATATATCGTGGACCAACCGCTTTTTGTCAAGGAGCTGGATATGTTATCTCGGGTTCAAGTTGTCCTCTAGCAGATAACGAGCCGAAATTTAATATAACATACATGTACGTTTAGTATGGCACATAGACACCAATCTGCAATTGATGATGATCAAATCGAAACAGTTTGGAATATATTCAACTCATTGGAAGTCAATTTCCAAAAATATCTAAATTTTACGTTTGGGGTTAAGGTCATTTCAGATTTGACAACCTACCTTGTTAGAACGTGTAGATCGACCGCGCCAATGCCAGCCGTGATGTCTGGATTTTATGGAAGAACATTTCTTCATAAAATAGAAGATTGCAACTCTATGCATAAACTCCAATAATAAACAAGACTAAAACAATCATGTATGCCAAAATGTACTGACTGTTTCGAGGACCAACTTAATTACCACCGAGCGTATGCGAACCTTAATGTCTGGATACTCTATAGATGAACAAATTATTTATAAATATAGGAGATTTTAAACTTTTCACATAAACATAATAATTTAGCTTGGGGTAGAATTGACATATTACGTCTTGAGAAGCTCGTAATATAATAACCGGCAAAATATGTTGCCAAAAATACACAATTATATAATGAATTGACAATCACAAACACACGTATTTGCGTATTTAAATGTGCTGTATTAAACTCATTCACATTTTATACCAACTACCAAAACATTCGGTGATATTGGTGTGTTCAACAATTTGTTTATAAAATAGAAGATTGCAAGTACATTCATAAACTCCAATAATAAACACAACTAAAACTAAATAAAATAATGAAGTACACTAGAATGACTCTGACTTTTTCAAAGACCTGCTTAATTGCCACCGGGTCTGTGCCAGCCTTAATATCTGGATAATCTAGAAGAACAATTTGTTCATCAAATATGAGATTTTAAAATCTTCACATAAATTTAAATACAAACAAACCAAACAAACCCGCGGAATATATACATAATTCCGTTAACAATATTCACTATACATATAGCAATGTACAATGTATTATACAATACCAGTCCACGTCAGATACCAAAATATACTTTGATATCTTTCGAGATATTGGTAATTCCGGGAATTTTCGTCTCAACGTATTGAAAAAACGGTCGTATTATGTAAATGGGTTGTCCGTGCGTCCGTCCGTCGTCCGTCAGCGTTTGGTTTCGAGATAATAACTTTAGATTGAATCGAGTGAACTGAACCAAATTTGACATGTTAGTTTACCACCTCAAAGTGCAGATCAGGTTCGAATATTGGTTTCGTCCGCATGATTTTGACCGAGTTATGTCCCTTTTTCGACTTAAATTTTACCTGATATGCGGTTTCCAATTTTCCAATGCGGTTTTATTTTTGTTATTATTTCGTCTTAAGTCAAAGGTTTCAAATGAATTAAACCTTGCCCCACTCTACTCCAGAAACGGGCGTATTATGCCACGCCCCGACTGCGTGCTCTTGTTTTTAGATCATATGAAGCGGGTATATCCAACTTTCGTATATTGGTCAACCTATCGTATATCTCTTTCCAACTTACGTCGACAAAACTTGGAAGCTCGATTGAGTTATGTCCGTTTAAGAAGGTGGATATTATTTTGAGTTCCCGTCAATATCGGAAAATTCGGAATCTAAAACAAAATGCAAGACTTGTACTACTGAAATTAAAGTTTTGAAAACAAATTCTTTCAATATACACTGTATATTGTGTACTACTGTATATGTATAACGTTATGTGTGTAGAGTGAATACGATCTGGTGGTCACAAGCGGTGACGCAAGTCTATCGAGTATCAACATATATGCATTTCCACAAACTGTATCGAATGTCTGCCTGCCTCTCTGTGTTCGATAGAAATTCACGGGGACCATCTTGATCGCACAAAATGTGTATAGCAGGGATAACTATTTACGAGGAAGATAATGGTGCGGATTATAATTTTCTAAAGTGACGCCTTTGTTGTCAGAGGCAGCAAATTTTAACCAAACTTATACATAATCATCTCCATGATAAAGGAATATGGTTTAAAGATGCCAAAAGTGGCGCCGTTTGAGTCAGATTTGCACAGAAAGGGAGAGGGGCACCAACATTGAAAAACATATTTTTAGCGACTATTTCCACAAAATTTATAAACATTCTGCTGCATGATACAAGGAATCTAATCATGTGCTTTAAAGACGCCAAATTCGTGGAGTTTTGGTGAAATTTTATAAGATTGTTTTTGGTAGCTGATTACCACAAAATATACTGTATGTAATCATATGCATGATATCCGGAATCTAATGGTGTGGATTCAGACTGCAAAAAGTGGCGTCATTCGAGTCAGGGTGCATTGAAAAGGAGAAGGGCACCTGAATGGATAAACAATATGTTTAGCGCCGATTTCCATCAAATTGATAAAAGAAAAGAGTCAGTAGCACATTAGTTTTCAGGATCATCCAATACTGGTGCATGACAAGGATACATATGCCCGATACAGAGGATTTATTTCATTTCTTTTAGCACAGACTCATAACCTAATAAAATAAGAGATAGATACAAAACCAATTCAGTGCAATCCCTTGAAATCCTTAAGAATGCAAGTTTAGTTATTAGTATGTCATGTTTTCTCGTATAAAATGATATTGATAAATCACGGAAATACCTGCATGTTGTGTTGCGTCTTGCCTAAGTCCTCAGTTATGTTTTCCAAAGGTCAGTTAATGCAAGTATTGTAGAGTGGTTCTTTCTGAAGCCGTATTGACTATTATATGAGGTTGTGTGTTCTCAAATATTTGCTCATTCTTTCGTACAGTAGTTTCTCAAATACCTTTTAAAAAATGGTAATACAAAAACCTGTCTACAGCTGCTCATAGTTAAAGGTACGGTTGGCCTTGGCGGTGGGTATCCTGTGAAAATATGTCCACCCGTCAAAAACCGCCACAAACAGAAAGAACATCAAAATGTAGACAGACTTTGTCCGTATATAAATATCGCATAAACAGTATGTTATTCTCATATGTTTAACCATTGTTATGTAAACAAAAGCATAACAAGTTACTTTTCTTGTGTTTGTTTATATTATGATGGTAACATAAAGAGCGTTCTTTGTTGGTGAATTCCTGATATGGAACTTATACAGAGCGTTTATGCCATTTGTGTGTGATTAGCCAGTAGCATTGTACTGTCCGCTGTAACCCAATCAGGCTCTTTCTTAGGTAAAATATAGAAGGTATTTATGATAACATGCTGTTTACGCGATGGTCATGGTATATATGAACGAAACTGTGTGCGTTTTAATGTTTTTCTGTTTACGGTGTTTGGTAAAATATGAATATTTTCGACAATTAAGGCCTCACGTGCCTTTAATGGGTCCTTAGCTTTGTAAATAGGAATTACCTCAGCTATTTTCAAAAGGTCTGAGCATACTCCCTGGGAGGGGGAAATATTACATAAATGTCTGAGAGGTATTACGAGCGACTCAACACATTATTTTAGAACAGTATTTAAGATTACCTATACCCGCAGCCTTGTTTGAGTTAATGTTGCCACTTCAAGTTCACTTGTTGGATTTGAAAACGAGTGAAGACATATTTGCAAATATATGTTGTAAATGGTATGCTGCCTTTTGTTCTGATTTAATTTATCCGCGATGTTTGGTCCTATTTTTTTTTAATATCCGTTGAATTATGTTGTAATTACCTTCTTATCACTTATGTACTTATTTTCATTTAGAAACTCTGTTGGCGAGTTGTCTTTTTCCTTATGGAGAATATTCTTGAGTAGTATCATGTCGCATTTATATTACCTTCGTACTGCTGGAAATTGTTCTGATAATAGTGTTATGCTTTTCGGATTGTTGAATTCAGTCTATTCCTAATTTCATTATATTGGTTATTAGTATATTGTTTCCTGTATTTATATTACCTTTGTACTGTTGGAATTTGATCTGGTAATAGTGCTATGCTTTTCGGATTGTTGAATTCAGTCTATTCCTAAATTCATTATATTGGTCAATATTATTGTTTCTTGTATTGAAGGAATATGTTGTATGATTTATTGTTCCTCTTTAGCAGTTTAGCAGACGTTTTGTTATCCAAGGTGACTGGTGATTCAACATTTTAATTTTATTCTTGCACCTGAGAAAGATTTTGTTATACAAACATGTAACATGTTCGTGGAATATTGCATAAGCGTCATTGTACTCATGGCAGCTTAGTATTCCATCCCAATTTGTAGTAGAGATATCAATGATATTATTTTTATTTTGCAATATGAATAATTTCTATTAAAAGTTATTTATATTTGTTTGGCAGATGCTCTATCTCCATTGGTAACCAGGAGGTAAATAGGTAGGTAATCAGTTATATCTTCCACAAATATACCAGGGGAGATTGCACAAGAGAGATGGCAGTTGGAGAATATATTGTCGATGAGGGTTGCACTTAATTATGTTATTCTAGTGGGTTTGGTTATTGTTGGAAGCAGCATGTAAGACTTAAAAGTAGATTTATGAAGTTTGTGCCAGATGAGTTATTGGTTTGAATAGTGATATTGAAATCTCCCATTAGAAAACTATATTTCCTTTTTGTATATTAGTTGACTGTGTTTCTAAACTTTCAAGAAATGTACTTGTGTCTGAATTTGGACAGCGATATATGCACCCTATCAATTGGCGTTTTTTTTTTTACATGGCAATTCAATACATATGTTTTCAAAATGATCGTTGAAAATGGATAGATCTGAACGTAATTGTACGTTAAGACTTGTTTGGATGTGCATACTAACACCAACACTAGTTCTTTCACTTCTATGGGTTTCACATATGCTGTAATCTTTAATATCTGTTAATTAGTTGAGTTGGGGATTCTCTGTCAGTCAACTGCCAGTGATACCAATGATACCAAAGATGTGCCTGTAATTCTATAGGAAATTATTGGATTATTTGACCACGTTTTTCAAGAGATAGCATATGTTGAAATGAATCAAGAATGTTATAGCGTGGTTTTTTGTTTTTATTTTCTCATTCAACTCATCTAGTAGGGTATAGGTAGAAGACAGATCAGAGTTATGTAAGTCTATTTCAAAATCATCATCGTCAGATTGGTTTTCTATACGACAGTCTTCATGCAGTGTGAATGAATTAAACAAGTTTGTGTGTTGACGTAGATGAATGGTCGTGGTCGTGTTTCATATCAAACAAGGTCAATCTGAATGTTTCATCTGTCATGTGGTTAAATGGGAGTAGTTCAAGACAGTGGAAACAGCCACGTATCCTCATCAACTAATTTAACAATATCTGTTTTATACTAGGGTACATCGTAGATGGACCAATTTGTCACAAGAGCCACATCACAACGTATTTTGTTTTCTTCTGTTTTACAAGTTGAGATCGGGAATTTAATAGGCATATTATTGGGAGGAGAGGGAAATTGGGCATAGAGTATTGGGGGTGTTAAGTGTGTGTTGGGAGATTGTTTAGTGTTCAGTCAGAGGTAATCGGGATATTTAATAATAGGGGTTAATATCTAGTAGAAGGAAATGCTGAGTAAGGTCATTCAGAGACAGAAGTATCAGTTCAAGTGTATAATTAGAAACTTGGCTCACTGTTTACTTTCATCAGTTAACACCAGTTATACTAAGTAATTAATATCCAATATATTCCAGTATGCATGGTTAGGTATTTGAGTAAATTTAATTTGTATGTACATGCTACATTTAAACAAGAGCCAGAGTGGAAGATGTAGTGGACAGCATGCGTTGTATTAAAGGTACGGTTGGCCTTGGCGGTGGGTATCCTGTAAAAATATTTCCACTCGTCAAAAACCGCCACAAACAGAAAGAACATCAAAATGTAGACAGACTTTGTCCGTATACAAATAAGGAATATCGCATAAACAGTATGTTATTGTCATTTGTTTGATCATTGTTATGTAAACAAAAGCATAAAAAGTTACTTTTCTGGTGTTTGTTTATATTATGATGGTAAACATAAAGAGCGTTCTTTGTTGGTGAATTCCTGATATGGAACAAATAAAGAGCGTTTATAGGGGGGAGTCTGCAAAAAAAAATCCGTATATAGGGCCGGGGTGTGTGGGTGGTCCAGAGGGCGAAAACATTGTGCTTGTAATTTTTTGTCCAAAATGGTTTTTTTTCAAACAATTTGCAAGTACTGACCATGTAATGTTGTTTGTAAGCATGTCAGTACCATGTTTGTTGGTATAGGGCTATATATGCAGCTATAGTGACTCTTTAGCCTCAGATTTGGCAACATTCTGGATTTCACAGGATCCCGGCCCACTTCACAGTGGACCACCGTAATAAGCGTTCCGGGAACTTATAACCCATGGTCGAGTTATAATAATGCAAAACGTGTTTACGGATGGACCAAGGCCGATAACTCTGGTGTGCATTGATAGGCGAAACCTGTGATATGCAGTAATATGCGCATACATCCCCCCCCCTATCATTCTGGTCTATCACCATACCAAACCACATCAAAATTCGACAACCGAAACTAAACTTGCAAAAACTTTGTACGGACTGAATTTCATAAAGTCGAACAGGGCCCATAACTCTGGTAGGCATTGATGGTCACAACCTGTGATATTATGCATATTTGTTCCCCATTTCTGATCCGTCGCCATGCTATAGGGCATCAAAATATGACAACCGACTCTTGAGTTATTATGCAAAATGTTTGTACGGACGGATGCACGGACGGCTCGAGACGTCAACTATATATACCCGCCGAATAATATCAGGGGGTATAATAACCATATATCTAGGTGTATACCTAACCAAAAACTGATCTGTGTTTACCAATTAAGCATGTTATTGCTTGAGTCTTAATGGTACACAGCAAGAGTTTGCACCAAAAAAGGCTAGTTGAATGGGATTGAAAGGCAGTTAACACTGTTATTGAAGAACGGCTAAAAAAAACTCTGAAATTTTGATAAAAACATGAGAAAGGGGGGTGGGTCCCCAAAATTTTGGAGAAACAAATATTGTTTTTGCACAAATGGGGTGGTGGGTCCCTCGGGGTCGGAAAAAAACTTTTGGGCCCTATATGTGCAATTTTTTTCCAGACTCCCCCCTGGCGTTTATGCCATTTGTGTGTGATTAGCCAGTAGCATTGTGCTGTCTTCTGTAACACAATCAGGCTCTTGCTTAGGTAAAATATAGTAGGTCTTTATGATAACATGCTGTTTACGCGATAGTCATGGTATATATGAACGAAAGTGTATGCATTTTAATGTTTTTCTGTTTACGGTGATTGGAAAGAATATGAATATTTTCGACAACTAAGGCCTCACGTGCCTTTAAGCATTCTTTTTAGAGACATGTGAAATGTAGGCATCATACAGCAAGCATTCAATACACAATGAACATGCATTATGAGTTATGATAGTAATTTAATTTAGTAAAAGAAAAGTTTACTATGGACAATGAATCATGCTTTGATACAGATACATACGTGAGAACAAATAGTTATATTGGTTGCTAAGTGTTTTCCTTTATTACATAGGATGTTGATTTCCATTTCCTTCGTTAGCATTTTTAACATGCAAATTAAACACAAGTTGCAGCACATGTTGTTCTACGATATTTCCACTTTCCAGTATAGTTGTACTAGTAGTATATCCCCGGCATGGATGAAAATCGGTACCGATTGTCAAGCTTGATTTGGTTTGAGGGATATCTCAATGTACCATTCCGATCGACACATGGCCATTTCGATAAGAAATGAGAATTTGTTCACGCTCACTGAGTTAAGCAAATATGAAGCAATGAACACTCATACTGAATCTGCGCCTCCATAACTCGGACATATATATATACGCCAGTAGCAGTATATCGTATGGTCACAGATGCAATTTCGGAGGAAAGTGCACAATAAAGAGCGTTCTCAAATATGCACGTTGTGATTGTTTTCGAACATCATGGATGATTGTGTATCTGGTATTGTGACAAGTAGTATAAAGAGCGCCCGTGTTTCCATAAAAAGCGTTCTTAATTGCGAACTGTGTATTCTTTTTCGAGGTATAAGATAATGGGTGATTTGTATGTGTCAAGGTGACATTCGAATGTACGAATGATTGAGAATTTGGAAATAACTTACAAAAACAACAAATGAAACACCTAATCATATAGTTAACATTACGCCCAGATGGATTATAACGTTCGTGCTCTTCTTTTGACAAAGTTGACGCGACCGTCAGCTGCCATAACCACTCACTCCGGGGTCCCACTGGCACTGATGAATAGTGGCTAAGTGACTATGTAATTTAGCACTATAGTAATATTCAACAATACAACAAAACACGCGGCGGCATTTCATTAATTATAATGCCTGGAAAACGACCATCCCAGGCGCTACTACTAATTACTTTGTTCATATAAATATATTGTCAGTTGTATACGATAATGACTTCCAAAGTGAACCACACTATATTGGTTACTTACTACTTAAATGACTGATCGCATAGCGACGTAATCTATACACCGCGCGCGAATAAACCTATTCCGCATTTTAGTATCGGCTGATCACGATCACGTAGTCGTAGTCGGCATAATAAACTCCGGCTCCGAATCTGTGTTTTTAATTGGTCGACTACTTTGGCGTCATTTGCAGTCCACATGTAGTCACGGATATTTCCGGAAACCGGTGTTTGTATTATTGATTAGTTTTTCGGATTATTTATTACGCCATCGGAATTGGACTTGAATCATTTGAATCACAATCGGGAGGGGTTTCCGATTGCGTTTGGTGGTTTCTAGACTATATGCATGTAAATCCTTGGGTATTTGGTGTCAATAGCTAGAATCTGCCCGTTCACTATACTATTACCTAGCCAAACAACGATATTCACTGGTCTTTTCTGCAGCTTTCTGTTGATTCCTGCTCCAGGTATCGAGGCACGATGACGTCGTTCATTCTTGTGTAGCCTTTAATCACTCGTAATTAACGTGAACCAATATCTGTATTTGTTTTGTTTCGAGATATCGGTATTCGTGGCCGTGACTGAGCCTCGCGACCGTTACAGTTATAGATGACGTGTCTGAATTTGATTATCTGAATCTGAATGTGTATACAGTCTTAAGACTTTATTTACAGTCCCCCGGATGTATAATGACTGGTTATCTACATATTATATTATATGGCTGATTATCGGCCAATTGGTATTCTCGAAGCCTGATCAAATATATATTATCCGATGGTTAATAAATAACATACGAGACAAATGTTCGGCAAACTGGAAACGCAAATAGTTAGATAAGCAATGCGCCCATACGTACATGCCAACGATTGGCGATTATATTTTTAATTAACGAACATGAGCTTTTTAGCAAATGTTGACTAAGTGGTAGGTATTGAGTGAACCTCTAAATAGAACATACACCCATGCGTTATTCATACTGCCCATACAAATTAAGTAATGTTTGGATATGTTGTATGGCTGCATAGTTGGAACAACAGCCCATAGACTTAAAGGTGTTATGAATATTTTGAACCGCAAACAGTAATCAAGTTTTGCCCACCGAATAATTGGCGGAAAAACGGTATTCTCGAAAAAGTATTAACTCCTGATTATAGATAAGCAACCGTGGTTAATATGTGAGTTGGGCATATGGCATAGTGTGACGCACCATAACGAGTTGGTGCAACTTTCATGCATTAGGATACACTTATGTCACTGTGTGGGAACTGCGACGTGAGAAATGATTCGCGTCCGATAAATGCTACGGCTCCGGTACGAACATGTTATGGTTCATAGCCGAAAAACTACCAATGTTGTCAACAATAGACACACACAAATTGCGAGTTCTTGGATACAACACAGTTCTCCTTATAGGATTTGCTCTTTATATGTTATAACTGATCCCAATCTGAGAACTTTTCTCGATCGAGATTGATTATCAAACGTTATCGTGACACACAATAACTGCTCGGCTGCACACATATCACAATTCAGTGCGTGTTTTATAAGAAGCATGCGAATGCTACAGTTCGCCCAAACCCCAAAATATACGGTTCGTAGGTACCAAATTGTGATAGTCTGTAGTTCCTACCTTGGCAAATCAGTTCGATTGTTTTTGACTTTTGTAATCATTTTCCAATGTGTTGACGATGAAATGGATTTCTATCGTTATTGCTATTTTAAATGTTAACCAATATATGTAAGTGCCTGTCTGACCAGGTGACACATATGACCGGGTAATCGAAAATCAAACTTAACCCCCTGGAATAGCAACAACTTATTTTCAATTATATAATAGAGGACCGACTGACGGAATGTAAACCCTTTCCGTTTGTCAACTAAAGTATTGTGAAATAAGTAACAGCTTACGACCAATGCGTCGTATAATTCCCGCACACAATGGAGGTGCGCGATACATAAAGGTATGGATGGCACGAGAAAGGGGATGGTGTCTGTTATGCATAAAATATCCATTCAGGCTAAATGTTCATCACGACCTGACCACGCCGTGTTGCTAAAAATGTAAAATGGTTGACGATTTCGTTATCAGCAAGTTGAAAGAATTGGGCTTGATGGGACTAAATGACCGTTCAAAGGTAAACAAGTTCATTACACAACAATATATTGACAGCAATAGTGTCGTACCACAAACATTTTTGTGTCTCCGGACTAGCTGCTGGAAATGAAATATTTCACACACCCACAATTGCATTCAAATGTTGTAAATTAGACGTTGATTTTAAAGACGTTTCGTACCAATAATTGTTTGGTATTTTTTGTTTAACAGGATAATATTTGTTCGTTCGTTATCTGTCAGGCTATGCATGCGACCAAAACGGGGAGTGACATGGTATAGTCGACGGCAGATGTCTTAAATGGTCACTGATAATTACTTTAACTACCTAAAATGGTTGGTATCTGGTCGTTGAAAACATGGGTATATTGACCAGATGAGTGTCATGGGATAGGTACGGTAACTACCATTAACCTCAAACTACTTAAAGGTCCACTAATAAACAATTTCAAGTAACTAAACAGTCGCGACAATTATATTTTTTTAATACTGTTATAAAATAAATCTCAATACCGTAAAATATACTGAGAATATGTAGGTGATTTGCGGTTATTCTCAGTGGTTCGCGGTGATTCTCGGTGGTTCGCGGTGATTCTCAGTGGTTCGCGGTGATTCTCAGTGGTTCGCGGTGATTCTCAGTGGTTCGCGATGATTCTCAGTGGTTCGCGATGATTCTTGGTGAGTCCTGATCAGTCTCCAGGATTTCTTTATATTAATCCGCTCCACGCAAATTCACCGTCAATCCTGGCGATTCACAGTAGGCTTATCGCCCCCACACACCCCCCCCCCCCCCACCGTATTGAATGTTTTGTTTATGTCTCAATTCTTTAATCTCAATAAACCAATAAATATGGTATGTGAGATATACAAATTTATATACAAATACATGACAAAAGCACATTTAAAGGGTACATAATTATATAATAGTATATGTAATATTAATGCATTCATTGAAGGCACATCCACCCAAAACAAAGTGGATGTGCCCATTACTATATACAGACTATCTATTTATTTGATACACTCGCGTCATTCACACAGAAATACTGTCATAGCGACATGCATATACATAAATGTTTAAATGTTGACTTGAGACGATGGGGCACATGAGCCACAGACATAAGTTTGAATTTGAAAAAATCGCACGGACAAAGTCTGCATGTTATGTTTTAATCTTTCTATTACTTGAAGTTGTGTGTGTATTCGAATAGTGATGTTTAGGATAAAGCGTGGTTTCAAATAAACTGACAGAGACATCGTTGCTATAAGGTCCCATCGCACCAGGTGCATGTCCACATCAAGTAAACCCTGCGTACTCAGTGATCGCACTCTGTTTATGTATTGTAGTATGTTTTTTATCCGGATTGATGCCATTAGCGTCGGTTATTGATTCGATACTGCCGGAATATTTAAATGGAAACTTGAAACTTTACCGAATTTATATATTGTTTAAAAAAACTGGTAAGAGCTATCGGGTTTTCTCAAAAGAGATATCCGTATATGGGAGCCTGTTTCAAGGCAACACCACTTTTCTTTTGTTCTTTGTTAAGAGACAATCACTATAGCTGAAGACGTACACCCTAACCGGAAACGCTATGTTTTATATAGTCGGTTATAACAGACGCTGTGAACTTGTGTACGCGCATCCGTTCCGAGTGTGAAGCCGTTTACATTACTGTTGTTTGGTTATTTGAGTTTGAAACAGACGTCATCCGTGTCTCAATTGACAAAAGGCCGAATGGGATACGAATGACTGATGGTAGGTGTAAAGGAAGATGACTATACATGTATAAATCCTGAATTCGTTGACCTCTGTACATGAAAACAAGCTGAATTACATGACCTCTGTGCATGAATAAAACCTGAATTAATTACAGGACAAACACATGTATATAACCTGAGTTACATTACCTCCGTACATGTATAAAACCCGAATTCAATGACCTCTGTGCATGAGTAAACCTGACTTAATTCCATGAACTCTGTACATGTATAAACCATGAATTACATTACCTCTACTTGTATAAAACATTAGTTACAAGAAATATCTACATGTATAAAAACTGAATTACACTCTAAATTATGTTCGCTATGATTTTAGCCCAACACCATGGCAATCGGATGTTGGGCAGTTTAGTAAAATATATTTACTAAAATGTACCAAATATATAGTAATAATACACCATGCATTTGGCTCATCTCAAATAATCAGTACAGTAGCATCCTGTTGCGTGTTATTTTACTTCGATCATAGTAAAAGTCACGTGCTACTATTCGGGCCAATGGTTCATCACGACCGGACCACGCCGTGTTCTTAAAACAAAGTAAAAATTATTGACGACTTCATTAGTATTAAATCAGTAAGTTGAAAGAATGTGGCTTGATGAATGTGTACATATTCATTATACAACCATACATTGGCAGTATTTGTATCACCGACATGCTTCTGGAACAGCTTTTGTAGATGGAATAAGTTAATTCCCCCAAATTAAATTCAGTTGAAAGACATTTCGTACCAATAATGGTTTTGGTGCTTTTTTGTCCTCATATATGTATATACGAGTATAATATGTGACCCGCCATATCAAATCCAGTCGTAAGTCGGGATTTTGTTTACCCTGTGCCAATGCATGCTCTTATATATGCGAGTCGACCATGGGTCGCCTCGCATATATAAGAGAATGCATTGGCCTAACAATTTTTTCTCATTTTTTTTTAAATAAATGTTTCTTACAATTTTTAGGACATAAAATAAAAAAAACATCCATTGCCCTGCATGGAGCCCCACACATATATATAAGCATATAGAAGGGTGTCGTCTGCTCATGTTTGTCTGGGGCTCTGTATGGGTGAAATTATAAAATTGTTAAAGAATACAAGAAAAAATTGTTAGGCCAATGCATTCTCTTATATATGCGAGGCGACCTATGGTCGACTCGCATATATAAGAGAATGCATTGGCACAGGGTAAAAAAAATCCCGACTTACGACAGGATTTGATATGGCGGGTCACATATCTAGCAATAAATCTCAATTTTATTTGTTTGTTTGTTCGTTGTCTGTCCGGTTATTGGCGATCACATGGGAGTGTCATGTGATAGTTGACGCCAGATGTCTTAAAATGGCACTAATAATTAATTAAAATAAATAATTCATGATATACGCAGAATGGTTGGAATCGTGTCGTTGAAATCGGTATGCGGTGGCGAAATGATCCAGAGGAGTACCATTGGTCCCACTTGACCCGAAAGGGGAACATAGAGATTATATTATTACAATTAACAAAAAAGAGAGTTCTTTATCGGTTTTAGACTATATGTAGGGAAATTGGTACACACGGGTCACCTGACCAGGAGAATATATAACTTGGTGTGTGCCTTTGATCTAAGATGACTTAAATTGGGACTAATAAATTATTTTAACATAGATGATCAATGAAGAGCGTTTATTATCAGATCTGAAGATGTGTGGGACCATTGACATACAGACACAATTGGAATGTCGTAGGGTCGATGCCGTTGACATCAGATGACTTAGAGTCACAAATAATTACCAATAAAGACTGAGAATAAATTTAAACGGACATGGCTCATTCCAGCTTTCAATTTTTTTCTACGTAATTTGGAAGGATGTATACGATAGGTTTACATATACACGAACTATTTATATACAGATTTCATATGTAAAAATACTACTTGCCATCGTCACAGCCACTTTTCAGCTGTTTTCAAATTATCGCACATAACTAAAACGTGTTACTTGATGTTCATTCATTTGTAGGGATAAACGATAATACGCTCAGCACACAGCTCCTACGCGCAACGCTAACTATATCGGGCGCAGTTCTCGTTACTTTTCATCGAGTTTCCTGGCTAATTTCAATAATTTTAAATGGTTCATAACATAGGAAAATTGTCAGTACTGACGACCTAACCTGGTTGATACCCAATTACCATTTCAAAAATGTAATATGGGTGGTCGTCAAGCTCCACCCGCGATGTTTAGAGAAACTTACATGTCACCATTCGGCTCCCTGACTACATATAGATGTTATATAAATAGCACATGACCTCTCAATGTTGGGCTAGGTGTGTCATAGTGGGTTAAAGGAGGTGTTCGTGACCAGCGATGACCCAGAAGATAAGAGTTCGAACTGCGTGGCTCGATAGTATTGTTGTATGCATACAATTTGATGAGCATGCCAAATACCAGGACCAAAGGTGCACGGGCAGAATAAGTTGAATAGCAAACAGTACATACCCAAAATAATAGTACATGTTGGATATTTATCAGCTTTTCCAGAATCATTGCCAGATGGACTAATTAAAATGTAATGATACAAATCATGTTTTATAAATCATGTTAGTATAACACTCATTGTATATGGTGCACTGCACCGAACTGCACCCATATTAATACTAATTAGTAATTGACGTTTTGTTACACGTGTGTACGTTCGGACTGTTGGCATGCATTATATGAAGTGAGAAGAAAAAACATATTCGTCCCGGAGGGACAATTATGTAAATAACTAACGTACATATTCAAAAAATGATTATACAGGTTAAAGATTGTTTGCATAAAATTCCCCGAGAGTTACTAACAGGATGTGATTCAATTCGAAATGTATTATAACTCATATAGATCAAGATACTATATTTTATTGCTAAATATTTTTAAAATATTAAACAAAAACTGTTCCCTAAACACAGAATACCATTATACACGACGAAGTGGCGCATGGTACCAACAAACCTGTGTAAACTTGAGATATCAATTCAACTAAGCACCGGTGGTAACATGTGTGGTCACCCTCCTACCAAAATGGTGTTAAGTTGACTGCTGAGCAATATAACAGTGGCATTTTTTGTGAGAAATGGTAAATAAGTGAAGACAAATCCATCAGAATTAAATTTGGAAGCAACTGCAAAAATGTGCTGTTGTGGCTCTGTATAACAACCACCCATCCGGCCTTATCACAACCAGATTTCCCATACTCGAGCCTGTGTCTATGGTGATATCAAAGAGGATGTATTTCATTAATCATTTGTGTATCCGCAGCATAAGTAGCACATTGTTTCGCGAAGTATGAATGCATTTCCGTTTTCGCGTTTTCGCGTTACTTTTTGCAATTCAAAATTACCATATGGAGGACATGATAGTATAGCCGGTATCTACACGTGGATTATTCATACAGGATTTAGTATGGTTCGACTGGTATTTGAATAAATTGCTCCCACTCGAGCCGAGGGCATCTTCCAACAATCATACTAAGCAATATATTAATTTTAACAACAAAATTCCTCATAATTCATTGATTAGTTCGGTTTCTATACCAAAACTTCGGTTATTACAACAGAGAACATTACTTTCTTCAGAAAATATAACATCAAATATAACTTTGTTTCCGATAAGACAATGTTTAAGATTGCCACGTTTGTGGAGCGACGTTGTGTAGGACTAGTCTTAAAACCAGGTACAGGTATGTGCATAGATACTCACCAATGTGTTCCAATGTATCTTCAGATTAACAACATTCGACAGGAAACAGAATTGCTTTGATTATTTGGACGCGTACTGCGCCACTGTCCTCAGAATAATGATCTACCTTCTGTGACGCAGCTATTGTCCATCAATACAGCAAACAAAACCAATTGATCCATATAGCAAATGTCACGTGATAAAACTGCTTTCAGAATCATCATATATTAGCGACTTAGTTTAAACTGTACTTATGCCATGAATAATGCAAAAATATAAATAACATCAGAATTAGTATATAACGTAATGGACCGGATTCGACATAACGCATGTGGGCTTATGTGAGTCGTTTCCTGTAATCTGTTATTATCCATCCGACCTAGCGAGAGAATGATGGTCTGCTTAATATGTCGTTAGATATACCATTTTAATTCAGATATGACTGTCGTTTCGTGTAGACGCTTATTGCTCTCGCGAAATTGGATGGGGCAATGTACGTCAAGTAATGGTATAGTGTGACTGGATATATAACATAACGAAGAAATATATTGGCTAGGTATAGTTAGTGATGGTGCATCACTTCCCTGGGTTTTCCGCATTGGCTCAGAATATTTTAAGTCGCAAATACGACCAATAGATTTATTTTCACATCTGTCCACTTCTTTTCATTATTTGTTCTTAATAAATTATCCGTTAAATACATATGTGAGACATAAGTGGGGTTTGTGTATTATATTCATTTTTGTGTGGAAATAATAACGCATCACGTTCGAAAGAGTTTTATATAATGGTGTTGCTGCTGGAATAGTTGATGGGAAGATATTGATCATCAGTAGTGATAATGATAACACGGTATTAGTCTGAGTTTAAAATAGAGTATTCATATGAGTTATCACATGTGGGGTTTAGGGGTTTTAGAATGAGTTTTTTTTTTGGATGACTAAGTGACCTCGTACCAACGAACTGAGCGCCATTGATACTCGCACGATCGCGAGTTATTGCTATATAATCATTGTTCCAGGGATGCGTAACTTGTTTCTTTCGGGTCGATATTATTCCAGAGGTCTATTGTTGAGGGAATAAAGCATTTCTTGAAGGCAGCGGAGTCGAACTTCGGGGTTCTGGTGTAATTGGCCTGCCCGGTGCTAATATTTGTTATTTCAACGTGTGTTGGGCTATCAGATTTTGCAAATAAGGAGGGGCTCGAACGGACATCATTTTGTAAAATAGACGGAGCTTGGAACGTTTGCGCCGTACGGTGTCCGCGAGGAGAGATCTGTTGCTGGCGGAACGGGTTGCAATTCATGCTACTGCATATTGGACTTTTTCTATGTCGTCGCGACTTCACATTGAACTAAGTTACCAGAGGCACCCACCCTACACATTTTGGCTTATGATGCGTTTTTGCTCAATGGCTAACGGTAGTTTATCTTGTCCGTAAGCAGAATATTTTTAGTGGATAGGTGGCAGAACTTAACATTTCGAGACTTTCCACACAATCTATTCTAAAAACTGTCGGATTCACACATGCCATCGACTAAACTGACAAACGAAAAATGGTATTCACGTATATGCTAAGTACAATACGCACATCACAACATTTCAAACTTTGAGAGAAAGGAACGTGGAAACTCTCAAAGTAATTCAAAATATATGGTTTTCCACTTTAACTCCGGCCACCGAGGCACGCATAATCTACTGAATGTCAATAATCATGGCAGTCAACACCCGTGCTTCTGCTATGCAAAATTGCTATATGCTGGCATGCTTGCAATTATACAAGCTGTTAATTAGTTGAAATTTAGAATCAGATGACCACCGGGTTTCACTGGGACAATTCAAATATGCGTTATTAATTCACTAAATGCACATACTCCTCGGCAAATCATACCGGACTTTTAGTGTGCATATGAAGTAATTAGTTGTATATGTATACAATGTCGTATTTGCTGATAGATTTGGCACTACACAAACCTCGTTGCAGTTTGAATCACATTGCAGCTGAATATTGCGATTCAGGAACAAATGAACTCTGCCATTCTGATATCACTTTGTGGCACTCGACCACCGCCCAGCAAAGTTATGGCTCTCCGCCATAACATCTATATATTATGTAAAAACAATCAATTGAGGTTATATAGCAATTCAGAATAAGTTTAGTAAATTGAGCAATTAGCAAATTATGTTGGTCAAAGTTCATTCATAGAAAGTGCAGAGTAATCATCGCAATATATATCGTGTACGTACAGTTGCACCATATATCATGTTCAAACCAATATAAATAAATGTTATGTGCTAAATTGCAAAGGAATTGAAATATAGGCAATTTTTCTGGTAGTACACATTATACATATATGAACACCAGCCACCAATGTCTGTTTCCAATTGAATATGAATATGACCTTAGCAATGAAGTCATGGCAAATGAGATATATATTATACTATTGAAAACAGCGGAGAATTTAATTGAATACAATTATATTCACGAACATCACATCTCAATGGAATCCTGGACGTTTCGGCACCCGGACGTTTCGGCACTTGTGTTTGTGATTCGGTATCGGCACGTTTCGGCACCCGATTTTTCGACACTTCGGACGTTTCAGCACCTGGTAATTTTCGGACCAACAAAACTGTCAGTGATGACAAAAATTGATTTGTATTTCAATAGAATGTGATAACACATGTAAACTGGTGGATAGCAAATACAAACACAAGATGGCACAGTGGTAAAGATAGCGGTGAATATATGAATAACACGAGTCATACTCAATAAGACACACACATATATAGCAGGCACTTCGTTTTGTTTGTAGTATAAATGCTATATCAACAAAGCTATATTGTGTATTGATCTTTGACCATAGTGCTTTTCGAAACAACGACGTCTTCCCCAACGCGTGGTCTACTCTAACCGGCGCGTGTGGAATCGATGCGACAAACCAGCTCCGTGGATGCTGCCTGAACACCACTCTCCCTCTTCGCGTGAATGCAGCCTCAACACTAACTATTTGTTTTATATCTTGGGTGTCAAAATATCATGGAACTAAGAAAGTATATTTAGCCATATTTTTATAAGAGGTCACATGTAGTGAACTTAGCCGCACTGTCCATAACACACAACGTTGACTTTGCGAAAACAATCATTATTCAAACGAAATGCGCTATACATTTCTTTCTCCTTTGTATCATGGGACGGCAGAAATCATTACTACATCTAAAAATGTTCGACTGTATACTAGTTATGTCAAACATCATAAATAAATCATGTGCCGAGATGTCTTCGATGAAGTGCCGAAACGTCCAAGTGTCGAAAACCCAGGTGCCGAAACGTTCTGAAAACTGGGTGCCGAAACGTCCCGCACCCTCTCAATGAACATGTGGGGTTGCGATTGGAACGGGTTGGCCATATCCATTCATTTTAAAGCTAATGTCATACAATATTTGAATTTCGCGACCATCTAAATTATATGAAACTGGCCATGGCCATGGAGTAAAGTTTCGAAAACAGTACTTTCGAATACCACTTCTGTAAATAGCTCTGTGTAATTATCTATATTCATATGAATAAATCATAACGGTCCATAACCATCCATGTTTTCTCTCATAATACATCATAATGAATTTACTATATAACATTGTGTTCACAATATATCGTTTCTTCAATAACGTGTACTTATATCATGTAAACGGAACGTTACTCCACAAACTATAATCTATCTCAATGAGAAGTTTACAATTTCAACAACGTTTGTGGCTAAATTTGAAATGAACAAGTCTACTTATACAGTGTGTAATTTGTGCACAGTAAAACCATAATCAACCACCAGGGCAGATATTTTCATCTAGCCGCTACAAGATAAGAAAAATTATGTGGGTGAGTGTTATTGCCATCCAGAATTTAATATATTCACAACAGTCACATGTTGGTCATGCATGTCTCGAAAGAACAACTCCACCAGCTGTAAGATTTATAGAGTTGTCCATGTGATTGCACCAATATTGGGTGAATGGTGTTGAGGTAATATGTTATTTATGAAAATACTGGTATTAATTGTTGTTATCGCAACTTCATATGAATGATTTTTGCCAAGCACTAATGGGGTTAAGTAAAGCGCAAATTAACTCATTGCCACTCATGTATATTTCATCACTTACAATCTAACGGAGATTATAAATAATAGAAAGTTCTTAGTCGATTATCATCGAGCGACCTGTTATATATTATTTCAGTTACATATACATGTATATCGAATACAATCAACTGTGTTAACCACATGCGTGCAAGAAGACAGTAATTATCCTCTTATTAATATAATTCAACTTGAGAGTACTCATATTAGGTTAATCGTGATTTGAAATAGACTTGACATGCATCAAATGGCGAGTATATTTCCTCACATCTCTTACATGGAACCATATATAAGAGCGCGTCTTAAAACGTACGATCGGTATAAATAAATATCTTGTGACTGACAATATGATGCTAGAATCTCTAGCTCCATGATGTGCCGAATTTCGTACTTCAGAAGATCTGATTTAGTCATGGTACATCTAAGAGAATTTCGCTGTAATCCGTCGACACATTATCATTTCGGAACCGTACAAACGCGTGACTCTATTCGTAACCACATGTATATTATTATGTCCATCTAAATCAATGCTTAATTTTAAACACCATACATATGAAACAACTCTCTTAAAATATTTTAACAACCTTTTTGTTATCAGAGCAATTGCATAACTTGAGTTCTCAATTAACATGACAATTCATATTGTAACCCATTTGGTTCTTGCAAATTGAGGATTGTTTTATACTATCGATCCAACAGTGGTGGCCGTTCGCTGTGCCGCACACAAATTATGCGAGTAAAGCACAAACAAAATATATAAATTCAAACTATGATTTGAAATATGATCAAATACGAAACGCGAATTCAAATATTTACACCTAAGAGATATGCATTAGTACAATTAGCATGAACGGAAACACTTTGATAAAATACAATTGAGCATATGTGCATTAATTACTAATATGAAAACACTAGATGGGGAAAAATGTGCAATCTATCAACTACTCTGCTCTTTCGTGAAAGCCACATGGCGGTTTGCGCTCCAAAATACACATGATATTATTCGCTTTTGAATTTTTCTCACTATCGAAATATGTCGATAAATATTTGAACTAACTTTCTACGAGCATTATGTAACCCAAAAAGACGCATTGAAGTAATGAAAAATACAACTGTGAATACGGTGTTTGGATCCCAAACACAAAACAGCTATTTGCACGACATGGAATAGAAAAGAGCGTTCCGTTGTTGTTTATTCCTGATATGGTAGCAAACAAGAGGGTTTGTCAGACTTCTGGCGAAAAGTTTAAAACGGCTGAAAAATGGCTGTGACTTTGGCAAGTGTTTTTCAGAGCATATGAAGCCGGTATATCAAAATTTCGTTTCTTTATCGGCCTATCGTGACCGTCGCTCCAAATTACGTAGAAAACATTTTGGAGGTTCCAATGGCCCATGTCCGTTTAATATAGCAACACTATAGGAATACGAACAATAAACGTTGTCTAAATCGTTGTCTAAATTTCTTCCATTCCTATCCTGATCTGAAAACACCAACACGATTATTTCCGCACGATGTCCATGACTTTGATCTCCAGAAAATATCGTATTTGATCAGTTTGTATTTTTGTATTTCCGCCTTCACTTTCCTATATGTAATGTCGTCCTGACTATTGATCTCGCTGCTTTCCATTAAATGTATCTACCGTTTTCGCCGCCGTTAAACGGGCGATCGAGTCTTGATGTTGCATCCAAAATCCTATACTTACATTTTAGTCCAGATCCGTTCACTGATTACCAACGTCATGGTATCCTCACTACTAGAGCCCGCACCATTCTGACCAATTTGGTTCGTATTTTAAACCAATTTATCAAGAGGTGTCTGTTTATACATAATTGCCTTTTGCCAATTCGACATAGACATTCGGGTGACAGGTCAACTATATCAATTGTATGCCATGGGTACCAAATATATCATCGCTTGTTTTTATGATTAGTTATGATATATGCTGGCACGTTTGCAATTATACAAGCCGTGTATGCAACATATCTTCGAGAAAATATGTTCATATAGGACCTAAATATTCACATAAGTTCATTCGGAACGTATTTGATTCTTAAATAAGCTCATATAGGACTAAAACCCGCGCCATTTCATTGAACGGCGCGGGCCGCAGTGAAAACACATTATAAAGAGCGTTCATCTGGTACGTCGTGTCGATAAAAAAGAGTAGATTAAATAGTGCCTATATCAGCTTATTTCGAATTGAAATAAGCTCATATTCCATTGTCTTCATTGTGTCCTATTTATGTTCATATAGAGCTTAATTCAGATTCAAATAATCCCTATATAGGCTTATATCGTGTGTGTTAAATACGTTCAATAAGAGCGTATGTACGGGAGAAAAGGCTGGTTTATTAGTTTGAATTTATAATCAGAAGACCACAGGGTGCCAATCGGACTTGGTGTATATCAATGCGCAATTCTACTGTGTGTTAATAATTCACTAAATGCAAATACTCATCGGCAAACAATACCGAACATTGTTTGTGCGCATGTGGCAATTCGTTGTTTCTATGTATAATGTCATATATGCTGTTAGGTTTGGCATTACACATGTATCATAGTACTTTGAATCACAATGCGACTAAAGATTGCGATTCATGAAGAAATTTACTCTGCCCTGCTGATATCACGTTAATACACTGTTATAGTGGACGTTGCGACACATTCAGTCGAATTGAAACCCAGAGTTAGTACTAGTTTATGTTGGGAACATATGATTCTGTTCTATACGTATTATACATGCCGTGTCGGCCAATATCATTTGTTCATTACAGCACCCCACGGTTGATAAGAACACGTCAACCAGAGTAAATGTGACCCGCCATATCAAATCCAGTCGTAAGTCGGGATTTTTTACCCTGTGCCAATGCATTCTTTTATATATGCGAGTCGAACATAGGTCGCCTCGCATGTATAAGAGAATGTATTGGCCTAACAATTTTTTACAATTTTAATAATTTTTTCTTGTATTCTTTAACAATTTTATAATTTCACCCATACAGAGCCCCAGACAAACATGAGCAGACGACACTCTTCTATATGCTTCTATATATGTGTGGGGCTCCCTGCAGGGTAATGGATGTTTTTTTTATTTTATGTCCTAAAAATTGTAAGAAACATTTATTTAAATAAAATGATAAAAAATTGTTAGGCCATTGTATTCTCTTATATATGCGAGGCGACCTATTGTCGACTCGCATATATAAGAGAATGCATTGGCACAGGGTAAAAAAAATCCCGACTTACGACTGGATTTGATATGTCGGGTCACAAATATCGGTACAGTTTAACACGAGCTGCGGGGTGAAATTTGAACGAAACCGTCACTGGGTACATTGTATTATCGTTTTCTCTGCACACCTGTCTGTGATAAAACGTAAGGTGGAACTAACTATTTGTGTTACCATGTGCCAATGCATTCTCTTATATATGCGAGTCGACCATAGGTCGCCTCGCATATATAAGAGAATGCATTGGCCTAACAATTTTTTATCATTTTTTTAAAATAAATATTTCTTACAATTTTTAGGACATAAAATAAAAAACATCCATTACCCTGCAGGGAGCCCCATACATATATAGAAGAATATAGAAGGGTGTCGTCTGCTCATGTTTGTCTGGGGCTCTGTATGGGTGAAATTATAAAATTGTTAAAGAATACAAGAAAAAATTATTAAAATTGTAAAAAATTGTTAGGCCAATGCATTCTCTTATATATCCGAGGCGACCTATGGTAATATAAGATAATGCATTTGGCACAGGGTAAAAAAATACGGATATTTATAAGCCGAACTGATATGTGTATGTATATTTGCTCTCTTCATTCCTCACACTCGTTGATAATGTCGATGTTCATGGTGTATTGTGCCATCGTGTTTACCAAAGTCTAATGGCATGACAACATCGATCGTCAACGTTGCCAAACACTAATTATATTGTCCAATATTGGTACTCAGTCGTGTCATACACAACCGGCTGCATGCTTAGTATTTTGTGCTGATGTTGTTGTCAAACGAATTGGTCATTCAAAAGCATGTCCTTGCCTTCACCAATACGTTCCATTGTTTATCAGCATAGCAGTAAAACCCATTGTCTCACAAACGAATTCATCGACGTTGTTCCATAACAGAGCCATAACGAGAAGTGTGGTCTAACAATATGAACAAACGTCGAGTGTATGATCGGGGTTAATATCCGTAGTCTCCGTGGCGCTTATCCCCATAGCATGTATGTGTTTAGTCGATTCCGATCCGGCAATAGCGTCTTATAATTTGATTATAGTAACAGACAACAATGTAAGTTCCTATGATCGGACACGAATGAACGATATGAATGACAGGCCCACGTCGATATGTTGCCAAGAGAAGATATTGGAATTCAAGCGTTACGATTGTCAACTATGTACAAATGTTCTCTTAATAATTACCCGATCAGGATTAATCAAAGGGTGACAGTTCTTTGGTGTTACTTGATATAGAAACAGATACTGTTGTCCTTCTGATATGATCATTTGTATCACTTGATCGATTTGTTCGAGGAATATGTATCCATATCATGTAGCTATGTTGATCCCTGAATTGGGATGGAAGTTAACAATTAGTAGGTTTAATTTGAAATTTGATTGTTATGAGTCGTTTTTTTATTTTGATAAAATGGATGATACAATATAGATGTTTTGTCTCGAAGAGACATTAAATTTGCTTGTTATCACCCTGTAAGGTATGTGAATCAATAGTGAGCACATACCCATGTAGACCACCATATTTACAAAGATTCATTTTGCCTATAGACCGATGATACAATGTGACTGGGAGCAGTTCAGACACACCAAATAGAGGGCGGAATCCACCAAGTAATGTATAGCTATCATACAAGGAGCAATGGAATGTATTCAAATTGTCACGTAGTCTAATCCAATAGGATTCTTTTTCCAATACAGAACTAATAAAACTACACATACAATGTCTAGGGATGTTAAGATTGAGCAGATTACGCGTACGATATGTCATTGCTACGTAACTTTCTGTTTTAATCTCAGATATGATTGAAATCAGAGTGTTTACGGGTGATATATCTCTTCCTGTCATCAACCAAGCCAACCCAATGTCCATTTTTCAAAAGGTATTTTGAATGGTTGTTCTCGTGAAAGACAAGAGTAACATTTACGTATTCACATATATCAACTGCTCTATTTTCATCAGCAAAAATATACTTGCATCAAAGCTGAAAATACCTCCATGTTTCTGTATCAGTTCATGAACAAACTTAGGAAAACATATTGTAGATGTATTACAATTGGTAGTAGTTATTGTTACATGGTTTCTCTGACTCGAGAAATAGCTTTAACACATTTAACTATTCGCTGACTAATTATTCGCTAACTGGAATTTGATTCGCCTGCAGGGTGTTCATCTGATAATTAACACACATATAACATGCTTAGACTGCTTGTTTAACTTATCAACCGAACAATCTTACAAGTTAATATACTGATCAGCTTTTGGAAATTTCACATCTGAATAATTTGAAAAGCCAGACCAAAACTATGATCGAATTATTTTATTTATATCAAAATGGTCTCAGTCAAATATTTGGACAGTTATTATGTGTGCAACGCTTTCGCGCCCATACAGAATATCCGACAAACTTGGACCCTAGGGGTGCGTTCGTACACTGGCAAGTGTGCACGGTATTTTTGATTTGCAGACATTTTCTCATATTAACCCATATGGTGCCAGAATATGAACGACAACATGCATATAAAATCCTTATTTGACAAAGCTATAACAAATTGTAGACATGTACATGTGCTGGAACTATATACAGCACGTACAGCGTGTGCAATAAACCAACCACTCAACACCGGGGTAGACCAAAGTGGATCAACAAGATTCACAGTGATTTGATCCATGCTGAATATTCGACGAACGGATTAATATGAATTGACTGAAATCCTGGAGACTAACTAGGATTGATCGAGAATAGCCGCGAACCGCTAAGAACCACAGCGAAACACCGCCAACCACTTAGATAGTGCATGTAATTTTATTTATTTGTATAACCATATTAACTAAATGTTGATAATTGTCTTGTCTTGACTGTTTAAACATTTGATGAACTTATTGAATTGAAGACCTGTACAGCAAAATTCCAGTTGCATACTAGTTTCGCGGTCATTGTGTGTCCTGGTGACGCATGGTCGTATACAGTGAGGATCGGATTAAAACATATAGCGCCTTGGTATAATTCTCGCCACTCAAGCTTTCTGTGTTGATTGGGTCACTGTGAATCACTCTCACAAAAACACCCCACGGTGTTCAGGGTTTTGCTTATCGCAAACGATTTATGAACTGTACTCCGTAGACAGAAACTGTTATGATTTTCAATGAAAGCTCTTTAGTTTGTGTCACATTGGAGCTATTTGTCACGAAACCATTCAAATGCGATTTTTCATTATGTAAGGTGCATATGATTGTCATAGATCGCTTCATGTTTATTTTACTTCAAACAAAACACGTTGTATTCAATGTGCCAGCCAGTGCGGAATCTTCTGGAGTGATTTGTATAGTTCTTTCTTGTCTATGGTAGTCTGCTGTGCCACTATTGATGAACAACAGACAATTCAAGATACTAGATTTGGTCAGTCAGTCAATGTTAACCCGATGTTGTGTAATCTGATATTCATTTGTTTGCAACGAATATGGCCTAGACAGAAAATTCGGCAACAATGAGCAGTATTATTACCACTATTGCATAATCATATCCCCATGCACCTTCAGAAATTGGGCACTGAATTTGTACACCACGGTAGCGGCGGAACGAAGCAACATAACCGTCGGTACATAAATACAATTTATCAACTGTACTAGAAGAGTATTATCACCAGCATTCTTCAACATAGCTCACATAGAAATGCGATATTCAGTGATATAATTGCCACTCATTTGTGAATACCTCATTCGATACAATTTGCCCACACAATTAAGCCACTCTACTGGAAAACGGTATCGTCAATCTCAGGCAATTCTTCAAGGATTGTCCACTTATAAATGGACAATCGGTACCTAAAATGGTCATAAATAAATGGACAATCCAACCACGCGTGGCACGCGAGCTTGGGATTGTCCACTAAATGAAGACATGTTTTGCTAATCCTGCATGTTAGCTTCATATTTAATATGAAGGGCAATAACTCTATAAATAATATTAATTTGCTAAATAACGGTGATTTGTATGAGAAGAAGTGTTTTTGACGAAATAACGGAGATATTTGAAAAAGAGTTGTTGACGAAATAACGGAAATATTCTAAGAAGTGTTTTTTAAAGAGCGTACCCCAAACGTCCCCCAAACCCACCCACCCAAGGGAAGAATTTGACTTATATTTCACAAAAGTTGATCTGTTGTGGTGTTGCAAATTTCTCACACAAATCTCCGTCATTTAGTTAAGGTACATTCTTTATAGAGTTATTACCCTTCAGATTTAATATGAAGCTAACATGCACGATTATCTATATATGTCGTGATTTAGTGGACAATCCCAAGCTCGCGTGCCACGCGTGGTCGGATTGTCCATTTATTAACGACCATTTTAGGTACCGATTGTCCATTTATAAGTGGACAATCTTATGCGCATTAGGTGGTCAATCTTCGCCCGACATACTAATCCGCTTAGTAGCTGAAAAAATAAATGGCAACCCTGCGCTGATTCGTCACTAAATCACACGTTAACGTGAATTATCTAGTAGGCTAAAGCGTCATCTGACATATCTGACTAAATTTAGTTTGCATAACTCATTATTAGAGAATGCCCAGCTTACTACCGTAGACAAGAGATAACCCTAAAGTTGTCAATTCGCCGCTTCTCCTTTGTCATGGTAACCTTATCCGATATACCAGAAGAACAATTGTCCATACACGGAGTTGCAGGTGAAATGTTGTGTTCATGTACGCACCCTATTATCTTACTTTAAAAATTCATTATTCTTATTTCCAATACAACTTATAATAAACAGCCTTCTGGTGGAAAATCACGCTTTCGACAGTTTACTCCACATAGGTGTGATCTATGTATCAGTTAAATTAAATTAGTTAATCTGATAAACTCTGAGGTAATACACACGCATTGAAGCAAGATGTGATGCATTATTACATAACATATATATATATATGCGCCATGAAAATAGTATAATTTAACATTGTGCGTGATTCGAAGATCATGCCGTAAAAATTCAACAGTATATTTATCGACGACCAAATTATAATATACGGCAGTGACTCCGTACAGTATGACTGAATCTGACTGCTGATATTTAATATTTATTATCAATTGATTGTATTCAGCGCAATGATCCGGTATGTTCAATCTGTGCAATGCATTCCGGACCCGTCTTGTCTTGCGCCCGATATCTTTATCACTCACGAATCTTTTGTCATTGACATTTGTCGATGTCACCGTGGTCGCTGTACAGCTATTGTTTTTGGGGAACAGAGTGGACTAATGTTAAGGCTGTCTAACTTCGGATCCTATGTGAACCGGATAAGTTCTAAATCTGCGACTTGATCATTGATATTTTCCACTAAATATTGTAACAGCTGGGTTGTCTTCGAGGCGACATAATGTTCGACTTCGATGACATCGGATTTGACTTCACTCGACTCAGTGTTGATGTTGAAATTGACATTGCTGTGACTATCAAAACATAGATACATTTACTGACACAAGATGATACATGTGCTAGAATAATTCAATAGAGCTTTGATGTCAACCACTAGTGACAATAATACCAACATCAACGTAACCATTATCATGTGACAGTGTTGTCAGTTTTTGAACTTGACCTGTTCAGCCCACTTCCAATTGATAGCGTTCTGATTGAGGATATACGCAAGAACTTCGACATCAACAACAGTAAACAATCAATAAACGCCGCGCAGTGACGGTGATGACGAATATATACAATTCCAACTAACAAGTACAACTATTACAACTACATGGATCGATTCACCCATGTTCATTGTTAGATTGTTCTTATCAAACTATCTTTGGCTGACTCACCGATATGGATACAAAGTGTGATATTATACACAGTTTGATGAATCATGCTATCAAATATCGAAAAATGTGTGACTATATATATATATAGGAGAACGTTGTCGCCAAGTCATCGCGAAGTTATTACGGGGTCTGCTATTGTCTTGAAGGTTTCAATCCCAACTAGCTGCGAATATATTGTAGTGATGTACGCATCTACCTGTTAAAACAAAAACTGTGACTGGACAATTTCACGACTTACATGTAACCAAAAAGTATGTCATTAAGATGTCTTACTTTTACATAAATGTGGGTTTTAACTGCGATGCCTGTAACTCTATTCCTTTGTGTTGTAAGCGGGTGTTCCCGATTCATATAATTTAGAATGGTCGAAATTAGTATTACTCGTAACTGATGGGTGGGCTTTTCAGTTGTTATCGTTTTTTATTTACAGCCATCATTTATACAGTAGTCAGTGACAGTTGAGCACATCACACGCGCACAGCCTTTTCCCGGATTAATCTCCACGAGGCAGATAACAAGTTTTATCCTCTTCAAATTTAACGTTTCATAAGTATTTGCTGTCACTTTATGCATTGAGGATTTAAGATTCGTCAAAACTATGATCGTAATAGAATACATAGGATGCATTTTTCAGTTACGAATAATACTAATTTTGACCATTCTAAAACATATGAATCGTAAGCCTACCAGGCAATCATATTGTCACCACGGGAACTTGGCTAATTCAACGGTAAATTAGCAAATTAAGAGCAAACAATTGCTGTTGACCCTTGAGCAATACCATTGGTCTGATCGTTATTAGTTTGATATTAATTAAACGGTGTTGAACCGTAAAAAATACAGCAGTCTGACAGTTATTGGTTACAATCTGCCAGTTACTCAAACGTGTTTGTACCATGGACCATGCTACAGCCTGACCGTGTTTGTAACCGTCCAAGGTTGGCACCAATGTTGCGCGGTGTGACACCGTTAAAACGACGGGCATTTTTCTAACAGTGTGCTGAAAGAACTGCACAAAAGACCACTGTGTCAGGGATTGAGTCCGTCCCTGTGCCTACATGTCTGACCTGCTAGTCAATTGACTGAGATAACTGTATGACCATGTAATCATATATTGTGTGTAATTGACTTGTAGTTGCAAATATGCTTCGCAAGAGTATAGTTGTGTCTTCCGATACCTTCGATCTTTTCGCTTTCATTCGATATTCCTGACATTTGGTCTGAATATGACCACTACCGACATGAACACTGGACATGGCTATTCGACATAACTCTGGCTAACTGCTAAGCAAAACGGACTCATTTACTTATTCCATATGGATACATATGATACCCGTCGAAGCTTGCATGCCGAGATTGGAGAAAATGTAACAACTCTGGGTAAAACGACGTGGGAATTAATCAGTCACATAGAGGAAGATGACCCGATTGAAAACACTATGTATCCTCTGAGAGATAGGTGCATGATCCGACAACACCTGGACGGTCTTCCAGCTCTATTATCCAATTGGTCAAGTATTTTCCGACGCCTGATGGTGGTTCCAGTTGACCAAAGGTTCAGTTGATAACAGATACCTGTAATGATTCGCCTGCTGCTCCAAGACTACACGAGTCTCTGTCGGCTAACAACCTCGTAATCACGGATGAGAGTTCTACTGTTGTTCCGATATCTTATGTCTCTCCGACGTCACTTGATGAGCTCATTCCGACCGATGCCATCTCCGACGTACATGCTCCTTCTGCACGTCCGGATTATGCTGCTCATATCGAAAGACTTTCCGCTACATTTATTAGTCTGGACTTAAAGGCACGTGCGGCCTTAATTGTCGAAATATTCATATTTGTTCCAAACACTGTAAAGAGAAAAACATTAAAACGTATACAGTTCCGTTCATATATACCATGACCATCGCGTAAACAGCATGTTATCATAAAGACCTACTATATTTTACCTAAGCAAGAGCCTGATTGTGTCACAGAAGACAGCACAATGCTACTGGATAATCACACACAAATGGCATAAACGCTCTTTATTAGTTCCATATCAGGTATTCACCAACAAAGAACGCTCTTTATGTTTACCATCATAATATAAACAAACACCAGAAAAGTAACTTTTTTATGCTTTTGTCTACATAACAATTGTCAAACATATGACCACAACATACTGTTTATGCGATATTTCTTATTTGTATACGGACAAAGTCTATCTACATTGTGATGTTCTTTCTGTTTGTGGCGGTTTTTGACGGGTGGAGATATTTTCACAGGATACCCACCGCCAAGGCCAACCGTGTCTTTAAGTGTCGATTCAATGTCTGTTAACTCTGCGGCCTGTGATCGCCGGTCTACGACAGGTTCTTGTGTACTATGTGAGCAATCACCGATGCCAGATGTGTTTAAACAGACTAACTCTCAATTACAACATGCTATGCGCACATTGTGAGGATTTCTGACATCCCATCAATGGATCTCGAATCTCGTCACACATGACCTTACGTTTGTGTTTGCCAGCTCGTCTTTCTTACCTACATTTATCAGTCTAACTCCATTGGACATTGTTCGTTTGATGATCAAGTTGTACATGCACATGTGATTCTATTCGGATGAACGAGACCAGATTATATTGGCCAACGTCTGTCGTGTTGTATTGGGTTTCTCGTGTCGTCTTATTCCGGACAAAGTAGGGTACTGGTTGTATTAATGGGCGTCCGTCCAGTCGCCCGGAGAATGTCGGGTATTGAGTCCGTCCCTGTGCATACATGACTGAATTGCTAGTCACGTTAACGACTGTGACGTTGGGCAATGCGTGGGGCAATTGAGTGAGTAAACTGTGTATGACCATGTAATTGACTGGGAGTTGTAAACATACATTGCTAGAGTAAAGTTGTGCCCTCCGATACCTTCGAACTTCTCGCTTTCATTCGTTATTCCCGACCCATCTTTACTTTATCTTCTGTCACAACAGTTGATTCAATGTAAGATGTACATTTGGTGCAAAGTTAAATTATCCAGTAATCCAGGATGCACAAGTGTAAGATTGTGAATATATTCATGAACATTTCAGTCGTGCCGTCAAACTACCACTCACATGTCGTGTTAGAGTACATCGTTGATGACAACGCATACATGTGTGTATATTTGTAGGAAAATCGGCGAAACCATGTTTTATCTACGTTCGTGTTCCCTCTTCTGATTCCCATTCCTGACTCACGGACATGTCAATGCAGTACGTAAAACGCGTGCCATAATCAAAGCACCCAACTCCGCGCGACGACACGAATAAACCCACTGTGAATCACCAGGATCCACGGTGACACACGGTGAACTTGCGTGAAGCGAATTCATATAATATGTAATATATACATGTAGCTATCTAGAGGAGATTAGCAAGTATTGTATCGCTCTGATTGATCAATATATCATCGTTCAAGTAGGTTCATATTGTATATTTAATTAATTCCAATATTAGCTTATTTCGGTACCATAAAACAAGTTCACTATGAGCTTATTCGAGCTTATTTCCGCGAGAAGAGTCTGTGTTGGGATGTTGTTGCACGTAGACGTTGAATGTTCAACTGTTAAACATTTTTCTAATCTAATTCCGTTCCCGGGAGTCATGTTGTAACACACCCCTCACGACAAAACATAAACCAATATAGTAATTTATATGCAAATGTCGTCCTTCGATATTCAGTAACGATCTCAAACTTAATATCGCCAACTCTCATTAGTCATACCGCGCGCATCGAATCAGTCATTCAATTTATAAATCCGAAATAACCGAATAAATATTTTACTACAATAGCCGTAATGTAAGTGAAAAACGCCAAGGCAATTGGTTAAATCTATCGCAGAAGAGCTCATTGTTGGTACGTCGTGTTCTATCAAACATGGGATATGTTTACTTGTATAGCATCAAGCATGGGGTATGTTTACTTGTATAGCCTCAAACATGGGGTATGTTTACTTGTATAGCCTCAAACATGGATATGGTACTGTCTGTCCATTAAGTTGACAATGGGTTAAGATGTCAGGCCATTCACGTAGCAGCCAACGAGCAGGTGGATATGGCCGACAACATGGTACAAATCAGGTGTCCTGGCCCAAACACGGTTTATTCCATTCTGATCAGATGTGGCGATATGGACTCGGCCATGTTTTAAGTAGGATAATATCTTTAAACTGTACATTATTTTTATCGAATTGAAGGATTTCGACCGGCGTTTTCAACCAATATCCTATATATAATGCTCTCAGAAGCATTTCAGGGTTAGCAATACGATTGGACGCAACAAGTCGGCTACCAGTGTTAATACACGGCCACTGGTTTTGTTTTGCCACGCATGATCTTGCTTGTAATCATGTCACTACTCATTTTATTGTTTTGAGGTGATTTGAACATATTTATTGTGACCCACTATATACAATATATATTACACAGATTAAATATAACAATAATGGTATGAGTGTGGGCACAGAGGATCGGAGCACAAGTTGCCGAACTTATCGGAGCTCCTCTCCCCTGGCATTCAATTGCTAATAAATTCAAATATCGGAGATGGTTTTAATTCAGGTGTATTGTAGAAGTTAATGTTTAAGTGTGGCTGTTGGAGTGGCTGTGGTCTCGCAGAATTGGGGTAAGGGAAACTATAACGAGAAAATTCTGATAATTATTAGATTAAGAGATTAAGAGAAACGGTCTGTAGATGAGATAAATGATTGTACTGTCTCAAACAGGCGCGCATTTAGATTTCCGCTGTAGTGTTGTACACCAAACAGGAGATCTTTTTCGGAGACAATAGTCACGTTAAGTTCATCCATACGAGCCCACATCCGATTTCGCGCTACTGCGTACAGAGGACAACTGAAGAAAAAATGGTTTGCGTCTTCACATGAATTACCACAAGTACAATTTGAATGGGCTGAGATGTAGTTTTCATATTTATCAAAGTTTAGGTCGCTACAGTTATTTCTAAGTCTACAGTGCAAAATATTTAATCTCCTTTGACCTGTATTGAAATATGGTGGGGGTTTCAAAGTCAGTTCTTTATTACAGAATGTTCTATACATGTTACTTATGATTTCGTCTTTACTTGGTTCTGAAGAGGGGTCAACCACTTTTTTGTTATCGGTAGTAGTTTTACATGATAGATTCCATTCAGCTATCATGGATGGGACGAAACTCGATTTGAAATTAGTCGTGTTCGTAAAGTAGTTTATGTATCGCAGGGGGTTTCTGATGGGGTATCGAGATGCTTCAGCGACGGTATCTGGTAATAGATTGGTGAGGTAGGAAGGGACATGATGAGTAATTATTTTGTTCCAGGTGTGCATTTTATGGAGGTTTCGTCTTTCGCTTAATGGGGGCCATCCAAGTTCAAATAAGACTTTTTCATCTGACACCGAACGCGTGAGACCACTTACTATTCTACCAGCGTCTGTGTATAGGCGGTCGAGTTTCCGGAGGAGGCAATCGGGTGCATTATCCCAAACAACATCTCCGTACTCCATTATAGGAAGTACGTAAGTTTTGAACATTATCTCGAGGGTTTGTCTATTTACAAGAAATTTTATTCTCCTCAGTTGTGACAGTCTGGTTGACACTCGGCTACAAATTTCATTTATATGGGTGTCCCAATGAAGGTTCGATTGTATAGATACTCCAAGATGGTTATGACAGTCAACTTGCTCTATTTCGTTATCACCAAGTTCGAGATCCAAAGAATCTGTCGAGGGAGTAAGTGAGAACACCATTGATTTTGTTTTGTCTGCATTGAAAGTAACCAACCATTGTTTTGACCAACAAGAAACTCTATCCAGATCTTCAAAAAGTTCGCGTGTACAGTCATCAAGTGAAGATTGGACACTGAAAAAGCAAGTATCATCTGCGTACATGCGAGTTAGGGAATGTATTGTCGTTGCTAGGTCGTTTATATACGTCAAAAATAAAAAAGGTCCAAGTATTGAGCCCTGGGGGACTCCTGCTGGGATACTACGATAATCCGAGAAAGATTTACCAACTAGGACGCGTTGTGATCTGTTACAGAGATAGCTATTCAACCAACTGTGGACATTTCCGGCTACTCCGAATTGTTCCAGTTTGAATAACAACCCCCTGTGCCAGACTCTCTCAAATGCTTTGGAAATATCGCAAAAAATTGCCGACGTATATGACTTCTCATCGAGGGCCTGGCACAGGGTGTGGTATATCTCGAGTAACTGGAAAGTTGTGCTATGTCCAGGAACAAACCCAGATTGGTATTGATATAGTATATTATTATTTGAAAAGTGGACCATTAAGTATTTTAGTACAATTTTCTCTAAGATCTTGCTAAGGCACGGGAGTAAGGATATTGGGCGGTAGTTTTTACAGCTTGATTTGTCATTTTTCTTGTATATAGGAATAACATTTGCTAGCTTCCATTGTGTTGGGAATGCACAAAGTTCAAGCGATTTTTCAAATAACGCTTTAAGGGGGGTGGCGATAGCTGGGGTTGTGTATTGGATCATTTTAACAGTAATTCCATCGTGGCCAGATGCTTTATTAGGTTTCAGGGTCCCAATAGCAGAAATAATATCATCGATAGTGATTTCAATGTCTGTTACTGTGTTACTACATTTCTGGGTGAATGTCGGTAAACTGCACGACCAATCGTCGAGTTCTGAATTTGAGATGAACGCACCGTTGAGCATTGTCGCTTTGGTGTGATCATCAAATACTAAGTTTCCTTTGTCATTAGTTAGAGGGGGGATAGCGCCCTTATGCTTAGTTTGCATAATATCCTTTATACAGTGCCAGAAATATTTTGAGGAAGGGTGTTCACGGACATTTTTTTGTAGTGTTTGTTCATAACGGGCTCTGGCATATTTTTTCATATTATTGACAGTATTTCGAGCTTTTTTGAATTTGGACAAGTCAGTTTCTTTTTTTGATTTCAAAGCAATTTTACGCAGTCTATCTCTTTTCCGAATCATCGTTCTCAATTCTGAAGTGAACCAATGTTTGTCTTTAGGTCTTATTAAAACTTTTGATTGTGGAACAGTTTGGTCCATAATTTCGAGAAATTTGGTGGTAAAAATATCAGTCGCCAAGTCTATGTCAGGTGCTGTTTCGATAGCGTGCAACCACTCTGGATCATTAATGAGCTTTATAGCTTCATCGAATTTGCCTCTGTCATAATTCCTAACTAATCGGGGGAAGGGGACATTAGAGTCCGAGTCATATTTTAAGTACCCAATGACCGCGCAGTGGTCTGATATGGATCTTCCAAAGTCAATCACTTCGGATTGACATGTAACATTGTCGTTCACGATGATGGGATCTAGTAGAGTGGAAGTTGTCGATGTCACTCTGGTTGGTGATTCAATGACGTTTCGCAGACTATAAAATGATATGGTTTCTCTGATTTTTGATGAGGGGTCTAGTGCGTTCGAATTGAAGTCGCCAGTTAGTATCATGGGGATGTTAAAGTCAAATGCATTTGATATGGACTGATCCATCAACTCCCAGTACTTATCATTACAAAATTGATCAGAACGGTATGAGACACACAATAGATAGCGGGAGGCCCTGGATGTCAGCTTGAACCACAATATTGAATCATCGAATTCAAGGGAGGGTATACGTTCAAAGACTAGATGGTCAGCAAAATAAACTGCGATACCTCCTCCATGGCTCGAACCGTCATATCTCTCAGGATCAGAGAATCCTCGAAGTTGTATATTATGGCTAGGAAATGCTGCATCAATATGGGTTTCGGTGAAACACAAGATGTCGTAATCTTCGATTTCGTCGACCAGTCGCAGTAGTTTATGCCTGATACTTCTAATATTTAAGTGAAAGATCGAGAGTGTTTGATGTTCGACGTGGGATCGATCAATATTATTACCATTATTACCAGGGCCAGGATTCAATTCTAAGGAACCACTGCGTACGAGAAGTAATGTCAAAAGTAAAATAAGTCTGATGGCGCTAATTCCAAACGGGAGCTTGATTGCTCGGAATTTTGGAGGCGACTGCGTTCTTTTCGGGAGACCGTTAAGTGAAGAAAACTGGAAAGTCCCTATTGAAATTCTCCACGTATTTAAATCAACTCCCATGGGGGATTGTGTTCAACGGTTTAATTATAAGAGGTTTCAATAGGGACTTCTGTATGAGTTTTATCCCGCCGCGAGGCCACAGACACATAGCCGCAATTGTGCAATTTGTGCAGATAGAGGAAGAAATGAATAGATGTGCAAAAATAATAGAAAAATTACACACGCTAATTGGTGTGCAGAACATATATATGAATGAGACAACTCAATCGGGATATGCTTATATGAATATCTATATATATAATATATGTTGGGGTGCGTCTCTTTGGCGGGTGGTGGTTGTTTTGAGGTGGTAATAATATATTGGAATATGCTAAAATACGTTTGTTGGAAAGAACCAGACTGATATGATTGTTGTGAAATTTGAACTGATTTATTTTATTATTTATATGGGTGGATCCATAGAAGTTGGCCTAGAAAAAATGCACAGAGGGTGGATTGGATGGTTAGGTAGCGGACATGTTTGTCGACCCTGTGTTTGCAATTTCGTTTCAAAATATACCCCACTGCCGGTAGTGAAAAGTTATTAGCACAACGAACTGTCGTTTGCTTCGAAAACTCGTCGCAAGAGGACTTTTATTTCCCCCCGGACGACATGTAAGGTTATACTCTGTGCGCAACGTTAACTGTATGGAACGCGTTTTCATAACATTTTTATCGCGTTCCTGCTCTCATTTATAACTGGTTGAAAACATAGAGGATAGGA
Organism: Siphonodentalium dalli; assembly: GCA_032622095.1. Lineage (NCBI taxonomy): Eukaryota > Metazoa > Mollusca > Scaphopoda > Gadilida > Siphonodentaliidae > Siphonodentalium > Siphonodentalium dalli. The sequence goes on along the minus strand of CP136067.1, from coordinate 133,962,294 downwards.
AAGCACTATTTTCAGAATTGGCGACTTAACTGAGTTGATTCATTATTACCATCTCAATGTAATAATGTGATCGTCAGGATCTACCCGCGATGTTTAGCGAAAATTACGTTTAATCAATTCGGCTCCTTGACGATATTTATTGTTCTGGACCCCACAGACTGACAGTTATCGGACATACGTAACCTTTCAACTATATGGACTGTCGCGACGCCAAGTGGGAATAACGTAAGCATTGTTCGTCGTTCACGATTACAGAAGATGGCAGCTCAAACCCAGCTGGAACGTACATGCAGTAATTGACTATATTGGGTGTATAGGTAGCTTGTAAGCTTCATGATCGATGCAACATATGTCATTTGGCAATCCTACAATTGTAATTCCCCCTCCAGCTCTCGAAGGCTCGGACTAATGGACCATCTGACTACTATAATCCTCCATGTGACGTATGCGATATCCCAGGGGAAAGTCGCTAAAGGTCAGTGAATCGGCAGACATACCCCGTAGTATACTGGCAAATAACATCATCCAGTTTGAATATGGGAATGGCATCTGCGAGCCAGTTTGTGGACGGACTGTGCAATGGCACCACATTGGCCAGCACCTTTTTGTGGTTGCTGATCGTGCCACAATAGGTCAGTGGCTAACGACCCATCAGCGTTTACCCAGTTTCCATTGTCCTCCTTCGTTGCTACGCAATAAGCATAGAAACAAAATGGTGGCATAGATGGCGACGAGTCATTCGGATCTACGTGTGAAATATTACTTTCGCTCCGATCTTAATTAGTGATACATTAATTATTTTTTTTAGCAATTTGATTAACACCTGCTTTCTTTTGGGGACTTTATGTCCAGTAACCGTGTCTTGACTTACTTTTCAAGCAGCATGGAGATATTATTATGGGCAATATGCAGCACCTTTATTCTGGGGAATAAGCTTATTTTCAAGACTCCTGAAACAAATAATCATGTAATAAGTGAGAAATTACAGGTATCGATTTATTTCGAAATGCGTTGAGTGTTCTGATCATCATTGTTTTGAATGAAAGACGACCTTCTGTTTCGCTCAACCGACCGTCGCCTTGACGCGCTGATAAATGTGCACGCTAGATTCATCAAAAATGATATTAAATATGTTGTCATTGCAAAACCCCACGTTAGCTATTACTTTACATATTGTGACCGACGTGGAGCCTTGCTAAATTTAGTTTATGTATTTGCTATTGGTTACGTATTCCACATATATTCGTGTACTAATCGCATGCATTTCTATTCTATGATTGCACACTATTCAGTTCTTGAATTTATATTCCTGACTCCAGGCGAAACATTTCCTCGTTGGTGCTGTTAACCCTTTACCCAACAAACCGGCCAAAACCGGCCAAATAAAGCTTCAACAGCCTAAAATATCTTCGGTCTGTCTCAATAGAACCATACATATATGGATATCATTGGAACCGGCTCCTTGACCACATTGTGATAGTTACAGTTATGCCCTGTGCCAATGCATTCTCTTATATATGCGAGTCGACCATAGGTCGCCTCGCATATATAAGACAATGCATTGGCCTAAAACACTTTTTACCATTTTTTCTTACATTCTTTAACAATTTTATAATTTTTAATGTGTCAAGCCAATGCATTCTCTTATATATGCGAGGCGACCTATGGTCGACTCGCATATATAAGAGAATGCATTGGCACAGGGCCCTTCTGTTGGGTAAAGGGTTAAGTTTACACAGCTCATTGTTTTAGTTTCATCCAGTTTATAATGTGCATTCCCAGTTTCTTCGCTATTATAGTTTATTACCACTTGATTCTGTTCATATTCGTGATATGGCATAACGGCTGAATCGACTTTAAATTACAACAAACATTCAACCCATCCAGTGTGAATATTCATATAGCTTATTACAAGTTGTGATTGCCTCTTATAAAGAGCGTTCATGCTTCCATTGCAACAAAGCCGAAGTCAATCAAAAAGTGTTATCAATAATGTTTTTCATCGTTGTCAATTTTGATTTTATTGATGCCCGTGTGGTACCGTGATATGTGTTTCAAATAATTTTATGACTTGAATGGGGAGTTCAAGTGACAAATTTTGAATGGGGATTTCCATGCAACTCTCCGCAGCAAAAGTTATGTATGAAGCAGTTGTTCTGGAACCAACGCAGGCATATCACAGAAGAGTCATAACATGTATCTGGCAGATGCGCTTGGTGAATTATAAAATGTTGCAATAATACATTTTTGAGATTTTTTTCTGAAATTTCATCACATGACATACATTTGAAAAATCAATATAAAATTCAAAACTAAATACACCAACATTATAATGAAAAGGTTCAAGTGGACCCGCCAGACGAATACGTGTTGTTTCCAATACATCAAGTCACGCTCAGACGTATCTGCAACTCTGAAACGTTCACGCCGCAGATTTGCATGGAAATCCCCATTAAAAATTGGTTACTTGACATCCCCCTTAAATCGGACCGCGGATATTTGAAAGTGCGCCAAAAGTTGCTGGCACAATACACATGTACAGTATGTAGAAATGTTCACTATTTTGATTACCGAAAATTCATTCTGATTTTTTAAATTGTTTTAAAGTGTTCTTTCTCTATGAACACTCTGTAATTATGTGAACCCTTTTTATACGAAACTCTTCAAAACGTCATTGTTCATGTTGACAGGTTGATAATATTTTATATTGTACATGGATCGCCTAACGATGAGTGCGTGGCTTAATCGGAGATTTCGGACTGACATGAATTCAATGCATCAGCCAGTGTAGTATCAGCTAGTATGCAATTTAGGATCTCATTGTCTATGGCAGTCTGCTATGAAAACTGTTGTTTATTCGCCTGTCCTGTATTAACACCGAACGGGTAGCAGAACATTTTTTCAAACGATTGTTGGATATTTCTTTGCGCGCATGGTATATAAATCTGTAAACATTAGAATATTCTCTTGTTTGAAAGGGGGTTCTGTCTGGCATTTATATATAGAGTTGCATAAAATACGAATTGCATTTTATTTGTTAAGGAAGAATGTACACTAGTAGGATAAGAGTGCCCCTTACTGGGATACCATAATGAAGATGGCTATGGACTAAAGAGTGGCATTGAAAATTTCGTTATTATGTTCGTAAAACGTTTTTAACTTTATGCAAGCATCCGTTTTGTCATTGAGTGTGATTTTTAAAAGTAAAGTGTTAATCCATGGCAATACCTTGGAATTTGATGGATTGTACTTGCATTTTATTCCAAACCCTAACTAACTCTTCATTTTAAGTGTAACGTTTCTCCATATTTCTTCAACGATAACACCATTCAAATGTGTGTTTTAATTTAAATACTACCTGTCGTCCGCTTATTTGTCCTGAAAACACCTCGAGATGAATAATAGACCATTCCATAACTGATGGGAGAATACATTTATTATAGAAAGGGTTACGAAACAACCGAAATGAATGTGAGATATTCCGGGGGGGGGGGGGTTTATGTTATTTAATTTGTTCTTATGGTAGCCAAATGAATATATGGTTGTATCGCTAGCAAATGAAATCAAGTTCATTTTTGTACATTGGGCATATCGTTTACATAGAGGAGAAACATTGTCGGACAGAACATGGATCCCTGGACACGTCACACGTTGTCCTCTTTAATGCGGAAGGTTGGCCTTGACAGTCAACATTGTTTTCTACATGTTAGATAACTTCTAAACCAATCTTTAGAAACACCTCGAATTATGTAATGTTCTAGCTTTTCTGACTGTATCAAAAGCTTTCAACAAGTATACGCAAATGGCTAGTGTAGAGTCCTCAGTTGGTTTATCATTATGGTCTGCTATATGATCTAGAAAATGCAACAAGGGGTCTATAGTAGAGTGATTCTTGCGGAATCCATATTGGTGTTTATGTATAAATACTAATGGGCCTACATTTCGTTATGTTGCTTGGAGACTCGTTTTTTATGGAGTGGAATTACTTTGGAAATATTGAGCCTATCGGGGAAAATTCCTAGTGTGAATGATAAGTCGAAAATGTGCGATGGTGATCCTGAAGTTTCGGGGATGGTCTGTTTCACTAGTTTCGATGTGAGATGAACGATATCAGCGGTTTCCTTACCGCTGACGTTATTGGAGGTTTTCAGTACATCGTTGGCATCAGTGGAAACAAGAAGAAAGTTCCATTATTGTGTTAAATAGTCCGAACAATGTTTATCTTGGTTTCAGAGGACGTCGTCATTAGTTTTTGTTTACCAATTATCGCGAAATAATTGTTAAACGCCTGTGCTATTTTACATGTACCTGGTTCCACAATTATAATGTTTTCAAGTGATACATTTGGTGGATGTCTGGGAGAGTTACTTGGCAGTTTTAGAGCGTTTTTCAAAATGACCCTTGTACGTCGCACGTGGAATATATTTCCATGTAGAACAATGTTGTAACATATGGATAGATCTTCACGATTTTAAAAACACAGGTTTTCTATTTTTGAAAATCCCAACACCTCCATGTTCGTCGTTGGGAATTATATTGATGATCCACAGGGAGATAATACTCTTCTCGTATCTTGAAAATGTATGTCAGAACCATAATATCAATAGAGTGGTTAGGTTTAGTAATATCTGATAAAATATGTTTAAATGAATCCCAGTTGGCGTTCGGGTTTCTGCAATTTAGACCGAGGATTGAAAATTCAATATTTATATTTTCGTTAAGCTGCGAAGTCGATAAATAGTTACCAAAGTGATCTGAGAAATTATATGACGAGTACATGTGCTCATTCTCATTTCAGGCGGTCCATTTAACAAAGTTTTAAGATTTAAAGTGTTTCTTCGCAGAACATCGCCCAATGCGAAATTACCCGTTTTCGTGATCAGTTTCGATGATAGGGTTACCTTTCTTGCCCTGTGATAATATAATAGATTGATGTTGATACACTTTCAATATAGCCAACCAGCCAAACCTGCTTAATATGACAATATATTATAATACATACATACATATTAAAATACACAAAAATACAATTAAATAACATATAATATTATAATTATATTAATAAGGTGGCGATTGGAAAGAGAATTTGCACAACCGATGCATGGCATATGGATACAGAATTGAGGCGGTTTGTTGATAGGGTTGAATGTGTCTTCTATCGGACATATGCAAAGAGGTATGCATTAAATACAAAATAATAGGCGGGTAGCAGCTTCCGTGAATAAACTATGTGTAATATGTAAAGTGACCTGATGTGATGGGCATTCCCACTCAAGAGAAGGCAAACATGCAATTATTCAACATGCAGCAGATCACCGACGTATATATGCACCTATGTACGAAAGGAATACTGCATAATAATACAAGGTTCATAACAGGGGTTTAATCGTGGTAAATTGTTCACACTTTACTGTGCGGTAAAAGCAGGTGAGGGGTCCAACAACAACATTCCAGTACACATTTGAACTTTAGAGACACATTTGGGCATCTTTGAGTGGATAATTTAGAAGTTACCCGTGCGTGGTGATCTGATTTTTCACACTGAACTGTGCGGTAGTAGTCAAGGGGTGCAACTACATTGTAGTAATTTTGTTGTAAGACACATCTGGGCGAATTAGATTGCAAGACTTAAATGTTGTCCGCCCGTGGCGATGATGTAGGGGCGAGATATTTACAGGTGATGTGACAACGAAACCATGTCGTTTGGAATACAATATTGATCATGTGTGCTCTATTTGGCGTATGTCCAAATATATGTTTGTGTCATTTCCACCACCATTAAATATTTAAACAAGACAAGGTAATTATCAGTATTTAGTTAAAACTGTTACAAAATAAATCGGAATTGCGTATAATATGCTAAGTTGTTGTCGGTCTTTTGCGGCGATTCTCAGTGGTTCAGTGTGATGGTTGGTGAGCCCTGGTAAGTAACGATGATTTATGTATGTTCATATTAATCCGCTCCAAGCAGGTTCACCGTGGATCAAGGCGACCAAAATCACAGTGAATCCTGTTGATCCATAGTGAGCTTAGCGGGTCCCACGGTGTTGAGTGTTTTGCTCGTCGCACACTCTTTACGTACAATATATGGCGTTTCGACTAATACGATTGGAGTGGCACACTTACAGGTCTATCCACTCAAACCAAGCTTGGACATCGGTCTCGGCTCTCGCTGGTGTCGGGGTTCGATACCAGTTCATTGTCACGTTCATTTTAAATATCCCTCTGCTATACTTGCTATACAACACAGTCCGTTGTTGTTTTTTTATTTTCGTAGAAGATGTTTGACGCCCGCACGTCATCGCTATATCATCACAATCGTCACGATTCGCAAAGGGAACGTTATGCGTTTAATTAGATCGGAAAACGTTGCGTCACAAAGTTGACGCTGGAACCACGGAAAACAAAATGTAAGACACTTTAAAGGTCCGAATCGGCATCTCTGGTTTAGACTAGGCTTTATTCTAGACCTGGTTTTATTCTAGTTTAAACTAGGTTTTAGTGTGATAAACTCAGTTTTAGTTTTTGGAATTCGATCGCAATAAAAACTACGTTTTATTGGCGTGATAAAATTATGATAATATCGCTAATTGTTTGTGATGAATTGGAGATATAACGATCAAGAAACGATTATCTATATCTGATTTATCCGCACCATACGTCTCATCTCGAAAATAAACTTTTAAATATACTTTGAAAAAACATCAAATTAAAACTACCCTACCCCAGGTTTAACTAAAACCTAGTTTGGTTGGTTTTATTATTCGGCCGATTTTTTTGTACACATATGTACACATATAGGAGAGATTCAGTGGAATTCCGGGAGGCGATATCGGTACTTATGAGATAACTTCTAACAAATATGCCAATGTGATGGATATTTCTTGCAATATATATAGGTTTTTGCGATTCGTTCGGGCGACAGAGAGCTATATAGGTTTTTGCGTGTCGCTTTGGAGACAGAGAGCATGGAGGGATCGGACTAATCGACACGAACATGACTTTTGCGACTGATTCCTCAATCACGAAACTGTCTCTTTCGGTCAATTTGAAGGCATGGGTTGATGGCCCGCCCAAATACGCACTAGAAAGGATTTCGGCCAATTTGTTGGTATGAGTGGGTGGCTCGCCCCCAAATACAACTAGAAACACCCCACCCTCACATCCGGGGGCTACAATCCCGAGTGGGTGAACATGGGATATGGACCATTTTCGAGACCGGTAAGGATTTTGGCCAATTTTACGGCATATATATACCCCATAGTAACACTTCCACCACCCGGGGACGGTGACCACACCCAGGGGGTGAAAATGGGGTATGGACCATTTTCGAAAACGGTAAGGATTTCGGTCAATTTGACAACAGGAGTGAGTGGCCCGTTCCAAATACCCCATAGAAATATTCTATATTTTATAAATTTGTCTTTCGGTCAATTTTACTGCATGGTTGGATGGCCCGCCCAAATACCCACAAGAAGCACCCTCACCCCGGGAGTACCACCCCGGGGGTGAAAACGGGTATGGACCATTTTCGAGAACGGTGTGTGCCCCGCCCCTAATACCCCCTAGAAACACACAGCCCCTCACCCCGGGGTGCATACCCCATTTTCACCCGCTCGGGTGGTACCACCTGGGTGAGGGTGGGGTGTGTATACGGGTATTTGAGGGCGCGCCTTACCGTTCTCGAATATGGTCCATGCCCCATTTCGACCCACTCGGTGTTACCACTCGGTGAGGGGTGGAGGTGTTTCCATGGGGTATTTGGTGGGCCACCCACCCATGCGCAAAATTGACCGAAAGAGACATTTTTGCTAATAAGTATTAAAATGATCCATACCCCATTTTCACCTATATAGCAGGGTGGTACCCCCCCCCCCCACAGGGATGATGGTGGGTGTTTCTATGGGGTCGGGCCACCCAGTCCTACCGTCAAATTAGACTAAATCCTTACCGTTCCCGAAAATGGTCAATAACTCCATTTTCACCAACTCCGGTGGTACCCCCGGGGTGAGGATGAGGGTGCTTCTAGTGGGTATTTGTCTTCAAATTGACCGAAAGAAATATTTTGGAATAAGGAATAGGGAATAAGTTCCAAACTTCATGATCGTCCATGATATTAGATAATAACTAACGGCTATACAACAGTTCGTGAATTCGTCGTGATTTCTCAAAGCGGACGGGTTATTCGCCTGCTTAGGAGATTAGATAGGGACAACCGGGCGCGTGATCCGACAATGCATTGACAAGTAGCCATAATAAACAGACAGAGCACACCTCCGATCCTTGCAATTGAACAATTGTGGCCCACCGGTAACGCAATCGACCAAATCCATATCGTCCCCGCGGTCGAGTAAAACTTGGTTTTACTACTAAACTAGGTCTAAACTGGAGATGCCGATTCGGACCATTGTATCTGGTGGAAACAAATATAACCTGTACTTGTATCGAATCGAAAATGATAAAAAAAAACCGGTTAGCTACCGTAACTTCCTGTGGTATTTAAAACACTTTCAGATCAGATCATAATATTTAAATTAAAATGAATTATTTAATGCAGATTATCGATTTCCAAGTGCAACATGCCGGGATATGCAGCATCCAGACCATTGCATATGTCATATTATATCGCTTCCAAGTAGTGTGGCATTGCTCCTCCCATCGGTGCAGCCTATTCTCCCGAATACCATCACATAATCTGCTTATAATATAACTTGTTTAGGTAGAAAACATATGCTTATAATCGCCTTATTTTTATTTTAAGTCGATAATTTGCTGAAAATAAGCACATTTTAGTCACATTATCAACTCATAATGAGGAGATTCTAAGCAGATTATGTGCGGGTGATTAGACAAATAAGCCAACTCGCGGCCGTTTAGGTGTACGCTCTTTAACATGTGTTTTCATTGTGGTTCGCACCATACAACGACTTACCGGGTAAGTGGCTATTATCTGATTATTTCGGAATCAAATAATGGTATTATGTACCTATTTCACATCATAGGTCGACTATGTGCGTATTCCGCGAGGATATGTTGATATGTAAGCATGTTGAATTCGCGTCCTCCCATGGATGTGTTGGCCAATATAGTTTGTTTATTACAGCACCCCGCGGTTGCATAGGACCAGCCATATTTTTTTCATTACACTTGTGTCTAGAATATTTGCAAGTCGGCTGATAAGAACGCGTCATCGAGAGTAATTACCGGTATAACAGCAATTGCGGGATTAACTTTGAATGAAACCATCACTGGGTTAACGGTTTTCTATGGACACATTTTTGTAATCAAACCTAAAGTGGAGTTAACTTTAATTGCTAGATATATTACGGATGTTTCCCAAGCCTAAATGTTATGTGTATGTTTGCTCTCTTCATTCCTCACACTCGTTGATAATTATGTTGTTCATGTTATACCTTGCCATCATATTTGCCAAACACTGATTTCTTAATGTCCCGTTTTGACTATTGGATAGGCATGCCATAAACGATAGGCAACGTTGCCAAACACTAACTATATTGACCAGTATTGGCATTCGATCATGCCATACGGAACCGGCGGCATGTTGTGTATGTTGTGCTACCATGTTTGCTGTTAACGTTGATCATAAGAATTGGTGATTCAAAAGTAATGCATTGCCTTCACCAAACCGTTCTCTCATAGCAGGAGAACCCATTGTGACACACGTGCCTCACAAACTACTTCTTCGACCTCTTGTTCCATAAAAGCCAGAGAGATGTGTGGTCTAACAATATAGTCTGGTCGGTAACATATTACTACTATTTAACTACAGGGGCAAGGATCTACACATTTAACCCAGTACTCTATTAATAGCTCTTATGATGTCCTATGAAGATGTAGTTATAAAAATAAATGATGATTGGTCACATTCATGGGCCTGCTCTGAGTACATATATTTCTGCTCCTTGAAAAAGTCACATAATCATTACATTACAATGAACTGTTTCATTACACAAATATTAAACGATTCAAGATACACAGTACAGATAAAACATGCATTATTTTTCTGTTTCTGGTCATCCAAAACGTCTAGATTTAACCGTTATATGAGACCCTCCTTTCGCTTGCTCTCTCGTGAGATACGTTAGAGAGAATTCATACATATCTTATCAAATGGTTCCCTTAAACTCTGAAATTATTCTTCCTCGCATAATACGAGAGCGAACTCTAATAGGACTAGCTATAAATTCTACCGATATGGTCTGGACTATTTATTATTTGTTTATATTTTATTTTATTACTAATTTGGTATTAGTTATTGCACCCACAACATGAATTCATAATGTATCGATACCAATCTTGGCAATCGATCTTGGACGACATCTTGGATTACAAAAAAAATGGTCAAAGCGGATTTTAGCGGATTTTGAATGTTATAGAGGATATATTTCTCTTCAAAACAGTTCAAAATGGAATAAAAAACTTAGTACAAATATTGTCTAGGTTGACCCTAACATTTTAGTTTATCGATTGTATTTGTTCAGTCGATTCCGATGTGGCAATAGGGTCTTAATTTGATTCGAGCAACTGACAACACCGTAAGTTCCTTTCCACATTTTTCAAAATGATCGGACACGAATGAGCGATATGAAAGACGCTATTTTTTTTTATTTGCAAGCGAAGAGATTGGAAATCACGTGTTAAAATTTTCAACTAGGTAAATATTTCCTTTATTGATTACCAAATCAGGATTAATCATTAAATAAAAGTTCTTTGTTGTTACATGATGTAGAAAGAGATACTTTTTGCTTTTGAGGCGATCATTTATAACAATTGATCGATTATACGAGGCACAATTATGTAACATGTTTGTGTCCATATCATGTATCTATCAGCCTATGTTTATATAGGGATGAGATTAAAAAATTAGTAGGTCTAATTTGAAAATTATGAGTCGTTTTTTTATTTTTATAATATGGAGGTTGTTTATCCAACACAAAAATTATAAAACTCCATAAAGGGTGCAAACAATGTTTAGGGATGTTTAGGGATGTGTAGATTGAGCAGATTACACGTACGATATGTCATTGTTACGCAGCTTTTTGTTTTATCTCAAATGTTTTTGATGTCAGATTGTGTGGTTAAGGATGATATATTTTTTCCTGGCATCCATGAAGTCCACCCAATGTCCATTTTCAAAAGTTATGTGGAAGGTTTTGTTCTCATAAACACAAGAGTAATATTCCCTTATTCGCATAGTTCACTTTAAATTGTTTCAACTGCTATATCTTCATCAGATAAACATACACGCATCACAGCTGAAAATAGCTCACCATTTCTGTACCAGTTAATGAACAAAATTAGGAAAAAAATCGTAGAATGTATTTTCGATTTATAGTAGATCTTGTTTGGTGGTTTCTCTGGCTCTTTCTGAATTTTATTGTTGAAACCCCTACGTTAAAATGGGAACAATGCGCTCGTGAAATAGATACAGCACATTTAACTATTCGCTAAATAAATTTTCGTCAAATGGTAGTTACTTGATTCTCACTGATTCGTGTGTAGACACGTTCATCTGATGATTAACACACACTTAATATGCTTCGACTGCTTGCTTAACTTGTCAACTGAACATTCATACAAATGAATCTATTTATTTCGAGCAGCGATTTTTGGAGAACGGGTGTGTGGTTTTTTTTACAATATGATCAACATTTGTCAGATTAATTTGAAAAGCCAGACGAAAAATATGATCGCAATTGCTCTGATAGTTTGTTTTTATAACCGATCTATGTATACGCTGTGTGAATTTGTTTTATTTAGATCAAAATGGTCTCAGAGAAGATAAATTTCCTGCTTTCAGTCAACTCCTTGGACATATATTATGAGTGGAACGCTTTCGCGTCTCACACAAAATATCAGACTAAACCTACACACACAATGGAACGCAAGCAAACCAACATCCATTTATCTTATATAACATATATATTGACTACCATTGATAGACTTAATTCGGTTTGTTCATCGGTCATTGATTCGAGACGATTAATATTTATTTTCTTCTTAGTTCGTTTGTCCTGTTTTCCGAAATGGTTCAACCGATATTGTTGATAATTTTCGGCTGTAATAGTCCAATGTAGATTATGTTTGTTTTTTAAAGCTAATCTAGATGGCTGATAGGTAAATGGAAAATTCGGGCAAGGTAAGCACAAAATGGGTAGATTATCATCTCCGTTACAAAGCTGGTCCAAGTAAGCTTCTAGGAATAAAGAACTAAATCCATCGTTTAAACCCGAAATCTCAGGCGGAAGGTCTATGTTAGTATGCTTCCGTGAGCTCTGGTTTAACGCTGGTACAGCCAGACCCATAGGCCGGATTCGTCATCTCATGTTTAAACCTCCGAGTTTAAACATGGTTTAAACCTACATTGGCGGTCCAGCCAAACCGTGTCTAGGGGGGGGGGGCGTTTTTGTTGTTCAGTTTCCAGCTAATTGACAATGTCCGATAGCACAGAAGATATCGGTTGATATATAATTATGTTCCCAGTTATTGCTATAACGTATTGTACAGATAAACACAGCACATCGAGATATAACTAATAGAATAGATACAATCATAATTATCAAGATCATATTCTAAATTGGATGTGACATGTACTACCATCGTATATGTTGGAAGTATCAGACCACGATCGTTCCACCATACCGATGGCATGATACACGTCACATGGTAGGTGTATCATATACATCATACCTTATTAGGATGCATGATATTATACACCATACGTTGTAATAACTACTGGCGTCGAGAGATACAAAAAACGACTCTCTCTCCATCAGCCATTCCGACTAGACCTCTTTTACCGATGCTCCTGCTGTGTTTATCACTATGACTTATACAAATATAAAGTTATCAAAAGCTACGGACAGTGATTGTTATCAATGTTCCCGACACGGCCAATTCAACATCTAAACCCTAGACACCGGGACAATGGTGCCGTAGCAGTAAACCAGAACTTGTGTTTCGTCACGGAATGGTGCTCGTGAGCTTGGAACCAGAACTTGTGTTTTCGTTCATACGTGAGTACTTACTATACCAACCAGGACGTTTCTTTTCGTCTAATAATTTCAAATTAAATATACACAATACCCGCACTATGTTCTAGAGCAATTCTGTAATGTCACAATTAGAATGTGCATGTGCCAACCCAACTCAAATTATTCATTTCTTATATACCTGCACTTTTGCCTTTTCTATTCCCAATTACTTTAGTAAATAAAATCAAGATGAATATGACACAAAGTCACCTTTCCTGTCCTTCCTTTTCGGATGACGTTAATTATAGTAGCGCCCAAATCGATGGAGAGATAGAGCGAATGCGATCTATTTTGCATGAAACCCACGACAATCACGAGGTACGAAACGCAAATGACGGCGTCGTACTAGATCGCATTTCCACACAATTGGATCATTTTAATAGTACAATAGACCAACAGTTGGACGCCACACGCATTTCGTCAGCAATTCAGATGGAAACTGGTGTGACAAATGTTATCACCCCTTTTTCGGGAGACCCTAAATCTTTTCTTGAATGGACCAACAAATTATATAGTTATGGCCAAGCAATTGCTGCGACTGATCAAACATTAATTAAATTTGCTCTGCAGACCAGCAGAGGTTCAGTTTTCGAATTTTTAACTCAGTTCACACAAGAACGCATAAATGCCGATGGTGTGATCAGAAGTACATGGGCAGAAATCAAGCAGGAATTAAAAGTTCGATATAGCGAAGCAAAAGATAACAGAGATGCGCTCCTTATTTTTCAAGCAGCACAGCAAACACCTGCAGAATCTGTACAAGTTTTTTCTGATAGATTACGATCATTAGCGATCGATGTGTATGGGCTAGTAAATATTAGACAAAAAGTCGCCCAATTATATATGTGTGAACAATTCATCACAGGATTAAATAGTAAATTATTGAGAGATAAACTTTTGCGAGAAGATCCACAGACTTTAAATCAAGCAACTGATCTCGCTTTAAGAGAATATACTATTCAACACCGATTACAGTCTTATTATAGCCAGAATAATAAGAGTACTGATCGTAATTATCGATCATTTTGTGATAATAATTATTCATGCAAACCTTTCTGTATACAAAGCATGAGGTTTACTTGATTTATGTCGATAGTACAGAAGATATCGGTTGATATATAATTATGTTCCCAGTTATTGCTATAACGTATTGTACAGATAAACACAGCACATCGAGATATAACTAATAGAATAGATACAATCATAATTATCAAGATCATATTCTAAATTGGATGTGACATGTACTACCATCTTATATGTTGGAAGTATCAGACCACGATCGTTCCACCATACCGATGGCATGATACACGTCACATGGTAGGTGTATCATATACATCATACCTTATTAGGATGCATGATATTATACACCATACGTTGTAATAACTACTGGCGTCGAGAGATACAAAAAACGACTCTCTCCCCATCAGCCATTCCGACTAGACCTCTTTTACCGATGCTCCTGCTGTGTTTATCACTATGACTTATACACATATAAAGTTATCAAAAGCTACGGACAGTGATTGTTATCAATGTTCCCGACACGGCCAATTCAACATCTAAACCCTAGACACCGGGACAGACAACTCTATTCGGTGATATGAGCAAGCAGTCAAACTACCCTCTTACCAATCGGACAAAAAGACAAGCCGAGATAATGGTTATTGACATGTCATAAATTATCGCGAACACGTGCACGCTCATTGGATTTATTCATTGAGAAATGAGTATTGCTCATGGACCATTAATCCGATCGCTTTGTGTACGGGTTTAAATCATCTGACAAAGGGCATGTCTATCAGCACGAGTTTCACGTGCTGTTTATCACTTTGTTTGTGATAGATTTTCTACACGATGCTTTATCCGCAAAGACAAACTTTGGTGTATTTACATTTATATCTGTATATATTAAAGGGTATTAGGGCTGTATATATGTATGTCCGTTTGTCTGTTCGCAACTGTTCTAAAACTGATTTGAAAATAAGAAAATTTAATTTAAAAAAAAAAAATTTAAATTGTGTTGTTAAATTGAGTAAGGAGTTGTATCTAACAAAAAACAATATTTAAAATTTATATTAATATTTGTTTGTTTTAAATTTAATTAAATATTTTTTTTAATTAAAATGTTCAAATGATCAAATTGTGCGCAAATTTGACGCAGGCTCCTTTCGCACGAAGGGGCCGCAGGCCCCACTAACGCTCCATAATCGAGTCAATACTGAACCAAGAGCAATTTGCTTATGAGAGCACGCCAGACGCGGCATCTGAACTGTTTGAGGTGGGCAACCATATTACATGCGTTGCTTTTTTTCAATGTAATAAATTTTCCGTCGTGCAGAAAATCAAAAAGTTCCTAGGTTTTGAACTGGTGGAATATTATGGGAATTTATAGGAGGAGCCAGAGTAGAGCTTTGTGGCATGATCTACATCAAGATATGTTATCAAATTTGACTCATATAGCAATATAAGTTAAGGATTGCAAACTATGTGTATAGCATATCTGGTCACGTAGTAGCATGGTTTTGGTGTCATAAATTAAAACGTTGAACCAATCAAATGAATTCATAGAAAACACCAGTATTTGTGATTGCCACAAGCAAAAAAACAAGCAAACACACATGATAGTTACATGTCCATATCTGAGCAAAAATCGCGTGCGAATGAATCAACTGTGACATGATAACACCAGTCGGCAGCCGCCACTTAGACACGCCCTCACTCGAGATAATTTACAGCTCCACCCTTTAAAGAAAAGACGGATTCGTCATCTCAAGTTTAGCCTCGGTAAACCTGGGTTAGCTGGACCGCCGAATTAGATGGTTTAGTTGCCGGTTTAAGCTTATAAAACGCAAACAAAATATCGAAATTGACATAAACCTATCCCCATACGCTTTATAGGTGTCAGTGCTTCTCGCTTATAAATTTCCAATCAAAATATGGTCGCTGTCGTAATTATTGATTTTCGCAATCAATAAAACGAGCCGGTCCGCATTAGGAAAGTACGATTAATTATCTCGACGATACAGAGACACTACTGCTAAACCACTGGTATGGTTGGACCAGGTTTAAACCAGAGATAACGAATGGGTCACTTAGACCTGCGGTCGCGGGGGTTAACCACGGATATTGTTGACTCATGGCGGTTTAAGCCTAGAGGTTTACGTAGACCAGGTTTAAACATGAGATGACGAATCGGGCCATAATTTGCAATATTGTCTCTATCCATACTACCGGCCTGCTGCTTATAACTGGGTAGTTATATCACATGTTCACATAACAGCTAGCCACTGATCGCTCACTTAAACCCGGTTTTGCTGAACCGTCGCCGAGGTCCGAATCGGCATCTCTGGTTTAGACTAGGTTTTATTCTAGACCAGGTTTAACTCCAGTTTAAACTAGGTTTAAGTAGGGTTTAACGATAGTTAAACTAGGTTTATGGGAGTCAAACTGGGTTTTAGTGTAGTTAACCCAAGTTTTGTGATAAACTCAGTTTAAGTTTGTGGAATTCGATCTCAATTAAAAACTAGGTTTTATTGACGTGATAAAGTTATGGTAATATTACTAATTGTTTGTGGTGAATTGGCTATATAATCATCAGTATAAGCTTCGGTATATATGATTTATACGTACCATACGTCTCATCTCGAAAATATACCTTTAAATATACTTTGAAAAAACATCAAAGTTAAACCACCCTACCCCAGGTTTTACTAAAACCTAGTTTTTTGGGTTTAATTATTCGGCCGATTTTTTTCGCCCAGTATTGATGTTGTTTCTTCGCATATATGGGAGTGTTTATTTTGAATTGGGGGAGGCGTTTATGCGCGGGCGTTTGCACTCAATGTACATGCAGGAGAGTCTTAGTGGAATTCGGGGAGGCTATGTCGGTACTTATGAGATAATTCTAACAAAACATGTGCCAGTGTGATGGATGATTTCTTGCTATATATGTCTGTTTGCAATTCGCTCGTTCGGATGTCGCTTTGACGGCTGAGAGCATGGATGGATCGGACTGATCAATTTGACACGTTAGACACGAACATGAATTTTGAAACTGATTCCTTATTCACAAAAAGGTCTCTTTTCGGTCAATTTGACGCATCGGTTGGTGGCCCGCCCAAATACCCACCAGAGACACCCCAGCCCTCACCCTGGGGAGGGTAACGGCCACCCTGAGGGGGAATGGAGTATGGACTATTTTGGAGAACTGTAAGGATTTCGGCCAATTTGATGGTATGGGTGGGTGCCTCGCCCCAAATAACCCATAGAAACACCCCACCCATCACATCCGGAGGTACCACCCGAGGGGTGAACATGGGATATGGACCATTTTCGAGACCGGTGTGGATTTCGGCCAATTTGACGGCATGGATGGTTGGCCCGCTCAAATGTCCCATAGAAACAGCCCACCCGTCAACACTGGAGGAACCACCCCAGGAGGTGAAAATGGGGTATGGACCTCTTTCGATAAGGGTAAGGATTTCGGTAAATTTGATTTCAGGAGTGTGGGTAGTCCGCTCCAACTACCCTCTAGAAACACCCTCACCCGGGGGTACTACCCCGAGGGGGTGAAATGGGGTATGGACCATTTTCGAGAACGGTGGGTGGCACATCCCAAATCCCCCCATAGAAACACCCAAACCCGCACCCCGGGGTCCATACCCCATTTTCACCCGCTCTGGTAGAACCACCCGATGTGGGGTGGGGGTGTTTCTATGGACTATATTTGAGGGCGGGCCGCCCACCATTGCAGTCATATTGGCCGAAATCATTACCATTCTCGATAACGGTCAATACCCCATTCCGACACCCGGGTGAGGGGTGGGGTGTTTCTATGGGTATTTGGGGCGGGCCACCTATACATGCCGTAATATTGACCGACAGAGGCATGTTTTTTGCGAATAAGGATAAATGCTCCATACCCCTTTTCACCCCAGCAGGGGGATTGGAGTATGGACTATTTTGGAGAACTGTAAGGATTTCGGCCAATTTGATGGTATGGGTGGGTGCCTCGCCCCAAATAACCCATAGAAACACCCCACCCTCACATCCGGGGTACCACCCGAGGGGTGAACATGGGATATGGACCATTTTCGAGACCGGTATGGATTTCGGCCAATTTGACGGCATGGATGGATGGCCCGCTCAAATGTCCCATAGAAACAGCCCACCCGTCAACGCTGGGGGAACCACCACAGGAGGTGAAAATGGGGTATGGACCTCTTTCGATAAGGGTAAGGATTTCGGTAAATTTGATTTCAGGAGTGTGGGTAGTCCGCTCCAACTACCCCCTAGAAACACCCTCACCCGGGGGTACCACCCCGAGGGGGTGAAATGGGGTATGGACCATTTTCGAGAACGGTGGGTGGCACATCCCAAATCCCCCATAGAAACACCCAAACCCGCACCCCGGGGTCCATACCCCATTTTCACCCGCTCGGGTAGAACCACCCGATGTGGGGTGGGGGTGTTTCTATGGACTATATTTGAGGGCGGGCCGCCCACCATTGCCGTCATATTGGCCGAAATCATTACCGTTCTCTATAACGGTCCATACCCCATTCCGACACCCGGGTGTGGGGTGTGGTGTTTCTAGGGGGTAGTTGGAGCGGGCCACCTATACATGCCGTAATATTGACCGACAGAGGCATGTTTTTTGCGAATAAGGATAAATGCTCCATACCCCTTTTCACCCGAGCAGGGTGGTACCCTCCAGGATGAGGGTATGGTGTTTTTATGGGATATTTGGAGCGGGCCACACACCCTGTCATCAAATTGGCCGAAATCGTTACCGTTCTCGAACATGGTTCATATCCCATCTTCACCCCTCGGGTGGTAACCAACCCCACCCCGCCCGGTTGTGAGGGGTGGGGTGTTTATATCGGTTATTTGAGCCGGGTACCCTAAACCCGGGGGTGATGGCTGGGGTCTTTGTATTCGGTATTTGGGCGTACCCAATTTCCACCTCCTCGGTGACACCTCCCCCCCCCCCGGTGAGGGTGGGTGGGGGATTCTATGGTGTATTTTGATCGGTCCACCCACTCCTGCTGCCAAATTAATTAGCCTTACCGTTCTCGAAAATGGTCCATACCCCAGTTATCCCGGGGTGAGGGGTGATGTTTCTATCGGGTATTTTGGGCGGGCCACCCATTCTTGCCGTCCAATTCGCCGAAATCCTTCCCGTACTCGAAAATGGTCCATACCCCATTTTCGCCCGTCCGGATGGTACCCCGGGGGTGGTGGTGTTTCTATGGGGTATTTGTGGCGGGCCCCCACCCATGCCCTCAAGAGATATTTTTGAGTTCCAAAAGTCATGTTCGTCCATGATAATAGATAATATCTAACCGCTATACTATAGACCGTGCATTCGTCGTGCTTTCTCAAAGCGCACGGGTTATTCGCCTGATTAGGAGATTAGATAGCGACAACAGGTCGCGTGACCGGACAATACACTGACAAGTAGCGATAATAAACAGACAGACCACGCCTCCTATCCTTGCAATTGGACAATTGTGGCCCACGGGTAACACAATCGACCAAATCTATGTCGTCCCAGCGGTGGAGAAAAACTTGGTTTTACTACTAAAACCCAGTTTAAACTGGTAGTTTAAACTAGGTCTAAACTGGAGATGCCGATTCAGACATCTGTGATGGCTTAAACCATGTTTAAACTCACAGGTTTAATCTGTATTGCAAATCCACCCAATATCTATTTGGTTTTATTACTAAATACTGTTAGCATTATTTAGGGTCAGCACCTCAGATCGCACCATTTTCCCTCCTGTAGAATAAATGGAGAACTATCTGATCAAAGCTAGATATTTTAATTATAAAAACACACATTTAAATAGAGTGACGATAAATAGGATATATACTAAATATCTTCTGTCCGATTTGGCACCAAACTGCCAAGTGTACGTATTTATATACCAGAAAATAATTAGATTGGACCCAATATTCCATTAATATACCAGACTGTTCTCCAGAGAATCAGCACGTTATATGCTTATAATATGATTTGTTCAGGTTCATGACCGGCTTAGAATCCATAACGAACTGAAAATGAGTGTTTTAGTGCCATTCTCAACCAATACTTTCTTGGTATTAGTTAATTATTGGCGGAAAATAACACAAATAAAACAACTCGCGACTTACCATATGTAAGGTATATACAATGGGTTTTCACTGTGGTCCGTGCTATAAACTGATATACATGTATGTCCACTATGGACTTATTTCAGAATCAAATAATCCAATATGAACCTATATATGTGAATATTATAGGTCGATTATGAACATATATATGTGAATATTATAGGTCGATTGTGAACCTATTTGTGCGAGGGTGTGTTGGACATCGATGTTGACGGTTTTGATGGCCAGATATCAAATTTCAAAAGACACAATTCCAATGATTGTCTCTTATAAACGTGGCCCAAACGAGGAAAATAATACAGCTCGAGCGTTTTCAATTATAAAATTTTGCGATCGCTTTTGATAGTATTGCTTAATTATATTTTTTACTTTCGCTTTTCGCTGGTAAGCAAATAATTAATTGCCCCAGAAATATTTGGTGTCACATCGGACCTTGGATCATTGAAAATGTACAAAATATGTGCTGGCACAATACAGTACGTATAGCGTATGCGATAAGTACAACACTCAATACCGGGAGCCTACAGTGATTTGTGATGTTATCTCCGCTGAACTTGCGAGGAGCGGATTAATATGAACTGAGTGAAATCCTGGAGAATAACCGCGAAACACTTAGAACTGCAGCAAAAACCGCATACCACGTAGAATAGTTCATGCCATTTCTATTTATTTATAAAAGAGTATTAACTAAATATTGATAATTTTCTGGTCTTGACCTGTTTAAACTTTTAATGAATTCGTTCAATTGTAGATAACGCGATTATCTTGCATATATAGCAGGTTCGTGGTCATTGCGTGTCCTGGTGATTTATGGTCGTATAAACTGAGGTTCTGGGTTACACCATATATAGCGCCCTCCGATGATGCTCGCCGCTCAAGCTTTCTGTGTTAAGTGGGTCACTTTAAATCACTCTCCCAAAACACCCCCACTGTGTTGAGTGTTTTGCTTATCGCACACGCTTTACGAACTGCACACTGTGTAGACAGTTTCACTAATCTAAATGACCAGTGACTCATTCTGATCCTCTGTGTACACACCTTGATATCATTTTCAATGAAAGCTCTTTAGTTTGTGTCATATTGGTGATATTTGTCATGAAACTATTCAAACGCCATTTTTCATTTTGTAAGGTGGATACTAATTTCCATAGATCACTTCATATTTATTTTATTTGAAAGAAAACACGTTTCATTCAATGTGCCGGTTAGTGTTGAATCTTCTGTTATGAAGTTTAGAGTTCTTTCATGCCTATGGTAGTATTCTGTGCCACTGTTGATGAACAGCAGACAAATTCAATATACCAGATTTGGTCAGTCAGTCAATGTTAACCCGATGATGTGGAATTTGATATTCATTTATTTGCAACGAATATGGCATAGACCGAAAACTCGGCAAAAACCGACATTATTATTGTCACTATTGTATAATTATGCCCCACCTTCAGAAAATGGACACTGGATTTGTCCATCACGGTGGCGATTGAACGATGCTTTACAACCCAACCATCGGTACATACATACAATTCATCAACTCCATCAGAAGAACATTATCACCAGCATTCTCCAACAGAACAAAACAAGAAATGTGATCTTCAGTTATATTTTAGTCGCCCCTCGTTGGTGAATAACCCATTCGATACAATTTCCCCACACAATGAACCCACTCTACTGGAAAACAGTATCGTTAATCTTCGCCCGACATATCAATCCGTTTAGTAGCTGAATAATTGCGCTGATCACACGTTAACTGGAATTATGTAGTTATCTGACATATTTCAGACTAAATTTAGTTCTCATAGCTCGCTATTAGAGAATGTCACAGCTTACTGCCGTAGACAAGAAATAACCCTAACGTGGTGCCTGAACATTCGATCACATTTATGTCACTTCACCCCTTCTCCTCTATCATGTAAACCTTATCCGATATACCCCAATGAAGTCAGGAACAACAACTGTCCAAACACGGAGTTGCAGGTAAAATGTTGTATTCATAGACGCACCCTATGATCTTACTGTGAACATGCATTATACTTAATTTCAATTCAACTTATAATACAAATACAGCCTTCTGATTGAAAATCACCCTTTCGGCAGTCTATGTACCATGGTTGTCATCAAGGTGTCAATTCAAATGAATTAGTTAATCTGATAAACCCTAAAGTACACGCATGTATTGAAGCAAAATATGAAGTATTATTACATAACATACAACATACACAATACTAACATATAATAATGACGAGTTTCAAAAAAATATGTATTAATATTACAATAGGTTGATTAAATTCCATTTATATTTTGAGTCTAAAACTATATCTTGATTTTGGCAAATTTGGTTACATCAGATTATCCCATGTTTTCGATTACGTGTAGAGACGTCGTATTTCTCACTCTCCCTCTCATTCTCTCTCTCTCTTCTCTTTCTCTCTCTCTCTCTGCCTCCTGCTATCCCTAACACTATCTTCCCGCTGTGTCCATCCCAACTTAAACTTAGTGACTTCTCCTTTAAAAAATATTATTTCTATTATTTCCCGTCTGATCGATACCCCTCCCTCACTTATTGGGGAAGGGGCATGTCGCCAAAGAGGAGAAGACTTCATATAAGCCCTCGGGCTTGTTGTCTGATCCTCATTTCCATACATTATCTCTTATATGTTGTATATTTATGTCATTTGTGTATTATGTGTATTATGTTTGGATTTGGAAATAAAAATATGTTTACACTATTTCTAGCAAAACAAAATCTTAAATACCGTACGTATAAGTACACCCTGGACAATCGTTCCCATTAAATTAACATAATTTAAGTGTGTTTTATTGAAGTGTATGGCATCGAGGGCGCCGGACACATTGAATTAGCTGGCAATAAAAGAAACCCAAACTACATTCAGAACTACTATTTATATAGCTTGTTCTATATTAATTGCATTAAATTCGGCTCAATATTTGTTGTTAACACCGACTGCACTTTGGGTGTTAGGGTACGTTCATACGCTGGCAAGTTTGCACGCTATGTTTTGCAGGCATTTTGTCGTAGAAAACGACATGGTGTCATAATATGAACGGAAACAAGCACATAAAGTGCATATGTGCCACAGCTAACTACGTGCGAAGTAAAATTTCTGTAGTGCCGCTAGTAATGATGCTACCGGAATTTGCCTGTAAATATCATGCAATTATCTTGCAAGAATAATCATACAGGTATTTGAAGGCAGATTCCAGTAGCACTGTTACAAGTGGAACTAGATAAATGTTACTTTGCATGTCCTTATACACTGCAGCGTTGTAAATGAGCCCAATATTCATGTGATCGATCTGTATGTGGCCTCGGACTTTAAATACTCAGCTATTTTATATACCGCTTTCAATACCAATGCTATTCCCTGTTCTATAAATTTTTTTAAACTACTGTGCCTCCTGCAAAATATGAGTTATGCACTATATAATTCCACTGACAATAAGAGAAGTCTATTGGGCGAAGATGATTTAAATTGGGACAAACTTTGGATGCTCGAATGAGCCATGTCCGTTTAACAATTGATTTGTTTTAATTCAATGCTAGCAAACATGAAGCTGGAATTCGTTTCCGACGCGCACACGTTAATGTGTCAATACTTATGTTTCCTTCTTGGAAACAACACCTTTAAAGTTTTACTTGCTAAGGCAACACAGCGGATTACCGCGAATTTAGCAACAATTGAAGTGCTGACAAAGCTTATATGTAGCGACTTTATACAACACAACCCTTCCACTGATCCCTGCGCTTGCCGGCTAACAAAAACGAATGGTCATTATATTTTTCGTATCAGCGTAATGTATTCGCAGACTACTGTTTCTTGGAAACATCCCAAAGACCGTCGTTTATATATTCATACATGTAAATGGTGATGAAATCATAATTCTGGAACAAATCGAATCAGTTTCAACGAACTTTAAAAATACATTATAAATTATACAGATACCCATACATCTAAACTTAAAATACTACTTAACAAAACAAACGACATTGAAAAATCCGTTCTTTCGTAAAGGTGCTAATATCAACCTGAAATCGCCCACGCATACTTAACTGCATATTTCCAAAAATATATCCTCCTCCTAACTACTAATAGATCTAAACAAACACAACATTCCAACTCAGTGTCTAAAATGACAATTCTCCCGACGAAAGTTTGACTCATTCATACTGGATCATATGCTATAAAACACAATTTGTGTAATATTTATTTGTAATTTACTAGTTCCGTTTTTGTTTCATAACATTTTACTGAATTTCTACCAATGCATTCCTTTGAATGTTGGTTGGAAATTCAGGATACCATGTTGATAACTCTTAATGTACAACATGCATTGGCGAGAAATTATTAATATTTTCTTTGTCGAATATGATATTATTACATGATTTACACGGACTACACTACCAGGATATCGAAGTTAATATAACTTGACACACGTGCGGCCCCCGTCATTGTACTTGTCATCTTATATCATAGGACCCTGGCCATGGCGCCTCGTAATGTCGCGATCTCACGATCCCCTCTCAACATAAACACATCATAACAACAGCAAACATAATAGCATTCATTAATAGTTATATATGCGCAACGCGCATGAAGGTTCAGGGACCTAGCAGGCTCAGCTGGAATAAAAATGTATCTATCAACACGTTATATTAAACAGCACACAAGTTGACCCATCTATAATACATGCAGAACAAACTTTGAATGCTTCAAATGTATAACAAACACAAAAGAAATTCATCTTGAAATTAAGACTTGTAAAATGTAATTATGTCTTATTCACTGTAAACAAATACAATTCAAATAATTATCACATTTCCTATTCTTTCACTCATAGTGTTGCTCATGTAGCACATACAAGGTTCGCGCTGCCAGCTGCCAAATTTGCCAATGGCAATAATAATTCACATTTGGCAAAAAATATTTTGATTTGGCATGAGTTTTGGCAAGTCACTTTTTAATTCCTCAAGAAAGTTGAAAAATATTGGTCAATCAATATCATTCATTTTAGGAAAGTCTTACAACATAATTATATTAGTTGTGTTTTATAAGGTTTAGAAACACCTCTATTAAGATACAGTTAATCTCATACCATTAGTACCGATGGTTGGAGGAATTACTAGTATTTAGTGTGGTGGTAGTGTTTACATAGTTAATCCTTCTGTGATGTGTCCTGATGAACAACCTTTCTACCATTGTATTGTTCGGTGATTGGCTTAGTGTTATATGATACACCACAACAGAGATGCGAATATAAATAATTATTAATTAACTGCTTTTCTATCGATAGCAAAAGTCGTCCAAACCACGAGTGTCGAAACATAAGACATAAGGTTGCAGAAAATGATACTATCAGGGATAGCATTTGCAAATGCTAAAATAATTTGACAAAAAATATTCTCATTTGGCAAATTAATTGGCAAAAAGTAAATTTTGATCCAGCGCGGACACTGAGCACATACACTGGCGATATGGAATGGAACATGTCGTTGAATCAAAACATTTTTGATTTTAAAAAAAGTTTATACATTTGACAGCAAACAATTTCAAGTTATTCATGGCAAACATGGTTACGGTCAGGTCAAGTGAGGTCCCCTGAGCCTTAGCAATATACATATAATTCATATATATACATAATTCAGTACATTCATTCTCACAATTGGTGTATACAACTCATTTCGAGTTCAATGAACTGTGTGCTTTGGTTGCTTGATGTGGTAGCGCGCGACCTGATATATCGCTATACGCGCATATAGCTTTAAGTCACACCGCTTAGTGATGCATCAAGACAATTGAGCGAGTCTGAATGTCGCCCCACATACATGAAATGACGTCACGGATGACGCAAAAGTAAGGAACATAAATTCCAGCTGGTTCGAAGTGAAAACCAAAGATAACTCAAAGTTAGAAATAATTGCAAAGCGCTCGAAGGATATATTGCTCTTTTTTGACTCTTACAAACAATGTACTATACTTCTGTAGTAACATCGGACGAGCCCATGTTTTTTTATAATGTTATAATGTCCCACTGTGCGCTCAACATTTGTGTCATGTTTTCCCTTTGTCTGATTGTTGCAAAGTGTCTGATAACAACGTATAGTTAATGCGAACACAAGCATGCAGGTCAATAAACTGCTGCAATGTAATAAGTTGTTTACACATTTAATAAATCAATATGTATAATTCCGCGAAACTATACAGTCTGTTCGCCAACTGGCACTGTTAGACTCTCATATATTCTTTGATTGCATATAGTTATGCTTTGAGTATGCATACATGTATGACTGTACTAACCAGTGCTGTACTACACATACCTGTACAGCTTTGTTATCTTCATCGGGAAAGACAACTACAAATGCATAAGTTTATATATTTGAGAATTCCCATGTCATGTCTGCTGATAAATGGACATCGGGCTGAGATGAGTTTGAAGCCATGGTCAATAGCCAAGTACTCAGATGACAAGGTATCACTGATACTGGTTGAGTGGACCAGTCTGCATACCAACATTTGTTTTTTATTGGGCTGAATTGATTGTGGCTTCTTTATTTTGTAGTATCTCGAGATAGTTTTCAACTGGTTATGCCTTGGAATACGAAACTGCAATTGATTGTTGCATCGCTGTGAATACAGGTATGTTATGAATACATGTATGCTGTGAACACACGTATGCTGTGAGTACATGTATGTTTTGACCACACGTATGTTGGAAATGTATATATATGGTGTGAATACATGTATATTGTCAATCAGACGATTCAAACTGGTTATCCGACTTAAATTTGGCGCGGAATTATCCAATTCTGATGAGAGCAATTCACTTTACATCGGGTATGATGGGCAAATATTGTCAGGATAATGGACATCAGCTATCAGCTAAAACAGATGAGGATATATCTTTTTGAATGGTAATAGTATCAATATACTGAGGGATTAAGCTTTAAAACAGCGTACGTATACGTCTCGTCTGATCACGTTCTGACATAATGCCTTCTAGCTCATATTTTGCTTCCGCGTCCAATTTAAGTCGGATATCGTTTTGCGAATAAGTACACGAGTGTACATGCAGTGAATACAGTTAATCAATGGTCCAGTAGTCCGACAGTTCAATAATCTAAAGGTTTGTTGCTCGATGCCTGTGTGATCCTAAGGTTCAGTAGTTCAAAAGTATATATGCCCAATAAATATATATCGACACAGGGAAGTATCACCGCGGGCATCTATTCGAGGCATTCAGTAACATTGCCACCTGGAAATATATTTCTTACCACCATATTTATCAGTATTCTAGAGTTATCTTTCAGTGTAGTGAAGACTGACTAATGTTGCAGAAAACATTTACAAATGGTTTAAACATGCGGAATTTCCTCACTGGATGGTCACTTATGACAAAAGTAAAAACATATTTATGTGTTTCTTGTTCTTTCTGCTAGTATAGGTTAGTATATGCTGCCTAGGTCTTCTTATCAGCGACATAAGAGAGTACCACCGTGATCGCATATTAAAGGCCCATTTAATTTTCGACTTGCCGACTTTTTTTTGTAGTGCCTTGATATACGGTTTTAATAACAATCTATGCCATAAAATATGATTAAAATACCCATATAAAAATATAAAACAGTTGAAATAATAAAAAGATTTCCCCCGTTATGACTCCCAGAATCAACATATTTCAAACCAAAAATGAATTTTCAATGGACGGGTGTAACTGTATATCTTAAGATATAGAGTTATTCCCCTTCCATTGAAAATAATGAAACTTGAGCAAAGAACACACGATATTTCAACGAAAACATGTTCAGAGTTTATTGCACCCAATAATTCGATAATACAATGTTTTGGAGAAAAATATATCTGGGGGTTCGAAAATTAAGTGGGCCTTTAAGAACAGAATGATATTCCCAAATGCAGCTGTGTTGACGTTATTGTCCTGCCAGTAGCCAGATTATATTGGTATTATATTTAATAAAGCATATCCTGTTTTGATACAATATATATCAATTGCTGATTGTTGGAAAAGACACAATTCTATAAGGAACGAAGTTATGTTTTATGATGAAGACCATGTTATTACGTATCGGTGTACACACCCATAATTAAATTTAATAATTTAGCGCAAGAAAACATGCAAGAAATATTTCCGATAGCTCGAAGACGAACTTGTATAATAGTGTTCACATAAAATTATCTGCCGTGGGATAAGCTCAAATATACAAGTCATTTCAGAGTGAGTTGTTTACTGACCGACAGCTTTCCAGCGACATTGTTCCATCCCATGATGTGTCAACAAGGGTATTGGCATATGCCCCATATATAAAGATCATAAATAGTAAGCTGAAGAACACGTGCGTGATTGAAATCTATATCCAGCGATGAATACTCTATCGAATCGTGCATGTTCAAACTGCGTTTCTTGAATATAAATATTTACAATCACACCACAAACGGTATTCATAATTTATGACACATGCAAACAAACTTGTCTGGAAAACCTGGCGAAATGTGCATGAACAACCCTATGCCATTACCAGATACAAACATGTAGTTGAATCTTTCTTTGTCGCATTGCAATCGGAACCCAGACGCATGCGCACGTGTGATCACGTTTTGGGATCGCTTACCACTACCTCTACTGTCACTAGTACTATTTCCCCTGAATTATCGAACGATCGGACTAATGGACCAGTGACTACCAATATCATCCCTGTGACATTTTGTCTGATCTAAAGGTGAGTGAATCGGCAGACATACCGCGGACTCCAATGTCCGACTTCAATGCAAAGAAGGTCGTCCAGTTGGAATGTGGGAATTGCATTTGGGAAGTAGATTTTGTCATGGTCAATGATGACACATGCACCAGGACCCGTGTTTGGTTCACCATCGTGCCAATTGAGGGGCGTGGCTAACGACCCATCAACGTTTACCCATTCTCCGTTGTTCTCCGTCGTTGCTATCCAGTAACCATCGTAATCGGCTGTTTTCAGGACATCTGAAACAAACACAATATCTGGCTAAGTACATGCATGAATTTAACTTAATTATTACGAACATTCCGACCATCATATTTGATGTCAACCGTTTGTAGATATTATAGCTTTCATTATACCACACAAGCAGAGTGTAAATGGCGCTATGCAGACGACACTATTACCAATTTGTTATTCCAGTAGTGCAGATAAGTTCATGTAGACGGAATGCATTAAGATGAGTTTCAATATTTCAAGCTATCACAATAATAAAGGGAAGTTGTATTGGTAATAATCAGATGGTAACCAATGGGATATCTGTCAGATGTTGCTTCGTGTCGATGAGCACAGATTATCGATCGCTAAGCGCTACTTACCGGGATATGCAGCATCGAGACCATTGAACACGTCATATATATCGTTGCCGAGCAAGGTTGGCATTTCTCCTCCCATCTGTGAACATTTAGATCTTGCTGTATCCCAACTATTGATCTTCTCGTCGAGGCGGATATACCAAACTTCTCGTTCCTCTGCAACGTAATGAGACAGGAACCGACCCGGAACGACCACTGAAAGGAATGATTCACGCAAATTATTCTCAATAGTTCTTGCCGCAATATTGGTGCCACATTATTTTTACAACGAGATAGTTTACACCCACATAATTCATGGTGGTACATAGAAGTTATACTATCATTCAATTATTGTATAAGCTATTATGAACAAATCGTCGTGCTATCTCATTAATTTAAGAAATGAATGCATTGTTAGTTTTGTCGAAGGGAATTGCGCTGCGGCCGCTGGGAACATTGGGAGCAATTCGGTTCACTGTAAATGTGTTCCGATGGTCACAGCGACATACCCCTCAATAAAACACACTCAACATGATCAAATGTACAATCGCGGAAGATAATTTCCCTAACACACAGGGCTGATGTAACTATTACTGAACAATGTAGTCTTACAAAATACATTTCAAACAAATTATATCTATAGCCTGTTAAGTTGATGCACGATAGTATTAACACTTCAATGCGGCATATCTGCGGATATGTGTTACCGAATCTGTATTTGTTTTCTATAAAAACACCAAGAAAATGACTAATCTTAAACAGTCACATTTTACATAAAATATCAACGGTCAGATTTCACAACAAATAATTCACTATTTCACAAGCCACTTACCCGCTTACCATACAGGTAAAATAATATGACTTGCTTTAAGCATTGTTTATTTATCCACCAAATATCTAATTATGTTACGTAATATACATTGAACATGGAAATATACAAGGAACTGATATAATGGATATGGTAATATATGATATATCTGGTAGAAAGGGAGAACGAAAGTAAGCACATGGCTTTTCGGGTGTCGTTCTCCCCATGTATCATCAAGGGCCCCTGTATATTATTATTATAAATCATCCTGGGATTTTACGTTAGTATCGGGACCGGACAGTTGATATATAATTCGGATATTACATGGGTTATGGGATTTTTTGGGTATTAAGAATAAGATGACATTTACTATGTCGCGTGTGCTCATCGGCATTGAATTCCAGACGGAAGAA
Organism: Siphonodentalium dalli; assembly: GCA_032622095.1. Taxonomy (NCBI): domain Eukaryota; kingdom Metazoa; phylum Mollusca; class Scaphopoda; order Gadilida; family Siphonodentaliidae; genus Siphonodentalium; species Siphonodentalium dalli. Next base: position 133,931,527 of record CP136067.1, on the reverse strand, counting down.
TATGACTTGCAAACAACATGATTGGTGCCGCACAGTCATCGCGAAAATTTATAATAACTTTAAAAGCATAATAATTCAGTAACTTATATGCCGGAAAATATCACAAAAGCTTATTTTGTATAACACTCTTTAATATGTAACGCTTTTGGTGACGAAAGCATTAGCTATCTTTAGTAGAGGCCATTATTGGAATGTGTGCCAAGCTGACAAAAATTCGAAACGTATTATCGTTTGGATATCTGGTCATAAAAGCCTTCACTGATGGGAACGATCAATTATTTTCGGGTATATAAAACGTACAGGTGGTGGTTTTATGGACAATGGTTCTTTAATAGTTAAATTCAGGTGGTGTAATCTCGAGAAATACTGCGATGTTCTGTGGGATTTAATCCGATATTCTTGGAGAAAACTGGTCATATTGTTGACAGTAGAGTGCCGTTTCTTTTAAATATAGTCTTGAAAAATGTAAAGGTGAACTCATGGTTTCAAATATCCAATTGAATCAACATGGAGCAGTCACAAAAAAGACGAATGATTTGTGGTCACAACCGATTCAAATCATCCCTCACCAATCACCGAGCGTTATTCAAATCATCCCTCACCAATCACCGAGCGTTATTCATATCATCCCTCACCAATCACCGAGCGTTATTCAAATCATCCCTCACCAATCACCGAGCGTTATTCAAATCATCCCTCACCAATCACCGAGCGTTATTCATATCATTCCCTCACCAATCACCGAGCGTTATTCATATCATCCCTCACCAATCACCGAGCGTTATTCATATCATCCCTCACCAATCACCGAGCGTTATTCAAATCATCCCTCACCAATCACCGAGCGTTATTCAAATCACCCCCACCAATCACCGAGCGTTATTCAAATCATCCCTCACCAATCACCGAGCGTTATTCAAATCATCCCTCACCAATCACCGAGCGTTATTCTGTTCGATCATTGTAATTCTCTACGTTATTTTTTGGTTTGGAATACAATTGTTTCACACTAAATTACGGAAGGACCAAATGTGGAGAGAGAGAGAGAGCTGCATGCATGTATATGTAAGCCAGGATAGGTTGCACCATGGGTGCCCGAATACCGCCACCTTCACGGTGCCAGATTGAAATATAGACACAACAGAACCGACATTGTACAATAAAACGGAGATAATTCAAACATAACTTCTTGACATCTCATTGGACGCTATTGTCCGATTTGTGCCCTCTTATGAAAATTCCCCGGTTTGCGAACCTCGATACCAAATCGCATGGAGATTCGATAGACCATGGCATCATTTCCAAGAAATCAAAGAATGGAGTGGAAACGGTGCTAGACTTCATATAGCCATCATGCGAAAGAACAGACATAGTTACATGTACAAAGATAATTATATCCATTGGGTTATATACATAGACGTTCGTCATTATATTTTGTTCCAGTCAATATGAGTGAATCCACTTTTTCCGTTCTATCCATGCCCTATGTGGTTCTAAACTTACCAGTGATCTTATATTAAGTAAATCACGGGTTGTCTACAAATGGATCAAATAATAAGCTACAACATTTGAGTGGCGAATCATGAAAATATAAATTACGAAAGCATCGACCGTAAGCCCGTATATTAGTTGTGTTTTGGTCCCCCATCTCAGAAAATAGGTCACACGTTTCCTCACCGTCATGCGCAGCCAAATATGCCATGCTGCCTCCTGGAAACGTTAAGCCGGCTGTAGATGGCGTCAGAGGCCAGTCGTAGAGATAACATTTCTTATCTCCGACATGGTAGACGAAGCTCACACACCCATTTCTAAAACACTTTTTAGCGCATCTGATGTCGTTGTAGATTCCGGAGTGAGTCTCGAACGCACCTGGTCTGTGTACTCCGTCCAGTTCAAAGATCCGTTTGAATTTCTGTGCGACCGATTCCACGGTGCCGAGAATATGCAACAAGGTGATGGCCAGAGTGAAGATTTCCATGGTTGTTGACTGAGTATGTCTTTCTTATGCTATACACTGTTAAAGAACAAATTCCATTGCATGGTATGACATTGACTAGTCAGGAAAAAATCACCCCATTGTTTTCTGCTAACAGACCCCGTTCTGCCCTATCTTATTTGTTTTCAACAAATATATATCATATATATTGTGCCAAATATCTTGATGAATGATAATTCATGTCAATGACAAGTAAGGCATATAGCAATTTGAGTGCCTGTGTTTGTAATATTTACCGTCATGCCCGGATCAACCGTTGCTATTTCATGTCACTCCAAAAGTTCATAGATAGAACCAAACGATTTAACTGAGTTCCATTACTAACAGATATACATATCTCATCCAAAGAGTAGTGAAAATAAATAAGAGCGCTCTCACAGTTAAATTATGTAATCCGGGGGGGGGGTCGGACTTGCGGCGATCAGCCGCGGATATGCTCGCGGGTGTCTGTGGAACGGACAATTCATCACTTGAGACCAAAATATATCATGAAGAAATTTTATATCGCGGAAATGGCCACGAATAAGCATAGGCTTACTGCCAGATACCTTTATCTCATATGTATATTTGTGTATGTTATATATGTATTTATGTGCCTTTTTGAGAAATAAAATATTGTTTACACTAACCGTTGCTATTGATCTATTATCCCAAAATCGTCTTAAAATCTAGTATTTGGTGTGTATCTATATTTGCGAATGTCAGTCTGTGTGTTCTATAGAAATTAATGCGGAATCATCTGGATGGGGTTTTGCTGGGTAACGGTTTAAGTGGAAGGTACTGGCCCAGGTTAAAACTTTATAAACTGAAGTAGTTGGTTTCAGAGACAGAAAAGTGGGAGGGGCACACAATTGATAATATTTTTGTCGCCGATTTATACCAATTTGACGCATAACCATCTTCATGATATGAAGAGTCTAATGATGTGGGATAAAGTTGTCAAAAGTGGCGCCGTTCGAGACAGCGTTGGGGGAGGTAAGTGGCACCAAATTATATGATATATTTTGCCGATTCCCATCATATTGTATATATATTCTCCTCTGATACGCGAAATATAATTGTGTGGTTAAGCACGCAAATAGGTGCCGTATGGGTCAGAGATAGGAGTGCGCACACAATTTGAGAATGTGATTCGTCACCGATATCAGCCAAACTTATATATAGTCATCGCCATCATATGATGACTATTAGTTTGTGGTGTAGAGATGTCAAAAGTGGCGCCTCTCGAGTCAGGGATGGGGAGGGGATTTGTACCAACATCTATATCTATATTTGCGAATGTCTGTCTGTCTGTTTGTGTTTTATAGAAATTCACAGTGGACCACCTAGATGGCACAAAAGGGGTCTAATATAGGTAACTTTTACGAGAAAGATAATGGCGAGGGTTAGAATTTTCTAAAGGGACGCCGTTGTTGTCAGGGGCAGAAAAGGGGGAGGGGCAAAAATATAATCATCACCATAATATGAGGAATCTAATGGTGTGGTTTAAATATATCAAAAGTCGCGCCGTTCGCATCAGGGATGCCCGGAAGGGAAGAGGGGCACCAAAATTGATCAAAATAATTTTAGCGCCGAATTCCACCAAATTGATGCACATTCTTCTGAGAACTTCTCCATGATACAAGGAATCTTATTGTGTGACTCAAAGACGCCAAATTGGTGTCGTTGGGATGAGAGATTTTTGGGGCGGTGGGTGGGTACTAATTATGATAAGAATTGGTTTAGTCGCCGATTGCCACGAAACTTATACATCTTCATCCCCATGTTATGAGGTGTCTAATGGCGTGGCTTAACGCTATAAAAAGTGGCGTCATTCGAGTCAGGGGTGCACTGAAAGGGAGAGGGGCACTAAAATTGATACACAATATTTTTAGCGCCAATTTCCACCCAATTGATACACATTCTTATCCATGATATAAGGAATATAATCGTGTGATTTTAAAGACGTCATATTGGTGCTGCTTTGGTGAGAGATGGGGGTGGGGTGGGTAAATTTGATAAAACAGGAGTATAATTGTGTGGTTTAAAGATGTCAAAAGTGGGGCCATTCGAGTCAGGGGTGCCTAGAGGGTGAGAGGAACACACACATTGATAAACGATATGTTTAGCGCCGATTTCCAACTGATTGATTGATTCCAACTCCGTGATACGAATAATCTAATCGTGTGGTTCAAATGCGCCAAATTGGTGCCTTTTGGGTGACAGATATACAATAGTTGCCCTAAATTTGATACGAATTTGTATACTCGCCAATTTTCATAAATTTTATATATATTCATCTCTATAATGAGTCTAAGTGTGTGGTCTACTGATGTCAAAAGTGGCGCCGCTTGAGTCCGAAATAGGGACGGGAGGGTCGCCAAAAACTTATAGCGCCCGCTCTCCCGCGGCGAAGCCGCGGTAGCGAAGCGACCTAGGGTATACGTATACGAATATGAGATATACTAATAGACTTTTTCAGCCCACTCTAAAAATAGTTTAAATTACCTAAAGTAGAATAATTTATTCATAATTCAAAGGTCAGCGGAGTCCAGAAATGATTGTTGGCGACGGCCGCCATTTTGTATTGATTAATGCCACCTCGAAATGTGTAATTGGGCATAATGCTTCAGGGCAAAAATAAAAAAAAACTTTGATCTAGCAACTGTTAGCTATACTTCATCATATGTAGGAACATAATGCTCCTAAAGCCAAATATATTTTCAAAAAGTGAATGTAAATTGAACAAAAGTCTGGTTAACAAACATAATCACGCTCTTTATAATGTGTTTTCACTGTGACCCGCACCATAAAACGGAATAACGGGTATAAGTCCACTATGGGCTTATTTAAATTTCATAATCACATACGTAGTATATAAAGCTACGTGAATATTATGCTTCGATTATGAACCTATTTACGCAGGGATATTTTGAGATATAGGACACAGTGTTTCATGAAGTTTACCTACGCAGTTAACTTCATATATATGAATTGTTCGTTCTTTGTCTACCACACTTTTTGTATAGTGTATACATTGTTCAGCTTGCAAGGTACCTCAACAAACCACTATACACTAAAGTCCTTGTCGTCAGTGTCATCAGAGATCCATCCAAATATAAAAGTTTAGGTCAGGTATCAACAGTTCGTCGCTATGCTTTACAATCTAAGAGATATCACAAAACAATCAAACGCTATCGCTTTACATAGGTGCCACAACATTCAGCCACTTCATGTGTCATTATGTACGATCACGAATGACCACGGGGAAGATGTCGATGGCTCACAACAGAGCATAACAAAGGTTACTGACAGAGTTTGAGCAATGGAGTTGAATGCTAGTTGTTGAGGTGATACCAAGCTGACGTCAGTGGTCTTTGTAAAGTTTATACCGGGAACAAAGTGATATACATATATAATTCATGGACATCGTACTTCGCAGCCGCGTCTACATGTCGCATAGGTATTGCAAGCTCCATCTATGTTTGACTCGATACGAAGGCACCCTAGACACCAGGGATGTGGTAATTGTAATTTGTAATGGTAATGCATTGCAATGCATAATTTTTTTCAAGTAATGGAAAGTAATTTGTAATGGGCCCTCTTTTGCATTACATATAATAAAAAGTAAATGTATTACTTCACAAATAAATCAGTTAATGCAATTTCATTTCCACTGCTTTTTGCATTACATTACTCGTATTTAAATTCGCGCAGTACTATTTTTCGCGCACTCGTTGGTGCGCGAATTTAAAACTGAGCGAAAAATACTACGACTCCTCTAAGTTTATACCAACCACCGAGAAACAAGAAGGCTATATGTTACGTACATGTATATAGCTTACGGAAGGTTGGGCCGAATATTAGGCTTGCAGGACTATAATTGACATGCGGGCAACCAACATCAAAACCATTACTGATATGTATGATATAAGTATACAACAAAAAACATGGTAACTTCATCGCTGTTGAAATAATAAATACATATATTGCTGACAGAAAATGCACTACAGCACCCCTCCCTATTCAAAACCTAGCACTACACAGTGAACGAACATTCTGAATTAGTCAACACAACACAACACACAGTCAAGTTTAAATTATTATTTTTCTGATGTAAGTTTTTTTTATACGCGGTTGTGGTTTATAACTATTTCAATATCAGAATAATTATTTGGAGCGTATAAATAGCCGTCTTCACAAGACATTGATGATGCAGTTATGTTAAATTATACACGACGTAAAGCCACCATGATGGTGTTTAATATGCACACGTATCTTCATTAACGATCTGAAACTTTCATCAAAACCAAGCATTTTACGAAAATATTTTGGTCAGTTTTGAATTCGCGCATCATGGTGCGCGAAATCAAAGTGCGCGAATTTAAAACTGAGCGAAAAATAGTACTGCGCGAATTTAAATACGAGCAAGGTACATTATCAACCATGTCCTGTCTTATGGGAATAATGATTGTTCTCTTAAGATTGGAAGCTTAAAGGGGTACAGTACACTAAATATGGCCATTTATGGGACCATCTCTTTTAATACTCAACAGAATATATGCAACAAATGAATGATTGGAGCCTTGGATTAGTGCAAAATACACTTATGTGCTCTAGTAATGATGCAAACAACATGGTAATTAAAATTAAAATGAATTTATGACCCTGGTCTGTGTGACTAATGTTCTGCCTTAGTCATTACGACTAAGCTAAGTTAGTCACATTGTGGATACCCAGTTGACAAACCTAAGTTAGTCACATTTCTTCAGTGTAGTATTAATTTGCATTGAACATAACTATGTAGTATACGACTTGGCTTCGGTGATAACGGTCAGTATGCCATCTCATTTCTTGTTCTCAGAATGTCTTATGTTTATATTCCATAAACTATGTTATGTCGTGCAATAAAATATTCTGAATCTGAAAGTATCAGAATGATAACATATAGGTCAAATTGGGTTGGGAATCGCTCTGTAATAGAGGATAATGTATGTGAGGATAATAAGTTCAATTCAAAAAAACGTATAATGATAAAGTTCTTAAATTCTAGTTTGATATAATTACCACCGCAAACGAAGTTTGGCAGAGGATATATAGCAATGGGTTCCGTCCGTCCGTGGTTCCGTCCGTCGTTCCTAAATGTGAACTAGGATATGAATAATCTTTGATATTGTGATGCACCCCATTGGGGCAAATAGTATATACATCCCAAATGTTTTTTTCCATTTTTCCTTTGAACTAATTATGTTGAATTATACGACTTAATTCGAAATGGACTCTTTGTTTGAATAAATCGTTCGGCACACACTAGAGAGATATCACTCAACTATGGAATCCTATTAGGGCCACTTCCTAATGGCGACAAAAAGTGCGCCATTAGTAACGCACCGAAAGCGACAAAAAGTGCGCTATTAGTAACGCACCGAAAGCGACAAAAAGTGCGCTATTAGCGCATGTTTCGGCGCACCAACAGCGTCACAAGCGACAGTATGTGCGCCGTAATGGCAAAACGTGCGCCATTAGTAACGCGCTGAAAGCGACAAAAAGTGCGAAAAGAGGTACATGACGTGATTATTTTGAATGTTGCGTTTTAGGCCAATATAGAGAGTATTTGAGAAAAAGACGCTCATATGGATGTAAAATGCAGCGTTCAATATAAGCACGATATGACACTATTGACACTATTTGTTCTATTTTTCATCAATATGAGAACCTATGTGAATATATAGGTCCAATCTGAACCTATTGGCACGATAATATGTTAGGAATGTTAGATAGACTGGTGGCACAATAAGAATCCACAATCATTATGTAGACCCGTTCTTGTTGTGGTTATTTTTGTCCACAGAGGCGATTTAGCAACAAAAACATTACATATTATTCAGCCATATATGACCTTTGAACATGCAGTTGCATGGGTTTACATGACCTTCTTTGTGACGTTTAGAGGGACTATAATTACATGCACAATAATAATTGACAGTGATAGCACTGTGGTTGCATTGGGTATGCATACAGAGGCGATTTAGAAGCGAACAATTATTTACGCCCAATTTGTGAACAGCTGAAATGGCATAAATGACTAGTTTGTAGATGGAACAATGGCACAACAAGAATCCACAAGAACAACCCCACTGTTGCTGTGGTAATTCAGCCTGTTCTCCCCAAAACCGCACATTATCAGCTTAGAATAGAACCTGTTTTACGCATATAATTATTGCGACCTGGATGTTGATAATCTAATATATATGGAAAGAGGGTTTTTCTTCAATTTTCGAGGGAAGCAAGCACCCAGTAACCCCTATATACCATTTAATGGGACAGATCAGTGCAAGATATGTCCCTTTACTTAAATATAATAGAGCTCCGGGATGGAGACACTCATTCGTGGGGAAAGGATGCTGATTATATTAAAATATTTGTTTGTCCCAATTTTAAGTAAATTAGTACACCATATGAGCGAAGCATGAGCCCACATGGACCCCTAATTCCATTTTTATGACCATTGAAATTGTATGTATATGTTGAGGAGATGCGCCTTTAATCAAATACACTAGAGATCCAGGGTGGAGAGACATGCATGGGGCAGGGATGCTGATGATATGAAAATAGGAGGTGTTTTTTTTACCCAATTAAGTTAATAAGTACACCATGTGAGGGAAGCAAGCCACCAGGGACCCCTAATTCCCTTTCTATGACCATCAAAACTGTATATATCTGTCTAGGAGATGTCCCTTTACTCGAATTTACTAGAACTCCGGGGATGAGACACACTCACGGGGCACGGATGCTGATATGCATTTGGAAATATGTTTTTTATTCAAATTTCGAGTCTATATATATAGGCCCACCATATGCGGGAAGCAGTCCATCAATACTCATAATTCTATGGCAAAGCTATATATATGTGCAGAAGATGTCTCCGGGGTGGAGACACACATTCGTGAGGCAGGTATGCTGATAACATTAAAATAGGGGGTACCAAATTTTGAGTCAATAAGTAAACCATATGAGTGGAAGCAAGCCCCCAGGGACCACTAATTCCCTTTTTATGACCGTCCGTGGATATGTGTATTTCTGTGCAGGAGATGTCCCATCAATCAAATATACTAGAGATCCGGGATGGAGAAACACATTCATGGGACATGGATGCTGATGACAAGAAAATAGGTGTTTTTGTGCCAATTTCAAGTAAATAAGTATATCTCCACAAATAATCAGGAGTAGAGCAACAAGCGGCACCAGTCGGAAAGCTGTTTTTATACCAGATATATTGGCGGAAAAAATTTGATTTTTTCCAAAGTACTTTCGGAGATCAAAGCCATAATTAGCGTAAGTGAAAAGCCATATGGAAGCACGATACTGTTGGATACTAATCCCCATGATAGATGGTACAAAAGTAAAGTTCCAATTTGTGCTTCGGGAAATAGAATCCCAAACATCAGAATAATCAGCTCAACTAACCATGCACCGGGTGTGATAAACTTGTATACTGTCAATGTGAATTTGGTTTCGTAATTTTGATTACATTGTATATCATCATATTGTGTAATAACTTCCTTCCTCGGAATCGAGAAATACACATTTACAAAGATATACACGTTTAACAATACGAAAAATCGGATCCCCGACATCTTATCTCTTTAATTGTCTTCTAGATATCTATAATATTTTAAGTGGATACCAGAAATATCTCATGATATGGCCCAATTTGCCCTTAAGGACTTAATTTCCTGACCAACTTGTCGTGACCGAAAGTACATTGTTTCTGGAGATAATGAGTTTCTGTTGCTACTGCCAGAAATAATGTATTTCCGCTGGCGAAAAGTGCAGCTAGTCGTTCGCGAAAATAAATAAATATATTTGTCCGGTATCAATTCAGAACGCTATATATCCTCTATTTCGTTCAGCCAAAATAACGCGATGTCGCACTACGAAATTCAAGTAAGGTTTTAAATATATATTTTCAGAACGGTGATGTTTGCGATTGTTTATTACTATAAAATAACATGCAAATGTAACATTTATCAGCATTTTCGACTTCAAAAACACCTATTATATAATATATATAGCACGTCGTGCTAAGGGTGCATTTACATTGCTATAGAACTGTACACAGATCTACACGCATACTAGTGCAAACAGGTTGATATAGAAATGCACACAGAAAGAAAACGGTATTAGTTCGTGTGAGCAAAAATCATGTCCGCTATACGTCACGGTCAACGCCGAAGCATTGTGCCAGGCAAATCTGTTTTGATTAATTGTTGCTCGGGCTTGGCGAATGTGTTTTAGCGTTCGTTGTCATTTCAACCCGTGTATTTCGAATATTGAACACGGACAGGGACGTGGCAACTTTGGTCAAATTTTTCAACAGTTGGAAATTTCATACCTGACACAACATTAGTTGTAATTTCCAAACCAACAATAGGTTGAAAATGATCTTGTAGTTTGATTTTCAAACATTATATTGGGGGGGGGTATTGTTTTCGGACCAATATTTGCATAATTTCCTACTTTTTATAATTTTTTTGGACTGGAATGGCCATCAGCTGGAAGTTTTCCAACCTTATGGGGGCGGGTGTCAGGTTGGAAATTTCCAACACTTGGAAAGATTGTTTCCTGGTCCCTCCCCGTGGTCAGTCAAAAACTGCTAGTTAATTAACAAAAATAATATTGTCCTACATTGGGTCAACATTGCCATTGGAATTGTCATCAGTTGGAATTTTTACTACATTTGGTCAAATAAAGGGTGTTGTAGGGTGGATACCCATTCCACACAGATCCAAAATTGCCACCGCCCAGATGGTGTCAAACAGGAGACATATAAATATATAGATGATCACCTGAAATCCTAAATATTGGTGGAATCGCCATCTAAAGCTATATGGGTGCTCTCCAACCTCTTTATTTGTGCACACGGTTGTTTGTTGTGCATTCCTATGCGATTTTCATTCTTTCTTCGAACCATTATCAAGTGGTATAAGGATACACTTTAAATACATGCGGCACATACCAAATCGCTGTTGTCTGCTGATAGTTGATACATTTTTATGTCTGGCCTAAACTGAAACGACTCGTAGTGAATTGTCAATTACCAGAGTACTGATCAGTGCGCGTTCACTATTAGTACTCATATTGTGATCACAGTAATGCGCGACACGTGACTTCATACAGAGCTGTATACAGTTCTATATCAGTGTAAATGCACCCTAAGTGTGGAAGTTCATCTTCGTGCAAACACTGTATGGCATCACCATTTAAAATTTAGCATTATAGAATATAAGAGAAATTTGAAACAATCCAAATACCGGTATATAGGTGTGCGAATACACACTATTTTATCACATACGTCAGAAATACCAGAAACATATACCAACATTAACAGAAAAAGGACCGCACAATGTACAAATTGTGTTGATATAGATCTTTCCTTTTACTCAAGAAACCAAACATGTTTGAGAAAATAGTTTGTGAAATCTTCGATCAAGCAATTTGTAACATAACTTCTGACTGAAACATGCATGTAACACCAGCCATTTGATGTTCAGCTGTTTGAAACAATAATACATTGTAGCTGAGCTGTCCACCACTGGTCAAGTGGTCATGCTAATATGCTATGATGCCGGTGGTCATGTTGAATTGCTATGATGCGGGTAGGGCAAACTGATTCCCTTACGAAAAAGTACCGATATTTTTCTAATGTTGTAATTTTCACGGTGATTGGATAACTAGAGCGATTTGATAAAAAAAAAAACATTCAAGAACATATATATTTTTGAAAAATATAATAACTGCGCTGGTGTTTCTAAAACGACGCAAATAGCCATCTTGATTATAGTCGATTTTCAACTAATTAATGCAACCATTATTAAAGTCACGGGCGGCATTTGTTGCAGAAATATTTATATTTGTTCAAATCGCCATCAACAGAATGAACGCCAACATATATACAGTTCCACTCATATGCCAAACATAATCAGCGCGTAAATAGTATATTGTCGTCAAGACGTACAATGGTGTACGTAAACAAGAGACTGCTCGTGTTACATAAGTTGTGATTCTGTTTACTTAACAGACCGAAATTATATTGGTTAATCACACAAAAATGATATAAACGCTCTCTATTATTTCCATATTTAAGGAAAACAGTAACAAAATAATGCTCTTTATGTTTACCATATCCGGATCTAAACAAATGCCAGGAAACGTAACGTTTTTTGCTTTTGTTTACATAACAAATGGGAACAAATTGACAATAACACTGTTTATGCCATATTTATGATTGGCATAAGAACAAGGTCTGTCTATATCTTACTATTCCTTCTGTTTATGGTGGTTTTTGACATAGATGAATATTTTAACACCATACCCACCGCGAACGTCGGCCGTATCTTTAAAAATATTTCGCAATAAATTTGTTTTTGAATGTTATAATTTGATACGCCTAATGGATTTTCAGATTATCGGAACACCGCGATTGAGACAAATTAAAAATAAAATAACGGTAATTTTTGTTAACAGCAACAGCTTGCCCTAACAGCATCATATCAATTCAGCAGGGCCCAATCGTACTAGCATGACCATTTGACCAGGTGTTGTCGACAATTCTTTGGTTTGAAATTATAAATGAGTCAAATCGTGCAATTCACCAGGGACGCTTATGGGAAGTAAAGAGTTAATGTATCCGCAATTGGTTGGTGTAAAGCCTTATGAAACATTTTTGTTTGCTATTCTTTATTGACCAAATTAGCCGAATTTTTACCCTCCAGAAAAAAGCAGTCCGTATATTATGTAATGCTAAATTCAGAAGCCATACAGAACCTCTTTTCAAACGTGAGCGCATACTGAAATGTCAAGACCTATACCCTGTAAATGTCTCTATGTTTATGTATGATTGGACGCGTAACGATCTGCCAAAATCGTTTACCAATTCATACGAATATCTCAACTATGTTAATACACGACGGCTAATAGCATAAGAATGCAAACACCAATAACCAATTTTTCTTCAGCACTTCCAAAACACCGCTATCCAGAAATTTGGAATGCACTAGAGCAACAATTTAAAGACTGCAAATGCAGGCATAATTTGAAAAGTAGTCTAACTAATTATATATTATCAAGCTATTCAGATAGTGTCAATTGCACTAAAAAAACATGTTATAGTTGCAACAGTACCAAAGTTTAATACACACATTGTATACTAAGCTCCTGAACTGCATGTATTTAAATTCTTCCTGATTATCTCGCCTTATATAGTCGCTTTGATTTTTTAGTAATACATGTATTTCTTCCTAACAGGAATTATATGGCGACGGTAACACAGTGCCCTTATTGCTAATCATAGATAATTGTACAATCTTATCAACATCCGCCTATTACTCAAGTCTGGAACAGAATTTATACTTCATATTTGTAAATCCATCCGTCATCTTTTATATTAGTAAGTGTTTTATTTAGGGGCAACAGGAAGACGACCAACTATGGCCATGCTGCTCCTGTGAAACAACTGTTATTATATGTCATTTGTAAAATTATACCTATTGTTATTGTACAAATAAAATCTAATCGACCAGACTTGTGCCATGGAAGGAACATTTTAGTTAAGAATAACTAAAACTCGCCATGTTTGCTAATATTACAGCTTGAAACATTTTACCAACACCACCATTTGATCATTTGGAATATGAATAGCGGTAACAGTTAATGCATGGTTGATAACATCTTGAGTTGTCAATATATACACAACTTGTTCATAGTAATGCAAATTCTGAATATTGGGCCACAAAACATGTATTTTGTTCGAAATGTTCTTGACATACTTGTTGTAATAACTTGGATATCTATTGGGATGTAATCAAATTCGCCATATTAAAATCAGTGGACCATGAATTATCAACGGCTATGCGTCGAATGCTAGCCAAGCAGTTACATTGTTAATATAAATGTATATCTTTCTGACGCATGTTGGGCAAAGAAGCTTCCAATGTGTTGAAATATTTTATGGAGTATACTATATACTTCATTTAGACATTACAAGCACATCTAAATATTATCTGAGATGCACTTTTGCTAATACGGTATATTCCGTTTACCTTATTGTCATATAACAGTACACCAATTCATTATATACAACGGAATTCTCTAATTCTGAAGGGTCCAACATGTGTGAACTATTGCCCCATATGTAAACCCCGTTTTGACGAAAATTTATTAAAACCGATCATACCTTAGTTTGATTAGTACATGTAGTTATGTGTTCAATTCGTTTGTTCTTGTCGATCATGGCAACATTTTAGCGGGAGTTATCTAAACAGTTATATATGGTACGCCTTTGTTGCCAGAATCGATTTATTGCAACGAAATAATGCTAACCACTGTCAACTATGGTATCAAATTTCCCAAAACTGTTATTTATCAACATTCAGTTCAACAAAATATGGCCCCGTATTATCACGTACGTATCACGAAATTTGGCCGTATTACCACTTGATTTTAGAGTTATCCATCTCCATCCGCAATTTTGTCCGAGACTTTTCCGTTTGACTACGTGTTTCTGGGCCACATATTAGTACACATCTTCCAAAATCGATATCTGATCACTCTGAGCTTTGATGGGTGGGTTCTCGACTTGAATCAAATAGTTGTACCCCCGAAGCCAAAGAAATCGTAATTTAGGACCGTCTGATCGGATTGAGTACCTTTAAAATGAGAAGATATTCATTTATCACGTGCAGTTTATATATCACTTACATATCAAACAATTGCCACATCATCAATTTGAGAAGGGAATTTTATTCCGTTACGTTTCTGAATGTCCGTCACTGAAACAAACAGTGGTATCAGTCACACCAAAATGTTCGAAATTAAAATGAAAAAACCTAACCCTCCCCCAAACGAGAAAATTAAAACAAATTGAAAATTTTGGCTATAAGGACGAGAAATGTCCAACGAAGACTGTTGTTAACACTCTTTGTTGATTTACTAGTATCATATGGTCTTACATATTGACATTCGTCACATTTTTGGAAAAAATGGAACCGTAAACTCGTACAATTCAGTAAAATAATATTTGTTCCTAATACTCCGGCCGCCAAGGTACTTTGGATAATTAAGATTTTTTTATAAATGAATAACTATAGTTTCTCGTTTCCTTAAAGGATATCTTTACTGTACAGGAGAAAGAACTGAGAATGACCAGCTTTTTTCGTAAAATCTAAGATGACAGCCAAAACCTCCACTTTCCCATACAATCAGCAATTAGCTGTTTAACTGCACATGATGATTGATGATTAACGAACGCAAACCGGGATTTAATGTTGGTGGTAATTTATTCGTTCAACATTTTTCCAATATTATCAATCATTTCGAATTTTCCTCCAACATTCCAGTAACTAAGGCAATTTACCCGGTTTTGACGGATTGTAATAAAGTCTGATGTATGTATGTACTTGACAGCTGAACGAATTGAGTATTCCGAGAATTTCCATAAACATTCAAGATCGTCGTCCAAATGTCAGACTGTCCACATCATCATTAGTCGGCTCCACATCATCATTAGTCGGCTCCACATCAGCATTAGTCGGCTCCACATCATCATTAGTCGGCTCCACATCATCATTAGTCGGCTCCACATCATCATTAGTCGGCTCCACATCATCATTAGTCGGCTCCACATAATCTTTAGTCGGCTCCGCATCATCATTAGTCGGCTTGTTATAACTTCATTTACTCGAACAAACATAATATGGTTATATATTAATAGCTGCGAATTCAGTTGATTGATAATTATTTAATTGGATAGTATAGACAGCAGGGTAGCACTTTTGTGTTCATTCGAATACAACTATATGCACACATACTCTTCATACATAATACCGGTATGTAATATATATGTCATCAACGTCGTTTTTCGGTTGATCTATGAGCGTATAGACCGATCGGTAGACGAATAACATACTGTACAATTCCGCGAAGCGGATTATACTAAGTATGTTATTCGTCTACTGATCGGTCTATACGCTCATAGATCAACAGAAAAACGACGTTGATGCTTATAATTACAACCATAACACTTTATTTTCAGCTATCTACTATTAATCCATCTCAGAAAATTAATTGCCAAAACATGATTTTCCGTTGGACGATCTCAAAATTTGGTTGATGGGCCGAAAATAAATTGGCCGAAATTGTCAACGAGCAACTTCGTCAAGCAAACTTTCAGAAAATAAATATTTACGCTTCAACTTCAATTTTCAGCAATGAACAATCCATGATAAAAAGAATTACTTGTTTGGCTACGATTTACGTTTAAAATGACTCAACAACAACCCAATAATTATCAGCACACACAGAGTCGAATCCGCGATCTCCGGTAAAATTATTAACTCCAGACCAGTCCAGACTCCAGTCCGATCATGGCCGATGTAATTTGTAAACAAATGCCCGGATCATATCTAATGTGGTCGTGACAAATGTCATGTCATTAGCATTGTAATAAAGCTGAAAAATGTTTAAAGGGTTGTAATCGGGTAACACATTTTATTTATTTCCAATAAATTTTGCCATGTTGATCAGCCTGACTTATGATAAGTTGTGTTCACAGCAGTAACTATACACGTTGTCATAGACGCTTTTTCGAAAATTGGACAAATAAAAAACGCGGCACGAACTTTGAGTGTTAAATCGAGCTTTACAAAAACATGAATACGGCTGAAATGAACAGACATAAGTATAGTATAGTGTAGATAAGAAGCATAGACATGGAATATAGACATAGACTACTTGTTCAAATGTTTCTAACATTGAGTTTTCGAGTTGTTTTTTCACTGAAATTCTAATGGAATTCTCGTTCCGCGCTTTCGCGTCATCCGGGGACGTCGTGTGGGGCGACGGTTATAGACTCGCCCAATTTTATTAAAGTGTCACTACGCGATGTGACTCGTTGTGCACTGATAGACGCAGGTCACGCGGTAGCCTCTTGACCAATTAAATGCCCGCATTTCGACGAAAACGAAAGTAGTTGTAATTATATGTTGATTAAAAAACTCCACACAATAGTGAATACAAACATGCAATACAGTTTATGGTAGAAATATTTTTATTGTATTCGCACAATCACACATTATGTCTGTTCAAACGGGTGGGCTACAGCCATGATCTGTTCGAAATCGAACGAAGAGTGAAGTACGAAGCGCGATGACTTTACCACGAAAGTTAATTCGTTATGACTTCCACGTGTTTAATCCAGTTTATCTCAACTGGTTATTATTAATTAACTCTTCTCGAACCACAGTGAACTCTCCATCGTACATCAGTAAATATATTAAAGAGATATTATGTACTTGTTCGGGTGCGTGGAACTGATAAATTAGTATTCAGGCGCTATGTCAACCGGAGGAATGTAGCATTCTACTAACATCGCCGAAAATTTTAACTAAATCGACCGTAACACTCCAAAGAAAACATCGTCTGAACTATGCTCAATTGTAAATATCCACAACTCGAATCGGGACGCATCTATCGGCGAAAAACTAACGAAAATGATTTCGCCATCGATAGTCATTGCATTCAAATAACATGTAAGAATGACGGTGTGTGTTGTCAATTTACATATAATATTTGAACAAGATTATTCTCCAGTTATATTTGATCACCGACTGGAGTGTTTCACATCACTTTAACATATGATTAGCGAAATTGCAATTCATACTGATGGTGGTTTATTGTTACCATATGTACCTACATTTTGGCTTTCGGGAAACGTTCAGAAGATTTGGAACTTACGTCACTTTTCGGACTCTTTGACAATGATGACAGGGCCATAATTAATATGCCCAGTTCTCATGTGTATGTTGCGCCTGGCTTTCCAATCCGCATTCCTCTACATATCCATTTGAAAATCATCTAATGAAGAGTAAGCCGGAGTCGACAACACAAGGCAGTCGATGTTATAAGACATGCATAATATTGGCACCGGTTTCCAATACTCTGAATGTGCACATGTAAGCAGAACCATCTGAATACGAGTTGAGGTATAAAACACACCAGGTACTAATACAATGTACGTAAGACGAGGTATTCCATGGCGCGGGTATTGTACTTTTTTTTTTACTTTCTCTGGTCACTTGTGACATTAGTGACAACTGTCACATCCTTGAGTGAGGTGTTCGTTTTCGCCTTGTATTTGCGAATTTGAACGATTGTCTGTAGGATGCCGTGGATATAGAGGGCATCAGTCAGTGTGGTGTCCATCTTAGCATTATATTTGCAGACATCATTTGGGTTGGAATTTTCTAACAAGTGATCAGAGAAATTGAAAGTTATTAATGTACAATACCCACGCCATAGGATCCTTCGTCACATATTAGTATATTTACATACTAAGTGGGTTTTTTTTTTAAACATATTTATTTGTTCATAAATTAAATTAGTTTATGACAAAAGGGATTGGAGGACAAGTGCTAAATCACTTAGAATACCCTCCTCTCCCTAGTATGATACACTGACAAATTTTATGACACTAAAGACGAACAAAACACAAGATATATTATATACATACATATAATGAAAAATATAAGTAAATAAACAGAATGGCGATTGCGGAGGAGAATTGGAGGGTCGGTGTACAGTGGAGAGATGGGATGAGTGTGAGTATGCTTCATCAACCCGTCGGTGATCATTCCCTTGCGACAAGTAAAAATACGATAGTACAGGCATATATCAATTATTGAGTGCATAACTGGGATATATTGTACATAGGAAACAAGGTACAAACTTAGAATATTATATTATAAGTAGATTTGGTGTAGAATGGCATGGTCAAAGTGTTAGCTTCTCTCAAAACGGCCGGAATCTCTAATATACGAGTGTACAGCCTTAAAGATATCACTATTCTCAGTATAAGTTAGTTCAGGTTTCCCATAAAGAAGTATGTCTACAGAGTTAATATTATGTTGCATAAGATTATTATTGAGTTTTTGCCGAGATTCCGCATAATGGTTACATTCAAAGAAAAAATGGTTAGCATTTTCATCCCGGAAGCCACACGAGCATGTTGCGGAATCTGAGATATGATTACGTAATTTGTAGGGCACTACATTTACATCGAAGTTGCGTGTGAATAATATTATAATAACGACTCCCATTTGTGAAATACAAAGGTGGCTTTAGCCTTGTCCCCGCGTAGTGCATATGTTTCAATTGCTTCAAGAATTCATCATGGGCAAGATTGCGAATAGTTAATTTAATGGAGTTCCATTCCTTTGTACAGGCAGGGATAAAAGTGGATTTTAACCTTGCAGAGTCACAGCGAATGATAATGAAATCAGAAGCATATTTTGATTCTCGATCGGTCCTGTCTCTGAAACGTTCGGGCAGGATTGTGCTTAAGTAACGAGGTGCATTATTATTTATTATCTTGTGAAGGGTGGATAACCGTTTAACGGTTCTTCTGTCCTCTAGACTATCCCAGCCTATCTCAGTCATTAATCTGACATCTGATACAGAACGAGTGCAACCCGTCACGATTCTGGCTGCATCTAACTGAATATCATTAAGGTTTTTAAGGAGGTAATTCGGAGCTCCAAACCACACTGGGCTTGCATATTCGAGAAGCGGTCTCACGTATGTCAAGTACATTGTTTCTAAAGTCTTTCTGCTTAGTATGCATTTAAGTTTCCTTATTTGGGACAATCTCGCATTAGCACGTTTACACGTGTTGTCAATACACATATTCCATTTGAGATCACTCTGCAGGTCAACGCCTAAATGCTTGTGATTTTCGGTGTATTCCAGGACTTCACCATTGAATTTAACCACGGGCCTAGTATTTTCAGGGAAACTTCCAAAAAACATTAAATTGGTTTTTGATGGATTGAATTTCACCATCCATTGCCTTGACCAATTGCTCAGCTTAATCATATCATTATTCAGTGAAATTTCAAGTGTGTTTAGGTCAGAACTACTCTTTATTAGACAGGTGTCATCTGCATAGAGACACGTTTTGGATTCCATGCTATCGGCTATATCGTTAATGTAGAGCAAAAATAGGAGAGGACCGATAACGGACCCCTGGGGCACTCCAGAATCTAAACAATCATACTTTGAGACGCAGGCGTTGACCCTAACCCTTTGTTGGCGATCGCTAAGATAACTCTTAAACCATAAAAGAAGTTTTCCTTTAATCCCATATTTTTCCATTTTGTGTAAAAGTCCGTCATGCCAAACTTTATCGAACGCTTTGGACACATCACAGAAAACCGCACAAGTGTTACATCCTTCATCTAGTGCTTCTGCTATACTATGAACTATTTCAATAAGCTGATATTCGGTACTATGTTTAGGAAGGGACCCAGACTGGTAATCATACAACAAGTTATTTTCTTGTAAATGCTGAAGTAATTTATTATGGATAATTTTTTCTAATATTTTACCGGGAACGCTCAGAAGTGAAACTGGCCTATAATTATTTGGATCTTTTTGGTCACCTTTTTTGAATAGAGGTATAATATCCGCTGTTTTCCATTCATCTGGGAACTGACAAAGGTCTATCGATTTCTGAAATAATATACTAAGTGGTTTACATACAGTAGCATGTGTTTCTTTAAGCATGCGATTACTAATACCATCTGACCCATAGGCTTTTTTCGTTGGTAGATCTTTCAGAATTTGAGAAATTTGTGATTCACTGATCGGTATTTCAGTGATAACTTCATCTGTTCGTGCAACAAAATTCGGCAAACATTTCGCTTTCATTCCTAATGAACTATTGGCAACAAAAATACTATTTAAAATTTCAGCTTTGTCTTTATCATCGCAGAACATTTTGTTTTTATATGAGAGAGGCGGGATTCCTTGGTTAGAATTGTTACCCATAAATGTTTTAACAACATGCCAAAACTGTTTTGGGTTATTATTCATAACAAGGGATTCATCCAAGTGAGACATATACTCATTTTTTGCGTGTTTCTTGGCATTATTTACTTGATTTCGAGCTTTCTTGTATTTCGACCACGTGAAACTCGTATTACATTTTAGAGCTTTTCTTCTATTGCGATCGCGTTGGCGGATTAGTCTTCTGACTGTACTATCAAACCATGGTTTATCATTTCTACGTACCAATATATCTCGGCGTGGTATGAAAGATTCGGCCATCTCCAGAAACATGTATCTGAAATGCTCAACAGATTTGTTGATGTTAAAACGGTTTACTTCATTATTAAGACAAGCGGACAAGTTAGTTTCTTTTATTACTCAATTTAAACCTATAAAGTCGGCAGAAGAATAGTTCCACATTATTCTTTTGTAGGATTGTGTCACCCGGGGTGTCGTTTTTAGTTCAACAGACGTGGCATAGTGATCAGAGGTCAACAACGGAGGTGTTCATCGATATTAACGCTTCAGAGATAATAATAGGGTCTAAGAGCGTTTGTGACTTTGACGTTACTCGTGTTGGTTCTTTGATTACGTTAGACATGCCGACATATTTATTAATTATGGACTGTAGTGGGTTATCGCTTATCAACATATTACAATTCAAGTCACCAACGACAACAACTGATGGGTTAATATCTAATGCTTCTCCAATTTTGTCATCAAGTAGTTCCCAGAAGTTATTTAAACATTCCCTATCGGACCTATAGGTAACACATAGTAAATACTTGTCTACAGATCCAACTTCAAACCAAAGGATGTCATCATTAAACTGCAAACCTGACATTTCTCTGTATGGAATTTTATCTGAAAAGTATACTATGATTCCACCGCCATACATATTTCGATCTTTACGTACTGGGTGTTGGAAACCTGAGATAAGCAAGTTTTCATTTGGATAAGTATCGTCAAGATGAGATTCAATAAAGCATAGAATATCGTAATCATCGATAATATCTTAAATCTTTTGAATTTTGTTTCTTATGCTTCTTACGTTGCAATGAATAATAGAAATTGAAGTGGTGACCGGGGCGTCTAATTGACCTGGGTTCGGGTGTATATCTCCAGCGAGAGCAAGAAGAGTGAACGCCAGAAATGCTACTATCACATTATGAAAAGCTAGTAAACACAAACGAATTGGCTTATGTGTAGTATGTTTATACATGTTACATCGGCATGTTATGTGTATATATATGCCTTGAAATATTCCAATTGTTAGCCTATATTGAGCCACGCTAACTCCCATGACTAGTTGTACAGAAAGTCAGTAACGCGCATGATAGGCTAACAGGAAAACATAGATGATGTAGGCTGCTCAAGAACTTTGGCCGACGGATGGTGAAGCATATATGTTTACAAGAATATTTCAGATAAGAGGTGTGAGATATAAACATGAAGAGGTGAAGAAATAACATTAATTGTGTAATGTTAACCATTTTACAATGGAAATTACAGAATTCTGCATAAATAAATAACTTAGGTTTAAAATTGGTGTGTATGCCTTTAGCAATTCATCCAAAATCCAAAGTCACATATTTTATTTAGGATCACGCAATGCGTATATAAATGTGCGAGACAACTGCACCCAAGAGCTTCTAAGTGTTGTCATCACTAAATCCAGCATTCTGATTGGTCGGCGCCCACGTGGCTAGTTGCAGTTATTTCTCGGTGAATGCACAACGCCTCATAACCCCAAGCTCATAACAACATCGATACGTCATTGGGTTTGGAAAGACGAACGCGTAATGTTTTGGGCGCATTTGGACTCGCGCAGGATTGACTTAATACATCATCGGGTTTCAATATGAAGAGAAATTGTTCCTATTAACTCGTTCCAAGGGTGCTATTGGGTATTTTGGGCTGTTTTTGTCACGATACACTTTTCGATTTAAATACATTTACAAAAGTGGCTTTTTCGCTAAATGTATATACATATAAGGGTTGACTGGCATGTGGACTATTTTTATGGAGATGTAACAGTGAGGTAAGTGGTCATAACTTGTATGTAAAACCCTTCGGGTTTTACACAAGTTATGTCCACTTACCTCACGGTTACATCTCCATAAAAACAGTCCACATGACAGTTAATCCTTATATGAGAGGTGGTCAACTATCGACATGACCGCTTTAGCGTGACCATGTACGAAATATTTAAAGGAACGTGTCTTTCATCTGTGTTAGATGTTGAAATATTTGGATAAGAACTGCCGGTATTGCCAGCTGCTGGAATCAGATTTACGGAGACACGGACTCGGTATGAGTGTTCATTTCTTCAAGTGTGCTTGCTTCGGTGAACGTGAACAAACTCTCATTTATTTGCATGTTGATTGACAATCGATGATGTCTTTCCTAATCAAGAGTCAAAACATAAGAACTCAGTTCTTGCCAAAGCGCAACTGTACCTCAGACAATCCTTAGAATTAACCAGATAAGTAGTATGCGCACACTCTCCAACCATAATGGAATGGCTGAATATTTTCTGTTTTGACGACCCAATTTAAAGTACGTCTTAACACGTTATGTCGGATCATATATGAGGATGGTAATCTCATGCCATAGAAATAGCCAGTGCAGTAATTAGCTTTTCGTTGTTGAATTACTTGGTGGTTACAAAAAATGGTCCTGACTTAAATGTACTGTTGCCAGGTAACAACCGATGGCTTTATTTGGTGTATGGGTTGTTTTAGACATCACCAAATACTGTACAGACGGTTCTGCATATTTAGAGTATTATAATGGGGTGTTGCTCATATGCAGGGCGTCTACAACATTGACTCCGTCGTCGTTATGTGTAGAGTAATCACCCCTACCCCTTCTTATTCAAGTGACGTGATAGTACACACTAAACATATCCATCTTACCTATGGGGGAGACAGAATATAATCGAACTATAGTAACCCCAACCAAATTGCCAAGGTCATACTCAGAGAGGCCGCGACCTATGAGTTATGCAAGTCTAACCACAAAGGAAGGAGTCTTAGGTAATAATTCCCAGTTCACCCATGGGTCAGTACAGACAAAGAGATGCACTAATGACGGCTACCAGTCATTAGCGATATATAAACCAGACATTAATCTACTCTTCAATTAGTTTCGGCTCTTCAGACTAATTGGCAGGCCTCAACATCAGGTCGCTAATTAATAAGCGACGCTTTCGGTCGTTCTATGACATCTATGATTGATTCACAATTATGTATCATTTACCATCACAAGCTGTTGACTATACATTGATATTAGATGTGAATAAATGATATACAAGAACTGACTTCATTCTTCCACATATGTGTTGTCGACCCCCGTCTCTAATGGTCCAAATGGATATGAGGAGAAGCGTGGATTGGAAGCCCGACGCAAAATACACCAGAGAAATGTACATATTGTGATACTGGTGATATCATTATTGTCAAAGTGGCCGATCAGAAGAAGGCCAACCGACTCATATATGTTACAAGCATATTGGAAATGTCCACTAAATATGTGTACACCAATGAACAATGACCTCCTACTTAAATTCCGATTTTATAATTTTCCCATACCAAACCGTTATGCCCAGTGACGGTTTTGTGCAAAGTGCAACTAACATCTGGTTCAATACCAAGATTCACCCTTGATTGACTTGTTCTGTCAACATCCTTGAACATATTGTAGACTCACATGCAATGTCGCACATGTGCATGGCTAGCGATATGCAACTGTGGACGTCTGTAACAAATACACAATATTGGCCGATACGAAAGACAACATGTATAAGGCGTATAAAACAAAAGCATATATTTATAATATATACATTATAAGAACTCCAGGTTCCAATTCTTATTATTCATATTATGCACGTATTACAGTGAATAAAACTGTAAGGGGTGCTCACAGAACAACTAAGCATTCAACTAATATTACCGAAAATTTATACCCACACTGTTGGTACCATTTGAGAAAACACAACGTCAATAGACTCGAAACTGCGCACAATTGAAAATATTCGGAACGAATCATCGTCGGCAAACAAACGAAAACGATTTGACCAACGGGAGTCGTTCTATATAATTCATATGTACGAATGGCGTCGTGTGCAGCCAATCCGGATATACAATTTATGAAAATAACTACTTTATTCTATACTACCTTTCGATCACCCCAACAGAATGCTTCACATCGCTTTAATACCTCACTTTTAAGTGCATATTGTAACAATAAATCGCCAACCGTATTGCAATTTTCGTTAATCATTTATCACAGTGAGAGCCGACTACCACGACTGTGGTAAATTGGACATGTGGACGTCCATCGTGGCCGTGTGTTGTGTAAAATCTCTAAATATTAAATTCTGTCAGCTTTATAGTAAAGATATTCATTATAGGGACATCATAATATATTGTAATCAGTTCAGCAGAAATCTACCTACGCCTACGCCAAAACCGTCTCAGTTGCCTTGCTGGTTGACCTTTCGTAGGAAATGGGTATTTTAGAAGACTTTAAAGATTGTCTATCACTTCCAGGCCACAATTACAACAACAACTTAATATTTATCAATCACATACAGGTACAACTGAAGACGAGGTATATTATTTGTCTATAAAACGGTATTAAAACCACAATAAAGTGTTTGATTTAGATCGTAATTTTCAGTAAATCTATTATCAGAAATGCAATTTGATTTGATTGGGGTAACAAGATAGAGTTCTCTTTATTAATACGGCCTTGGCACGCTCCGAATGTTTACGCTCCTATTTCTGTTCTACAATAACCTTTCACATTGCCCCAGTAATGTCGTAAGATGGCTTTGTTTTGCTGGAAGGAACATACACATGTATGTGAATATATAGATCCAATGTGAACATATTTGCACAATGATTTGTTGCGTGATAAGCTCAACTGCATTCAACCATGCATCATGTTTGTGGACTTTATGACTTCATGCGTGTTTTTCTGATATCATTCAGTTATCACGAACTTGAATTTACTAAGTATATCTTATGAAATGCGAAACGGGGAACATTAGCAATAGAGCTTTATATGAACTACGAGAGGGCTGGGTATCATCAGAAAATACCGGAATCAATACCTGATCGGGATCCATTTCCAAGTTTACACAATTGTCTACCTTGATGCATCTCAACAAACAATGCAATATATTGAAAATGATTAAATCAATATGGATGGAAGAATGGAAGCATAATAATCAAACATATATGTGAAAGGAAAATGCATGTTTTAAAAATGCTGATTTGAAATAATTACTGTAGAGACAAGACCTTTTGTCACCGACCCTAACTGTTTATGGCTATACATTTATAATACTTTAACTTATATCTCATATATATTTTGAAGACCTCGGTCTGTCTGTCTGTTTGTCTGTCTGTCTGTCTGTCATTAATACAAATCTACGATTCTCGACCGATCGGGACGAAACTTGGTACGTGTGTGTAGTTTGACCAGGCGGTGGTCGTTGTCGCATTGGCGAGCCCGTGCGACGCCCGTGCAGCGAATGCGCAGACGAGATCTCGGAAACGGGTGGAGCTATCGACTTGAAATTTGCTATGTGAATGTATCTTGCCCCGGATACGAATTTTATCGGGTCGCCGAGCCCGTGCGACGCCAGCTTCGCGCATGCGCAGACGAGATCTCGTAAACGGGTGGACCTATCGATTTGAAATTTGCTATATGAATGAATCTTGCCCCGGATACGAATTTTATCGGGTCGCCGAGCCCGTGCGACGCCAGCTTCGCGCATGCGCAGACGAGATCTCGGAAACGGGTGGAGCTATCGACTTGAAATTTGGTATGTGAATGTATCTTGTCCCGGATACGAATTTTATCGGGTCGCCGAGCCCGTGCGACGCCAGCTTCGCGCATGCGCAGACGAGATCTCGGGAACGGGTGGACTATCGACTTGAAATTTGGTATGTGAATGTATCTTGCCCCGGATACGAATTTTATCGGGTCGCCGAGCCCGTGCGAAGCCAGCTTCGCGCATGCGCAGACCATATCTCGGAAACGGGTAGAGCTATCGAGTTGAAATTTGGTTTTTGAATAGCCCGGACAACGTCGGGCTGGGTAGAGCTATCGACTTGAAAAATAGCCCGGACAACGTCGGGCTCATCGGCTAGTCTCCTATATATTTTGAAGACCTCTGTCTGTCTGTCTGTCTATATGTATGTATGTCATTTATACAATCGAAAACGGGTTGACCGATCGGGACGAAACTTGGTACGTGTGTGTAGTTTGACCAGGCGGTGGTCAACGTCGTGTTGGCGAGCCCGTGCGGCGACCGTGCAGCGCATGCGCAGACGAGATCTCGGAAACGGGTGGAGCCATCGACATGAAATTTGGTATGTGAATGTATCTTGCCCCGGATACGAATTTTATCGGGTCGCCGAGCCCGTGCGACGCCAGCTTCGCGCATGCGCAGACCAGATCTCGGAAACGGGCAGAGCTATCGACTTGAAATTTGGTTTTTGAATAGCCCGGACAACGTCGGGCTCATCGGCTAGTCTCATATATATTTTGAAGACCTCTGTTTGTCTGTATGTTTGTCTGTATGTATGTCATTTATACAAATCTACGATTCTCGACCGATTGGGACGAAACTTGGTACGTGTGTGTAGTTTGACCAGGCGTTCGTCAACGTCGTATTGGCGAGCCCGTGCGACGCCCGTGCAGCGAATGCGCAGACGAGATCTCGGAAAAGGGTGGAGCTATCGACTTGAAATTTGCTATGTGAATGTATCTTGCCCCGGATACGAATTTTATCGGGTCGCCGAGCCCGTGCGACGCCAGATTCGCGCATTGGCAGACGAGATCTCGGAAACGGGTGGAGCTATCGACTTGAAATTTGGTATGTGAATGTATCTTGCCCCGGATACGAATTTTATCGGGTCGCTGAGCCCGTGCGACGCCAGCTTCGCGCATGCGCAGACCAGATCTCGGAAACGGGTAGAGCTATCGACTTGAAATTTGGTTTTTGAATAGCCCGGACAACGTAGGACTCATCGACTTGAAATTTGGTTTTTGAATAGCCCGGACAACGTCGGGCTCATCGGCTAGTCTATTATATATTTTGGAAGATATGTGTGTGTGTGTCTGTGTGTGTGATCGCGATGGACTCGAAAACGGCCTAGCCGATTTCGATGAAACTTGGTATGTGGGGGAATTTTCGGCCGGGGACTGGGATAGGCATATTAATTTGTCCGTTCGATGTGACTTTGACCTTAAAATCGGGTCATTTCAAGGTCAAACGCCCGAATATCACGGGATTTCGATGAAGCTTGGTATGTGGGGATAATTTCGGCCGTGGAGTGACATAGGCCTATTAATTTTCCCGTGCGACGTGTCTTTGACCTTGAAATCGGGTCATTTCAAGGTCAAACGCCCGAATATCACGGGATTTCGATGAAAATGAGTGTATAGGGGAGTCTCATAAGCCTATTAATTTGCCCGTGCGACGTGACCTTGACCTTGAAATCGGGTCAATTCAAGGTCAAATCTCGAATTTTGATGGGATTTCCACGAAATTTGATACATAGGGTTACTTTTGTCCACTAAGTGTTTTGGGCGGGTCAAATCATGACCCCGACCTGACCTTGACCTTCATAATGATCAATTCGAGGTCAAATCGGGTAAAACCGGATGGATTTCGATGGGTACTTTTGTCTGGTACTTTTGTCCGGGCAGTGTTTTGGACGGGTCAAATCGTGACCCCACCTGACCTTGACCTTCAAAATGGTCAATTCAAGGTCAAAGCCCGGACGAAGTCGGGTTATCTTCTAGTATATATATACACATGTGGGAGACTCGCACATATAAGATAATGCATTGGCACAGGGTTTTCGCATTGTAGGCATTGCCATTAAAACTTGTGAAATTGTTTGAAGTTTAAATACATATCACATTGACCATGCACCTTGGGGTCTGAGACAGTATATTGGCAACAGTTATTGTAACTACGGTATTCTGCTAAGCATTAGCCACTGGACATCAAGCTGCATAACAGAGTTCAGTCCCCTCACTAAGCTACGTCTGAACGCTGTCGGCATGTGTATTTTATTAATTAAATCTAACATTTTGTATTGAAGTGTTTTGTCAGTTACAATTCATTCTGGCTTGATCTGGACTATTTTCAAATGAATATGGACAGGTCAGTTTCTCAGAATAATGCAGTTGCAATTACAACGTACTATTTAACATTAGGGTGGATATCACATAAGAACATAAGATAAGAAACTTAAGTATGTTATGGTAGCTATTGGGGATTTTTGCGGAGTATTAATGGCTATTGCTTTCAGAAGTTAAACACATGCCACATGCACGATCTGCGTCGATTACGATCATTGTTGAAAGTGGGGATATATCTAGTTGTCTTATCACAACTCATACCATATTTCTTCATATGATAACAGGGTGTGATACAATTCAAGATTGGTTATAACTTTTAAAAGTGAAGATAATTTATTGTATTGCTAAATT
This sequence comes from Siphonodentalium dalli, assembly GCA_032622095.1. Classification (NCBI taxonomy): domain Eukaryota; kingdom Metazoa; phylum Mollusca; class Scaphopoda; order Gadilida; family Siphonodentaliidae; genus Siphonodentalium; species Siphonodentalium dalli. The sequence goes on along the minus strand of CP136067.1, from coordinate 133,902,150 downwards.
CTCTCCAGATAATTAACATGTTTCCTGAACACTGATGCCGTTGTCCATGAGTACACTTGACTCACGTGAGACATCGGTTCAACTTCAATCTAACCGAGGCAAACGAAAACACAAGTGGCATCATACTTTTGTATTTACCCTCCTACCAAAAAGAGAACTAAGTCGACTGCTGAACAATTCAACAGCCTATATCAAAATGTTGGTTTTGCTACTCAGAACATTATATCACCCCTTTATCGAAAGTTAAATCTAACAATACAGCTTGTTCCGATGAGAAACTATTTAGCTTAGCAACAGTTACGGGGGATTTAGTTTAGAGCCAGTCTTATGCTATGTGTATGGATAGGTACTCACCGGAATGCTTCAACGGCAGCGTTCGACAGAGAACACAAATTCTGAGACGCGTACTTCACCACTGGCCACAGGATAATGCTATTTCTTCTGTGGCGCAGGTGCTGTACAGCAGTTGTACAAGCAAAACCACTTGTTATATCGGCGAAATGCCACGTGGTAAAACTTCTTTCACAATCATTTTAAATCAACGGCTTCATGTTGAACTAAGTTACCAGTAACCAGTTAACGTTCAGTGTCAGGCGATATAATGGAAATGGAGAATAATCTTTCTCAAAGTTGTTATTTTAACAAATATTATATCCAATTTGATCCCACACACATCGTCATTCTTTTTATTAATTAAATGCAATGATCTCAAAAGCGAAATCGTTTGTGCTAGTTTATCGCCGATAGTTGTGTCCCGAATCGAGAATAAAATATTTACAATTGAGCGTAGTTCAGACTGTTTTCTATAAAGTGATACGGTCAATTTGTTTGAGATTTTTGGTAATGTTAGTAGAATGCTACATTCATCCCGTTGGCATATCATCAGAATAATAACTTATCAGTTTCACGCACACAAACAAGTCCATAACATGCCTTTAATTAAACCAAGTACCGGTATACAATTACTAAAGAACCACTGACCAATTGGACAAATAAATAAGTCACTATTCCAGTTACCAGCAAAAACAAGATGAAAATAAATACGCGAATACACCAGGATTCCTATCATACATGCATGGCGCAAATGCATACACATCCATGCGAAATACATCGCAAATGATCACAAAAATACATAATTAAGAAAGATCGTTATTATCTACCAACATTGGGCGACAGAACCATCGATGCCCTTCATAAGAGACGTGGGGCCCTGCGAATTAATTCGATTTGGTGCAATTTGGAATAGTTTGTCTGATTCGATTCGGTCCGAAACCGGCTGCCCTGATTCGAATTTTATCGAATAGGTTATCCAAGGTGCAGTGACTGCATTCACATGGATTTGCAGAGTACTTGCACCATTACTATTGTGATAAGAAACATCTCGATACTAGCTACTAGCACATGCGTCGCCATAGAGACAACACTGTCGCAAATGATCTTACTAATGGACCACCCAATTATTTAATTCATTATAATCTCAGTAAGAATGACGTAAAACCAACATTACTCCGGGAGTCCAGGAATTGAATGTCACAATGAAATTGCAGCTAAGCTCATTCGGCAAACTTCAAATGTCTCCATTCCATATACTGCCATATCTTGGTCAAGGAGATCAGAATGATACAATTTTGCCAGATTTCAGTACAACATGGAGATCGTCGAAGTTTGCCAACTACAAAAGTTCGAAAGCACGTTGCAAAGATTTACTCCCAACCGCCCACTTATCGAATTCAATAATTTATGAGGAAAATGAGATGCATGTGTATTGCGCAGAAGACGCATTAATATCGTTGTAGGTAATATACAATCCATTGGTGATCAGTTAAGAGGTTTTCAGTTCGTTACATATACCAATTTAAGGGTTTTCCTAACTTTTTTCACAGTTGATACACTCGATATTACGATTCGATTCGAGATTCGATTCGATTTCGAATATCTTACCTGATTCGATTCGAGATCCGATTCGAAGTGAAAACCCCTGATTCGCAGGGCCCTACACCAAAGCCTCCTATTAATTGGCAAATGCGTCCGATATCACAATTATCTGGTATACAGTATAGCGTATATGCACAGGAACTGTGTTGTGGAAGGAATAATTTTAATGGCCTAGCACTGTGTTTCTCCACAGATCTGAGGCAATTATATGGCAGTGTACGTTAGACTGTATAGAAAACGTAAAGATTGGTGGTGGTTGTGTGATGTCAGATCGGGCAGAGCATCGTTAAAGTTTATTACACATATTTGGGTATATTAAGAGTGATTATGTCACACATGCATTTTCGCAGCTCTGCGTTCCACGGTCCACCAGACCATGTCTGAACTATTTGACACACGAATGGACCTATTTTAGTATGTAAATGTCAAATTGATTAAAGGCACGTGAGGCCTTAATTGTCGAAAATGTTCATATTTGTTCCAAACACCGTAAACAGAAAAACATTAAAACGCATACAGTTTCGTGCATATATACCATGACCATCGCGTAAACAGCATGTTATCATAAATACCTACTATATTTTACATAAGCAAGAGCCTGATTGGGCTACAGAGGACAGCACAATGCTACTGGCTAATCACACACAAATGGCATAAACGCTCTTTATTAGTTCCATATCATGAATTCACCAACAAAGAACGCTCTTTATGTTTACCATCATAATATAAACAAACACCAGAAAAGTAACTTTTTATGCTTTTGTTTACATAACAATGGTTAAACATGTGAGAATAACATACTGTTTATGCGATATTTCTTATTTATATACGGACAAAGTCTGTCTACATTTTGATGTTCTTTCTGTTTGTGGCGGTTTTTGACGGGTGGAAATATTTTCACAGGATACCCACCGCCAAGGCCAACCGTACCTTTAAGAGATACTTTACAAGGTATATCTTGCCATAAATAATTGACGATCTTCCTTGCACTGACCGGCTTTCGTGTACTATATACTTAGGAAACCTCAATGACGTGACATATATTATCATATTGGACAAACGACAATTACCATAAACTAAAGTAGATTGCACATAGCGTTAGATGCATCACTGCTGACCACGCTAAGTTGACACATCTGTTGGTTTGTGGTCCCCTTTGTATTGATTGTTAGTCGAATAACCCACAATCGATGATGTATTTTGACTAGCTAGATAGTTCATATCTCATTATTGAAAAAACCAACAGAGCAAAATGGTCACAAAATGAAATTTGTTTTGACAAAGTAGGTATTTTACCATTGACAAAATTGGCATGGCAAGCGGCAGCGTGAAAAATGCTCAGAAATATTTCAATGTTAGCAAAAAGATCGGAAAAAGATACCCATGGGAAATGTTTTTATGATCTTAGCTCCGATCATGCTGCTATCATTCCACTATGTTTGGGTTGTAGTAATATGCTGGAACATGCTAAATAGTATTTTTTTTAAAGAACCAAGATAGTATAATTTGGTTCATATTACTACGATTTATTTACTATTTGTTTTGGGTGGGTCCGACAAAAGTTGCCTTAGAAAAAATAACAAATTTGCAGAGGTTGGAGGTGCGTGGTCAGATAACAGAAATTATCTTTTTCGACCAGTGTCTGTCTTTTTTAAGATCTCGCCCTGAACGAGACAACAAACTGGTCGAGAGCTAGAAATCAGACTCCATTGACATGGCGAGAAGGTTGGTGTGTTTCATATTCAACGCGTCAGAAATTACACAAAAATAAATATGAAAATATAAGATAATACATAAAGTAACCATTTATATGCACTATTGAGAGAGGAGGTAATTAAAACGTCCATTTTCTCTAGTTTTTTTAAAATACTGGACGGTAAGATTTTTATGACAGCTAATTCTCAAAATTAGTTAACACCAACTATGGGGCGCAGGCGCACATACCAGCATGGACATAACGTTGCAATGGCATGCAAATGTTTACTTCAATGCACCAACAAAAATATTAATTCTGATTTAATATGTGTATTATATGTCAACAGCATACACTACCACGTCCTGTCATCGACAATATTTCCGTTGATGGACGCACTATTATAAAGGGAGTTATTATACATATGTATACTGATTTCCAGACATTGTGCGGGCTGTCAACTTCGAGCAGAACGTGGTGAGGAGGTTGGTGTGTCTCATTCATCACGTCAGAAATTACAGAAAAATAAATATGTAAATATAAAATAATTATACATAAAGTAGCCATTTATATGCACCATTGAGTGAGGATATTATTAAAGTGTCCATTTCCCCTATTTTTTTTAAATACTGGACGGTAAGATATGGATGACAGCTAATTCTCGAAATTAGATAACACCAACTTTGGGGCGCACAAGCATGCACATACCAGCATGGACATATAGTTGTTATACGGAGAAGCTGATTGCAATGGCATGCACAGGTTCCCTTCAATGTAACGATAAACAATGTTACTTCCAACTAAAATTGTGCATTATATGTGTCAACAGCATACAGTAACACATCCTGTCATCGACATTATTTCCGCGTGAAGTTGAATGCCTTGCAGCAGGTTGACAACTTTCACACTGGATGGAATGTAGAATATATTCAGCACTCAACTGCTGTGAGGGAGCTCAGAAGTTAGTATTTCCAAATTTACTAGAACTTGCGTATTGTGGACATATAAACACCATCGAAGTAAAATGGAAATATATTTCCCAGGGAAAAGTGAAGTGGCGCTTATATCTCGCTGAATGTCTTTCTTCCACCATCGATTGCGACAACGGAGCTCATAAGGAACATTTAATTTTTATCCATAAACTAGTTACTAATGTGCGTGCAAGACAAGCGCTTTCTTTGTCCAAAAAAAGTATGGAATTAACTTAGCGATATATAATGAAACACATTTGAAAGAAGCTAATGTCATCGACAGCCAAAGCTTCAACGTATATCTGTATACACCACATCACCCCATAACACAGACACATTATTAACCTAGTTACCAAGGACAGTTTAAAGCATGGATCGGTGCACAATTTATCAAAACTCGAATAGTCTCTCTACTTACATCCATACAGTAGGTGTTACAACATATAAATAATTGAACTTTCCTGAATTATGTTCAAGTACAAACACACAAGCGAATTGGTAACTGACACCAGATATATAACAACTATCAACGGGAACTCTGAACAATGTAATCTGAGAATCAAAATCGAAGAACAAATATCCTTGTAGCAGTGACATCTAAGTTGTGCGGTACTTGTAACTGTGATTGTAAATTTCATTACACAATCGATTTCTTGCCCAAACTATCGCGTGAACACCTCTAGCATTCCGAAATAAAGCACCATGTTGCTTCTTAATCCGACCAACACATTGCTCTTGCGTTAGTTCAAGATAAGACCATAAGTACAATATGCAGTCAAATTTAAATGTCACATTAAAGTGTAAAGAAATTAACGTTATGGTGCGCCATTCGCTGTGAAACCTACGAATCGAAAGATTAAATGACATTCAGACATTCGCGTTATTTTTTGTTAATAAATTGAATGGGTCTTAACGAAAAAATTGAAGAGTCGCACTATATATATATATGACAGTCAATTCTTTCCATACTATTTTCTTGGTTTAAGGATAATAGTGCCAACGGCTGTTCTCGTGAATATAAGCATATAACGGGCTTATTTTAATGATCGAAATACGCTCGTATTGGCTTTATATAACCTCAAATTATACGCTTTATATATATTGACCTAAAACGGGGTTATTAAAACTGGCTAATGTGGGACTATTGCCATACGAAATAAGCCCACATTGGCCGTGTTTGTCTACCTTTTTTCATCGACATCACTTCCCAGACTCACGCTCTTTCTAATGTGGTATCACTGTGGACGGAATAGCGGGCATAAGCCCGATTTGGGCTTATTTCAAAATCCAATATGTCCATTGTGAACCTATGTGAATATTTAGTTCCATTATGAACCTATTTGCGCGAGGATAATTAATTTGGCCAAATGTGTGTTTAGTCGTATCGTATTGTTTTGTGGCAACCGCAAAAACGGGGAAAGCTGAGCTTTTATTCACCGCGTGATCAAGGACATATCTCCCTATATCCTGTTGTTTTATATGGAACCTGACGCTATGCTGGTCTTGGTCCTGCTCAATGTTAAGTTTGCAGTTTTGGAACTTGGTTGAATGTAAGTGTTGGTCGATTCCAAACCTCAAGTTTAGAAGATTTTGATCCAGGACTGTAAATATGTGTTAATGGTATAGTACAACCGGTTTTAGTATGGGCGCAGACAATAATCATGGGGTTTCACAATGTTGTTTGAGTGTCCAATGAATGTCGATGAATGTCAATACATGTCACCAATACTTTCGTAGAAGCTCAAATCTCATCTTGGTGCTACTTCTTTAACTGGCAGCCACATCGATATGTCGCTGTATGTGTACTGTTTTGTTGAAGAACAATGAAAGTGACAACAAATCCATTGCGAAAGGTTTAGAGCACAAACCCATTTTTACAATGATTTACGTCTTTAACGTTCTGATTTTTACACTACTTCAGTTTCTGCGTTACATTCAATAATTATTCATCATTCTATAATGAAACTACCACGCACTGTGTGGCGAAACATTACTTCGTGTGTTCCATGCCCATAATTATTTGTTTAGCCCCACTGTTAGATGCACTCTAAGTAGAAAATCCCAACTTTAAAGGTGTAAATCATTGGTTTAACTTGCGTTACAGTGACCGGCACATCATTCAGATAGATATGTTTGAGTGATGTGTGTACCTTAAGATATCTAACAACATACTTGTAAATTACCTATAAGTATTATCACTTCTAGGTAGTTATCCAATATCTTGCTTTCGTAGTAGCATGGCTTGGAGTTGCGGCCATTTTGACAGCCATTTCATGGACGCAATTGCTTTATATTGTGTCCTTATCACTCTATTCGATCCCGTACTCTAATTTCACACACACTGGTATATATCGGATGGTGGAGTAAGGCGCTCTGGTGTCGCCGATGAGGGATATTGTAGAAAAACCTACTTCCACAAGTCCGGAAAATGGACACTTTTAAAATCTCTGTAAAAAATTGCTCAAAGCGGATATTAGCGGATTTTCGATGTTATAGAGGACACATATATATATATATATTTATATATATATATATATATATATATATATATATATATATATATATATATATATATATATATATATATATTCCTTTTCAAAATAGAATAAAAACCAACAGAGTTCAATTTTTTTAGGGCAAACCTTTACCGACCGGACAATATTGTTAGACCACACGTCTCTATCTGGCTCTGTTATGGAGTAAGTGGTCGTTGAAGTCGTTTGTGAGACACGCGCGGACGTCACAATGTGTTGGTGGAGGCAATGCCTTACTTTTGAATGACCAATTCGTATGATCAACGTTCACGCCAGGCACGGAAGCACAAAATACAAAACATTCAGCCAGTCGTGTATGACATGATTGAATGCCAATATTGGTCAATATAGTTAGTGTTTGGCAGCGTTGACGATCGGTGATGTCATGCCTATTCAATAGTAACAACGGATCAATAAGAAATATTTGCTTAGCAAATATGAAGGCAAAGTATAACATGAACAACATCATTATCAACGGAAATGTCCATGATATATCCAGCAATTAAAATTAGCTCCAATTTAAGTTTTATTACAGAAAGATGTCCATAGAGAATAGTGATACCCAGTGACGGTTTCTTTCAAAGTTCATCCCGCAAATTATATCATACCGATAATTACTCTTGTTGTCGCGTTCTTATCACCGACTTGGAAATATTCTAGGCACAAATGTAATGACAAAAAGATGGCTGACTAGTCCTATGCAAACTTGGGGTGATGTAATAATGTAAATAGCCGACACGACATTTATTATATGCGCAGAACAAACCCACACGTTCCCAACAAAAAGTTTATGATCATTCTAAGTTCAAATTCGATTGGATGTGTCACAACGTCTACTATAACAGTCCACATTGTAACAGTAAGTCAACATCTATATGATGTGCAATTTTCGGTGGTCATATGCCCATGTCATTGCTGACTATTTGACAAGTAGAAGGTTATATTTTTTTGTTAACTGTCAACATGCTTAATCTGTTCAACTTCACAGGAAAGATATTCGACATATAGTGTATAAATAACTATTGTAATTCGCTGAGCAAAAACTGTAATTGCCCACGTTCCATTACCTCAAGGTTTGACAAATATTGGGATATAATTGATAATTGGACTACTGACATACCATACCACCGCGTGAATCCCATTTTTCGTTTGTCAGTTTAGAAGAATAATGATGACATGTAGAAAGCAGACAGTTTGGCGGCGCCATCTTAGATTAAACGCGTCATATGTAGGGTGGGTGCATCGACGGCCTGAGTAATAAGGAAAACGTATTTGTTCAATAGATTTAAGAATGTTCGGTTCCATTTTATCTGCAAATATGCCACAATGTAAAGATGAAACTACATATCGCAGTAATCACCACTGGGTATGGTATGCATAACGCGATTATTTTTATATTTATCACAATTATAGTCGAAAATATGGCCAAATCGAACTTTGTTTAGCAGCCATCGTGGATATTGTGAAAAATCTCAAAATGTTCAGAACTGTCAATCCTGCAATAACGATATACTGCATGTGGATTGAGGAAACCCGAAACTATTGAAGTCAGTCGAAAACAATATATACGCCAAAACAAGGCTAAATGCCTCAGCCCTGTGGAGCCTCTAGTTGTTTAATTAAATTATTTGCTAATCCATAACAACTCATGTACAAGTACAAAGTATCTAGGCTCAATGTGAATTCGCTGATCTATGATGATTATGAAAGCAGTTTTTTATCACGTGGCATTTTGCGATACAGATCAATTGTTTTGTTTGCTGCACTGCTGTACAATAGCTACTCCAGAGATGCTCGATCATCGTTCTGATGACAGTGGCGAAGTACGCCTCCAAACAATCAAAGCCATTATGTTTCCTGTCGAATGATGTTAATCTGACGATATATTGAAACACGTTGGTGAGTATCTAAGCATATACACGTACCTGGCTTAAAACTAATCCTACACAGCGAGCATAAACATTGTCTTATCGGAAACAAAGTTGTATGGTGATATTGGATTTTCTGAAACAAGCACTGTTAGTTGTAATAACCAAAGTATTGATATGGAATTCGAACTAATCAATGAATTTCTGAGGCCTGTTGTTGTTAAAATGAATAGCTTGCTTAGTACGGTCGTTGCAAGATTCCCTCGGCTCGATTTTGGGAACAATTTATTCACACTCCAGTCGAACCACACTGAATCCTGTATGAATAATCCACGTATATATATCAATAAAATCAACCACACCATATACAGCAGTGTATTGTGTAAAATGTCGTGCAACAGGACACGGGGGCTGGTGCATCAGAGCCATACAAACACATTTTGACTGGCGCTGGCAAATTTATTCTTGTCGGATCTTTGCCAATTAGTTATAAGAGGAATAATTAGCAATAAAATATATTATTTGTATCTGTAAAATTTATAATACATTTCGAATTGAATCACATCCTGTTATTATAGTTAGTATAATCCTTGTTTTGTTGTATATTTATTATTGACATGTGCTCACCAGCACGGATATGTTCCGTCATATCACTTCATAAAATGCAAGTGGAATTCCCTGCCAATAGTCTGACAAATAATCTTTCATACTTGCAGCACCTGACAATTACTTATTTACACTTATTGGGAATGCAGTGCACCATTTTCTATGATGGTCTGACATGATAAATTAGATGAAGATAAATCATCAAAACTGAATGTATATGGTTAATATTGAATTAGTTCATCTGACATTTTACTGGGGAAATCTGACAAATATCCAATGTAATATTATTTGTGTATGTAATGTTATTCAATTTAGTCTGCATCGTACTATTATTTCGTACTGTACTATTATTTGGATATCGAGAGTATAATGAACAGTGGTTTATTATTGTGAAAAGCTGAAAAAGTATACACATGTGCTATTATTTGGATATATTACCAAGTACTCAATTAGTGATTTTGTGTTCTGTCCGCTACTATCATATGGTACTATAATATTATTTGGATCACAAGGGAATAATAAACATAGGGATCAACTGTTCAACTAGATATGCTCCATTCACCAATGCGCAAACGAATAGTGGACTGAGGACTGGTATAATCCAGAAGTTAACACAATCTACAATATACTAGACTTGCTTTATAAATGATAAATAAATGTTTCTATTTTAATAAATACGAATATATAAAACAAATGAAACTGCAGTGAGTATATCTTTGAAATCAGTGGTGAATACTGTATCATCAACATCAAATGGGATGGTTATTAATATCTACACCTGGCTGGCGCAACATACAAGATGACTGAGGGGGCTACCGAGTATATGAATACCATAAACATATTGTAAAATTATGTCAAGACTGACTCCTACTGAAAGGTGTATGCACATTGCGATAGATATTTAAACTTCTAAAAATATCGCTTTCAAAATTTCAGAACTGTTGACTCTATTCACAACTACTGTTACAACTTAGGCAGATACCCTGTCTAAATATTCACATAATTGGCCGTGGAATAGGGTAAGTCAATCTCATGCATACCAAACATAAGCATATTTAATTTCAAATTGAAACTGAATACAACATAATATAATAATAATAATCATAACATTCGCGGACAAGTTTGTTCAAGAGAGTTCTTACTGGTTACACTATGGATTGACATCTAGCGGATGCGGGAGGAATATATAGGAGAGAATAAAAGACACTGGGCCCTGATTGGTCAATAACCTTGTGTGCTTTTTGCATAACAAAATCATCACACCTCTTGTCTATGATTTCCCGTAGATAAACATGCCATTCGCACAGGAATTAACCCTTTGTAGTGAATTTATTTTGGTGTGGTCTCAAATATGACAGCATTTGTATGCGGTTCTGACACTAGTTACGAAAACACAAGATTTAAAGGGCGAATTCCCTGCTAGTCAGACATGATTTTTTTGGGTAAAAAGTTTCCCCAAATGTCAATTTTTCAGATTTAAAGAAAATTTTGGACCCAACATTTATATTGCTAACAGTACATGCTAAAACGTTAGCACTGAGGCCTATGTAAAACATTTACACCAGTGTAACCTACTGCTATCACTACAGTTATAAACAGTGCAACATTCGCGTGATGAAACCTTTCAAATCTTCAGCTGCAAATTAGCTAAATAATAACCTCTTGGTCACCTAAAACAGGTACATTACAATCAGATATCCAGTACACAGTTCAACAGAGGAACCATGTTATCTGCATCAGTCAACCACTGAACGGTGTATAAAACTTGCAGCATTCAGTCGTAACAGTTCCAATATTTTACGCATATGAGTGTTGCGGCTGCGTTTTCATTTTCAAGTCTCATATATAAGACATTTTTTTGGCACAACTCCTGCTTAAATAGGCAGATAGTGGATGTGATGGAATCTTATTTTTTTTATTGCAGTCAGTGATACAACTGGGAAAGTAGCATTATATGCTAACTTTATTATATATTATATCTTCATATATATATAACTGTTACACCGCACAGTATCTCCCATAACTATCCCCCACGGAGGTGACTTTCCGTTTAGGTTTATAAATTTACTGAGGTGGCTTAATTCGAAAGATGTATTAACCAGGTATGAAGTGACTGAACAAAACATGTCACATGTATCCTTCATCCCGTTGTTTATAAACAAACGATCATCCTCGAATATCCATAGTTTGGTGACGATCGGTTGAGAGATGTCGCTGTAATGTGTGCCGAAGGATTTATTCAAACAAAGAGTCCAGTTACCAACTAAGTCCTGTAATTCAACATAATTCGTTCAAATTCAGAATGGACAAAACATGTGGTATGTATATATTATTTTCCCGACGGTGGTGCTTCACAATGCCAATTGTATTCGTATCCAACCACCGATGACTCCAGGGCTCAAATTTCGGACGGACGGAACCACGGACGGAACCCATTGCTGTATAGTATATATCCAATCGTAGCTTGCGGGGGATAATTATGTCCAAACGGAATTTAAGACGTTTATCAGTATTCGTTTTGTTAACGTTTTACCCAACAGAAGGGCCCTGTGCCAATGCATTCTATTATATATGCGAGTCGACCATAGGTCGCCTCGCATATATAAGAGAATGCATTGGCTTAACACATTAAAAATTATAAAATTGTTAAAGAATGTAAGAAAAAATGGTAAAAAGGCCAATGCATTCTCTTATATATGCGAGGCGACCTATGGTCGACTCGCATATATAAGAGAATGCATTGGCACAGGGCATAACTGTAACTATCACAACGTGGTCAAGGAGCCGATTCCAATGATATCCATATTTGTATGGTTCTATTGAGACAGACCGAAGATATTTTAGGCTGTTGAAGCTTTATTTGGCCGGTTTTGGCCGGTTTGTTGGGTAAAGAGTTAACTGATTATCCTCACATACAATGTCCTCTATTTCAAAGCGAATCCGAACACGGTTATCATTGTGATACTTTAATAGTCAGAATATTTTATTTATTTACATAACATAGTATATGAAATATAAGCATAAACATTCTGATAAAAATAGATGAGAGAGTATACTGACAGTTACCACTCTAGCCAAGTCGTATAAGAAATACTAGTAATCAATTTTGACTGAGATGTATTTCAAACTATGAAATGCAAATTAACACTACACTGAAGAAATTAAGTTAGTTAATATGACTAACTCAGGTTAGACAACTGCTTGTCCACAAGGTAACTTAGCTTAGGCGTAATGACTAGTGTTATGTTAGTCGTAACGACTAACGGAACTGGGGTCATAAATTAATTTTCATTTTAATTACCATGCTGTTTGCATCGTTCATAGAGCACATGAGTGTATTTTGCACTAATCCATCGCTCCAATTCATTCATTTGTTGCATACACTATTTCGAGTATAAAATTAGATGGTCCCATAAATGGCCATATATAGTGTACTATATCCCTTTAAGTTACCAATCTTAAGAGAACAATCATTATTCCCATAAGTCAAAAAACAATGGAAATGCAGTTGAATTAAATGATTTATTTGTGAAGTTATGCATTTACTTTTAATTATGTGTAATGCAAAAGAGATAACAGATTACTTTCCATTAATTGAGAAATATTATGCATTGAAATGCATTACCATTATCACATCCCTGGTATCTAGAGTGCCTTCGTATCAGTTCAAACATAGATGGAGCTTGCATTATCTATGATATACATAGAAGCGATTATAAAGGACGATGTCTGCGAATTATATAGGTATAACACTTAGTTTCCCGGTACCGACTTTACAAGGACCACTGACGTCAGCTTAGTATCAAACTCAACAACTAGCAACTCCATTGTTCAATATGTGCCAATAACCTTTATTATGCTATATTGTCAGCCATCGACATCTTTCCTCTTGTCATTCTTGAACGTACATAATGGCATAAGAAGTGGCCGAATGTTGTGTCAAATCGATGGCGTTTGATTGTTTTGTTATATCTCGTAGATTGTAAAAGTGTAGCGACGAACTGTTGATACCTGACCTATACTTTTATATATGGGTGGAACACTGATGACACTGATGACAAATAATTTAGTGCATAGTGGTTTGTTGGGTTCCTTGCAACCTGAACAATGTATACACTATACACAAAGCGTGATACCCAAAGAACGAATAATTCATATATATGGAGTACCTACGTAGGAAAACTCCATAAACGCTGTGTGTCAGCACTGTCCTATATCTCAAAATAGCCCCGCGCAAATAGCTTCATAATCGACCTATAATATTCACGTATATTTATATTTGACGTATTTGATTTTGAAATAAGCCCATAGAGGACTTATACCCGTTACTCCGTTTTATGTCGCCAGCCGCAATGGAAACACATCATAAAGAACGCGATTCTGAGCAGTGAAAACACATTATAAAGAGCGTGATTCTGGTAGTGAATAATAGTACATGTAGATTAAATAATGCCAATACGGGCTTATTTCGAATGGAATTATTCACACATTGGACTGTTTTAAAAACCACGCTTTATGTCCATATATAACGTATATTGAGGTTAACTAATGCCAATATTGCAGTTCCTTGTCAGCAATGCTAAAGCGAGACACTCCTTCAAATTTGGGTCAATCAATTATAGTTTAGCAGATTGTTTATGTTTATGGGATCGCGGTAAGTTGTAACTGGTGATATGAATTCAACAAACACAATTTCAAGGTTTTAATCATTGATTCGGGAATCAAATCTACATTTATTATTTCCACTCGCCCTGAACTGAGATTCATTCGGAATTTGTTTACAACATTTAATCGATAAATAATACAGTGCAGCAATTGGTGCACTGATTTAGTCACACAATTATTCACAAACTGGCGTCATTTGTTGAAAGCGTGCAATTAACAATGTTATTAATGTATATTTCTAACATTGTGTGCTGTTGTTATTTTTTGTTCGCGGTGCCAATACTAATTGGACTAGAATGCTGACACACTAACATCGTCTTGTACAGCCCTCGGTCCTGAGAATTGACCTATCATTCAAACTACGCCTGAACACAAACACAACAGAGTGTTTCAGTTATGTGTGTAAATAAACCTAGATACTGAAGGGAGTCTTTATTTTTATTATACATGGTTGTTTAAAATTTATATACTGGATATGAATCATTCATATCAGCTGGATGACTTAATTTGTTTTGATTTTAAGATATCCAACTTTCAGTTGACAAATATGCAGGTACCAGGTACCATAATTCGCCAATTTGGAAACCGTTTTTTATCTTCCACATTTGCATCCCCCTAGATGGCCCCACGCGCATTTATAACGGACAAGCAGATAGAGTGTTTAATTGGCAGACTGAACTCTACCACCTATAGGTTACAATCAACTAAATATTTCCCATATGCGACAGTGTTAGGGTTAAGCCATGCCCACGATTCATTACCGTACTGACCCAAACTTTAAAGGTAATTTTACTTGTAAAAGCTTTTACGTTGTGGATGGATAAGGGTGATATAATTGGCACTGGGTACTTCTGATTCCTTTTATAGTATATCGGAGCTATAGATAATCATGTTCATTCATGGAACCGTATTTTTCAATAGTATCCCATCAGCTGGAAAGAATTGTTTACGTTTAGAGTGTCAGCCAATCAAAATTACGCTTCGGAAAGTGAAGACGGCCACCAGCCAATCAAATACCGCGTATCATTTCTCGCCGAAAAGGAGTAAGCTGCCAGCCAATCAGATACCGCGGATCGTCGGGCTAATTACTAATAGCGTCTTTGATACTCCCAAGATTCACTTCCTTTGTTTTAAGCCTAAAGCGTCAATCAGACAGTTTATAGAAATCTTTTAATTTTTGTTCATTGAATTAATGAACAAAAATTAAAAGATTTGCGAGGTGAGTACAGTTTTTTTTTTTTTTTTTTTTTTATTGAATCAGTCAGATGATTAACATACATAATGAATGGTTGTACAAAATACAAAATATAGATAGATAATATTCATCTGATACATACATTCAGGCATACACTCATTCACTCGCTCGCGCTTGCACTCTTACTTACATCAACGGGCATTCTGTGGCTCTAAACAGGCGATCGGGCAATGAGTTGGAGTTTTAATTCACGTTAAAACATGTTATTTTTATTTTTGTTTCGGTTTAGCACGACACTCACTGAAGGGTGACTATAATTTCTATAATTATAATTGAAGAGAGTAAGAGGTAGAACGGAAACATAATTCTTAAAGGAAAAACCGCGAGTCTGATGAGCATATATCAAGAAATCTTTGCTTCATTTTTATTTCTAGCGCTTTCTATCTGAAACCAGTTTTTCTCAAATTCTGCAATTTTCATATTACAACGAGCATTGAATTTGTCACATCTATACCTGCATTTGAGGGTTGTTATAAAAGATTTGACGGATAGCATGTCTGGGTTGAATTTAGTTCGATATATGTATTGTTTGACAAGCAGCCAAAACAAATTGGTGGTATAATTTCCTTCTGTTGGTGGAGAACCAAGAATAATTATCTTTTTCGAATATTTGAAATTAAGGTTATTTTTGGTTGACCAATCGTTAAGCTCACCTAGGAATGGTTGTACGCATGCGCAGTCCCAGAATATATGTGAGATGTTCTCATTATTATTTCTGCATCGATTGCACTGGTCATCAGATCTTACTTTTATTATTTTAAGAAATCTATTTGTTGATAATATCCTAGAATTAATCCTGAACTGTAACCACTGAAGCTTTGTATCAGGCGTCGTGGAGAAAGGTAGGCGGTTGAAAATTGTCCAGTCCATTTCTGGCACCCCAATTTCAATTGTCCATTTGCTTTGGGGTTTAGGGGAAAATTTCATAGCATTCAAAATTTTATAGAAGTCTTGCCCACCCTTTGAATTTCGCAAAAGTGGAACCATATTGCTGGGTTGTATGGGATTAGTACAACGAGTTAAAGTTTTCTTATATTTTTTGGCTAATGAATTAATTTGTCTGCAAATTGCGTTCAGGTGATGAAGTCAGTGGATACATTAAAAGAAGCGTAAAGACTTTCGGGTGTGTGGAATTTACCATTTGTATGTATCAAGTCATTGATAAAAAATATGCCATGTCTTCTCCATGTAGCGAAGTTGATAATTTTGTCGTGCAGCTTTATGTTTGGATTTTTCCATAAGACCCATGTACATATATTTCCGTTTGACTCATTCTTCTCACTGAAATAGCTCCATGCTGTGAGTACATCACGCCAGAATGGATTTAATATATTTTTGGAATAGTTTCGCAAGTACATGCTGTCATAAAAAAAGAAACAGTGAGTCATTGGCAACAGGGAGATCAGTTAAAGGGATCCATTTCGAGTTCATTGACATAAGACGTCTAACCCAAGTTATTTTCATTGACATTATAAAGTTTCTGATATCTACCATTTTCAAGCCGCCATTTTGATATTCTTGGCAAATGAGCTTTCTTTTTATTCTGTCCCTATTCGAGTTCCAAAAAAAATTGTAAAGAAGTGATTCGAGCTGTTTAATAAATGCGTTTCCAGGATCTGGTAGTGCTATGAATAGGTGCGTAAGTTTAGGTAGTATAAGAGATTTGATCACTGTTATTCTTCCGATTGGTGTTAATAGTCTATGTTTCCATGTTTCGATCATACGGTTTATGTCCACTAATTTTTTATCATAGTTGTGACTCATCTTGCCTAGGTCTGTATTGAACTGAATACCCAATAAATCGAAGGTAGGAGAAAAGTTTAGATTTAGATCGGGACAAATACAATCTTTCCGATATGTATGTGATCATATCCACGACGCCTGACATTTGCTAGGGTTGATCCGTAAGCCAGATATGTCTGCAAAGAAGTCTAGTACTTTATAAGCTTCTCGTAAACTATTTTCACTACCATCTAAGATGAATGTGTCGTCTGCGTACTGTGTTATTTTGTATTCCTGATTGCCGAGGGTTATTCCTGCCATATTTCCATTTTGCTTCACCAAGAGAGATAAAATTTCTGCGCATATCAAAAAAATATACGGTGAGACGGGGTCACCTTGTCGACAGCCTCGAGAAAGACCGAAGCTCCTCGAGATGTGGCCATTTATCAGAATTGAGGAATTAATATTGTTGCAAAAAATTGTAATCCATCTCTTTAGTGATTCACCAAAATTGAACATATCTAAACATTTCATGATGAATTTCCATGATACGGAATCAAATGCTTTTTCAAAATCTACTAAAAGTAAAAGACCCGGTTTGTTTTGCAATTTACTTCTGAATATAATATCATAAACCAATCTAGTGTTATCGCCTATGTATCGGCCTTTGAGAAATCCGCTTTGGTCTTCGCTAATTATGTGAGGTACATGTAGAACGCGTTTAAGTCGCTCTGCTATACATGACGATGCTAGTTTGTATGAGACATTCAGTAATGTCATCGGCCTCCAGTTTTTGAGAAGATGTCGTTCCTTGTCTTTTTTTGGGATAATTGTTATCAGGCCTTGTTTTTGTGTAATGGAAAGCTCACCATCAACGAGGGATTCATTCAGCGATTCACACATGAGTTGACCCAGGTCAGACCAGAACAATTTCCAGAAGAGGTGAGTACAGTTAGTTGCGTAATTTAAAGGTGCGAAGTTCCCTACGCCATGTCTATCAAAGTGTTGATTTTTGGTTCAAGTTTTGTTCGTAATTTCGCGGACTATCGTCTATTGCTTGAGGTTGTTGATCGGATTCAGTGCTTGGATTCTGTGTTTCCGTTGATTACGGGCGTTCTGATGGTTAATCCCAGTCGCAATATACCGGTACCGTACTTTAAGGCCCGCATCTTATACCATAAACATCAATTTCTTTGTCAGTTAAAAAAGGGGTATTATTAAATAATAATTACTTAGTCCGGTTAGTTCCCCATAAAAGTTGTGCACGTCTTCCGGTCTGCGTGTGATCCAGAATTTATATTCATAAGTTTCCATTGGCCTTGAACTCTTGCGCCAAATTCTAACATTCAATCAGTTTGACAGTCAATTTAGTTTTGGTTTTAATTAGTATATAGTTCTTCTGAACATTTTACCTCTTTTCACCCGTTTACCACGACTGATTACAGAATGAATCAAAGTCAAGTAATTCGACAACCAGTAGTGCCACGGCGAAAAATTGCACAAAGACGGACGGAAACAAATCGAAAATTGAACGCAAATCGTTCGTTGCGAAAATGAAAATGAACTTTAAGTGTCATACGGTCCAGTCTGACGCCGGTGGCGATGATTCCGATTATGGTAATACAGACGGTGAATCAGGTCATGTACTCTCGTTGCACACACTTGATGGTGAGATTACATGTCTCATGGTAGATTTAAGATATGTAGAACAGAAGTTGTCGTTGATTGAAGAAATTCCACTACATTACAAAAGGTTAACTTAACCGTAGGTCAACATGACCGCTTTCGCAGATTGCTTAACCGTAGAGCTGGTATACTTTGGCCCCTTAAACACAAATTTGTAGTTTTTACCGTTAGTTAAAAATATTCATATCTAGGAACAAATGTTGATGTTATTTCAATACCAAAGGTTAATCAATGTGGACCTGTTTATACCAGTAAAGGGGGTATTTCATAAAATCTAAAACTAGACCAAGCAATTCTTATTGGTGATTAGATTTATTCGATGGTTCATGATATACATATATCACATGGTACATGTAACACATACAATGGATAGGTATACAAATTGAATACAAATGATACAAAACAGTATATATAATATTTATAATGATTTATATTAAATATACATATGTTATATGTAGGGCTCTGATGAGACAGATAAAGTTCAGACTGTGCAAATATTTGAGATATATTAAGAGAAATATAAATTTTCTCAAGAATTAATTCATTTTATAGAGGTTGCCGTCAGAATATAGGGTAGATTATGTGGCAGAAATCTGTATAAAAATAGAAATACTCATGTGACCTGAGACCATCAGGGATAACGCAAAAAGTTCTCTAAATGAGAACTTAATTCCATTGCAGTCCCTGATTCCATTGCGGTCCCTCGTAAACTATTTTCACTACCATCTAAGATGAATGTGTCGTCTGCGTACTGTGTTATTTTGTATTCCTGATTGCCGAGGGTTATTCCTGCCATATTTCCATTTTGCTTCACCAAGAGAGATAAAATTTCTGCGCATATCAAAAAAATATACGGTGAGACGGGGTCACCTTGTCGACAGCCTCGAGAAAGACCGAAGCTCCTCGAGATGTGGCCATTTATCAGAATTGAGGAATTAATATTGTTGCAAAAAATTGTAATCCATCTCTTTAGTGATTCACCAAAATTGAACATATCTAAACATTTCATGATGAATTTCCATGATACGGAATCAAATGCTTTTTCAAAATCTACTAAAAGTAAAAGACCCGGTTTGTTTTGCAATTTACTTCTGAATATAATATCATAAACCAATCTAGTGTTATCGCCTATGTATCGGCCTTTGAGAAATCCGCTTTGGTCTTCGCTAATTATGTGAGGTACATGTAGAACGCGTTTAAGTCGCTCTGCTATACATGACGATGCTAGTTTGTATGAGACATTCAGTAATGTCATCGGCCTCCAGTTTTTGAGAAGATGTCGTTCCTTGTCTTTTTTTGGGATAATTGTTATCAGGCCTTGTTTTTGTGTAATGGAAAGCTCACCATCAACGAGGGATTCATTCAGCGATTCACACAGGAGTTGACCCAGGTCAGACCAGAACAATTTCCAGAAGAGGTGAGTACAGTTAGTTGCGTAATTTAAAGGTGCGAAGTTCCCTACGCCATGTCTATCAAAGTGTTGATTTTTGGTTCAAGTTTTGTTCGTAATTTCGCGGACTATCGTCTATTGCTTGAGGTTGTTGATCGGATTCAGTGCTTGGATTCTGTGTTTCCGTTGATTACGGGCGTTCTGATGGTTAATCCCAGTCGCAATATACCGGTACCGTACTTTAAGGCCCGCATCTTATACCATAAACATCAATTTCTTTGTCAGTTAAAAAAGGGGTATTATTAAATAATAATTACTTAGTCCGGTTAGTTCCCCATAAAAGTTGTGCACGTCTTCCGGTCTGCGTGTGATCCAGAATTTATATTCATAAGTTTCCATTGGCCTTGACCTCTTGCGCCAAATTCTAACATTCAATCAGTTTGACAGTCAATTTAGTTTTGGTTTTAATTAGTATATAGTTCTTCTGAACATTTTACCTCTTTTCACCCGTTTACCACGACTGATTACAGAATGAATCAAAGTCAAGTAATTCGACAACCAGTAGTGCCACGGCGAAAAATTGCACAAAGACGGACGGAAACAAATCGAAAATTGAACGCAAATCGTTCGTTGCGAAAATGAAAATGAACTTTAAGTGTCATACGGTCCAGTCTGACGCCGGTGGCGATGATTCCGATTATGGTAATACAGACGGTGAATCAGGTCATGTACTCTCGTTGCACACACTTGATGGTGAGATTACATGTCTCATGGTAGATTTAAGATATGTAGAACAGAAGTTGTCGTTGTTGAAGAAATTCCACTACATTACAAAAGGTTAACTTAACCGTAGGTCAACATGACCGCTTTCGCAGATTGCTTAACCGTAGAGCTGGTATACTTTGGCCCCTTAAACACAAATTTGTGGTTTTAACCGTTAGTTAAAAATATTCATATCTAGGAACAAATGTTGATGTTATTTCAATACCAAAGGTTAATCAATGTGGACCTGTTTATACCAGTAAAGGGGGTATTTCATAAAATCTAAAAATAGACCAAGCAATTCTTATTGGTGATTAGATTTATTCGATGGTTCATGATATACATATATCACATGGTACATGTAACACATACAATGGATAGGTATACAAATTGAATACAAATGATACAAAACAGTATATATAATATTTATAATGATTTATATTAAATATACATATGTTATATGTAGGGCTCTGATGAGACAGATAAAGTTCAGACTGTGCAAATATTTGAGATATATTAAGAGAAATATAAATTTTCTCAAGAATTAATTCATTTTATAGAGGTTGCCGTCAGAATATAGGGTAGATTATGTGGCAGAAATCTGTATAAAAATAGAAATACTCATGTGACCTGAGACCATCAGGGATAACGCAAAAAGTTCTCTAAATGAGAACTTAATTCCATTGCAGTCCCTGATTCCATTGCGGTCCCTGATGGTGGGGGTCAGGTCTCAAGAGATCAATGTAAACACTTGGTCTTACACAGAATTGTCATATTACTTTATGGGAATTCTGATGGTAATTCCAGTACGCAGTATAAAGGCGTCCTTTGCCATATTACATTATGGGCTTTCTGATGGTTAATTCCAGTACGCAGTATAAAAGCGTCCTTTGTCATACTTACATTAGGGGGCGTTCTGATGGTTAATTCCAGTACGCAGCGTTTCTGATGGTTAATTCCAGTACGCAGTATTAAAGGCGTCCTTTGTTATAATTACATTAGGGTCATTCTTATGGTTATTTCCAGTACGTAGTTGAAAGACGGCCTTTGTCATAATACATTATGGGCGTTCTGATGGTTAATTCCAATACGCAGTTTAAAGGCGTCCTTTGTCATAATTACATTAAGGGCGTTCTGATGGTTAATTCCAGTACGCAGCGTTTCTGATGGTTAATTCCAGTACGCAGTATAAAGGCGTTCTTTGTCATAATAACATTAGGGGCGTTCTAATGGTTAATTCCAGTACGCAGCGTTTCTGATGGTTAATTACAGTACGCAGTTTAAAGGCGTCCTTTGTCATTATTACATTAGGGGCGTTCTGATGGTTAATTCCAGTACGCAGCGTTTCTGATGGTTAATTCCAGTACGCAGTATAAAGGCGTTCTTTGTCATAATAACATTAGGGGCGTTCTAATGTTTAATTCCAGCACGCAGCGTTTCTGATGGTTAATTCCAATACGCAGTTTAAAGGCGTCCTTTGTCATAATTAAATGAGGGGCGTTCTGATGGTTAATTCCAGTACGCAGCGTTTCTGATGGTTAATTCCAGTACGCAGTATAAAGGCGTTCTTTGTCATAATAACATTAGGGGCGTTCTGATGGTTAATTCCAGTACGCAGCGTTTCGGATGGTTAATTCCAGTACGCAGTATAAAGGCGTTCTTTGTCATAATAACATAGGGGGCGTTCTGATGGTTAATTCCAGTACGCAGCGTTTCTGATGGTTAATTCCAGTACACAGTATAAAGGCGTCCGTTGTCATATTACCTTATGAGCGTTCTGATGGTTGATTTCAGTACGCAGTTGAAAGGCGGCCTTTGTCATATTCCAATATGGGCGTTCTGATGGTTAATTTTAGTATGCAGTTACGGTGGCCTTTGTCATATTACATTATTGGACTTCCTGATGGTTAATTCCAGTATATACGCAGTATAAAGGCGTCCGTTGTCACAATTACATTATGGACGTTCTGGTGGTTAATTCCAGTACGCAGTATAAAAGCGTCCTTTGTCATAATTACAGTAGGGGCGTTTTGATGTTTAACTCCGGTATACGCAGTTGAAAGGTGGCCTCTGTCATATTACATTATGGGCGTTCTGATGGTTAATTCCAGTCTGCAGTATTAGGGGGCGTTCTGATGGTTAATTCCAGTGTGCCGTATAAATGCGTCCTTTGTCACAATTACATTATGGGCATTTATGATGGTTAATTCCATCTATCAATACCAAAAGTTAATCAATATGGACCTAGTTATAAGACTAAAGAGGGTTTTTCATAAATTCTACAAATAGACCAACCATGTATTTCTTATTGGTGAGGTTATGTTATCAAGGTAAACACTTGGTTTCACACGGAATTGTTGGGAATTGACTTCGGCTGGCACCAGCTGGCGGTCACTGAGGTAGTACTTGGTCCTTGTGGTTTACAGGTATGTTCATTGTGGCTGCTGAAGTATCACATGTACTTACGGTATTTGAATGCCTATTATACATTTCGAGGGCCGTCCAGGATAAATAAACAGCCAACAAATAACAATGCAGAATGGGTCCAAATTATTGAACGAAATTTTCAGATAATAAGTTCAACAAACGACGTTGCTGTATCTTATTATTTGAACATTGCCTATGGGATAAATACGCATCGATGACGCTCCAGTATAGAAAGGCTAAACATCGGTATGATTTTGGTTTGGCCATATATCGTTTTGAGTGAGACTCAAGTAACATATGGAACTTATTAATTTTGTATCTCAGGGTGATATCACGATTACTGGTACCAGGAACTTCAAAATTTTATTAGGCTCGCGAATAAATATAACATTCAAATTTGGACTCAGTAATGTCAATGTATTCCGATATTTTTAAAGTCATGATGTTTACCAACAAATGTATTTTGAATTAGTATTAATTTTAATTGCTTGTTACACTAGTCTACATGTGTATACTTGCACATATTAGATGTGAGACGATTATAGTTTTACACATTTGTATATACCTAGTACGAGCAATTTATGTTATTGGCAGATCAAGCATTTGGTTCTGTGTACTGGGCTTTTTTCATTGTATTTTGCAGCAACACTATGCCCAAAGCAACGAGGAAGACCAGGTCGGAATGGGTGACACAGAGGGGTCGGCCTTGTCGGGACAGGTCAGCATCGACCGATAACAGCCAGTAGGAGAGGGCGGTGGAGATGCACACACTGGGATACAGTTGGAAAAGGCTGCATATGCCCTGCTGGCCAAGGGGAAGAGCCCGGACATAGCTCTGGCGGAAAAAAATTATGTAGAAAGCCGCGAAAGGTACAGGAGCAAATGACAATTCTGTTGACATTGTGGTGGACCCTGTACCTGGAACAAACAACCCGTCGGTGCAGGGCTTGTTTCCCAACATGGGGGCAGTGCAGAACCCCAGCAGGTGACAGCCGGACTTTGGGTGAACCAGACCAATGCTGTGGTGAACTTCGGGTGTGGTTATACCGAACTGTTAGGTGCTAGCATATCCGACCTAGGCCTACCCATAGACATGCACGTTAACCCACAAATGATAAGTCAGATTTGGGCTGATGAGGGTGTGGAATATAACACCTTGCTCCCAGATGGAGCCACAATACGCCGTAATCTTGGACACTGACCAGACGGGCCATCTCTGCGATGCGTCCCGAAGTCATCAAAGCAAATTGAATATATCATTCAGTGGGGGACTGCATTCAAAATCTTTGTGACCATATATAGGCATAAGCTGGAGAATGCCATCAAATCATTAGGTACCAACTTGACTGGTCTAAGCCGAGTCCGGTTGTTGATGTGAGAATGTTTATATATAATTTGTTTTTACAGGTGCATGCATAATTGTTGGGTACTTTCGAATAGATTGCGCACAAGATGTTGGTCATTTTTAGGTCACAGCCGTTGTATTGTCTGGTTTACTGGTCCTCTTGCCTGGCCAAACATAACCCAGGATAATACAAATTGGTGTTAAATTGCTAAACCGAATGTGCGTTTTAATTTTATGGTTTTACTTCTAAAGTAGGCATGGTTTACATACATTCACCGGGACAGAACCTGGGAATCACAAATGTTTATCAAATGTTTACATTTTAGTGTTATGAGCCGAGACATCCTTTTTAGACACATGCATTTGCACCTAGTGTCAGCTATTAGTTGGGAATTAAGGGGTTATTGTGCATTGGGGGACCTCAAGTTGTTGGTTTACATATGGGATATTAACAAAACCGCTTTTCCTCCGTACCGTGTATACAAGGTCTAAGAAATCCAGAATATCCAATGGTTGTGGCCTCCCAAAAGTAGCAAACTTGGCTTGGCTAAGGCAGGTCCGGTTTTCATGTAATTGGCAATCAAATTATTGTGCTGTTGCTCTAACATTTGAACATACATGAAGATTTGTAGGTTAGATTATGAGACGCTTGACTTTGTTGCCTAGATAACATTGGTCCTGACAAAGCTTCTTTATTGGGAGATGTTGTTGTGTGGACTCGGATTGTCTAAAGGGATAGTATCGCTCCTTTCAGAATTTTCAACTGTTAAGTTCGATTCATTGGGGTCAAACAGAATCACCTATTAAACTAATGCACCTCATTTACACATACACATGATTTCGTAGATCTAGTTTCCTCTGGCACCACCAGGGGAGACTTGGGCCACAGAAGGATCAAATAGGGAAATTTACCACAATGACTCGGGGAAATAGAAAAGGTTGAGAGGGTAACATACATTGAGTTTCAAATGGTAACACAGACTTCCAATTGGACAGAGAGGAGTTATAACTGTCTCAGCCAGTACAAATGATGAAATGAAGGATACTGTGCATTTAAGACTGGAGTAGACCAATCTGGACTAAGGCGTAAAGTGTGCCTTGTTCGAGAGATGCTTATGGTAGAATAAGAAACTTATTGTGTTTGTATTTAATCATGAACTAGACTTGGCTAAAGCAGTACATCGCAGTCTGGCTCAGCACGACCAGCGTCGAGTTAGCAGGGAACTTGTTATTTCCAGTCTTAGGGGGTTTGAATATGTTTCTGCTCATCAGTTATACGTTCATTACTTGCTGTCCATATGCCCCGTCCAGTTAACATTATTTATATTAATAGTGCTGCAGTACCCGGTAAACAATTCTAGTCTCTGTTATGGGTAGTTCATGCAATCTTGATGGGCGGTCACGCTAGCGCGATGATTGCACAAATATTTACAGGGGTAAGCAGGGGGCTCTGTGGCTGTATGCTATCGCAATGAATAATACCAGACATATTCATTGGGCTAGCATTGTGGCAGTATACATCCACTTTGCCCGGATATATTACATATATTGATAGTTGAGCTACATATTTACTAGCATGTTTGTATATATGTACATGTATTTGTGCAATCATATTTGTGCACCAGTTTATTGTTAAATCAGTCATTATGAATTTATTATGTTGGTTGGCAATAAATATGCACAAAATGGAACCTGGTGTTGAGTGAGTTCTGTCCCCCTCTCCAGGAAACAACGTAAATGTAATTTTACTTGTAAAAGCTTTTACGTTGTGGGTGGATAAGGGTGATATAATTGGCACTGGGTACTTCTGATTCCTTTTATAGTATATCCGGAGCTATAGATAATCATGTTCATTCATGGAACCGTATTTTTCAATAGTATCCCATCAGCTGGAAAGAATTGTTTACGTTTAGAGTGTCAGCCAATCAAAATTACGCTTCGGAAAGTGAAGACGGCCACCAGCCAATCAAATACCGCGTATCATTTCTCGCCGAAAAGGAGTAAGCTGCCAGCCAATCAGATACCGCGGATCGTCGGTGTAATTACTAATAGCGTCTTTGATACTCCAAGATTCACTTCCTTTGTGTTAAGCCTAAAGCGTCAATCAGACAGTTTATAGAAATCTTTTAATTTTCCCGCCCACCCGCCCAATTATTAATCTTCCAAAACACAAATTCATAATTTGTATATGGAACATAATATTTTCAAAAGAACAATGTAAACAATGGCTGGTTTATATTTATCAAACGGTAATCATGGTAATAAGCGTTGAACTACTCCGACGTTCTTGATCTTGAGGCCGGCTGAAAGCACTACTACAGAGTATTGTGCGCATGTAGTAGAGTATCGGATGCAGGTTTCCGGGAGCCACCAAAAGAAGTCATTTTGAAATATATGGCCACCAAAAGATGCATCCGGTTTTTCCTGAGCGGTTTTCACGGCCGATGAAAGGTAGTTTATTCTCATAGTTGATCTCAGAGTACAGTGGCGGTATACATCCACTTTGCCCGGATATATTACATATATTGATAGTTGAGCTACATATTTACTAGCATGTTTGTATATATGTACATATATGTGTGCAATCATATTTGTGCACCAGTTTATTGTTAAATCAGTCATTATGGATTTATTATGTTTGTTGGCAATAAATATGCCCAAAATGGAACCTGGTGTTGAGTGAGTTCTGTCCCCTTCTCCAGGAAACAACGTAAATATTTTTGCGTGTAGAACTCCACGTCGGACATAAGTTGTCAAAAGATAAATGGTGCCTTACCATACTTATTCCTGGAAATAAACTGGCATTTCCACAACCCTTTTTGTGCCCAAAATTTCAGTATAGAAAAATACACCCCACCCCCTACCAAATTTGGCGACCAATGTAGCCCCTTGACGAACAATCCCACACAAATGGCCGAGGAATTAACATAGCCTATGAATTTCTTTTTTTACATTAAACAACCGAAGATACTATACACCATTCAGCTGGCCTGCCGCTATTTGTTTTTGCTGACTCGAGTTTCCCTACACAAATACCAAGGGGCATAATTTCAATTATTTAGTTCCTTATAACCTAGGAGGTTACAGACACCTAATTATTTCCAATTCAATTCAATTAGTTTATTCTCTTAAACTCATATTACATTTTCATGAGTATTGAGACATAATATATACAACATTTACAATAGAAGAACATTGTTATATGCAATAGCTATTATGTACACAGATCCGAATCTGCATCTTAATAAAGGTGTTAACTTTCCTATTCCTTATTAAACATCACAAATATGAGAGATTTTCCTGAAATGCATGGTATTGGTTGAACAATATTTTTCAACTTTCTTGATGAATTAAAAGGTGACTTGCCAAAACGTTTTCCAAATGAAAATATTTTTTGCCAAATGTGAATTATTTTTTCCATTGGCAAATTTGGCAAGTGGCAGTGCGAACCCTGGGAAAGAGGTAGAGGAAAGTGGGTGTCCCCCAGCGATATCTCCACCATTAAAATATCTAGTCACTTCTCAACCACATACGGTTAGAAAGATATGACTCTCTTGCCTGGTACAATTTAGAATAATAAAGTTACAATAAGGCACCACTGATGATTCCAACGTCAGGTATAGTTGTTGTAAAGGAGTGTCAGAACCGGGATTGACTATCCTCCTATCACCCCGGTGTCCATATAATAAACCACTGTGCAATGGCACAATCTTGAGGGGCTAAACTCGAAATACTAGAATTTACAATATCAAAATATTGGCCTATATATGTATGTGTATATATATAGGTGAGCGCACTGCAATTACAGAGTACTGTTATACCTAGCTTCTGTTAGCTATTGTGGCGAGCAGTTAAGCACAAACCGCATGCACGATCTGCGTCGATTTTTGGATCGTTGTTGAGTGTCGAATATCTAGTTGTCCCACCACAACTGATACCAAATTCCGTCATGTTAACAGGATGTGATACAATTTGAGATGTATTTTATAGATGAAGATAATATTATGTATTGCTAACTATTTCTCCAGATCATTAAAATAATGTTTCCTGAACATTGATGCCATTGCTCATGATGGTACCCCTTATATATGGTACCCAACACCCATTAGTAGATTTGACTCACTTGAGAACTCAGATCAACTTCAGGCTAACCGGGGAAAATTGCGAAAGCACCGGTGGCATCGTATTGTAGTTACCTTCCTAACAAAAGCGACCTAACTCGACTGCTGGACAATTGAACTGCCTATATCGAAATGATAGTTATTACAATCCTGGACATTATGTCACCCTTTTCCGAAAGTAAAATATGACAATACAGATTTTTTTTCTGAAAAAGGAAATATTACGCTTAGCAACGATTACGGGTGACATAGTTTAGAGCCAGTTTTATGCTAGATACTCACCAGAATGCTTCAACGATTCGCCAGATTAAAAACAGAGAATAAAATTTCTGAGACGCGTACTTCAACACTGCATGGCCACAGAATAATGTTGTTTATTCTGCGGCGCAGTTATTGTCAACCAGTTGTGCCAGCACAACCTCTTGTTATATCGACTGTGTTCCATGTGAATTTATGTGGAACACAACGACGTAACATATTCCAGAGATGACACAAAATATATATATTCTTCAACATCTCAAACACATGATATTATAAGTAATCAATGTCGAAAAAGCATCCGGCACATAAAACACAATTGGTCACCACGTGATTTTTTTTTCTTTTTCGCAGGTGTCTTGCGTTCTTCGCACGAAGTTCTGCTGCAGAGGTTATTAGGTCATCGACTCATCGCTGTGATGCGGGGTGCGATAATAATAATATTTTGTCCGTACAGCAAGCGCCAAAACCGACTGCTTGTGTATTACAGATAGCTGTATGAACAGTGTATATGACAAGTTAAATTCGTCCTTTCCTGTCTGGTTCAGTTCAATTAGCATGACTTTGTATTATGCTTGCTTTGTAAGCAAGCATAATACAATTGTTTTCTTTTATCAATCATTCATTGACCAGAAATATAGATGGTGTTTATGTATTACGGAATTATGTAATATAAATATAAATGCACCACCCATTAAAGACACTCTCGCTCAACAGACGCGTATTAATCATTGCACAAATTTAGCATAATTCATGAATTCGTACCATAATTTATTTATCGTAGCTAATACCTTTATTTGTGTTGTTGTTGTTGTTGTTGTTGTTGTTGATTTTCTCTATATAGACATAATATGTACTCACATCTTCATTTTTTTTTTAAATGCTCATCCGATCAAAATTATGTCATAACCAAGGTAATTATAACGTTTTCTTATCATTGAGTTATAAATGGAAATTGCTTCGTAATTCACGCCGTGAACATGGGAAAATCCGCGCATGGTCACTAACAGAAATAAACTTCGTTTATAGGCTTAGAATTCAATTTCGAAAACTGTATCCCTTAATCACTTGAAATCCTGTAAACAATTTCCTGAGTTCACGGTGTGAAACTATTAAAATTAATTAACCCACAAAAGAAAAAATTTACTATGAAAACATATATGCATCTTACAATGTATAAAACTGTTTACAGATGCAACGTCGTGTGCAGACCGAACTCAAACCACTGGTATATGCTAACCGATCTTAACAAGGGCATAAATGTTATTACAAATATCATGAAACCACATGATGGCCACAAATAACGTAACACTGAGTGAGGTTAGGGAAGCGCCTAATTTCGATCTTGCCGCCAAATGGGCTAGCCTAGAGGAAGACGAAGAACCAACTTTGTCCATTTTTGATAAAAACAATTGCCGTTACTTCTCAACTTTACAAGCAAAAGATATTCTCAACAAGAAGAATAAACTGTCAATGTTTGGTCTTAACTGCAGAAGCCTCAATGCAAATTTTGAAAATTTACAAAATCTTTTATGTGACATGAAAATCAATGACAACAATCTTGATATAATAGCGCTAACCGAAACATTCAAAATACATCAAGCATCGGACTTTAAACTCTCCGGTTATCATCCCATAGAATTTAAATCAAGGCCTGATCACGATGATGGTAGGGGTGGTGTTGGTATTTACATAAGAGACACTATTACGTATAAAAACAGACCCGATCTATCAATATTT
This sequence comes from Siphonodentalium dalli, assembly GCA_032622095.1. Lineage (NCBI taxonomy): Eukaryota > Metazoa > Mollusca > Scaphopoda > Gadilida > Siphonodentaliidae > Siphonodentalium > Siphonodentalium dalli. The sequence goes on along the minus strand of CP136067.1, from coordinate 133,871,172 downwards.
ATCCCACATGTTATTGAAACTGTGTTCATTGAGCTTGAATTCGGAAAACATGAAATATATATCATAGGATGTATTTATAGACCTAACACGGCACCAAAAGCTGACTTTGACAAGTTTGCCTCTAAATTCGACGAACTCTTAGATATAATAAAAAATCATAAGACTTATATAATCGGTGATTTCAATATCGATCTACTAAATTTCGATGCGCACAATAAAACAAACGACTTTTTAAACAATGTATTCACACGAGGATTCGTGCCCATGATAACAAAACCGACAAGAATGACCGATCACTCAGCGACCCTTATCGATCATATATACACAAATAATCTTCGAAACGAACACTGCTCTGGTATAGTTACATGTGATTTGTCAGATCACTTTGGGGTATTTCTCACTGACACCGAAGGTCATAACGGACATAACCGATTCAAAAACCAACATGAAACCATGCGCACTCCCCGACGAAACTTTTCCCAAGAAAATATTAATAAATTCAACGATACTCTTAAATCGTGTAATTTCCATTCGGTTTGTGATTGTAATAATATAGATCAAGCATACGAAAACTTTTTGGATATCTATTTGACAGCATACAATGTAGCTTTTCCACCCATTACCCGAAACATACCCACAAAATTCATCAAACGCGAACCATGGATGACCACCGAATTAATAAGATCTTCACTTAAGAAACAAGAACTATATACCCATAAACTAAGCTCGCCCTCCTCCATCCATACGAATTCTTACCTCAAATATCGACAACTATATAACAAACTTATCCGGAAAAGTAGAAGCATGTATTACTGTGAGATATTAGAAAAGAATAAGTATAGTTTAAAAGAAACATGGAAGACCCTCAAAGGTGCAATAAAACGAGACAAAAATACGGGTGGCTACCCGAATGTTCTACATGATAACAACATACAATTTACAAATCCTGACACTATCGCTGAAAAATTTAATGACAATTTTTCCAATATAGGTCAAAAAACCACAGAACTTATTGAAAATCACACAGATGTAAACTTCCTCGATTATTTAACGAATAGACAAAGCAACGAGCTAAATATTACGCCCACCACAATCCAAGAGGTTATTTTAACTTGCTACTCAATGAATGGAAAAACCAGCAGTGACTTCAATGGAATATCTACAAAACTGATGAAGGAAACCATATTTTCTGTAGCACCAGCATTAAAGCATATATTCAACTTGTCGTTCAAACAAGGTCATGTTCCCAACAAAATGAAAATAGCTAAAGTTGTACCAATACCGAAAAATAGTGACAAGGGGGATATAAACAATTATCGCCCAATAAGCATTCTTCCCGCATTTTCTAAACTACTCGAAAAACTCATGCAAAAACGTTTAGTTGATTTTCTTAATGAATCGGACATCTTATTTAAACATCAGTACGGATTTCGCCCAAACCATTCAACTTTTCATCCCATCATTCATCTACTGGATCATGTTGTAAAAAATAACGACAAGCCCACGAATGATTCCACCGTAGCCCTTTTTCTTGATCTGTCCAAAGCTTTTGACACAATAAACCACGAAATCTTACTTAGAAAAATTGAACATTATGGAATTAGAGGCATGGCAAACAACTGGTTTCGAAGCTATCTCAATGAGAAACGACAATACGTAGAATTCAATGGAAGCAAGTCAAATCTCCTTAAAACATCATGTGGTGTTCCTCAGGGATCCTTACTCGGGCCCATAATTTTTCTCCTCTACGTGAACGATATGTCAAATGCAACTACCATGGATCTCTTATCATATGCCGACGATACAACCCTTATGGCCAGTGGACAAAATGAAGCGTTAATCCAAAGTTATGTCAATAACGAGTTAAGAAATCTATCTGACTGGTGTTGCTGCAACAAACTAGCCATCAATGCTAACAAAAGCAATTATATGCTCTTGCATCCACAAAACAATGACAAAAAATGGAATACAATTAAAATATATCTCAATGGAGCCGAACTTCTACGGATAGGGAACAGGCGGAGCGAATCGTCTGCCAAATTTTTAGGTATCCATATAGATGAAAACCTGACCTTTAATAAACACATTTCTATTGTATGCTCAAAAATGGCACATGCAATTTATTGCATTAATAAAGTTAAACATTTTCTCCCGAGCAAGGCTCTCAAAACATTATACTTCGCCCTAATTCAAAGCCACTTAGTTTATGGCATCCAAATATGGGGACATGTACCAGCAGTGAAGAAACTATATTTATTACAAAAACGAGCCATGAGAATTATATGTAACAAAACATATAGAAGTCACACCGATCCTCTTTTCAAACAAGAAAACATTTTAAAAATAGATGATTTACATAAATTACATGCATCCATTTTCATGCATGATTGGTACTACGATCGCTTACCATTGTCTTTTTCTGGTATGTATGACAAGAGAGCAGAACCAAATAGACGACAACCTAATCCTATAGTTCAAAAAAAATTCAGGACCATCTCTTTTTCTAAAGTTCTCCCATACCATTCATTCCCCTTCATGTGGAATTCCCTTGAAAGTAAATATACCTCTAAACAATCAAGACATGTGTTCCGAAAACGTTTGAAAACGGATATCATTAATACCTATCCAGCGAGCGTGCGATGCAAAAACCGAAGATGCCCTGGGGTCAATACTATGAAACTTTTTCTTTGTAAGAATCTACAATTGTTTGTAAGAAATAACAATTTATCATTCCGCCAATACTATGAACCTACGATTACAAACATAAATCACGAATAGTGCGTGTTCTTTGTATTTACAAATATCTCCAATCACAAAGAATGTTCGAGTACTATGAAACATATTTTGTCAGTTTTCGCACCCTTAACCCGGATAATATATATATATCTATGATACGCAGGGACGTGGCGACAAGGGGTCGATTCACCCCCTCGTGAAAATATTTTGTCAGCTGGAAATCTCAAGTACAACGCACAGGGACGTCGCGACAAGGGGGTTGGGTTATGTTTCTCGCTCCAAACATTTTATCAACACGTTCAACAGCTGGAAATTTGATACCTGAAACAACATGAATTGGAAATTTTACAACAACAATAGGTTGAACTTGTTCTGTTATTTAGTTTTTTCCAACAATTTATAAAGGGGTATGTTTTGTTTTAGACCAACATTTGCATATTTACCTCCTTTGGTCAAAAGTTTGGATTGAAATGGCCTATATTTATAAATTGTCAAACCTTATGGGGTGTCAGCTTGGATGTGAGGTAGCAGTATGTGTTCCTTGTAACTACTGAAATTACCCAAGTTATTGAAAGTTACAACGTTAAAGAACTTGTGTAGAATGTCTATATAGGGTGTCAAACATAAATTGTCGATTTTCACATCCTCAAACCAGAGCATATAACCATCTGATTCGCAGGGATGTAGCCCACCCCCCCCCCCCCCTTGCAGCTAGCAGAACCATCTTTGCAGCTAGCAGAACCATCTTTAAATCTTCCATACGTACAAATGTGCAATCACACTATAATAGCTCAGTAACTTGTGACAACGCGGAATGCCGAGATTGTAGAAAGTAATTGGAACAATATGTATACATGTATTATGTATGATTGCGCTTAAGAGACGTGTCCTCATTACGTGCGTAACCCTGGATTATACTCACCATTTATGGGCACATATCCATGGACACATAATTGTATAGACATTTATTTAATCATATCTGCCCGAACAAAGTTGGATATATAAAACACAACCCCAAAATTTTAACAACACATTATTTCAACAGCTGACCCTCATGCAACATCTCGATTGTCACACAACAATATGATCGCCATCTGCTTATTCTCTATTATGTATAAGGGGCGGCAGGAAGACGGCTTGTATTGGCCATGCCGCTCCTGTGCAAATTTGAAATATATATTATTATGTTTGTGTATTATGTATTTAATTTGTGCAAATAAACAATCCAATCCAATCCCTATGAAAATGTGTTATCAATGGAAATCTCATAAACAGGGACATGCGATAGTGGTCTTGGGAACACGATGCCTGGCACATTACAGCTGTTCAGAATAGGAAGGGGCGAGTAGCCGCCAAATCGTATGAGTCACAACATCTCTGACAAAAGTTGTTGATTAATACAAATAGTGAGTGATACTTGCGGATTATAGCCAACATTATCATGTAACATGTATTTCCATAATCAATGATATATCCAAGAATGTTAACGGTGAGTGAAGTTTGTCCTATTTATATTTACGCCGGGTATATATATACTGCATTTAGCTGTTTTGAACTATTCATTTACAATGGCGTATTCTTCCGATGAGGGTATCGATTTGGTGGTTATTGGCGGGCGTCCTCCTAGACGAGAACGTATCTTTTTAGAAAGAAGGTTCGAAACTTCATTGCTGTACGAATTCCGGGAGAGGTACAGGGTGCCCGAAAGTGTGGTGGAGTTATTGGTGGAGAAGATTGTCGATTATCTATTGCCAATGACCGGTCGTAGCAGACCACTGACACCACGGCAGCAGATCTTAGTTTTCCTTCATTTTTTGGGAACGAATGGTTTTTACCATATGGTGAAAGACTGCCATGGCATTGGAAGAGACACCGTGAAACGAGTTGTGCATAAGGTGGCACCACTCGTAGTGGATTTAGCACCGGATGTTATTCGCTGGCTAAGGAACCCAGTTCAAATTGCAGAGAACTTTTTCGACATCAGCGGTATTCCGGGAGTGTGTGGATTGGTAGACGGTTCACACATCAGAGTTATCCCCCCTGCTGTCGACGAACGGAGTTATGTGAATAGGCACCATGTCCATTACATTAACTGTGCAATTGTTTGTGGTCCAGACCTGTACAATTATTTCGCCAGTACACGCTTACCTGGCAGTGTGCATGATTCCCGTGTTCACTATCGTTTATCGCTAGGCCACACACGACGTTGTGAATTTTACGGGTGGAGGAAAGACCATGCAGAGGCTTGATTTCACCGAGAAATCGTCCCACTGCGTGTAGAAACCACCGACCCCCGGAAAGCAACTGACAAACTTGCCCAGATACACGATCCCGGTCACCCTCCATATGACGGGGTTGGACCAGCTTCGTCAGCGATGGACGGCCTGTGACGGTGTAATGCACCTGGCACTACCGACTGGACCCCGGGCCCCCCGCACCACTCCTATAACCGAGACCATTAGCACGTCCCTGTTTCGATACACCCCCTCCCGATAAAATGGAGCCACGTTACTGCCTCGATGTGTTATGATAAGAGTAGCGGATCAGTTTGAAATAATAGGATGGTCACAATATATATAATGCTATACCATCAAAATAATATTTTATTTTCACAAACTGAATGATTGTAAATTTGTAATTTGTAAAAACAATGATACCAAATTGTTTGTAGTACTCGTTATTACACTGACTTGTACTTACAAACACACACTACAAACGAACCGTTTAATTGTTAACTTGCGCAGACAAGTGGTCATCAACTTAGCAATCCGTGAACCGATTGGATAGCTCTGAGAAGCGATCACCTCTCAACTTATGATTGGTTATTTCTTTTGTAACTTTGGCCCGCCGTGATTCAATATATTGTGAATCACTCACAAGCAAAGGTTTGTCCGTAAGCAATCTACAATAATCAACAGTAGATCTTTGTGAAATTTGCGAGATTTTGTTAGCTCATCGTTTCATAGTACCGGCGTTAGTGATAATCACAATATGATAGCACGCATTGTAACTTCCCCATATAAATTGTTGTCAGTTATTTTAGCTCTATATGCATGTCCGTCTAATTTGAACTGGTATTCAGATAACACTGATAACAGGTGCATGGGAGCAGAGTGGGGAGTTAGTTTTTTCTAAGTTTTACAGCTGCCTTTTAGGGTTTCACCTCTCGTCCAGTCTAAGGTATTACAATAATACGGCTAAATTTTCCCTGTACTATGAAACCACTGTGATAGTTAACACAAATTTGTAATTACAAATTAATAAATACAATTTGTATTTACAGGTATAAAATTGTTCATAGTATTAACCCCTGATTGCACAAACGATATATAATTTTCTGATAACAAAAAAACAAAACAAAACGTTCCCAAAACCTCACTCACATTATTCCTACTCGGTTCCACTCACACATGAATATTCATAGTATTCATTCATTATATCGACCAAGTAGGTGCCCATACATATGAACCACTTTTCGTACCATCGCCCTAACAACGCCTATATATAAAAAACCAGTCTGCACACGATAAACGTAACCTAAAAACAATCAAATTAATTCGGCCATCTTCATCATATAATCTGTCACCACATCCAGGGGTGATAGGAAGACAGTCAGCCATGACTATATCACCCCTAGCAATATACATGTATAGTCTATCAATATTATATTTATTTGTAATTGTACTTTCCATGTGTGTATATTGTAAATAAAATTATCCTATCCTATCCTATGTTGTTTATTCTGCGGCGCAGTTATTGTCAACCAGTTGTGCCAGCACAACCTCTTGTTATATCGACGAAATGCTACTTGGTAAAACTTCTTTCACAATCTTTGTAGATCAACGACTTCATATTGAACTAACTTTCTAGTTAAGGTTCAGTGTCTTTCAATTAACTTAAAGTGGTGTGAAACACTCCAGCAGGGTGATATAATAGAAATGGAGAAAATTCTTGCTCAAAGTCGTTAGTTTAACACATTGCATATCCAAATTTGACAACACACACATCGTCATTCTTTTTATTAATCAAGTGCAATGACACTCGAATGCGAAATCATTTGTGGTAGTTTATTGCCAATAGTTGCGTCCCGAATCGAGAAATAAATATTTACAATTGAGAGTAGTTCAGACAATGTTTCTATGCAGAGATACGTTCGATTTGCGTGAGATTGTCGGCGATGTTAGTACAATTCTATATTCATTCAGTTGGCATATCGCCTGAGTACTAACTTATGAGTTTCAGGCACCAACACAAGTTCATAACATGTCTTTAATTAAACCAGGTACATAATTATTAAAGAACCACTGACCGATTTGACAAACAAATAAGTCAATATTCCCGTTAACAGAAAAACAAGATGAAAATAAGTATGTGAATTCACTGGTATTCGCATCATACAGGGATGGCACAAATGCATACACCATACATGCGAAGTACGTCGAAAATTATCTCAAATATACATAATTACGAATAATTAGAAAGATTTGTATTATCTAACGCTTTTGAGCGACTGCACCATCGACGTTCTTTATAGCAGACGACCATTGGAAGTTTTGCTAGCCTGGCAAACATTCAAAACGCCGATATCATTCCGTCCATCAACACCTCATGTTAATTGGACAATGGATCCGATCTAATTATTATCTGGTACAGAAAACGTACAGATGGTGCTGGTTGTGTGACGTCAGATCGGACAGGGCATCGTTAAAGTTTATTGCACATATTTGGGTTATTGGAATAAATTTTTCGGTAACATAAAAGTTATTATGTCACACGCGTATTTTGACAGCTCCTCGTTCTGCCCGGCCATGTCCGAACTATTTGACCTTACACAAACAAGAAGCGACGGATATGAAATTACGAATGTGAAACTATCTGACAGTTCCTTTACAGGGTATTATTTCTTTCCATAATTACTTGGATATTCATTGCACTATACTAAATTATACTATATTGTCACAATATAGGTAGGAATTATCAGTGATGTAACATAGATTATCACATTGGACAAAAGACAATTTTTCTTAAGCAGGCGACAACAAAAACCGGTTTTGATGAATGATATGATAATAATAAAGATCGCCTGCGTGGTGCTCATAAAACTGACAATCAAATGACATTTCGGCGTGCCGTTTCAAAGTACATAAAGGTGGCATAAAAGTAACACTACATTAGGTATAGGAGAGTTGGGCACGGTGGATCACGGATCAGTGTATTATTGGCTTTTTAGAATCCGGTTAGATGATACTCTAATGTGTCATCTGTATGTGTGTATAGGAACATCGCAAGTACATTTACACCACAAATTCGATAGAATACAGAGCAATTACACACCAGAGAATGCTTGAAATTCCAAAAGAAATTTGAGATGACATCCGCAGTTGTGTTATATTATATCGCTGAAGATTCATCAGAGAATAGTTAATATGCTGTGGTTAAGAGGCACTATTGACAAGAGACCTTTCGCATCCTCACGTTTACGATTACGAATACGGATAGCTAATCGTAGTCGTAAGTCTATCCGTATGGCCAAAAAGTCCTTTCGCAAAACGATTACGCGTAAGAGTTTTGACGAACACGTACGATCATTATTTCGTACCACTTTTACAACTCAAAGCGTGTGGTTGGTATACAGTCCCTTAATACTTCACTTATCGTCTCATTTGCAACAATGCGATAATCATGACATGTTAATATTGTCAATAATTCGATCAGTCACAACGTACGACCCGTGATTCTCGTGATATATTGTGGCAATACATGTATAAATGCCAGGTCATATGTGGTGGAAATTCAGTTCGTTGTTAGCATGGATGACCAGATTGACGTTATGCTGATGGGGAAGAGGGGTTCCTGAATTTGGACCTTACATCAACCACGACGCCATCGTTCAAGCCCCTTCAAGTCCGCGAGTTGATTTCAATGCGATTTCGGCTTCACCTCTTTGGGTTTAGGAAATCCGACATAAGGTTGGTGAGCTCGCTGATGTGCATCACTTCTGATTTGTTACTACCAAATCTAAACAAAGTCGACACGGTAGAAGCGATGTGCATCAAGTTGCTTTTTTGTCAGATATTTGACAAACCGGCAAAATTTCGTTGAACAAATGTTGATAAATAACAGGTTTTGGGCAATTTTATAATATAGTTGACTGTGGTTAGCATTAATTTTGAGCAATTACTCGATTCTGATAACAGAAGCGGCATTTCAAAAAGAAATTGTTGTTGGAATCTGATGATATGGGGACATCTAATCGGATTGAGTACCTTTAAATGCCGCATCTGTGCGTGTTTTTTAGATTAAAAATAAATGCAAAGAACAAATCTGACAGAGACTGCTGAGCTCTGGTGATGTCGGTGGGTGTGCCAAATATTCTTTTAGTTACGGTTCCGGAGCAGACATCACTACTTACCAGTTGAATCGGGATCCAGGGTAGGTTCAGATTACTCAGACAGAGTACTTTATGTAACTTAGAACTCGGTTATGAGTCCATGTAATTTTAAAATCGGTTATGAATTCCATGTAATTATAAAATGCCCTGCATTACAGACTCTGCGAGAGAGATATATAAAACCCAACTTCTACCGAAAACCGAATATTATTAAATTGAATGAACTATCTTGCACATAATAATCACTCAAAACTCCTCATGCATCGCACACTATATACTGTATTTTTGGCGACTGGATTAATAGTGCACTCCTCTTTCTGTAAAGTTTTCTGTCGCAGCCAGCGATGGCTATCCGTTATAAATAGCGATCTTATTTCGCAGGAAACTCGTGATTCACGACGACGAGTACGGTGATTGACAATCTAAACAGCATATCGATGTCGTAGCTCAACACAACTGGATGGTTTACATGATATACATATACAGTCTCGAACGGAGTAAAGTGATATATTGCAGAAAATAAATTTCAGGTGTTATTTGAGCTTATTAGAAACCATGAAATCGTAACCGTCATTACGGATAGTGAAATACGAGAACGATTAGAAAGTACACAAAGGTTGGTGACGTAGTACCATATCCGTATCCGTAATCGTAAACGTGAGTTTTGCGAAAGGTCTCTATTAACGGAGTTATTACGCATATGTACGTATGATTTCCAGACATTGTGCGGGGATGCCAGCTTTAAGCACATGGGTATCTTGGGACACAGAGGATCGGGACAGAGTGGGTCAACAAGACTGTTGATCCACTTTGTCATATGAAAGTTTCTAATGCATATATTATGTGCACTCAGAAGCAGGGGTTCTCTTGACAAAAACATTAACAAATGAAATAATTTCAAAATTATTTGCCAGATTTGATTGAGTGTATAATTTGGGAAATTGAAGTAAATTGTCGTTTTGTATCTTTGCTATATAATGTGAATCTAACCACATGCACAGGCAAAATGCGTTAGTAAAGCAAGTTAATATTATTAATAAATATCAAAGTAGCAATAAATATCGAGCGACAAGTATCTGTCAAAAAAGCATACATATTATTTCGCCCTGTATCTATGCTGAGAACAGGGGACCACAGATTAATCCGTAGCCCTTCACATTCGGCTGACTAACCTATAGTCTTATACTTGATGGTCATCAAACACCGACATCATAAATACGAGGTATAGAATGTCGCCAGTAATAAGTTGTTACAATGACTGCATGCGTCGGTAACACAAACAAAGGAGGATTAACTGTAAAATATGTTTTTTGTTGAATAACAAAACATACAGGGAATATCACACACATACATTAGCATCAGATATTTCAAGTGGAGGGGGAAACTGTCTCACAGTCGCAAGCACTCGGTCGCACACTCTTCTTTCGTATCTGGTGTCATCACCTAACTTGCCGTGGACATATATCAAATAATATGGAAGATTGGGCATGATCCAATGTGAAATGTGCAATCAGTCTGGAAAAGATCGTTAACGAAAATGATTCCATGTTCTTTCCATGTCCGTAGATTCAGCGTCGAACCATTTGTTTTAAAATATTCTCTATTCCATAAATTTGATGACACTAAGGGTAGTGTCTCTTTTTCTTCTGTCAATAGCTCAGACCAGGCGATAAGGAAATATCTCCAGAACGGATTCTGGATGCGGGCACAATATTTTCTTAAGTTTTGGCCTCCATATGTGAGAAATAGGGGATCTTCGTCTACAATCTACAAGGGGGTGCCATTTCGGCCGTTTCAGTTTAATTCGGCGGATCCACGTTATTATCAGAAATGAGTTGAAAGCTTCAACATCATCCATTTCCAGGCCCCCTGCTTCAAAAGTTTGGCAGTTGCGTTCACTTAACTCTCTCGTTTTCCACCCAAACAAAGTTAACATAATCGTTTTTAAAGGAAAAACAAAATGATGCCATCGGGTTGGGAAAGAGACTGAAATATGTGGGTTATTTTTGGCATAATAAGAGATTTTATTACCGTGATTCTATCCAAAGGAGTCATTATCCTACGACCCCACGATTTTATCAGGGCCTTAATATCGGATAGCTTTGATGCGTAGTTATCTCAAATTCTATCCAGGTTTGTACTAACTTTTATCCCCGATAGAGTAGAGTTGTTGGTGAATTGTACATGGAGTCCAGGGTATATGCTGTGGGTATGTCCCTTCATAGCCCCAACCCACGATGCCTGACATTTGCTGTGGTTGATATGCAGTCCTGACACCATGGTGGATTTGTCCAATGTGGTGTAAGATTCAAGTAGACTTTCCCAACTGACATCGAGTATCAGCGTTGTGTCGTCTGCGTACTATGTTATTTTATATTCTCAACCATCGAGTGTTATTCCTTTAATTTTATTGTTTTGTCTCATTAGGATACCTATAATTTCTGCACAATTTAAAATAATATAAGGTGAAATAGGATCATACTTTGGGAAATGTGTCCGTTTGAAGAGGATATATTATTGTAAACAAAATTGATATCCAAGACTTGATTGATTCACTGAAATTAAAAAAATCTAAGCACCATGATACAAAGTCGTAAGTCTTCTCAAAATCTATTAATAGCAGCATTCCTTGTGTGGAGACTGTTGTCAGCATAGTCGATTTTCTACTCAATTTCGTTTCGATCACAAATGAGTTAATTGTCTTTGAGCTTCGATTCACGTTTGCGATTAGATGAGAACTTAATTGTCGCACCACGAATGTCCAATAACATTGCGTCAAGGAATAGTTGTTTAGAGATCATGGGGGGGTTTCGACAGGGAGTGCCATCTGGCTGTACAATGACATATCTAACTTTATTTTCGTGTTTGATGGTTTTTACAGTCGATGCATACTCTTTTTCATGTAGTAGGGAGTTATTAAATTTCCAAAATCCGGACCCCCTTTCCGAGTTGTTAAGTTTAAGTGTGAGTTTAATCATGGAGTGGTCCAATCTATAAGCAGGTGACATATATGGGCCAGTTTCGAGTAAACATAAAAATTCCATCTTGCCATTTTAATTGGGTTTTTCTTCGCAACGTATATCCTCTTTCGTTTTTTATTTTTCATTCTCCATGGGTCCACGAGTTCGAGGCTGGCGGCCAGATTATTCATTGCATCTTTTGCGTTTGGATTATTAACGTGGCTGTAATTGAATGTATCAAGTTCTTGATCTTGCGTGATGTCCCAATCACCGCAGATAATGATTTGAGTATTACCGATGTCTAAAAGCAGTTTGTTAATATTTCTATAAAAGATTGGATAATCGTCACTCGGGCCATATATTGTTACGAGACTTAATCTAATGTTTTCGATTGATATATCTAATATAATGAACTTCCCTTCTGAATCCCGTGTGGTGTCATGTATTTCATTTCGAAGTTATTATTAAACAGGAATACCACCCCGTGGGATTGAGACGAGTAAGAGGCCATTACTATTTTGAATACCCATTCGGCTTCAATGTATTTCTCCATGGCTTTGGTGAAATGAGTGTCCTGTAAACAGTATGTTGATTCTTTTTTATCTCGTATGTGATGGAACAGATCTCGGCGTTTTTCGTTTTGGTTAAGCCCTCGGAAGTTTAGAGAAATTATTCCGATATTAGACATAGGAAAGTACAAGTACATAGACGTGTCGGCCAATGCAACAACGTATTAACAAATATATATGTATTGCAGACAAAAAATGATGTGTATACACAATATAAGTGACACCAGTTTCAGCAGTTTCAACACTCTGGAGAGATGGTTGGTAATAGCATATCTATGAACAAATGATGTAACAATACAAATAGTCTGGCATGTGGGCGCCATGTTAATGGCCTCCACAACAAACTTCAGTTTATTATATAAGCAAAGGTAACAGGTTGTGTAACTCCAAAGGCAGAATCGAACTGTCTGTGGCCAATAGAGTTTTCCCTCTTCGATCGATTCAAATTTACCACATTTTTAATTCTAAAATTTTGAAATCAACTCGATCAATTTTTGGTGGAATTAGAAATACTAACCAATGAATCGTGAGTCGCACTCGGTGTGTGTTGCTCGATGTTAGCTACTGAAATGGTGTAGGTATCAGCATATTATGAGGGATATCTCAATTGCTGTCACTAACGCACAAAATCCTGTAGCGCGCTCTGCACCCCCTCCCCTATAAAATAATTTACAATTACATGTTGCGGTTTCGTGCAAAGTGACAGTATCTACATTGAGAGAATGTTACAAATTACTTATGAATTCTGTTTTTTCCAAATTAAGTTATTTTAACATGGACAAATTAGGCAAACGGCAGCGCGAATACACAGAACGGCCCTGTGCCAATGCATTCTCTTATACAATATTAACATAGTTATCAAAGACAGTTTAAAGTCCTCTCCATATTTTAAGTACTAATATGTGGAGTCTAGCATGCTATCGTACGTTTTTCAATGTCAGACACCAGGCTTTCGAATAAAAACACAATTGCAATTTGCCCGCAAATTTGGTACCAACGTGCTAATTTTGCCTTAGTACCTGTATATTACAGATGACGCCGATATCGATATTTGAGAAGAGTGTAAAATGAAAGTTTCACATATCGACCAGGTTGCTTCGAAAAAGTCATATAGTCGCATATAAGTGTTATTTTCCCGCTGTTTACCGGGACGTAACCCATATAAAAATGTACCTGGGTAAATCCACCCAGGTTTTTTGGGCCGAAACCCAGGTAAATCTATCTACCAAGATATCCACCAACCATCAAGACCCCCTGAAACCTGGGTTTTACCATGATTTACCCACCTGAAACTGGATAAAAACCCTGGTATGGATAAACCTGGGTGTATGTACACAGGTGACCACACCCAGGTGTACCCTACCTGGGTGTTTCCCACCCAGGTGTACCCTGGTGTTTCCTACATGGGTGTTTCCCCCACACAGGTGTACCATGGTGTTATTCACCCAGGTGTTTCCCCCACCCAGGTGTACCATGGTGTTATTCACCCAGGTGTACTCTGATGTTTCCTACCTGGGTGTTTCCCATCCAGGTGTACCTTGGTGTTATTCACCGAGGTGAACCCTGATGTTTCCTACCTGGGTGTTCCCCACCCAGGTGTACCTTGATGTTTCCAACCCAGATGTACCTTGGTGTTTTCTTACGCCGGTGTACCTTGGTGTTTTCTTACCCAGGTGGATTTCCCACTGAGATGCATCTGGTTAGAAAACACCAAGGTACACCCAGGTAAGGAAACACCAAGGTACACCTGGGCAGGAAAACACCAAGGTACACCTGGGTAAGAAAACACCAAGGTAAAACTGGGTGGGAAACACCAAGGTACACATGGGTAGGAAACACCAAGGAACACCTGGGTGAATAACACCAAGGTACACCTGGGTGGGGATCCAAAGTGAAATGATGAGGATGGCAATGAAGTAGATTTGGATGGGATGCAGGGGTATTGTTATCAACGGAGTTGTTTTAGTATAATAGAACATTAAGGACACTGATTGTGAAGCAATACAAGTTTATTCAAGGACAACAAACTAACTAAAGATAAAATACATGTATAGAAACACATGTAATACATAAATATATAAACTCATTAAACTGCATGGGTTAAAACTTACTGACAACAAGAGTTGGGTTAAATTTTTGATTAAAAAACACTTGCAAATTCCCTCTGCATACATGTATATGGTATGTTAGGCAAGTTACATGTACATGTAGTTGCAATGTATACCGGTACATGACATACCGGTGGACACAAAAATCATTATTTTAGTTCCAATGTCATTTACCAGTATACATGTACATGTTTTACCTTGCAACTACATCTACAGTGAGGTAGTTTTGTCTCATTTAAACTTTCTAAATGGGTTTCTCCCTTTGAATGACATAAACTAATGTGAGTATACACATGAGCTGTGATGTGAAATACACACCAAAAAATTATTGTTTAGTCTAAGGACATGTTTCCTGTCATTATCTCACTGCTTACAAATATATATTTGTAATAGTGTGCTGTAATGCTCCAGAAATAGCCATATTTTGTCCTGGTTCATAAGAACACATTATTTCTTAGTGTTAGAAGGACATGTTGTCTATTATTATTTGACTCATAAACCCCCAAATGTACATGTAAGCAGAACATTTGGGAAAGAGACACACCATCTTTATCCTTTTTTTATATCAGTAGCAATTGATCAGATAGCAAAATATGCTATAAAAATTATATTTCAGATGGTAGAGATTAAACAATCACATTAATTGCACCAACTCGAAACAGTTAACATACCCTGTAGAATACAGACTATGATCAAGGAGGGTGTCACACACACCCCCACCCCGCTTTGGCATGCGACATTCAGGCCATTTTCAGGTGGTATGCTATATACATACCCAATGTTATCTGGTACCAGGATTTCACACGGTAATATAACCGGCATTCATGATTCAGCAAAAAGGCTAATATGCAGATATAATACCGGTAGCAGAAAATTATACAAATTTTGAGTATTTTCCAGCCTGAACATCCCCAAGTGATATATTTTTTATCTAATTCAGTCTAATACCTCTTGATATGTTGATGTTTTGGGTACTATTTCAGCAAATGTGAGAAAACTGTGAACTGGTATTCAGTATTCATGGGTGATAGGAGGGGTAACACCCTCATAAAGGCCACTCACAATTGAATACACCAGTATGGAATGTGTCACCACCCCACCTACCTGGCCCCAATACCAGTTAATGTAAAAGGTTGAATCATGCGTACCAGTTACAAGTAAGGAAATATTGAATGAAAACTAATATTACACTAATAATATAGTTTTCATATACATGTACTAGTATTTGCTGAAGTTGTATCCATAACTTCTACATACCTATAGATAATAGATTGAATAAAAGGACATCCGGCCGCAGTGTCCCCCGAAAAAGTGGCTTCATTGGGGCATCAGCTTGTCTGAAAAAAATATCAAGGACCCTAAATCTGATACTACATTTCAGAACAATCCAACCAGTGTCCCATGAAATGGTGAATAATAAACTATCATACTAAATTTGATTCAGATATGATCACACAAATTAAAATTATGATCCGGAAACCAGAAATTAACACGATTCTAAGTCGAAAAAGGACCATAACTCTCGCAAATATGGGTAAACCCATATTCGAACTTGACCTGTTAATAGGGCTGATAAACTCACATACCAAATTTGGTTCAGATATGATTACAATAACTGAAGTTATCATCCGGAAACCAGAAAATTACAAAATTCTAAGTAATAAAAGGGCCATAACTCTCGCAAAAATGGGCAGAGCAAACCCATATTCGAACTTGATCTTTATTTTGGTCTGATAAACACACATACCAAATTTGCTTTTGATCTAATAACCGAAACTAAAGTTATCATCTGGAAACCATTTCCGGACAGACGGACGGACGGACACCGGCTATTTTAATAGTCCCCCGAAATTTTCGGGGGACAATTACATCATAAATGTCATTTGGGCTGGAAAATAGTAAAACAAAATTAATTTTGTGCTAGAAAAGCTACGAACCAGCCTTTTTGTTGAATCCTGAATACCGGAATACCGGTTAAACTGCGCAAATGAATCCCGACTACCAAATTAGCAGAGGGGTATGAATCATGCATGCCACCTGAAAATTGTGCAGCAATGTTTTCAATTTACTTCATTTACAAGTACATGTAGCTGATTCACCTAACAATTTTTTTTATTTTCAAATATGCGAGATCCAAGCGAAAATCATGAGTACTGTGCATTAGTCCGAGAGTCTGATAACCTGGGTGTTTGGTTATTATAGAGTGTACATTGTCTCAAAATTTGTAATCTTCATGCCCAGTTTATAGCGAGACAGTCATGTTAGGTCTAATTATAGCCACCCATTTACACACAAAATATCTCCCCCAAAGCATCAGTACATGTATGCGTAAACTATAAATTGCATAAATATTGCATTAATTTGTGTATATTTTCATGGGTAATATATGTTATGTCTCGGGTAATTTATTTTGTATGAGGGTAATACTATTACCATACATGTACATGTATATAACTGACTAAATTAATGTGTTGTAAAACACAATCGATTCTTTCAAACCTATGTACCATCAATTGAACCTTGGACCATTTGAACCCTCAAACTATTGAACTTCCTGACAATCGAACCCATCGAACTACATGTACTAGTAATGAACACTCTGACTAATGCACTGTACATGATTGAGTTAATGGTTATGTGACCTCAGGAATTGGTCCAAGTAATTTTTCTGCTTTACTAGTAAATGTCCTTTAATTTGTTCCAATTGTATCGACACTGATTTTTTGTTTTCATCCAAATTGCAACGAAGAACTACTAGTATACACATGTACCGTCCAAGAGGCCCCCATTTGCAATGAGGCCACAATAATAATAGTCTCCCAAGTTTTGTAATCTTCATGCCCAGTTTATAGTGACAGTTACATGTACAATTGGGTAACATAGTAGACACCCAATTATACACAAAATATCTTCCCCAAAGCATCTATCAGTACATCTACATGTACATACACAGGCCCCTGGGGAAAAAAACTGAAATACCAATATAGACTATACAGTGAGTATACCAGTCACTGGTATAGTCCATATTGGTATTATTGTATTTTTCTCCAGGGGCTTGTGAGTAGATGTATTTATAAAATATCAATTGGATAAAACATTAATTGTGTACATGTATATCAACAATACATGTTATGTCTCAAGTAAATAACTTTGTACTACGGTACAGTAATTGATACTCTCAACGCGGTTACCATTGAAGATTTGGACTATTGAACCCTCAAACTATTGAACTTCTTGACAATCGAACCCATCAGACTACTAGTAATGACCACTCGGTCTAATGCACTGTCATTGAATCATCATAAACATGATTGAGGTACATGTAATAATGTACATAATTGCGGTAATGGTTATGTGACCCTATGAATTGCTCCAAACTATATTTCTGCTTTAAATTGCAATCAAATTGTCCCTATTGTATGGACTTATCGAGTTTTGGTTTTCATCCAAAAAGCCAAATTGCACTGAGAAACTATACACATGTAAATGTATTAAGAGGCCTCCATTTGCAATGAGTTAGGCAGTGATGCAGTGTGCAACTGCACAAATTCTATAAACTAAACCCACAAAGTGACATATCATGGTCTATCCCCACATAGAACATATGGTACATGTACATGGTAAGTACTGTAAAGAATGATATGGCTGAAAGGCGGTCATGAGAAAAATTAATGCGGTTTACCGTGGTTGAAACACTGCAGTAATTCACTTGGTTACAACAAAAATATTACTGCAGTAAGATTTAATACCAGCAGATACTGCATTAGTATTAAAATGGCTTGGGTTTTTCATAGTTGACTAATCGACAGTATAAAATCAAGTCGAAGTAGACTAATCGACAACACACATTTCCATGGAAAACTTCCAATTTACTATGTGGTTATTGAGTTAAAATCAATGAGAGATAACTGCAGTTCCCATTTTTTGTGGGACTGTAATGATTCATAGCGAATTCGTGCATTGTATTGGGATACACTATCAATGATACGCATATCGTGATATCATGTGTATTGCAATACAGGAAATCAAATAATTTTTTAAGAAGGAAATGTGTAAATTTAGAGCAAAACCTGCAATTTTCAAAGTTTAAATGTCTATTATGCGTGTAAATTCTTTGGGTCCGTGAAATGGAAAAAAGTTGTAGGAGGTGTTCGTAAACCGGACTTAAAAATTGGTGTCGCCTTATGTGTATTTAGCTCATATAGTTAACTGTTAAAGGTGCTCAATCAGATTCGATGGTCCCCATATAATCAGATTCCAACAACATTTTTTTTAGAAATGCTGCTTCAGTTATCAGAATCGATTAATTGCCCAAAAATAATACTAACCACTGTCAACTGCATGTATAGTATAAAATTGCCCGATACATTATATAATTTATATTTATCAACATGCTGTTCGATAAAGTTTGGCCTTATTATCAACACAAAGCCTCTTGATTTTAGAGTTATCCATCTTCATCTGCAATTTGGTCTGAGACCGTCGGCTCGTCAAATTTTTCTGGGCCACTATTAAGTCTCGATGAACTGTATCCAGTATAAACATGTTAAACCTGATAATAATTAGAGCATGCAGTCCCTGTTGACATGCGGTATCCGCTAGTAATCTTACCACAGTAATATGTCTGTGATAACCAAGTTAATTGTTTTACCACAAAAATTCTGAATTCTATCTAAACATTTTGAAACAATAAAAAACAATTCTGGTGTGGTTACAATGTCAACTTAAAAAATAAATTCATTTAAATATCGCATGAAAAATACAACCTAACTGCAAATGTGAGGTGGACCACATTCTGCAGCGGTATAACTGACTGCGGTTGATCACATGAACACGCCTGAATACTGCAGTAATACCCGATGGTCAACCTTTATAAGGCGAGTTGATTAATTAAAACATAGCTGTAATTTTACATGTATGTTCTATGGACTTTGTTGGGAAAGAGAATATAGCTGTGCGAAAATGGATGATATTTCCCCACCTCAGCAGGTGTCGATTACAGAAAAATATACCAAACATACCGGTAGTCTGTTAATCCTGATGTGCTAAGTTAGAATTTTTTCAATCGAAACCTCATAAAAAAAAATATTAATTCAGTTCTCAATTTTAAAACACTTCTAGGAAATTGTTAAAAAATATTGTTAAAAGATGCCCATTCGATTTGACACTGTAAATATACCCCTGTTCAAGTGTTCCTGCTAATGTGCTATGATATGCGGTTGTGTCCTGCTGAATTGCTATGAATTGCGCCACCCGCATCATAGCAATTCAGCAGGACCACCAGCATCATAGCATATTAGCAGGACCACTTGGCCAGTGGTAAAATAGTTTGTTTTCCATACGGATATGTGTTTTCAAATAATCATGTAATGATATCTAACATACATGTATATGATCCCATTTATAGGTTTTATTCATCACGGTCAGATAAACTTTGTATACAGACAGTTTTACCAAACTTAGAATTTTTATTAGGTGCCCAAACCAAAATATCAAAACATCACCTAACTCAGTGGTATTATAAAGAAGCTCAAACTGTATGCTTTCATTGTAGCTGTAATTACTAGTATTAAAAATGTGCTCAATAAAGTTTGTTTTATCATTTATGGTCATTTGGAATTTGGATGCTATTTTAATTTAATTCTGTTTATCTATATAATTGGCTGCACTGCTAAATTTTGACTCATTTCAGTCATTGATGTCAGTACATGTAGTCCATCGAAATGGCGAACACAATCAAAGACAAATTACAAGAGGAAATACAACAAATCAATTTGATGTGCACTAAAACAGATACAGTAATTAATGTCCTAAGTAATCGACCCCTTAACCACAGCAGAATTATGTGTAACTTTTCAGGATTTAGTCGGAAATATGGCTTGTTGTCATTCATCGGAAAGCTCTCCCCGAGTTACCAATAATTCTGCTGTTGTAAGGCTCCCCGAGTTACCCATAATTCTGCTGTTGTTAAGGAGTCGATTAATTAGAGCATTACTGTAGTTACAAATGTATGTCTAGCCTCTTGTGAAGTGTTGTGTCACTAATAAGATCTTTAATTCACATACATGTACTATATACTCGTTCAAACGTTTACAAGTGTCAGACATCGAGAAACCGACCAAAAGTTTTGGTAGTATATAGGCTAGCACTGCACCTGGGCTACATGTACATGTACTGTAAGTGATTATAATGTACTATTTTTTTATTCTGCTGTGAAAGTTTTGCTGAATGAAATTTAAGTTTACCCCGATATTCTAAGTCTGCTCGACTAAGATGGGGGTTTTCTCGAAAACTGATAGATATCTGAATATACATGTACGTCTTCCACTGGTTGGTATAACCTCTAAATTGACCAATTTTAATTGATTAGACTAACCCTGGTATGGAAAACTCTAATTTTTATAGCCCGATGAGCGGTTTACTGATGCCCGCCGGGGTTTATTGCCCACAGTGGTGATGATATGATGACCAGCATTGTGCGTGGCATATGTTTATCCAGGTACTAGTAAGAATGCTACCATACATTCCAAACATTCATTAAATATCTTATTAATAGTAACCCAAACTACACAAGAGACTAGTTTAACATAAATATAGCTATGTCCTAATTAAATGACCCCACCCCGCAACAAGATTGATCACCGGTATTTGACTGTTCAACCACATTCAATTATAATGCCGCTGACCGCTGCAATACCTCATAGTATTTACGGTATTTTGATTAATCGACAACATCGCTGTTGCAAACATTACTCTTGAGTGCCTAATAAAAGTACAGGGTGGAATAATAGACTAGTACAGGTTGGAAAATGTCGCGTAACTTAATAATAGTACAGGGCGGAATAAACGTACAGACTGGAACTATTAGTACCATACATCCCAACAAAACGCACCATCTGACTGGTTTATATACTGATGCCATGTGACAGAAATAGTTTTGATTGATAGCCAGGTCTGTGAATCTACAGTGTGCTGATCACTGTCAACACTCAGAGTTCATTTATCTATGAATAACACAATTTAAGATTGATGAATTATTTCTTTTGGTTAATTTAATAAACGTACAGGACCAAATAACGATCGTACAGGTGGGAATTTTACCTCGATTTTAATAATTGTACATGTATGTTTATTAGGCACTCAAGAGTACATATTCAAGTATGTGGCATTCCAAAACACCACATGATACATACATGTACATGTACCTGTACTACATACCATCTATAAAAATTATTTGGTTAACCACAGTTGATGTTTTGCTCAGAGTTCCCCCTGCACTATTATTTGGGTCTGTACTTTTATTTAATAACTTTCAATGGAATTCCCCCCCTGCACTATTATTTGGGCCTGCACTTTTATTTGGAGCCCGAGAGTAAGTTGCATTGACATTTATTTTCACGAAGGAACATTGCAATTGGTTTGAAGTAACATGACCACGTTGCATGTAACTTGCATCAACACTGGAACAGTATTGATGGTAATTTTCAACATGGTCTCACTGAGGTTCTATCAGATATAAATACTAGTACGGTTGAGGGAGACAATTATTTTGAGAATATGTGAACCTGTGTTAACATGAGCCTAAGGCGACACCAATTTTTAAGTCTGGTTTACGAACACCTCCTACAACTTTTTGTCCATTTTATGAAAAAAAATTAAACTGTTTTCTCCCAAAATATTTTACACGCGTACTGATTTTCATGTGTTGTCGCATCCGGTTCTGCTTATGATCATTTACATATCCATATTTTCATGTATTTCATGACAAGATATGTCTTGTTTGGTTCAGAATTTTATTCAAAAACATTTTTTCACAATTTTTGTAAAATTTATGTGAAATTCCACGATTTACTTGATATAAATTGGGGGGACAATCTTTTTTATTGTTTTCCCTCCTGCACTGTCCTGCATCTACTTTTTTCTCCCCACATTATCGTAAACCAGACTTAAAAATTGGTGTCGCCTAAATATCATCTGATGGAGCCAAAATCATTGAACCGTCACTTATGCATGCACATGTAGTCTTGATGTTGAGTCTGGGTTTCATCATTTTCATTAGTTTGCTGTTATCCACCAAAGGTTGAGGTGTTATGGAACAACTGTATGGCATCGTATACTGTTATCTTCCGAGTAAATATGGAGTCTCTAATTCTTTTATCAGTCACGCATCTACTCATCAAATTGACATTAGTATAATCCTTAAATATTTGTAAATTGTAACAATTGTTACCATGAACTTGTTGATAATTTTCTTTGTCGTGTAACAACTGTTGTACCAAGTTTCAATGCCGCGTCCTCCTGGTATGTAGGGATTACCGGTGCCTTTAATAGTGATGCAGCATTGCCAGTTAATGTACATTAGAGTGGAACTGAATTAACAATGTCACATTGACACAGTAAGACCAGTAAAACAGCAAAAGTAGCATTATTGTAACAGCAGGCTTAACACTATCAGTACCGTATGAGTCTATGGCCACATGTACAGTAGTACAGACCCTTACTATCGCAGATCAAACTTCTCAATTTTCTTCTGGACAGGTGCATGATCAGGCCACTGCCACTGCATCATGCTTGTACCGGTACCACAAATTCAATTTTGCGTATTGTCGTAGCGTGACAATTACAAATAATTACAATGTACTGTACATGTATTACTTTTCAATTCAATCCCAATGCACTATGTCCACTGTCAGTGGTTTTCATGTGATACAAATATTCCAGGTCATACAGATGTGTCAGCGGGAATATTCTGGTTATGGGCAGATGGCCGTTCAATACTATAGTTGATCCATTTCGTTATCGTAGCTTAATTCTTACTGTTCCGGGAATTGAAATACTTTTTGTCACATGAAATTCAGTCTTTTTCGATATTTGCGCACATCCATGCGGACAAAATCGGCGAATCTTATATATAAGTCCACAGTTTATCCGTTTGTAGCCAATACACAATTTCCTTCTGTCATTCCGCGTTGATTCGCGACAAAATTAACTCAAAACACCACAAGGAATTCTCGGCGCTTGATTTCGAAGTAACGGTAACTAAAAGTTAAGATTGTAATTTGGCTGCAGAAACGAAACGAAACGAATTTTGAAACACAATAATTGTATTCACTAATATTTTCCTGTTGGTATATGGTCTACTATAGTATACGCAATCATTTATTTGAAATAATAAGTATCACTTAGAGAATAATTCTTACTGATAATTAGAAATATCTTTATTTTGTATCCCTTTAATATTAAATACCGGTAATGGACCTGAAAATTGTCTGTTTGTCAGTTTAATGTTCACTAGTTATAGCTAGGCTGTTAGATAAAGTGTGATATTGCTTCATTTGTCCGGGGTAGTGTATTGTCATACTGTCATAATAAACTTCAAGTAATAAGTAACTACTCGCCAATGATGCTTGAATACAGAAATGGTTAATAAGGTAACTACCTGTCAATGACCGACGTCTTAATATAGAAAGGGTTAATAAGGTAACTAACTACACGGCAATGATACTTAGTATAGAAAGGTTAATAATTTAACTTCTTGTCAATGATGCTTTAATATAGAAAGGGTTAATAAGGTAACTACATGTCAATAATGCTTTAATAAAGAAAGGGTTAATAAGATAACTACACGTCAATAATTTTTTAATACATAAATGGTTAAGGGTAACTTCATGTCAATGATGCTTTATTGTAGAAAGGGTTAATAATGTAACTAATCACCAATGACACTTATTATAGAAAGGGTTAATAAGGTAACTAGGGCCTACCTGTCAATTATTGCTTCAATATAGAAAGGGTTAATAAGGTAATTACACGCCAATGATGCTTCAATACAAAAATGGTTAATAAGGTATCTACCCATCAATGGTGCTTTTATATAGAAAGGGTTAATAAGGTAACTATACGTCAATGATACTTAGTATAGAAAGGGTTAATAAGGTAACTACACGACACTGATACTTAGGTATATACATGGTTAATAAGGCAACTACCCGTCATTGATACTTTAATATAGAAAGGGTTAACATGGTAACTACACGTAAATGATGTCTTAATATAGAAAAGGTTAATTAGGTAACTACACGTCAATAATTCTTTAATACAGAAATGGTTAATAAGGTAACTTCATGTCAATGATGCTTTATTGTAGAAAGGGTTAATACTGTAACTAATCACCAATGACACTTATTATAGAAAGGGTTAATAAGGTAACTAGGGCATACCTGTCAATTATTGCTTCAATATAGAAAGGGTTAATAAGGTAATTACACGCCAATGGTGCTTTAATATAGAAAGGGTTAATATGGTAACTATCCGCCAATGATGCTTTAATATAGAAAGGGTTATAATATGGTACTGCACGTCAACGATGCTTTGATACAAAAATGGTTAATAAGGTAATTATCCATCAATTGCGCTTTAGTATAGAAATTGTTAATAATGTAACTACTCACCTATGATACTTAGTATAGAACGGGTTGTTTAAGGTAACTACCTGTCAATTAATGCTTTAATATAGAAAGGGTTAATAAGGTAACTACATGCCAATGATACTTAGTATAGAAAGGGTTAATAAGGTAACTGCCTGTCTATTAATGCTTTAATATAGAAAGGGTTAATAAGGTAACTACACGTCAATGTATAGGAAGGGTTAATAAGGTAACTACACGACAATGGTACTTTAGTATATACAGGGTTAATAAGGCAACTATCCGTCAATGGTGCTTTAATATTGAAAGGGTTAACATGGTAACTACACGTCAATGATGTTTTAATATAGTAAGGGTTAATAAGGTAACTACACATCAATGGTGCTTTAATATAGAAAGGGCTAATAAGGTAACTTCACGTCAATGATGCTTTAATATAGAAAGGGTTAATATGGTAACTACTCACCAATGATACTTTTATAGAACGGGTTAATAAGGTAACTACCTGTCAATTAATGCTTTAATATAGAATGGTTAATAATGTAACTACACGCCAATGATGCTGTAATATAGAACGGGTTAACACGGTAACTTCAAGTGCAGATTATACAGTTTAACAAAATACCACAGGTGTATATATCCGGGTGAACACTGTAGTAAATACCTGGGCGAAACCCTGGTGTAAATACCTGGGTGTAAATGCTCCGGATAACCTGGGTCTAAATACCCGGGTGTGACAGCGTTTTTCTAAATTATATCCGTAAAAACCCGGGTAAACTGGGGTTTAACCTAACATATATAGAAAACACCAGGGTAAATCTGTATAAAGCCCTGATTTACCTGGGTGTAACCTGGGTGTGACCTGGGTGGAACCAGGGTAAAACCTACATGTACCGGGGTTCATCAAGGGTATACCTAGGTAAACACCAAGATTTACCCAGGTACATTTTTATATGGGGTTCTCTGTTTCGCTGTTTAATTAGGGACTTGGCGACTGGTGTTGGGGTTGGATAGTTGGAAGCTTTAATACATTTGAGCCTGTATATACATTAGAGAATAACAGTATAAAACAATATAAACCATTAAGTTACGTTCGTACACTGGCTAACTTATAAAATACATCTGTACCACAGCTAACTACACGAAAACCAAACACTACGTAGTTCCAATAGTAGCGATTATATCGATATTTGCCTGTAAATAGCATGCAATTATCTCGAAAGACTTAATTATACAGGCATTTTAAGGCAAATTGTTAGCAGCACCGTTACATGTGGAACTACCGAAAATTTACTCCCCACGCCGTAACTTTGGTAAATATGCATGATATATGTATGCTGGCGTTCATATTCTGGCACCCATTGTTTTCTATTAGAAAATTCTTGCAAAAAATGCAGTACAAACTGGCCAGTGTATCAACGTACCCTTACATTATGATATGACCAAATATGGCTGTTGAGAAGTTTGTTGTTGTCTCACCATATCGATGGTGAAATCCAAACAAACGCAGTCCTACAGGAATCAGGGAGCTAAATGTGTTCTAGAGTCGGGGAGCGAGTACACCGTGGAACCCTAAAGGTGAAGGTAACTGAAGAATGACCTTCACCTGATACATGCGACACGTTGTTAAAGGATGACATCGCGTTTATTTGATTTGTACATAATATCTAAATAATTTAAACTGGTGAATGAATGGGGGAATGGATTTTTGTGAGCGGGAAATTTATTTAACTAGCTGCTGTAGTTCTGGATTTTTCCAGATCAAATTTGGCTGTGGGATAGCCCCGTCGTACACTTGGGGATTTATTTTTAAAAGTAAACACATGACCTATGATTTTTCTTGCATTTTCGTGATCAACTGGTGTCAATCTAGCTGGGTAAACATCACTGGTATGGCCTGCAGGCTTCAATTCAGTGAATTTGGCGGAAACGTTAACACTGTCGCCTATGGGAAACCATTTAGTTCAGTGATTCCTACAGCCTTATACAACCAAAGAGGCGTTACTCTATTATTTAATTCCACTTGTGTCATCTGAGAATCGATTATTGTTTTTGTCAGTTCCATAGAGAAAAACTGCCGCTATTAATTACCACCTATGGCGGATTTTCTTAGCCACTGATATTCAGCGTGTGCTGGCATGTGGTTACTGTCTATCCCGAATACAAAACAGACACACACTATACATCAACTATAATTCATACCAATTAAGAAGGCGAATTATTCGTGAATTTTCAAAAGATATCAATTTCAAACTATCACTTTGAAGGGGAAAATTATTATCTTCTATAACGAATGTATGGTATAGTACTATAACAACACGTGTTCACCATCACAGTATGCTAGATACTTTCTAATTATGTAAAACAAAGTAGTTTAAACAAAATATGAACAACAGTTTTCAAGGCTAGTCATTGAGGAGTTTGACAGGAAATATTTGCAACAAACGCACATTACACACTACATTATCTAGCTTATGAACACATGTATGGTATGCGCTCAGTGTACTATCTGAAACAACATAACTATTATTCAACCACGTTTGCAACAATCTGACAGACATAAACACCAAATACTGATTCATCTTTTCAGACATTATGTTGTTTTATGGTGACTTTTCATAAAATAAAATAGCAAATGGCCGCCTAGAAATATAAATATGAAATGAAAAATGTTTTAGTTATTTTTCCCGCAGACATTCATGATTTCAGATAGTAAACTGTGCACTTACTCTAGTTTGTGTTCATAAGTTAGATAGTGCAGTATGTTTCTTGTAAATATTCCTGTCAAACTCTCCAATGACCAGCCTTGAATATTGTTGTTGTTATGTTGTTAAAACAACTTTTTTTTACATAATTAGAACGTATCTCGCATATTGATTGATTGATTGATTGATTGATTGATTTGGGTTTAATGTCGCTATCGACAACTAAGGCCAAATCACGACAGTTTTATTGGTAGAGAAATCCGCACACTTACTAATCTAGCAGTGATTCCAATGGCTGATAAAACTCGTCGACCATGTGCGGCAAACCACCGACCATTGGCGATTAACTGGCAACTCCACCAGATAACGATTTTAAGTTACAAAGTCCACAATAGAAACATGTTAATTTGAACCCTTATCGGTAGTGACGTAGGGCGAAACGGCTTGGAACCACCGAGACCCCGTATATCGCGCATATTATGAGGGTTAACATGTGTTTATATATTACTATAGCATACCTTGGTTATATAGGATAATGATTTTATCCTTAATATTGATAGCTTGAGACTGAGATTTTTTGGAAAATTCGCGAATGTTGCGCCTTCTTAAAGATACATGTCCGATATAACACAATAAGACTGCCATCAGTACGTGTTCTAGCTACACCCGAACATATTATAACTAATAGGTTCTGACAGGTGAAACATCTATATTCAAAATTTTTGAGGTTTTAACACGTTTGAATTTCTGTAAAACTGTCGATTCTTTTAACGATTGCTGATGATTTTGTTTCCCCAGAAAAGTATATAAGTTAGGGCGTTCTAAGTTATGACAATTCTCACTCCTTTTCAGCGTCAAAGGGATAATTGCAAGTATTTTTCTTTTGCTCGGTAAGCTGAAATTTGCCTCAGGAAGAGTCAAATTTGACCATGGATGTTTGAGACTTTGAGAATCTAGTTTATATCAAGTCTTTCTAATTTCCAATTGACGAACTGACATTTCTGAGGGCGTGAAAATAGGTTCACCTTCAGGTTCAGAAATGTTCATATAATTGCGCATACTTTCGCATTCATATAAATGCGTGCAGCTGTTTGGTTAAGACGCTTAGATACGTATGATAGCAATTTCATGTTCATACAGAATATAAATAAATGGTATGAACATATTCACTACATACCAATACATTGAGAAAAAAAAGGTCTAACATTTTCAAGTTCAGCAATAACTTATATAAATATGGTATGAACATATACACTACATACCTTGAGAACAAAGGTTTATCATATACAAGTTAATAAATTTCATGTTCATATAGAATATATTTACATACACCTAATGTCGCTTCCGATTTCCCCATAACGTTACGGTAGACATGGCCCCTGATTCAATGTGTTCATAATATCCTATGAACGTAACGTGACGTCACTTTCAATGTCGTTCATAGGTTTATGAACACATTGATGCCGGAAATCACCGGGGATTGTCGGACATGAACGATTGCTCGACTATTCAGCATGTCCGGATTTGGCAAGCAATTTGTTTTGGTCTATAATCAGTGTTGTTACCCTGCATCTAAAACTCATCTCCTGATTACGCAACCCACGACCTCACAAATATATCATTGTGGTATAACGGCGTGTTGTCAATTTCTTATCATCCACAACCGAAACTTAATTGTTAGTTTCAAATATTATCATTCTTGAAATCAACACGTCTCTATTCATTACAAGCTAAACAAAACATTTCGTCATGTGTGTATACTTTACTGTGAAATTGCGTTTTTCCGCTCTCCGTCAACGGATTCTCACAATGTTTGGTTTTCTAAAAAGCGAGGATTCGCACTGTCCGAACTGAACTCAATTCGTCACTTAAAGTTGAATAAATTGTGGGAAAGACAGACAATCCTAGTTGGTCATGAATTTAAGTATATAAATATAAATAATAAACGGCGGATTCAACGTGGTCAAGGGTTTTGACCGCGATAAAAATTCGCGGTTCATGCAGTTTGCTGAATTTTTCTCGCGGTCAAAATCCCATGACCACATTGAAACCGCCGTTCATTTCATATATAAATAAATGGTATGAAGTTAATAAATTTCATGTTCATATAGAATATAAATAAATGGTACGAACATATTCACTTCATACCAATAAATTGAGAACAAAGGTTTATCATATACAAGTTAATAAATTTCATGTTCATAAAGAATATAAATAAATGTGATGAACATATTTACTGCATGCTAATACATGATAACAAAGATTCATAATATGCAGGTTCAAAAATGTCATTGTCATGTCGATTATAAATAAATGGCATGAAAATATTCACCACGGAATTATACATGAGATTAATCAATTACTGGTTCGTCAATTTAGTCTTCGAAATATGTATAAAGTAGAAGTGAAGCTATCACTGGAATCATAGAAATAAATCCTCAAACATCTACTTTATTTTACGATCTTGTTTCCTGATATTACATTACACAGTCCGTAACAATTAATGTTCAACAATTCCATAGCGAACAGAAATAAATCATCAATCTCTAGAATTTGAGAGTTTCCTACAGTAATTCATATTCCAGTCACAGAATGCCTTGATAATATTGACTGCAGACTAAGACATGAGAACAAAAGGTTGGCATATACAGGTTCGGCAATTTTGTGTTAGAAAGTTGCATAAACTAACATTAATCTATATATATATATATTTGAGAGTTTCATACAATAATTCATAATACAATCACATAATGGCATAAAAACTATTCATAACATACTAATACAAGAGAACAAAGGTTTTATAATACACGTTCATCAATTTAATGTTTGGAATATTTAGAATCAGAGAAGATGTTCGATAAACATCGGCATTGTCAGCTACATTGCTGTCCTGATTAAATGATCATTTTGCTTATGATCAAGCAGCTGATGTATTTATATTGAACATGGATACGAAATTACCAAAAAGAACACTTTCACATTGTTCAGGAATGGAACACATGACATCAGGGACCGATTCGTCATCTTCCCGTTTAAACCTCCGAGTTTAAATCTGGTTTAAGCCTCCGGGTTTAAACCTGGTTAAAACTACATTAACGGTCCAGCCAACCGGGTCTGAGGTTGCGTTTGTGGTCGTCTTGTTGTGGTAACTAATTCGGTGATGAGAGCATGCAATCAAACTACCCACTTCTCTGGCTGACCACAAGCAGGCCGATATATATATGGTTATTGGCCAATCTTTATATTTAGACATGCTATTATGTACAGCTCCACCCATTTAAACCACGATCCAGAAAAGACGAATGTGTCATCTCAGATCTGGCCTCCCTAAAACAGGTTTAACAGGACCATCGAATGGTAGGCTTAGTTGCCAGTTTAATGTTATAAAACGCGATCCCAATTGACAAAAGACTTACCTTCACACACAGTACAGATATGAGAGTTTCTCGCGTATAAGTGTCCAAATCAAGATATGCTTGTTGTAATTGTCGAATTTTGCTATCGACAGAACGCAGCTGTCCGTATATGCAAGTACGATGATTTACCTCGACGATATATAGACACTACTGCTAAACAATGGGTCTTGCTGGACCAGGTTTAACCCAGATATTAAGAGTACGTCACTTGGACTTGGCGTCTCTGCTTTAAACCACTGAATAGCTGTCGAACAGCGGTTTAAACCAAGAGGTTTTCGTGAACCATTTTTAAACCGGAGATGACGAAACCGGCCAATATGTCTAAGTGAACAATGGCGCTATATATCAATGTTATACAATGTTCTTGGTTCGCTGGACAAGTGTTATGAATAACATGCAGTTTGTGATTCCCGCCAAATAATGCATACACAATATCGATTTTCCCCCGAATTATGAACACATTGTATTTGGTGGTGACTCCCTTGCTAATTGTATTGCTGGCCTATTTACGCTTATGATCGAACTGGAACACATTCCAAACAATGCCAAGCGAGGGATAATATTTTCGCTCTATAAAGGTAATGGTAAGAGACGAAACTCGTTTGATAGTTATAGGGCCATTACGCTTTTGCCTAATATATACAAACTTTTCAAAAAAGTCCTATTGTCGCGACTTCAAACAAATTCTCCCGAATCTCTCAAAGTTCATTCCTTGCAGAATGGTTTTCAAAAAAATGTCAGTTGCATGATGTCGTCGTATTTGGTGTCAGAATGTATTTCCTATACATCCGAGAGGCAAAGCAGATTATATGCCTGCTTCTTGGATGTATGGAAAGCGTTCGATACCGTCTGGATAAATGGTCTACTCATGAAACTGTACGAGCGCCACATTAGAGGTAGAACATTGCGACTATTCAACATGTTATTAACAGGTATATCGTGTAGTGTACTGTATCAGAATACAGCTTCTGTGTGGTTCGAAGTATGTCACGGTACCCGACAGGGAGGTACTGTCTCGCCGTTCCTTTACAATATATTCGTTGACGATTTACTTCAGCAACTTGTCGAGTCGAAATGTGGCCTGCGCGTTTACAACATAGATTGTGCCTGCTTGGCGCATGCCGACGATATGATGCTGCTTTCTCTCACCAGGTCTGGGCTTCAATCATTAATTGATATATGTTATCGTATATATTATAGTACAAAATGGAGATATAGATTCAATGCAAAGAAAACAAATGTTGTTGTGTTCAATGAGACATTACACGCAGCTCGCAACGCGACCAGAACATGGAAACTGGGTACCAATCGATTTCCGAAACAGATAGAGTTACCCATCTTGGTATACCATTGAGCTCCCAAAATTTCAGTAATCACTTTGTTGACATCATAATAGAAAAAATCCGATCGACATACTGTATGCTCAGTAATGCTGGCCTCTATGCAGGAGGGATGTCACCTATTAGTTCGGTCAAAATTTATGAATGCATTGTCCTTCCCCGTGGTCTGTACGGTGCAGAATTACTGTTCAATATTAGCTCTCACAATGTTGTTCGCCTTGAGCGTGTTCATAGAATGTGCATAAAAAATATTCAAGGACTTCCAACCAGGACCAAAACTGATATGGCACTTTCTTGAGTTGGTATCCCACCTCTTATGGCCTACATCGAATAGAGAAAACTTTCAATGTTTCGATCGTTATGCAGTCTCACCTTGCAAAAAACAGTCCGGGAAATTTTCGTGATGCGTTTGTTAGATGCTACTTTCGGTGGCTCGAACGCAACTTCATTTTCTTCTGAATTAATTCAAATTATTAGCGATCGACAGCTCTCTCATTACACCGAAACCTTTATTCACACTTCTCATTTTCCAGAGAAACTAGCATGGAAGCAAGCCTGCAAACAAGCCTCCATCTTTCATTACAAAAATGAGTGGACTTCTCGTGTTACTTCAAATTCCGAGTTAAGCAGATTCATGCGGGTTCACGATAGATATTCCATGTCCGACTTATGGAAAACCTGTGCGAAATATCCTGCTGAGAAAAGATCATTTATCTTAGTAGCTCAGATTATCTGTACTCTGCCCAGTTTGTCTAAAGGTGTGTGCACTCTATGTAGAACAAGATGCCATGATTTGATAGCTCACATTATTATCGAGTGCCCGAAGCTGGCCACTGTACGACATAGAATATGGTACGCATTTATCGATTGTTTCGGTATCGATTGCTTTGTACACATTGATAATCTTCATCCTGACCAACAGCTACTATTATTTCTAGAGAAAAGGCCAGATTTCCTTCCACCTGGCTTACATTCTCATCAATGGATTATATTCTTTGCAAAATCAACAAATTCCTTGTGGAATATGTATCTTTCACGTTCATCCCAAGATCTTATCACTTATACCTAATAAATTTCAGCTGTGCAATATCTACGAAAATGCCTAATTTGAATTCTCAATAAATCATAACCAGACAGCCCTGATTGTCGTATACAGGGTTCAAACTTGCGCCACAGTTTGTAGTTTCGTGCTGTGGATCTACTGAGGGTCTCTTGGTCTGTGTGGGCGTCTGTCCCAGAGGACAGCTAATTGCTTTGTCGCCTGGGTTGCTGCTCGCACAACCAGAGTCAATGAGTGTGTTCACAGCATGGACCCTCAAACTCTGATCTCTATTGCATACTTGTAGATCAAGGCATGTCAATGTTTAAGTGACCTTTTATCTATGGTGCATGTTTTGTAGGTCTAGGCTTGGGAAGTGGGGCCATCTCGGTGGTCGCGTGACAAATGTGTAAATATGTTCTTTTCTACTGAATTGTTCTTTGTTCTATATGTATTTTATGTATTTGTGTTACATGTAACTCTTCATATGATGGAGGATAGAAATAAATATATATATATATATATTTCAACCAGGTTCTTTTTATTAATTAGTGTTCCTTCCTGTTTAATTCCAAACAAAGAACTGATCAGAATTGCAAATTGAATCACCATGCACGATCACTGTTTCAATGACGATTGTCAGCTCAATTTACATAAATTTAGACTACTAAATTTATATGGTTAGCAATAATTGACTATCTATTATAATAATAGATACAGGTAACATGAGCTAGTAAATCAATTTAGTATTATTAATATTATATATATCAAAGTAGCAATAATAATCATATACCAGTGCATCTTATATCTATATTTGCGAATGTCTGTCTGTGTGTGTTCTATAGAAATTCACAGGGGACCATCTAGATGGAACCAAAGGGGTCTAATAGGGGTAACTTTTTACGAGAAAGATAATGGTGCGGGTTAGGATTTTCTAAAGTGACGCCGTTGTTGTCAGGGGCAGAAAATGGGGAGGGGCAGAAAACAAATTTGTCCCCGATTGCCACGAAACTTATATATAATCATCCCCATGATATGAGGAATCTAATAGTGTTGTGAAAATATGTCAAAAGTGGCGCCATTCGAGTCAGGGATGCACGGAAGGGGAGAGGGGCAACAAAATTGATAAACTAAGTTTAGGGCCGAGGGAACATCTAGATGGCACCAAACGGTCTACTGTGTGTAACTTTTTACGAGGAAGATAATGGTGTGGGTTAGAATTTTCTAAAGTGACGCCATTGTCAGGGGCAGAAAAGGGGGAGGGGTAGAAAAAAAATTGCCGCCGATTGCCACGAAACTTGTATCAGGGAATTATATTATTATGTATTACACTTTGTATTATGTTCCCTATTCATGACATAGTAGTCAACGTAGTTGGATTTATATATGATCCAGAAATTGTGTTCAGCAACAAATCCCTGTATTTAGCACCCGTTGTTTTTATTATTTCTGCGAAGTGTATACAACTGAGATTACTGAGGCATTGTTTAAGGGAATTACCCAGCTAGATGCCATATACTAAAAATTTATTATACTTGTGACCATGATATGAGGAATCTAATGGTGTTGTTTAAATATGTCAAACGTGGCGCCATTCGCGTCATGGATGCACGGAAGAAGAGAGGGGCACCAAAATTTATAAAAACTAATTTTTAGCGCCGATTTTTACCAAATGGATATATATTCTTCTCCATGATCATCCCCAAGGTTCGAGGAGTCTAATGGTGTGGCTTAAATATGTCAAAAGTGGCGTCATTCGAGTCAGGGTTGAACTGAAAGGCAGAGGGGCATCAAAATTGATTCGCAATAATTTTAGCGCCAATTTCCACCAAAGTTATCTGCATTTTTATCCATAATACGAGGAGTCTGATCGTGTGATTGTCACAAGTGGGGCCGTTCTAGTCAGGATGCATAGAGGGTAAGAGGAACACAAAAAAGATAAACAATATGTTTAGCGCCAGATTGATACATATTATCCGTGATACGAGAAATCTAATCGTGTGGTTTGGATGAGAGATATGGGGGCCCTAAATTTGATACGAATTTGCATTCTCGCCAATTCTATACAAAAACTTATACAAAATCATATCGGTATGAGAGTCTAATTGGGTGGCCTAAAGCTGTCAAAAAGTGGCGTCATTCGAGTTAGGGGCGCACTGAAAGGGAGAGGGGCACCAACGTTGATAAAAATTATTTTAGCGCCGATTTCCACCAAATTGATACACATTCTTCTCCATGATACAAGAAATCTAACTGTGTGATTTAAAGACGCCAAATTGGTGTCGTTTGAATGTGAGATTTTGGGGGAGGGGGGTAGGCTCTAAATTTGATAATAATTGGTTTAGTCACCGATTGCTACCAAACTTATACCAAATCATCCACATGGTATGAGGAGTCTAATGGTGTGGCTTGACATTGTAAACATTGGCTTCATTCGAGTCAGGGGTGCACTGAAAATGAGAGGGGCACCAGAATTGATACACAATAATTTTAGCGCTAATTTCCACCAAATTGATACACACTCTTATACATGATACGAGAAATCAAATCATGTGATTTAAAGACGCTATGTTGGTGCCGTTTGTGTGAGAGATGGTGTGGGGTGAGCACTAAATTTGATAAAAACAAATTGTTTAGTCACCGATTAGCACCAAACGTATAGATATTTATCTCCATGATATCAGGAGTCTAATTGTGTGGTTTAAAGATGTCAAAGGTGGTACTATTCGAGACAGGGGTCCACAGAGGGTGAGAGACACAAAAATTGATAAACAATATGTTTAACGCCGATTTCCACCAGACTGATACATATTGTTCTTCGTGATTCGAGGAATCTAATCGTGTGGTTTAAATACGCCACATTGGTGCCGTGTGGGTGAGAGATATGGGGCCCTAAATTTGATATGAAATTGTATACTCGCCAATTTTTTACATTTTTATATATATTCATCTCCATAATAAGTCTAAGTTTGTGGTTTAATGGTGTCAAATGTGGCGCCACTTGAGTCCGAAATAGGGACGAGGTCACCAAAACTGATAGAACGTCACATTTGGTGCCTGGATATATTTGCAAATATATGTCCGTCTGTAT
The DNA here is from genome assembly GCA_032622095.1 of Siphonodentalium dalli. NCBI lineage: Eukaryota > Metazoa > Mollusca > Scaphopoda > Gadilida > Siphonodentaliidae > Siphonodentalium > Siphonodentalium dalli. The sequence goes on along the minus strand of CP136067.1, from coordinate 133,834,390 downwards.
GTGTTATATATAACTTCATGGGGTACAATCGAGATGGCACCAAGGGATTTTAACAGTGGTAAACTTGTACGAGGAAGATAATGGTGTATGTTAAAATATTAGAATAACTCATGTTAATAGTATAACACAATTGAGTCTGGCCCCATGCAATATATTTTTCACCAAAAAAGTTACAAGAGATATGGAAATGTATAGAAGGCCTGTTCAACAATAGTGGTCACAGTGTGCCGTCAAATATAATTTCTTCTGAGATAAAAGAAAACGGAGTCAGTGTCACATGACTTTTCAGGATCCTCCAATACTGACATGTGACAAGGTTATATCTGACCAATATACAGAGGATATCTTTCATGTTTTAGAGCAGACTCATCGCCTAACATAAACAACTCAAAATCGCGCTCTGTGTCGGGCGCATGTAGCTGATATAGTTGCATAGCAACATTTCTTTTAAACTGAGAATAATTAGCCAGTATATAGCACCATGAACAGAGGAGCACCTGGACGTTTCTTTAAAACATCTGTATCTTCGTGGAGATATGATAACCAGGTGTCCTCAAACTCTTAGTCAAACCCACTGGATTGATTGATACATCTCTATGTAAAACCCAATTGTCGTCTTTTATTTTTGCGAACTAATGTGATTATGATGTTCATGTTATAACGTCTGAAGTATACGCAGTTGTAAATACATAAATAGTTCTTTATTGGTGGGACGGATTAATCGCGATAAACAAAATGACAATCGCTCCGTGTATGTCCTGCCCTCAGCAATGAGAGAAATATTGAACATCCCGATCCCCACGAGCGACTGATACTCAACCACTGGATCAACACTTAGAGAAACTACACTATTTTTCGTTCAGTGCATCTTGGTTCAGTAATGCCATCTTCATGCACAAATATAAATTAATCCATCTAAGTAATTTGAGAGTTTCATACACTCATTCTTTTAAAATCGCATAATGGCACGAAAACATTAACTACAGACTAGTACATGCGAAGAGAGAAAACAAGCTATCAGAGTCTGGAGTTAGACCACTATATGTTAGGTGTTGTGCAATTGTTAGGTTGGTTGGATCATGTTCATCTCGGGCCTATGGTCTGTCAAATACTATTGGTCAATTCTTAATAGCCTATCGTCCAGCCACCCCAACTGGGACCCTCTAGCCACGTCCCTGTCTGGATATATTTTCTAACCATACTTGGCAACACGAAGAACCATATTCTGAAACATATAATGAGGTCTGCAATAACGTCGCCATAGGACACGAAATTGTTCTTGCTTGTAAAAATACTAGTTGTTAGTGACCACGTTATAGATGTACGTAGTTTCCATATACCGTGGCATGTGATACAAAGTTGATTGATGCGAGATCATGGGTAATCTAACGGACGTTTTTGTAGGTTCTGGATAAACAATGTACGTAGCCATGAGACACTGACAAAGTCAGAAATACGTATCTATGATTGTGAAGACAATTATACAAATTAAGCCATGCATACTTTGCACAGTCAGCAATTTCATATTGCATTTAACAGTGCTTTCACCGAACGAGCTGTGAGGCTTACGGTCCAGTTCGACGGAGCATTATTGTTGTGCGCATCATCGAGGCGACGCCGTGGTCAAAGTACCATTTCACTCCTGTGTTCTCTCCGTCTCGGGGTGTCATGCTGAGGTACTCCCCGTTCAGATTGCTGCGGAAGCAACATCCGTACCACCACGCCCCATGACGTGTGCTGGTGCATGGACCGGAAGCACATCCAGTTGTCTGATCGTTGTCGAATGTGCTGAACTCCCTCCCATCATGGTATTTCAATGAATCGCCCGCGTCACCGCTGTACCCGGAAACGTGGATGGTGTAGTTGTTGCACACATCATCGAGACTGAAGCCGGAATATAGTGCATGTGTCGTCTGTCCATTTGATTGTGTGAGCTTGACGTAAAGCTCGGTGGAAGTGGCAGAGAGTTTGTGAATACTCTCGAGTCCAATCCAGTAATTTCCGTCCGCGACTGGGTTACCGAATCCGTTGACATACTCGACCCAACCTCTGTAAAAATCGGTGTTCCCATCAACTCGTTGTTGGATGACTGTCCATCCGCCTCCGAGCGTCGTCATGTCGCAGACGGCGTCCATGTCACCAGCGCCGTCTGGTGTCATTCTGTACTGACCGCCATTCACAAATCCAGCTTCCATTAGCTCTTTGCAATCTTCAATGAAACATATTAAGTGTATTTGTGCGAGGACTGCATAATAGGTGCATGTTAGGCAATGAACTAAAAATGAGTTTGGAACTCTTTTTCATAATTTTTTAGGGGGGGGGGGGGTAAAGTGCCCAGTTAGGGGTACTTGTGATAAGGTTACCCAGTATAAGTCAACTAAGTTTGATAGTTGAATTGGTACACAAACACGTCGCATATCAAAACATACAGTTAATTTATGAATTGGTCACATTTACAGCCAAGTTTGAGCTATTGCCACAGTTTGGCACCCGTCGTCCGTCCGCGTGTGCGTCCCTGTGATCGTGTGTGCGTCCGTCAATAATTGCCTTTAACACCATACATGTCACATCATCTCATTTCATCATCGTCTCCAAACTTCAGATGGACCTTCGGAGTGACGTCTAGGTTATATACCATGGCCAGCAGCCATGTTGGATTATAATCTTTGTATTGCTAAATACGTCGGCATGTCCTATAGTCAACATGTTGTATTCAATGTGTTCAAACGTCATATGGCACTTCGGGTTTAACTCTGGTGTTTCGCAAACATTTAAACTTTCCCGTTATCGTCCCATTGATTCCAAGTAGCGGTACAGTGCCATTGACATCTTCAGTTGTGATACTTTCGGTGGGGGTTTTGATGAGGTTAGCGAGCTTCGTGTTAGGCATTGAACACGTGAGTGAGTTACATAAACAGTAAATAATAGCATATGACAAGTTTGATCCTATATCTCATATATGATACAATACAATATATATGTCTAATGCTGTAATAAACCAGATCTAAGCTGCTTCTATTCGCTGCAAAACATCTCAAGTGTATATGTGAGACAATTTCATTCATACAATAATTTTCTAACATGATTCAAAGTCTGGCAACAAGACGATGCGATGAATGGGTTCCAGCTCATTGTGTACTTTCTGTTTTAACAATTGAACTAAACAGGGTGGGTGTATCAAATACGTGCAAGATATTAAATTAATGGGGGTGTCACAAAATTATCCATCATAAAAAAATAACTTGCGTACCCAAACGTGTTTTACGATCCACTGACTGTATTAACAAGCCTTTCTTCGGCGGCTAATATACGCTCAGAGCTTCCTTTTTTCATCGTTAGTTAACGTAGAATATGTTTTAGATAATTAATGTTGAGCAATGTGTGGGTATTTAAATTACGTCCGTTATGGTTAGGAAGAGTAACTCATGTTTCACCTTGCACTATGTCCGAGCAACAACAACTCACCTTTGTATCCAGTCGTTGAAACCTGCAATTAAAATAAAATTGAAAGTTTCCTTGATTTCTGAAGAAACGAAATGACCAGCGGGCAAATTGGTGTTAACTAATGGTACATTCACGTAGGTCAGGGTCATGGGTGGTCCATTAATTTATTGTGTAACTCGTCGTCGTGTATTGACATTCATAGTAATATAATAGTCTTTGACCAAATATATATACATGTGTGTATATAATAATTATATGAGTACGACGAATATAGTCATTTCAATTTGTTTGTTAGTTTAAAATCGGGCGGGGTCAGGATAAAGAAACAAATAATAATGGGTGTGATGAATTGCGAGCCTCGGGAGTTGGGCGTTATATTTTGGGCTTTTTTAATATACAAAGTTAGGTTTACCAATGTTCGGGTATTGCCACAATTAAACAATTCGGCTAATTTTAATATGTTCGGTCTTCTGTAGCCCCGGGCTATGGTCAAAACTACTGCAATATGGAATAAGTGGGAAAGTATTCAAAATAGTCACGAATATGTACAGAAATATAAAATCATGTATTCAGGTTAATGGGAATAAATCTGATTATTTCCCATGCCTTTCAGGAGTCAGACAGGGTGAATACTTGTCCCCTTTATTATTCTCTCTTTTCCTGAATGATCTTCAAACCTTTATGGATAATCAAAACGGAATAAGTCTTAACAAAATCGGAAGAGAATTGGAAACTGAACTGGGTATATTACTAGATCTATTCCTAATTTTATACGCAGACGATACAGTTATTTTAGCAGATGGCCCCAGAAAACTCCAGAAACACCTTGACCAATTTAGCGAATATTGCGAAAAATGGAAACTGAAAGTTAATGTTGAAAAAACTTAAATTTTAGTCCTTTCAGGACGCAGCGTACGAAAAAATCGTGTTTTCAAATATGATGGTAAAATCATTGAAAGGGTTCAGAACTTCACTTATTTGGGAATAAACTTCAGACGATCTGGCTCTTTCGCGGCAGCAAAAACAACTCTTGTAGAAAAGGCAACAAAAGCTATGTACGCATTAATTGGAAAGTCTAGAAAAAATTGCCTGTCGATCAGAAATATGTTTTATCTCTTTGATTCCTTGGTTTCGCCTATTGCTTTGTATGGATGTGAAATTTGGGGATTTGCTAACAACGATATAGTTGAAAACTTACACCGGAAATTCATTAAACACATCTTAAGATTAAAACCATCTACCCCGAATTACATGGTGTATGGCGAAAGCGGACGGCTACCGCTTAGTATAATGATTAACACACGAATGATCAAGTTTTGGTGCAAAGTGGTAAACAACGAAGATCGCATATACAGCAAAGTACTATATAAGTTAGCTTATAGCTTATCACATGAAAATTATTATTGTTTTCCATGGCTCCGTAAGATTCGCGACATTTTGCTTGATTCTAGTCAATCCCACTTATTGGCAGCTGATCGAATTCAGAATGTAGACCACCTAACTGATTATGTAAGATGCTGCCTTATAAAAACAAAATTCGAGTTGGTCGACAGACATTGATAACTCTAGCAGAGGTGTCATTTATAGAATATACAAGCACAATTTCCACTTTGAAGAATATCTAGATTGTAGTAATAGAAACGATCGAGAAACTTTATGTAAATTCCGAACGTGCAACCACAAACTCCCAGTTGAGGTGGGTAGATGGCAAAACATTGATCTCGAAGATCGTATTTGCACGCTATGCTCTTCGACAAGAGTTGACGATGAATTCCACTACCTGTTTAAGTGTGAACACTTTAATTTTCTTAGAAACCGCATACTGCCAAAAGAATTCACTGAAAGACCAAATGTTATAGTCATGAGCGAATTACTAAATACAAAAGACAAACATTTATATCGCCGGCTATGTATATTAATACGACACATTATAAAGGAATTTAATTAGATTAGGAAGGTGTATTACCCATTGGTTCAATGATATCATAAATGTGTATATTACAGCGATGTTATATGTATATCTGATCATATGTCTTTTATATAACACTCTTATGTTCTAGATAAACCATGTTGACCACATGTATATATGTAAATACTGTACACATATAATTATCTCCATACCTTTATTAAGGGAGTGAGAAATAAATGAATTGAGCAGTACGGTCTCAAATATTTAAATCTCAATTTGGGCAGACTAGAATAAAATGAAATTCATCCCCTAGAGCATCTTTACATAAAGTACACACTCGTTCGTTGTATGGGAGGGTATCTGCCCATGAGCCAGTTTTGCGTGAACACTGACTGGTAGTCGGTCGTTTCTGGTACCAAATCTTATAAGAGGGACCACATCATTATTGTTGTCTATCGACATATATTTTGGTCTGTTGGAATGTTGTCTGATTAATCTATAAAAGGTGTGCGTACTTATTTGAAATTATCAAATCATTTTGCCATGTTTGGGCATAGGTGTCTGTAAATTGTTTGCTTCATAGCCGATGTGAATACATTTACGCTCGGGACAAAAATTACAACTTTAGTTTTATTAGAGTAGATTTTTAATTTCCATAAATCACAATACTCAGCAAATATATTCAGAGACTGTTGTAGTCCGCTTCGGGTATTAGAAACTAAGACCGTATCGTCTGCATAAATCACTACATGTATGTCGATATGGTTATATCCAGCCATGTCGCACCCATTACAACCGTTATGAAAGAAGCTTGAGCAAGCGTCATTTCAGCCAAACCTTGGCTGTTTATTTCACAGTGGTTTCTGGGATGATCTGTGTGTCGACTGAGAACCCGTGTGTCGACTGAGAACACATGGAAGATTTGTGTAAATGTTAGCCCAAACTACATTTCGAAGTAACGAGGGCTTTGTTGTTTATTTCGAGGAATAATACCGCATCAGATGAATTCAGCCCAAATATATTGACATGTGCCGAGGGTCTAACTCTATACTGAGCAATAAAAAAGTAATATAATAAATACCGAGTATATTTAATTTAACGCCAATGGGTCGTTTCTGTGCGTTTAAGAGTGTATTTATGCCTAAAGCAAAGTGAAATAACGATCTTAAAATAAATTGGCCGGTATATTTTATTAGTTATCAGGGTTACCAGGGTCGTAGTTGCATAAATTACAATATATCTTATTTGTATGCTAAGATAATTGCGTGGTAATTTGTTATAGCTTGATCGGTATTGAGGTTAACACAAATCCCATATATGGAAATTCCAAATATGGATAGTGATACAATGGTCTTACTAAAAACTAAGCAATAAACGATTGATAACAACAAACACCGACTTAGTTAAATAACGACATTAGATGGCGGTGTATTGCGTCTTTAAGAGTGTGTTGATGTCTATATCATGTGATTAACTAATTAAAAATTATTTCGCCTACATATTTCGATAATTATCAGGTCCGCAGTTCGATTATGAAACGTTAAGATTATTGCTTGGTATTTGTTTCAAATCAGATAGCTGCATCTCGGTAATCTTGATCAGATATATTTATAGCGTCGAAGCGAAGAAATGTTGTCAAATTCCACGTCTAAATATGCGTCTTATTCTCACTTATACCGTGTTTATATCAGTTTTATTCTATGTGTTGTCGTGTATTGTATTACTTTGATCAAGGTTGCGCTTTTGTTATTCTCACAAAAGGTAAATTTGATGCGTGTTTACATTTCAAAATTGCGTCTGCCATGTACAGTCTGCGACGGAATTTCGCATGTCCGAGCGCCATTGATTCCTTAATTACGAGACTAATTTATCGAATGAGGTCAAATTTTCGCATATAACAAGACTCGTATGTTATTCTGCACCATTCTGACGAGTGCCGACTTTCATTTCGCATTATTTTCGTTTTTATCGAAAAATAATCGTTCTCTATGGAGATTCCCATGTAAATTTTTTCAACCAAACAAAATTCATTGTTTTGCCAATTTCAAGCTAGTTTATAGCATGGTCATGGCATAATTTGGCCTAGCGAGTGACGGTAGACGTTCCTTGAGTGTGCACAACAAATTTTGGTCCCAACGAAGCAGGCTAAAATCCTGAAATTTGTCAATTTTACTTTGCGTGTGAAGAAAATATTCATTTAAACTTCCAAAATTGGTTGAAATATGCTCAACAACATTCAGTTGAATGGTGACATTATTTATAGTCACCGACTAACTTCCACGATGAATCAAATTTGTTTTTATTGGTGACAATTATGTCGCGAGAGATAAAAATGTAAAAAAAATTAAGAAAATGTTAAATTTTAGCTCATTTTAAGACTTTAATTGCTTGGTAATTATTGAGATTGCAGTTTCCTTATATGGCAACTCCTTATTTGGAAGTTTCTTGCGCATGCGCAGAAATGATAGAATTCCATGAAGACGTCGCCATTTTTTTTATTAGTCCAGGCAGAGAAATTTTTGTTTCATTTATTTAATTTATGATGGCGATGTTATTTGATCAATAATAGTCAATTTTTTGTTGATAACACGATGGTAAGATCAGTTCTGCAAATATCCACCGCACCTGCGAAGTTGATTTGTATAATCGCAGATTTCAATGATCCTTAGTTCTTGTACTAATAATAATACTATTACGCGTTGGTCGGATCTATTGGTTATCCGTAACTTTTTGATTATCTCCCCTGATCTCGTTAGGTGATCACGTGACCCAATACAAATGGCAGCTACCATGAAAATTAGAAGATTCATCGTTTGCGATACAAAACATAACTAAAATGGCAATTTTATTGGAGGAAAAATATAATTTATTTTGCGAATGCAATGTAAACCTCACCGCGAGGATATGCAATATATAAAAGTGTTTATGGGTGGCTAAATCAAGCAGATATCGCCATTATTGTTGCCTGCATTGTCTCTGTTTAGTTTTTTGCCTTCTGGAAGTTCTGCCAAGTTCTGGCAGTTCTGCAACTCAGTGTACTTTAAAACCTGATATGTTTGCTCTGCTTCTTTCCATGGTGGCTAATAGAGAAGCAGGATACCAACATGAGATTATCAATATTAATCAGATAATAGCAGCCGAAAGACTGTCAATTACCTTAAGGTATTTGGCTACTGCCACTACTGGTACGTACTTCTCGTAGATCGGTGTTAATTATCTTCGTCAATTATGTCATGTCACGCTTGTTAATAATTCATTTGTTCGGAAATACTTATTGGGGGTCGAAATGTATACAATTGAACTACCACCACTTCCAAAAACAACACCGATGAACAATAACGCTCTTTTCTGTTCCATGCAATGGAAATGGCTATTTATTGTCCTGATATCAGTGATATAAATGAATACCTAAAATTAGTATTATCCTGAAATAAATTTATGCCACTTTGGCGAACATGGGAACCACGGTACAATTTATGCCATTTAGGCACACTTCAGAGTGAAATCAGGGCTTATATTTCGGCGAGAATCCATATCTAGATTCTCGTAAATATTCTCGCAAATTACCCTGGATTCTCGTGAAAAAGTATATATGGATTCTCGCAAAATCAGATGAAATATATGCCCTGGAAATATAGCAAGTCGTTTAATGCTTTAGAGTTTTTGTTTTCGGAGATTTATATATATGCTTAAAGACATATTATGGACTTGTTATGGACTTTTTCGGGTGCGAGAAATTGATATGTTAGTGCTCAGGCACTTTGCCAACCTGGGAAATGTTATCATTCTACTAACATCACTGAAAATTTCCAAAAATATCTACCACACCACTTCATAGAGAACATCGTCTGAACTACTCCAAATTGTAAATATTTACATCTCGATTCGGGGCGCAACTATCGGCTATAATTAAACAAAAATGATTTCGCCATCGAGAGTCATTGCATTTAACTAATATATAAGAATGACGTTGTGTATCATCCATTTGGATTAATATTCGTAACAAATAACTACTTTGAGAAAGATTATTCTTAATTTCTAATTGATCACTCTGCCCGCTGTCTGCCGGAGTGTTTCACATCACTTTAATCAAGGAAGACTGTTCAGAAAAACTGCATTTCAAGAAATCGTTTAATGCTTTAGAATTTTTGTTTTCGGAGATTTATATATATGCTTAAAGACATATTATGGACTTGTTATGGACTTTTTCGGGTGCGAGAAATTGATAAGTTAGTGCTCAGGCACTTTGCCAACCTGGGGAATGTTATCATTCTACTAACATCACTGAAAATTTCCAAAAAAATCTACCACACCACTTCATAGAGAACATCGTCTGAACTACTCCAAATTGTAAATATTTACATCTCGATTCGGGGCGCAACTATCGGCTATAATTAAACAAAAATGATTTCGCCATCGAGAGTCATTGCATTTAACTAATATATAAGAATGACGTTGTGTATCATCCATTTAGATTAATATTCGTAACAAATAACTACTTTGAGAAAGATTATTCTTAATTTCTATTTGATCACTCTGCCCGGTGTCTGCCGGATTGTTTCACATCACTTTAATCAAGGAAGACTGTTCAGAAAAACTGCATTTCAAGATCACCAAACAACTTTCCTTTTTAGGGCCACCACATCTTTCCAAAGATGTACTTCTTCCATTTTGCTATCAAAGACCGAAAAATGTCGTTAAACTAGAGATCCAAATACCCACTAAGGGCCCCTATATCTTGAAATATTAAAGACCGAGAATGTCTTTAAACTATAAAGACCGAAAAATGTCGTTAAATTAGAGATCCAAATACCCCCTATATCTTGAGATATTATAAAGACCGACAAATGTCATTAACCTCTTCGCTGCTATGACGTCCGTGACTATTACGGACGTAAAAGTGCACGCCGTGTGCTATATTGTCCGTAGGTACTACGGACCTACTTCAGCACACTAGAATTAGGCCATTATACATAACTGGAACTCAGAGATTGGTGCATCGGAATAACTGTATCTCCAAGTTTCTAACAGTGTATGATGTTCCACGATTGTGAACGATAATAGCCTTTCAACCGAGTCAGTTTTATAGTTCTTGTGGTATTCCCGTTATAGTTTCCTATTGGAAAATGCCAATAACGTCAACAGCCCAGCACACGACGTCATAACGTCATTTAGCAGCGAAGGGGTCAAACTATTAAAGACCGAAAAATGTCGTTAAACTACAAAGACCGAAATCATTTTAATATCGCCTTTCGTTACTGGTTTCCTCGACTCAAATATTTCTCACTGCTCAATACCTATAATTAAAAAAATATGTTCTGTGTTTTGTGTCACTTCTTAATAGCATTATGTATTCTGCTATTGAAAAGAAAAAAAGTTGCAGTATACCTTAAAGGTACGGAAGGCCTTGGTGGGTATCCTGTGAACATATTTCCACCTGTCAAAAACCGCTACAAACGAAAATAATATTCAAATATAGACATACTTTGTTAATATACAAATGAGAAATATATCATAAACAGTATGTTATTGTCGTAAAATTGACGATTGTTATGTAAACAGAGCATAAAAAGTTACTTTCTTGGTGTTTCTTTATATTATGATGGTAAACATAAAGAGCGTTCTTTGTTGCTCAATTCCTTATTTGGAAATAATAAAGAGCGTTTATACCATTTGTGTGTGATTAGCCAGTAGCATTGTGCTGCCTTCTATAACACAATCAGACTCTTGTTTAGGTAAAATTTAGTAGGTCTTTATGTAAGCATGATGTTTACGCGATAGTGATCGTATATTTGAACCAAAATGTATGCGTTTTAATATTTTTCTGTTTACGGTGTTTGGAACAAATATGAATATTTTCGACAACTAAGCCCCCTCGTCCCTTTAATATAATTAATATAACATCCCTCATCCAATAATCTCCAAATTGCATATCTAATTTCAATCCTAGTTACACGTCACGCCGCCCCTCATCATTTGCCAAGTGTACACCCTTTTATTTGCTGCTGCTGCAACTGCTCAATTTCTTTTAAAATTATTGAAAAAATGGCCCTCCCGCCCGCTGACATTTACCTCTGATTTTTTTTTTTATCATCGGTCCGCACCAAAATTGAGCACACGTCCCTATATAATATACCTATTTAAACCGAGTATACACGGTGGTGTAATAGATCAACCGTTAATTTAACCGTTTAGGTAGCATATTTCCACGTACACGTTATCAATACAAATCCCTGCTGATCTGTTATTAATGAACCAAACAATTAACATGTCAACACACTCTGGCCCGCCAATGCTACAGTGTATAAACGTAACGGGACAAATATGCACATTATATTGGCAGCTAACGAGAACATTCATCACCAGCAATCTGTTCACCCATTTTAGCCGATACGATAGAAACTAAACGATTTGTTACTTCTAATTACCCGTATTTAATTACACTACTTGCGTGTTAATATAGTACGACTCCATTACCACTAAAGGTGAAACATGGGATTTAGAACATTAATATTCACTCTTACATAGTTCCACATTCAAGGTTCGGCTTGTGTAATCGTATGTCAGTTGTAACGTTGTGAAACTGCAACCGAACTGAATTATTCTATGCTAAATAGTTCATGGCTGACCTGATGCATGCATCTTAGTTTTCTTGTTTGCCTTAACACACATCTTTAGATTATCGTACATATTTTGTATTACCCTTGGTATGTTACCAACTGTTCATCAGCCGTGAAAAAAAAGTATTTACTAAGCTAAATCAATATTTTTACTGAAGAAGCACTGATTATAAAGGATTAAAACTGTGTATATATCATACAGTGGTTAGAGTCACGTAACTACTTGGCGTTGCTGCTACTACAGTAATGGCATGATGGTTATCAGAGGTGTATAAATGGGATGGAAGAAGGCTAGTATAGACTGCTAGCAGCTACGTGAGCCTGGATAGGCACGAACACTATTTTATTTAGCGGACAATTGAATGCCAAAAGAGTCTCAGTGAAGTTCACTGTGTTATAACTCATAGCAGTATGGTCTTTAGATAGTTCGGTGGGAACGAAAATGGTAGCTTTTGCTATAGCACTCAAAGCAGTACTATGTCCTGCATAACATGTCCAAAATGCGCTAAAATCCGCTTCGGGAAAATTGTTTTATTCAAGATGGCGTCCATGATGGTCGCGCGCAGTTTGAAATATTAAAATTAAGATGTCGCCGCAATAAACATCACATATGCGACAAAACATCAACCATGCCCATGATATCATGAAGAAAGATGCATTCATTATAAGATCATGTTACAAGTTCAAAATGGCTGCCAAAATGACCTAAATTGGGAGACAATTTCCCTAAAATCTTTCTTGCTTTTGTGGGTATATAATATGTTCGTCCTCGTCATGACCAAGGACGATTTGATCAGCGTGTGTAGACACTTTATCTTGACAGTCCCCATACGAAACCAAGTACCTGAGTCCATTCTATCTACAAGCACATGAGTTCGGATTCTTGCATGTGAGTTTGTATTCCCAGGCCACAACGTGTGGCAGCGTTTTTAGGAGCCGGTTCGAGTTCTGTCATCACCGGGACTAATTGTTTACCCTGGATTTTCAACCCACAATGTCCTCGGTCCAATGTTGAGTTGATAATTGTTTTATAGAGCATAACCTGCAGATGTACTCTAAAACTGTGGATATGTGCGGATCGTTCAGTTGGTGGGAGTTTTTGTGGATCTAGCGTGGTCTGTTAGACGATATCATCTCCATTAATTTGGCATACCTCAACCCGTTCAAACTATATTTCATGACATTGTACATATCTTTACACATACGAATACCAGCGTCACCGATTAACATCGGTATTAATCATTGTACATTATATGTGTTTTATATCAGGATTTGCGATTTTCTTCTTAACAACAGTCATGGTCATAAGTAGTGGATGTTCTGTCGCATCCACACCATGCATGAATGAAGAGTATGTTTGTTTGTATGCTATTCCTCGTCCTTTGTACAGCATCGGATATGTTGTAGACACTGGACCGCTATTATTGGATTTGCGAGTTTCCGATATTCGATATATATATCATCAGTATCGTCATTTATTCAAAACAAGCAATCCGACTTTTGATTCCGACACACATAGTTTACAAATGTAAGTATTTGAAAATGTGTGCATAAATAAATGCGAATCACCTGTCATCATACTGATATTTCATATTATAAAAATATGAGTCAGTCATTGTTTTAAAGTCTTTCCGCGATTGGGCCTCCTCAATAAAGTCTGAGATTATGATGTCCCATATGGGCTTTAACTGCCTCATTTACGAATTATTCCAATACTCTACACAGAACACACGCCAGACTGAATTGGCGCTAGTTTCCAGGTTCAGACTTTGTTCCTTTTTAAAGAAGCACGTGATTGGATTTCGTCCAGAGTTGTATAATTCCAAAACGACTTGGGATTGTCCCAATGTGGAGACTCGATGACCAGCGGCGCGCCACGAACCCATATCAATGTGTTTACAGCGGACTTCCGGTGCGCAGTAACAACGGAGAAACGTTTAAAAATTAGCTCCGATAAAATCAAAGTTTTTTCAAATAACACAATGAAGATCGGTGGACACACTGTGGTCATTGCATAGATACAGATAGCAGCATTTGATGCAGATAAAATTCTGGAGTTATGTTATAGTATTTGAGACATTAAGGTAATGTTTTTGTGAAGCAACTACAAGCCAATCAGACCGCCCTCGGGACGCCATTTTGAAATTTTGTAAACAATCGATTTGTGAAAAATTCAAATGACGAAATCCAAAAAACGAAAGAAACAGAGTAATAATGATTCAAAGAATTCAACACTAGGGAGCAACGATAGTGTAAATCCTTCTCCAAAAAAACAACTGACAATGGAAGCCGGGAAATGAACCCCCATCACCCATCTTAGGAAATATTCCTAACCAGTTATCAGAACTCATTCAAAGAGTCAATCTGTTATCTGACAGTTCAAAAGAAAGCCGTGATCACTACTCCAAAGAGCAAAAATCACAACTGACAGAGTTTGGGAAATTAGTCAGTAGCTTCAAAACTGAGATTATTAACGGCTTCAACGAGAAAATTTTGAAAATGGAGAAACGAATTGGTGAACTGGAGCTGGAGAAAGTTGAAATGTCGAAAACAGTTGAAACGAAACAAAAACAATGGAACGAGGAGCGTGATTCATTCAAATACAAACTAAATGATCTTGAGCAGCAGGGGAGAAAGGATTCGGTAAGAATATTCGGCATTGAAGAATCTGCAGGAAAATAATCGCGCCACGACTGTGCCACAAAGGCCATGACTATATTTAATGACAAATTAAATCTAAATTTCCATCCAGCTGTAATTTCAATTGCGCATCGGACCGGAAATAAAATGGATCCAGATTATAAACAGGGTGGACAAAAGCCACGCACACGTCCAATGCTAGTTAAATTTTCATCCAGAGCTCCAAAGTTAGATGTTATTGATAGTAGGAAACAGCTTAAAGGATCTGGAGTTACTATTGTTGAAGATGCAACTCAAATAAATTATGAACTACTTCGAAAAGCCTACAAAGCAGACTCAATATCAAATTATTGGTTGACAAATGGAAAGCTGTATGTAAAGAAAGTTAACGGTACAATTGTGAATTTCAAGACAGAGGCGGATCTAGATATTAGTATTAATGGTTAGTTTTGACAGGCCACAAGAGAAAGAGCCAATAAACACCTGTTGGAATTTTTGATTTTCTGATTATCATGTATATTATACCCTCTTTTTGCATGTCATTTTTGTAAACTTTAACCTGATTAGGCCTATGCCAAACCACTCACCCATGAAGTTATAAATTGATTGTCGACATACCCCCCCCCCCCCAACATAATGTAAATATACATCTGAACCACGAGGACAGGAGACCGACTCCGGGTATGGGATTTTGTACACTTCTCAGTACGAAGGTACTTGGACGGACTTGGTTACCTGATCTCATCTCTATATACATTTAATATGGTCACAATTCTTTCCCCATTATCATAATAAGCAGTACAGTGTTTATCCACATATATCTTTTACTCACACATACCCGACTCCATCTGTCCATTATAATCCTGATCCAAAATAACGTTATAATCGAAAGATTACAGTCACAATTTTCAATATATTACGATGTTTTACCCAACACATAGATAGCGAATGAGACCATGTCCACACACAGGTTAAACATTACTGTCTTTCAAAATATGCCTCTCGATTATATGGGTCAATTTGAAGATCGACCTCAATTTCACTCTAAATGCACTCATTGCTGTCCTTACCAATTACGATAACAACAGGTGAATTCGTGTTCTTGTTCAGAAAGCCAACCAGGACGCAACAAATCCTGATCACGTGGTCGAATAAGGAATGTGGTAGTATCGATTTTCTATTTTTATACCAACGCCCCCTGCCCCACACAGATTATTCTAAATATATTTTATAATGGAGAGAGTGAGGCATAATCGACTTGTAACGTGTACCTATATATTATATGAATAGACTTTAAAATCTCCCTTAAAGGTACGGTTGGCCTTGGCGGTGGGTATCCTGTAAAAATATTTCCACCCGTCAAAAACCTCCACAAACAGAAAGTACATCAAAATGTAGACAGACTTTGTCCGTATACAAATAAGAAATATCGCATAAACAGTATGTTATTGTCATTTGTTTGACAATTGTTATGTAAATAAAAGCATAAAAAGTTACTTTTCTGGTGTTTGTTTATATTATGATGGTAAACATAAAGAGCGTTCTTTGTTGGTCAATTCCTGATATGGAACAAATAAAGAGCGTTTGTGCCATTTTTGTGTGATTAGCCAGTAGCATTGTGCTGTCTTCTGTAACACAATCAGGCTCTTGCTTATGTAAAATATAGTAGTTCTTTTTTTATGATAACATGCTGTTTACGCGATAGTCATGGCATATATGAACGAAACTGTATGCATTTTAATGTTTTTCTGTTTACGGTGATTGGAACAAATATGAATATTTTCGACAACTAAGGCCTCACGTGCCTTTAAAGTATCCAGTTTTATATAATGTCCATACTAAACTCAGAAATATATTCGACATAATCACAGCTGATATGCGTTAATATATAAGAAGACGTTTGTCAGATTCAATTTTATATCAGTTGTTTTTTCTACAGATATAGTAATATGAAAATATACAATTTTTCACTTAATTCATCTCTTGGCTGAAATTATACCCTGATAGTAGAATAATGGTAACTATTGAACTTGGGTCAATTATAATGATGTTTATTTGGGTTTCCTTCTGGAATTATGTCCTAATAGAAAACGACACTTGTTTTTTTTTATGTGGGTTTCAAAAACGGGTTTTAGGGACAGGGTATTTCAACGTTTTATATAATGGTGAACCGAAACCAGGGCGGTCGCACATAGACCAGTAAATAGTATCTTCGCATCGGAAAATAATTAAACTTATTTTGTTTATGTTATATATACAGTATGTGTGTGTATCAGTGTGCATGATTTGTATGATAGATCTTTATTCCAGTGACCCAATGTATTATTGTTCTTCATTGATTGAATTAATTAATCTCATTGTCTTGTTTCTGTGTTGACGTTTCGGATGTCTGCATACTAATAAGTTATTATGTCTATAAAAATACTGTCTTCAAATTGCCGAGGTTTGAATCGTGCAGAAAAACGCCGCGACGTATTCCGATATCTCCGAACGCAAAATGCCTCAATTTATTGTTTACAAGACACACACTTTACAAAGGAAATGGACAGATGCATAGCATCTGAATGAGGGTTTAAAACAGAATTGGCTTCTTCTTCATCTCAATCACGCGGTGTGGCCATTTTATTCAGTCAAAATCTTGACTTCGAAATACACCGTTCTATCAAAGATGACTCTGGAAATTTCATAATAATTGACGTAACCGTTGAGAAACTTAGAATGACTATAGCTAGTATATACGGCCTAAACGAAGATAACCCTGAGTTCCTCAAACAATTAAAGGCACGTGAGGCCTTAGTTGTCGAAAATATTCATATTTGTTCCAATCACCGTAAACAGAAAAACATTAAAATGCATACAGTTTCGTTCATATATGCCATGACTATCGCGTAAACAGCATGTTATCATAAAAAAAGACCTACTATATTTTACATAAGCAAGAGCCTGATTGTGTTACAGAAGACAGCACAATGCTACTGGCTAATCACACAAAAATGGCACAAACGCTCTTTATTTGTTCCATATCAGGAATTGACCAACAAAGAACGCTCTTTATGTTTACCATCATAATATAAACAAACACCAGAAAAGTAACTTTTTATGCTTTTATTTACATAACAATGGTCAAACAAATGACAATAACATACTGTTTATGCGATATTTCTTATTTGTATACGGACAAAGTCTGTCTACATTTTGATGTACTTTCTGTTTGTGGAGGTTTTTGACGGGTGGAAATATTTTTACAGGATACCCACCGCCAAGGCCAACCGTACCTTTAAAACATAAGCTTATTAATGTCGGTAACACCCAAATAATAATATGTGGCGATTGGAATATGGTTCAGGACCAGTCGATGGACACTTATAATTATAAACACACCAACAATCCACAAGCTAAAGTGGCAGTGGGTGACCTTGTCGACAGGCTGGATTTGGTAGACGCTTGGAGGATCAATAATAAGGAGAATCAACGATATACATGGCGAAAAAAGTCGCCCATAAAAATGGCTAGATTAGATTACTTTATGATATCTGAGGATATACTCAGTTTAGTTGGAGAAGGAACCGACATATTACCTGGATATCGCTCAGATCATTCCATAATATCTCTTACGCTTAAACTAAGTACAATTGATAGAGGTCGTGGCTTTTGGAAATTTAACACCTACTTACTCCGTGATGAAAAATATGCGGTATAAAATCTACAATAGAGAATAATAAATCAAGATACGGATATAAAATATATGCCGATAAGTCGAATAAACCGCAAGTTACATGTAAAACAAGTAAACGTTTATTTTTAGATACTCTTTTGCTCGATATTAGAGGCGAGACCATACATTTTGCGTCGAAACGAAAGAAAGAACGAAAGACGAAAGAAAATGAACGGAATAGATCTAAAATATTGCTCGAAATTGAAATAGATAACAATGACTCAGATTCAGTAAATAAAGACGAATTACTGGATAAACTACAAAAGATTGACACTGACCTTTACGAAATAAGAAAAGAAGACACCAGGGGGCAATGGTAAGATCAAGAGCCAAATGGATTGAACAAGGTGAAAAACCAACAAAATATTTCCTCAATCTTGAAAAACGCAATTCTATATCGAAAACTCTATGCAACATCACCGACTCCACCGGGAAAAATATTGACAATAAATCAGACATAATACACGAAGCTAGAAGTTTTTACGAAAATTTATATGCATTAAAAAATACAAACAAATCTGATATTCAAGCTATTCTTGAAAAAGACCATACAGTATTGTCACACGACACTGCTAACATTATAGAAGGGCCAATAACTCTAACTGAACTGACGCGTGCATTGAAACGATCACAAAATGATAAATGCAGCGGACTAGATGGATACCCATATGAGTTTTGGAAATTTTTCTGGATTGACTTAGGCCAAATTTTATGCGAATCACTCAATGAAGCTTTTGATAAAGGGGAACTTTAAATCACACAGAAACAAGGACTTATTACTCTGATTCCCAAAAAAGACAAAGAAAGACATCATCTGAAAAACTGGCGACCAATTTCACTCTTGAATATATCTTACAATTAGCTTCTTCGTGTATAGCTGAAAGATTAAAACGTGTCTTACCAGATATAATAAGAGAGGACCAAATGGGATTATTAAAAGATCGCTACATTGAAGACAATACTAGACTTACCTATGATCTTATTCACAAGACAAAATTGGCTGCTAAACCTGGGCTACTGCTCCTCCTAGACTTTGAACAGGCCTTTGATTCAGTATCATGGAAATTTATACATAAATGCTTTAACCTTTTTAATTTTGGCGAAGACATGAAAAAGTGGATTTCTATATTTTTTTACAAATATCAACTCATCTATTTTAATAAATGGACATATATCTCAGAGTTTCAAACTACATCGTGGCTGTCGACAGGGTGACCCAGTCTCGCCGTATATTTTTATGATATGCGCGGAAATCTTAGCCATTATGATAAAATCTAATGACCGCATTAAAGGTATCAACCTCGGCAATTTAGAATACAAAATTACACAGTATGCAAATGACACGACGCTTTTCTTAGACGGTAGCGAAGAAAGTCTTAGGGAAGTATATACTGTTTTAAACTTATTTGCAGATTATTCAGGTCTAAACATTAACCCCAGCAAGTGTCAGGCGTCGTGGATTGGATCTCACACGGAACGTACAGATATTATGTGCCCAGACCTTGGACTAAAATTTGATAGTACTTTCAATCTCCTTGGAATACACTTTGATACCAACCTTGAGAAAATGAATATAAATTATGATAGAAAACTTGCTGAAGTCAAACGTTTGATAGAAATATGGAAACACCGGTTACTTACACCCATTGGTCGAATAACTGTGATAAAATCACTAATACTCCCAAAATTAACACACCTTTTTGTAGCTTTCCCAAATCCCGGTAATGTTTTTATGAAAAATCTTGACACAACGCTCTTTAATTTTCTTTCGAATTCGAAGCGTGATAGAGTCATACGCAGAGTTATATGTCAGGATTATAAGAATGGCGGATTAAAAATGGTTGATGTAAACCAATTTATGATGTCCATGAAAATAACTTGGGTTAGGCGCCTCGTGACAACAAGTGCCAAGTGGACTCCATTAATAGATATACCTTTATTTGATGACCCTATGTTCCTTACTTATGACTATCCTTACATAGAAAAACAGGCAAAGAAATTAACCAATCTTTTTTGGCATGATGTCCTGATGGCATTTACAAAATTTCTAGAGAAAGATAGAAACAATCTCCAAATATCAGCATGTACGTTATGGAATAACCCAAATATAAAGCAGTACGGAAAAGTAATAAATTTCACCTCCTGGCGAGAAAAGGGGGTTATCTTTTTAAACGATATGCTGGACAATAATGATTGTTTTCTTACACGAGACGATTTACTAAGGGTCTATAACATACACACAAACTTCATCACTCTTAATAACATCCAACACCAAATAAAATTATTTGCAAAAAAATTTGAACAGCCTATAACTCGAATAGTCACCCCCCTTTTACCAAATAATTTCATTAAATTGCTTAAAAACTGTCGAGGAGGACAAGACTTTTATAAAATTTTAATCGACATTCCAACTTCTACTGTAGCACACAGAAAATGGCAAGTGTTATTTCCCGACAAAATAATTAATTGGTGTAAACTGGATAAACTTCCCTTTCTCACAACGCCGGACACAAAGCTGCAATGGCTACAATTCCCAATAAATTCACGAATATTATGTAAAGGATAATGTTCGAAGCAGAGGGAATTCGGTAAAAGAATAGACGAGGGCTTGCCCGAGTCTATTCTTTACCGAATTCCCGACGCTGAGAATATTATCTGACTTAAAACCCACTCATTGAATTGTCGTTGGAGCCAACTATCAATTGTGTCTGGCCCAAAGCTCTGCCTTGATTACCTGAGTACACGCCCACAGTTCAGCACGGACAGTTTGTGATGTCCACGATGAAAAGCAACACATTTCAATTATTATTTAATTCGAATTAGGACTCGCCAGTTGAGGGATGTTTCTTCCAAAGTTTGTCGTTGCGCTTTGGATTCGGACAGTGTATGTGAGCAATATCTTACTATATTTCTTTCTTGATTTAAAGATGCCCCATCTAATTCGACATCAAATACGTTAACATTCCATAATAATTTATCAGGCTCCCGTACCCCCGTATATATCATTTCCCATATGTTCAAACCCTGGGAGCCTTTTCTATTATCTTCTGATGGGGTTGAAGATTGAACAAACCATGCAGGGAATATATTTCTGTGTTAATACTTGTTCCTTGAATATAAATTCCCAGCTCGAGGTTGCAAGATTTGTGTAGCTTTGTGAGCCAACATCAATGAAATTCCAACTTTCCAAGCGACGCATAGTACAATCGATTAATTAAATTAAAGTCCCCCAAACCATGCAAACTCGAGTTAGGACCTTTACCTGCTATAAAATACAATGTTATTACGGAACAGTTATAACCGAGCATTATGTTAACTGCATTTTTTTTCAATGTTATAAAACTTCCCTGTCAACGCAACAGAAAGTTATCATGTTTTGAACTAGTGGAGTATGATATCTTGGCGAAGCCAGAGTAGATATGCATGACATGTCTATACACATGGGTATACGCTATTCTGTTTCAATTTGATACTGGAAATGTTATATTTTTTCTGTGCTTCCCCATTGTATTAAAAATAACCATGTGAGCACTTTCTCGTTCAATAAGTAACGTATAGTTAAAATCTGTGTTAAACGGTTTTGTGTTTATTTGACCGACTTAGGGACGTATTTAGATGTTATCTATATGTGTTTTAGCCTGTCTGCGGACTTTTCTAAATAGTCCAAAGAGCTGTTGGTGTTTTTGTATCAAAGTTTGAAGAAATTTTATTTTATTTTTTGGCGTGGCAATATAAAATCAAAATCGCTAAATATTTGTGAGTTTTAATTAGCTCAGCAAATTAAAGGTACTCAATCCGATTAAGCACCCCTAAATTACTATTTCTGTGACTTCAGGGGTAAACAAAATATTTGATTCGAGTCGAGGAACCCATCCATCAAAGCTCAGAGTTATTAGATATTAATTTTTAAAGTTTGCAATTATTGCCCCTAAGTTTGTAATTTTCTCGAGATGTATAATTTTCACAGAAACACTTATTCAAACAGGCGAAGCTGGATAACTCTAAAATCAAGTGTATTAATAACGCAATGAGACCATCCTTTTGACGGCGTGTTTCTGGGCCAGAAACAATAGAAATAACAAAACATCAAAAAACAATCTGATCACTATGAGCGTTGATAGATATGTTACTCGTCTCGAATCAATTATTTTTTATCCCCGAAGCCAAAGAAATAGTAATGTATAAGGGCCTGATCTGATTGAGTACCTTTAAGTGTTCCGATATTTAATGCAGCTTGCCGACACGCTATATTGACTCAACTTACATGATTGGGGGAGGAGCCACTCTATGACGTCCCTCAGCCGATTTAATCCCTCGTGTATTCGTAAAAAATAATGCCGGGCATTCTTAAAAAATAATGCCCACGGGCATTCTTAAAAAAGAATGACTGTTGGCGTTAAAATAATGCTCATGCGATCAAAACGCTTGAGCGTTCTGCCAGATAAGAGCCCTGTCCGGACAAAGGGATAACACGCCGGTGGGTTTTAACAACTAATAAGTTTCTCAAAATGTCCAATTTACCACAAGATGATAAATCTGACAGATGTAAAAGCGAGACAGAAGACATCTCCCACATATTTTGGAATTGTGCGCACGTTCAGGAATTCATAAAGGAACTCAGCGAATGGGGTAAAATTAACAGCATTGATCTCTGTCCCCAACAAATGACAATGATTCTCGGCTCTTCACCAACGGATCCGAACTTTACAACTAACATGCTATGGCTCCCAATTAAACAATACATATACAGGACTAAATTCAAGCCAATTAACTTATCGCTAAATGTTTTCCTCAAAGAGTTGAATTATAGATACAAATGTGAGAAATATACCGCACGATGCCAATCGAAACAAGAAGAATTTTCGAAAAACTGGTTCCTTTTAGAAAAGGCTTTACATGTACACACGAGTCAACACCAGTCAATTTGAGTGTCCTGGAAATTATCTCTTCACCAATTCGAAAACTCACTTAGTTAATATACCCGGAAATACGATACCCCCCACAAATATCACAATGCCGTCTATGGTTAGATGTCGTACTGATAAGCCGTACACAGGAACAAAGTTCAAGGATCTAAAATCTGAATTAATATATAAAAATGAACATATATTCGATTTATTCCAATTTTCATGTCAGTCACTGGGAGTGCATATGGTGTACGAAAGACGTGTAAATGAAGTACGCGAGATGTGAGCGAATTGGAAGAATGTCACTTGATATATAATTATGTGTACCTCTGTTTATATTTTCATTCCTTCATTGATGTATGTTTATTCAAATAAAAAATTTAAAATAAAATAAAAATAAAAAATGTGTTTACAGCGAATATAAGTCCGACACGCTAACCACTGGACAACGTAGCTCCACTAACAACGCCTCATGTACGAATGTGCCTTACATTCCTTAGATACACTGTTAGAACAAAAACCGTCGTTTCAACGGTTTGAGACCGCGCAACATCGCTGCCAACATTTGACCATTAAACAAATGCCCGTTACTTAAACGGTTTTATACTGTGGAACATGCTACAAATTCATCCCGTGTTCATCAATTTTCAATGAAAAGTGTGGATATGAGACAATGTCACCATTCGCCATGTTATCGTCAAGTTATTACGAAAATTTACCGGGAGTACACTATTGGTTGGATGTTCTTATCAAACTATCTTTGGCTGACTCACTGATATTGATAATAAGTCAGTGTCGTGATACCAGTATACAGTTTGATGCACCATGCTTTAAAATTTCATGGAAAATGTGCGACTACAGGAGAACATTGTCGCCAAGTCATCGCGCACAGTTATTATGGGATCTGCTGTTGTCTTGAAGGTTCAAATCCCAACTAGCTGTTATTGATAAACAGTACCCGTCAAAAGAAGTTGTATATTAAGCGCGCTATTTTCGCGCCCAATATCACAATACTATTGCAAGTGGAAACGCTTATAAGCATGTCGCTTGTGATATTATTGCAATATTTTGCGTTAATATCTCAATATTTTCGCTTTATATTGCGACATCTTGCGCTCAAAATTGTGACATTTAAATCAAACTATTGCTTCTTCTATATTGTTTATTGTATAAATAGAGACAATGTTTTAGATATGAATATAATTATAGTTGTAAATGATATATGTACACTATATGTACACTATATGCACAGTATTTATCTAATATAAATATAACACTATCGGGTCTGTATGAAATTTAGCGCGCTTAGTATCGCAATATTTTGCGTTCAATATTGCATAATAAGCGCGACAGATTTTTGGTAGTGTGCTATAATCACGCGTTTTTCTAAATTAAGCACGCTCAATATCGCAATAAAGGTGCTCCTAAAAATACCACTTCATCTGAATGGTACTGTATTGTCATGATGTACGGATTCACCTGTTAAAACAAAATCTGTGTTTAAAAGTGACTGGACAATTTCACGCCTTACGTGTTACAAAAAAGTATGCCATTAAGATATTTTACTTTTACATGTACATAAATTTGAGTTTTAACTGTGAAACATGTAGCTTTGTTCTTGTTATGGTTTAAAACGGCATGCCGATTCATGTTTTAGAATGGTCAAAATTAGTATTACTGATAACTGAATAGTGATGGATTGGCTTAAAACTATGATCGTAACATAAGAACTAAGATGCATTTTTCAGTGACGAGTAATACCATTTTCGATCATTCAAAACAAATGAATCGTAATGCCTACCGGGAAATCATATTGTCACCATGGGAACCTGGCTAATTCTATGGTAAATTAGCAAATTAAGAGCAAACAATTGGTGTTGACCCATGAAAAATACCATTGGTCTGACCTTTATTAGTTACGGTCTTGACATTAATTAATCGGTGTTGAACCGTAAAAAATACAACGGTCAGACAGTTATTGGTTACGGTCTGCCCGTTACTTAAACGGTTTTATACCGTGGAACATGCCACAAATTGTAATTGTATAGTTGGAATTGTAGATATCTGATCATCCGTCACTGCGTGGCGTCAGTTCATTCTTTACGGTGTTGTTGTTGTTGTTGACACTGAAGCTCTGGTGAATTACACTGTTGCATACAATACATGTACATGTATATCATCTCTTGTAAATGTGCATGCATGTGCTTTGAAACAATCAGATTCAGAAAACTGTCAACTGGATTGTCAACATTCTAATAGCAATAGCTGCTCGTTGAGTCGTTGTTATTATTGTCAATATTGGTTGACATCGAAGCTTGTGTTAAGTGTACCTGTATCCTCACGTGTCAGTAAATGTGCCAATGTTTTGATACTAAGTCACAACACTGCAATTTTAGCATCAGCAATGCGTCGAATGAAGTCAGACCCCGGGTGGGGATCATGCCATGACTGACATGAATCTCTACTCTCGAATTTAGTGGAAATTGTCAATGATTAAGCCGCTATTCGCTGATTTGCAACTTGTCCGGTTATCAAAGGAACCGAACTCAGACCGTCTTAACAACTGTCCACAGCCGAAAAGGTAACAGTTTCCAAAAAACAAAAGCTATCAACGATAATTGTACTTCTGGGTGGCGCCACCCTACTGTTTATTTAATTTATGGCCAAGATTGGCATTTATTGTATTTTTGTTTCATTTTGTCCACATTTTGCACTGAAAACTTGTGTTGGAGTATGGAGTCCTTGGATGAAGCGGTAATCGCATGGGGGAAATTTTTTAACATATCGATTGTTGGTGTCCAATCCTGTGCCGGTAGGATTAGTCCTTTAGTGAATTGTTATGGGTATTGAACTGGCAATCTAACGGCTCAGGATTGGGTCTTTCGGTGGGGGTCATATTAAATGCCGTATAGATGTCAGAACAATTGCACTGACTTGTTTGATAATGTTGGTTATTTAGGTTATTTAATAATGATTTATTATATGATTATACTTGGAGGTGATATACATTGGAATCCGGGGCCACTCAGTAATGGGCTTACAATCTGTCACATGAACGTTCGTAGTTTGCATCATAAAATAAATATAGTTAGCGCTGAACTCGGAAAGTATGATGTAATTGCTTTAACAGAAACATGGTTGAGCCCAAAGATTGATTCGTCAGAAATATTGTTACCAGGGTTCCATTATCCACCACTAAGAAGAGACAGATTAGAAGATGGTGGCGGGGTTGTTCTATATGTTAAAGATACATTAATTTACAACAAAGGTCAGATTGTGATATCGTAGGCCTAGAAGTAATCTGGGCTGAAATTAGATATGCGAATAAAGTCTTACTTTTTGGAGCTATATACATTTATAGACATCCTAAAGCAAAAGCCTCATATTGGGACTTGATTCATGATTCAATTAGCATTGCAAGGAGCGACTTGTCTATTCACTGTATCATCGCGGGGAACCTCAATGCAGATTGTTTGCAGTACATACATCCTAAAATAAAAGCAATTGAATTGGGACATGAATTAAAACAAATGGTAATTTCACCAACAAGAGTAACTAACACTACTTCTACTTTAATTGATCACATGTTTTCGTCCCGGCCTGAATCGATTATAAATTGTAATGTGATAGCGCCATCGTGTAGTGATCATCATGGTACATACATAACCATAAAGGATAAAATTCCATCTAAATTGTCATATAAAAGAGTAATCTGGGATTATAACCATATGGAAAGAGAGGGTTTCTTGGAATCATTGGCGAGAGTTGATTGGAATAGCTTGATAGAAAATGAACACAATGATTTTGTCATGATTGTAGATAACTTGTCTGCTAATATCACAGAAGCATGTACCAAATTCATACCATCCAAATTAATAACAGTCCGATTTAGAGACAAGCCATGGATGACCCAAGCAGTAAGGAAAATGATGAAAAAACGTGATAAAGCTCATACATTAGCCGTAAAGCATAATAGTTCTCAGTCATGGAAGGCTTTCCGTCAGAAAAGAAATGAGGCTATCAGCATTGTCCGTAGAGCGAAAAAAGATTATGATGCGCGTATGAGTGAAAAAATATCTAGTTGTGATTTTAAATCTAGACATTGGTGGAAATTGATGAAAAATTTCAGCCAACAACAACATAACTCGTCTTCAATATTTCCGCCTTTATATGAAAATGGTAGTGTGGTGAACGACCCTGAAGAGATAGAAAATATATTAAATGAACATTTTGCGAATCAGAGCTCTGATGTTATATTTGACGCACCTTTGCCAGAAAGTTATCATGTTATACGAGAAGACACTCTGAGTGATATAAGTGTAACTGATGGAGAGGTACAAGATGTTCTTGATTCACTAGATGTAGGAAAAGCCTCAGGCCCAGACTTAATTAGTAATAGAATACTCAAGCTATCCGCAAGCATTCTTTCAAATCCTCTGGCAAAATTATTTAATAAATGTTTGGAAAATAGTTACTTCCCGGACCAATGGAAACATGCTAACATTATGCCAATTCACAAGAAAGATTCAATCAATAACAAAGAGAATTACAGGCCAGTTTCTCTGACATCCAGCTTAAGTAAAGTGTTTGAAAAAGTAGTGTTTAAAAATGTATTTACATATTTTAAAGACAATAATATACTGACTAAATTCCAATCTGGCTTTGTTCCTGGAGATGGCACTATTTACCAATTGATAGACATTGATGCAGAGGTTCAACGTGCACTGCATGATAGGAAAAAGATGAGGTTTGTGTTCTGTGATATTAGCAAGGCATTCGACAGAGTATGGCACAAGGGGTTACTCTTTAAAATGTACAATGTTGGTATTAGGGGTAAACTTTTGTCTTGGTTCCAAAACTATTTAGCAGGTAGGACACAATCGACTGTGATAAATGGTCAGACATCTGAAACACAACTGGTACAAGCTGGAGTGCCCCAGGGGTCCGTATTAGGGCCCCTGCTATTTCTTGTCTATATCAACAACATAGTTGTTGACATAGAAGCAAATATAAGGTAGTACGCTGATGACACGTCACTTTTCATTCCAGTTGAAGATGATAAATTGGCTTCAGATATATTGAATAGAGACTTAAGTAAAATAGGTAAATGGGCTGATAAATGGCAGGTTAGATATAGTCCACCGAAAACAGCAACTCTTACGATTAGTAGATGTGATGAACCACTCTTGTATTTCCCTTTATATCTTAATGGTCAAAAAATAAAGGAAGTTGATAATCACAAACATTTAATGCATTTAATGCATTGGGATTATTGGAAGTTGATATCAAAACTCATCTATTACTTTATGGAGATAATCGCTTGAGTACCACTATAAATTCAGAAATTGTAAAAGCAGTTCATATTTATGTTGAAGCAATATCCAGATTCAAAAATGCATAACTTTTGATATAGTTACAAGTTGAATTATTAATCTTTCATTTTCTTTTGGTGAGGATGCAATTAGATAATATTATATAAAGCGTAATCCTATATGATTTTTCTGGTGTCTAAAAGATCTATTTCGCCAATTACCCAAACCGATGCACATAGCCTCAAATCGATTAAAATTTGGAAAATTATTGAATATGTAGCTTCTTACCACCCAAGGACTCCTGAATCAACTGTACAGTATCACCATATGCACTTAATTTTGTTTTTTGTTTTGTTTTGTTGATCACGTGAATATTTTTTGTAATTTATATTTTGTTGAGTCGGACTTATATAGGTCTTCGGACCTGTTGTCTGGCTCTTTGCATATTTTATTTGCAATAAACCTATTTATACAAATATAAAATGGCGAAGATATTAGGTGATTGCTAGAGCGGTAACTTAACCCCGGAATGAGAATTACGTACCGTACCCATGATAATTCGTACGGCTCGCATAACACAGAATGAATACCGCATTAATAATACATATTAAATATCAGCAGAGTAAGATTCAGTCATACTGTATGGAGTAATTGCCGTATATAATATGGTCGCCGATAAATATACTATTGAATTTTGACGGCATGACTTTGAATCAGGAAAATATTTAATTTAGACAATTTTCATGGGCACATAAAATAACGGTTAGGAGAACGTTAAACTGATGAAACGGCATGGGACCGTCGATTATGACGGCCCGAAACCGTCGAACCGACAGTAATTTCTAACAGTGTACAGCCCAATGTTGGCCGATCATCTTGTGTGGAATATCTTGCAAATAGACTAACCTCATTTCGGCTGTTTTTCATCTGACGTGTGTGTCGGGATAAATGATGTGGAGGATTTATGTAAATGTTAGCCCAAACTACATTTCCAAGTAACGATGGTTTTGTTGTTTATTTTGAGGAATAATACCGCGTCAGATGAATTCAGCCCAAATATGTTAACAGTTGTCGTGTCAAACATTCGCAGTAGGTTAGCGTTATTTAGTGTTTGTGGATGTCCTTTAACATGGGGAAAATAGACTACTGCGCTGGAACGAGCATGTGAATTTGTCGTTTTTAATGTATAGCAACTTGATAATCAATAACAGAGGCATTCTCTGTCAAATAAGGTCTCTCTATTTACGATACCAATTGGGGAACTTTGTAAATTAAATTACGCGTAAATCAGCGTAAACGTATACCTGCTTCAAATAGAGAAGGCGTCGAAATCGGCGTACTCGCCCCAGGGCTAACTCGTCCCAATCGACGTGTGCCATCTCGGAATAAAAGGCCAGCTCGGAATAAAAGATGTATACGGGGTGCTATATGGCGTTTGGTCCGTTGTTTCTCAATAAATATTATTGAAATTTGGTGTATATGTCCGGGCTGGGACATGGAATACAACGTTTGAATTGTTTTTAAATTTACAAATTTGTTGATTTTATTCTTTTTTTTTTCGTTCTGAAACACACTATAAAGTGTATATAATATAATAACGAACACGAGACATACATAATTTATAAACTGTTAACAAAAGATATCAAACTCAATACATGACAAAGATGACTCAGTGGAGTTTATAAAGTGAACATAAAAACATTGAGGTAAGAATCTTTTTAAGGAATGCAACTTTATTTAATGATAATAAACACATAAATTAAAATAACAAACATGAGACATACATGATCTATAAACTGTTAACAAAAGATATCAAACTCAATACATGACAAAGATGATTCAGTGAAGTTTATAAAGTGAACATAAAAATATTAAGGTAAGAATCTTTTTAAGCATTACTAAACCGTTTAGCACAGTCCACTTCACTCATCCGATCATCACCAAACTTCATATTTATCTTGATATTGATCTATCAGATGAGAGCTATCAAATATTTTTTAATTTTATAGAAAAAAATGGTCGCCAGCGGCCATATTGCATTTACGTTATATGTTATCGCGTCATGTCGATATCTAGTATTACTTAGAAATTTCACCTTTCCAGATTCATAATTGCTCCATTGACTGTAACAGATGGAATTATTCCCCTCTTCGGATAGAATGTCACTGAAACTTTATTTTGTCAGACTGTCTGTATAGTCACTGATTATATATGGCAATTATCTGTAATAAGATGTAGCACTATTTTATTTTATATTTACATGCAGTGCTGTTTTTATACAACAATTCTACCCCCCCCCCTAGATCATCATGTGATCGATCATACATCGCGCGAGGACCTGGTTGAATTAAGGGGGGTTTTATGGATAACTTCTGTCCTCAAGCTAGATTATACATATGACATTTAATGGCATGTTCCTAACGTGGAGGGTTAGATATACTTGAGACACCACCACTCTTCAATTCACACCAAGTTCTCAGCTGTCATATTCGGATATTAGAACCCATAGCCATGATATATGGTTTATTTTGTGTATACTAGTAATATTGTTATTTTCAGTAATTTTATATACCAGTACTGTGTATAACAATGCATATAAATTAATCCATGTATACATGTATATTGATTCAACGGATTCAGTGGTTTTGTCCATCAGTCTATCAAATTTGCGGGGGAAACATGGCCACAAGCAGTACACCCTGCTAAATTTCGAATTTGAATCAATTGGCGCACCATGCACCATCCTACAGACGACACCCCTTGTCCGATCGTCACCAGATTCCACAATGATCTTCTGGATAACCAGGGTGAGAGTAATCTAATTTTCCCGAATTTCGTTAAAAAACATTACCACATGCAGCAATTTGGTATCTTACTGTTTGATCCTCTTTTGCATGACTGAATTGTTTAGCAACTGTACAGACATATCCCTCATCTGATAGTCACCAAACTTCATATTGATCTTCGGGCTGACAACTAGATGGGAGCTATCGAATGCTTTGAATTTTTTTGGAAAACATTGTCGCCAGCAGTCATCTTCTATTTTGGTTTTTATATACATGTATATCTCTTCATTCGGATAGCCAGTATTACGTAGGTACTTCAACTTTCCGCATTCCTGTCATCATTTGAAATATAAAAATTTACCTGATACATGCACCCTTCAAAATTTGTTTCGTCGTATCTATTTTAATGACCCGTATGGTAATATTGATACAGATATATTTGTCAAACATTTCTTTGTACAATATACAGGTATTTAGTTTGTAACTAAATCTAGAAATATATAATAGTAGCTGGTGGACCCGACTTCGTCCGGGATGTTCCCCTCTGATTTTCGGAGAATTGCGCGATTTAACCTTGAATTGACCATTTTAAAGGTGAACGTCATGTCGGGTCACGATTTGACCCGTCCAAAACACTCCCCGGACAAAAGTCACGACAAAAGTACCCGTCGAAATCCGCCCGGCTTTACCCGATTTGACCTTGAATTGACAATTTTGAATGTCAAGATCAGGTCAGGGTCATGATTTGACCCACCCGAAACACTCCTGGGACAAAAGTAACAGTAGGTATTAAATTTCGCTGAAATACTTCCGTTTTACCAGATTTGACCTTGAATTGATCTTTTTGAATGTCAAAGTCAGGTCGGGATCAAGATTTGACCCGTCCAAAATACTCCCTGGAAATAATTTCCCCTAGGTATCAAATTTCGTCCGGCAGTTTTCCCGCCCATAGCTAACAGACAAACAGATGTTATTGATGATGGACATCCTACATCACACAAACATTCTCTCCACTATGCTACAGGCTACGACAGACAAATGTCCAAAATATATATTAAACTAGCTGATGTACTCCACTTCATTCGGGCTATTTAGGGATTTTTTTGTGATCGCCTCCATCTGGACAGTACCCAGTATATACAGCGTCTGGCCAAACTATTGTTCAATTGGTCCAGAAACATGCCTATATCAACACGTTCGAGAACATGGTCCCAAGTGAAATTGGACCCGTCCATATTGCTCCCGGGATCGAAGTAGTCCTACACACGAATATTTAGTCGGATCGGTCAAGGTCCAGAAACATGCCTATGAGCGAGGTCAAGTTGACACGTTAAATACCAAATCCGAGTCGGATCAGTCGAGCAGCGTTAGAGTCTATAACACATACACACATGCATTCATGCATACACACAGACATACCGACAGGTGTTCCAAAATGTATAATCGATAGCCACAACAATTCTATGGTAGATAGTTCACGGCCGACCTGATGCATGCATCTTAGTTTTCTTGTTTATTGTATATGGCCAAATGTGTCAGTCGATCACGACGCATAGTTAATTTCTGCGAAGGAATTAATCATCTCCGATGTATTTTTTTTTCACCACTAAAATGTATAATGTCGTGATATGACCTGGGAACTGAGACGATGATGTATCTAAATAAATTGGGCCGAAGAATCCCATGGAATTGAGAACACACTTACTTACCTCTTTCCTCTTAATAACCAATGCATCGCCATCGTCTTCCAGACACCGACCACGGACAGACGACAGGAAACAGTTCATTCCATTGGGGCCGCCATTTTTTATATAAGTAGCTGCCACACACCACGGATTTCTGAGACACCATTCGGTGCACTCGATTTTACTCCGGGGCGATGAGATGCTCGAGCCGGTCACATTGAGGGATTTCTCCTTCTTTCCTTTGATCACAACATATCCACCGTCTTGGATACCGTATATACTGTGAATACTTGCGGCTATCAGAAACATTTTAACTATTAAGTACAACATGATGAAATCTTAGAATTGTAAGTTAACAGTTGTAAAATCAGTCCGGTAAACGACGCTAATGCTTGACGAATTAAAAAATGAGAAGCGAGAAACGAGCTTCACTCTAAATATGGACCTCATCGATTGTCTCTGAGCTCTACCAACGCGGTTAATTCGAATCACAAGTGTCTGTCATACCCCGCACAACCCACAGAGTGTGCATTAAGTGTCCAGATTGTATCAAGCTTGAGTTCTCACACGTACATGTATGTGTAGGTAAGCAGAGATTTCCCATCCCTGGATATATATTTACCAGGTTATTTCTAAAACGGGACACAGGAGAAAACACAATGGTGGAGTCCATTAAATTTCAGTGTGTAGTATCCACTAGAAGTGTCGATTTATTATATCGTAACGGGGAGGAGTTGAGACAAAATATAATCGATTTAAGAGTGCATTTCAAGGTATCTACATATTTTAGCGTATGGCGACCACGTGTCGATATACTTGTATGTGGCGTCATGTCAGTACGACGGAATGTGTATAGTTGACCGTAAGATTTGTATTGCGTCCCGTAAGTTCTAGAGTTGAAGAATATGTCCGGTACATGGTGCTGATAATGGTTCAGTGTTAACCGGGGCGGAGGGTTCACTCGTAATGTGTCGTCATCGGTCTCACCAAGCTATCACAAGATGTTGTCAGTCAGGGTTCTGGCAAAGCCATCATAGTCCACAACGTGTGGTTTCAGTAAACACATTCTACCAAAAATGCGCCACTTCAGATTCTGCTCCCATGTATATCAGAATAGTGTAGGTCTGCCTCCTCACTGTGATGGGTAAGATGGGGCTGATATACACCCATCGTAGTGGTACGGTGATCCTATTCCCCAAATATACCACCCTGTGTACCTCGTGGTGATGCAGTATTCTTTGTCCTACCAGGACAGTACCGCGTGAAACATCAAAATGAGAATCCGTAGCATCATTCAATAAACGCTAAATCCCCCAGCACTATAAGTGATATCACTAACTCGCGGTGAATCCGCCATTTGGTCTCCGGAGGTCAAAGTTAAGAAGTAGCATCAATTTTTAGCATATGGCTCCAGTCTGGGAATTCCCAAAATAAAATGGCAACAGTTCGTTACCGAATCGCAGGTGCGACAACTTCATAAAATTAATTAAACAATCACCCTGGATACAAACAATACGTAGGTTTCACGCAGTAGATGGATTGAGTGTATCACGTATATGTTTTTGCGTTATTTTTTTTATCGCAATTACTCGCTATTTATCAGTAAATTATGGGAAGTTCGTTGACAAAAGAGGGCGTCCATTGCTTAAACGTCTGAATGTCCGCATCGTCACCAGATCCTAACTCTGTAGAAGACATGGCCACAAAACAATTCTTAAACCCGTAGTTGCACTCAGAATAACTGAAATTAAGCCATAAAATGCTGATAAAAAAATGCTCGCACTCAGCTGTCGAATGTTTACAAATGGATGCTACTTCTTAACTTTGACCTTTTACCGGTGGGTTGGGTAAAATGCTAGGAATTGGACCATATGGAACCATCGGCCATCTTGAAAATCGCGAACCAGTGACAAGGCTTATTATGAAGAATACTCCCGATAAACACATATTTAGCACACCTTACTAAGGTAACTTAGTTTAACTTAAAATCCAGCCCCTTTGTTCTCCTTCGATCTACTATTCCTCAGAATGGGCACGTTATGTTATGCTTTGTACAACAAGTCGACATTCGTAATTTAGAATGGTGATGTCTACCACAACATTCCCGATGTTAATTTGCATACCAGTTGTACCTAACACATTCAAACATACACGTTATCAAAATAGAGTTACTATTCTTCTGTGCTGAACGATATTACTTTGAGAATTCGTGAATCAGAACTATCCTAAAATGCATTCATGTCCAAATTACAGACAATTGCGTCGACAGTATATATTACGCATATATATTGCGTTATATTAATTTTACAGCGAAAACAAATATTGTGTAATATGTTTGTGTAGTTTCGAAAAATGCTGTAATGAGCAGCTGTATAATGCCTATATAATTGTTATCGTGGCATATGGCCCACGTGCAACCATCACTAACACAATTCGTGTCAATGGGCATGGTTTTGTTTTCAGTCGAGGACTATTTTGTATCCATAAAACGTTTTTATATGTCGCAGTTATCGAGATTTATCAGCATAGATCATCGGTATATATATACGCCCTCGACCATCTTGTTCACGAATGTCCAGCAGATCGCCAATTAACCCTGACATAACTACCACCCGTGCTATCCATGTGGACACACCCAGGGATGTGGCTAGAGGGGGGTGTGGGGGTGTCTCACCCCCCCCCCCCCCCCCCCAGCAGAGAGCTATAATTTCAATAGTTGGAAATTTCATACCTGCCACAACGAAATTTCACACCAACCATAGGTTGAAAATGTTCTTGTAGTTTGATTATAATACAATTTATTGGGGGAATTTATTGTTTTTCGACCAATATTTGCATATGTTCCTATTTTTGGTCAATTTTTTTTTACAGAAATGGTCATCAGTTGGAAATTTTCCAACCTTAGGGGGGTGACAGGTTGGAAATTTCCAACACTTGGAAAGCTTGTGTCCTGGTCTCTCCCCCGTGGCCAGTCAAAAACTTCTAGTTAATTTAAGAAAACAATATTGTCATACAATTGGTCAACATTGTCATTGGAATTGTCATCAGTTGGAAAATTTCCAACCTAAGTGGGGGTGTAGGGTTTGAAATTTCCAACAGTAGGAAGGCTTGAGGCTAGTCTAGATGTTAGGATTTTGCGATTTTCTTGTTCAGAATTTCAAAATTTTCGCACACCGGGCCGAACCATGGTCGGCCCGGTGTGTCATTGCCCCATCCACATGGCCAATACAAAACTGCTAATTAGTTTAGCAAAACAATATTTTACTACATTTGGTCAAACTTGTAGACATAAATGGTCATCAGTTGAAGAATTTTCCAACCTGATGGGGAGTATGAGGTTTGAAATTTCCAACACTAGGAAAGCTTCAGTTGAGGCCAGTCTAGATGCTAGGATTTGCGATTTTCTTGTATAGTTTTCAAAATTTTCTCACACCGGGCCGAACAACCATGGTCGGCCCGGTGTTTCCTGGTCTGTTGTCGGTAGCTGTGTGCATTTGTCTGGAATTAGATCACTAGTTGTTTTTTGGGGGCAATTTTCAGGTTAAAATATGTTAATGTTCTCATACTGGGAAAATAGAAGCATGGCTTATGAATATATAGGAAATTAGGCCTGAGCATGAGGTACAAGAGGGGGGTGCAAATGGAATTATGCAAAAAAGTTGTGTTGGTACGATTCCGACTCAAGGGGGGGGGGGGTGCAAATGGAATTATGCAAAAAGTTGTGTTGGTACGATTCCGACTCAAGGGGGATGGGTGCAAATGGAATTATGCAAAAAGTTGTGTTGGTACGATTCCGACTCAAGGGGGGGGGGTGCAAATGGAATTATGCAAAAAGTTGTGTTGGTGTGATTCCAACTCAAGGGGGGTGCAGTTGGAAATTCCCAAGGTGGACACACCCCCAGCGGAGACCCTCTAGCCACATCCCTGGACACACCGAGGACAACGATCATTACCTCATGAATTTGTCACACGTATATTTCGCAAAAAAAAAATCCTTTCTCCAGTCATTACATCATACCCGATGTAAAACTTTCCCGGGATATAGATAATTACAATTCTAGACCCAAAGCGTTTGCCAATGGCGTTTCATAACTAATGGCCCAACATGATCGAATATTATCAAACTTATGAGAACAATGTATACATAGCAACAACTCGCGCGAGCATCAATGCCGTTCAATCCGTTAGCACGAGGTCGTTGGTTTCTACCATAAACCTTAACATAAACCTTCATCTTGACCTATCCATATATGTAAACAATACATTAAAATCAGACAATTGCACTACCAGGGGTTGTTCTCAATCAATTATTTATTATGATATGTGTATTTTTCACCGCGCACCACTTTTTGCACCAACATGAAACGCACTGCATGCTCAATGCATCCCATCCATGCTCTATCGTGTCATACTTGACGAGTGAATAAATTTAATTTAATTGACCAATCCTTATCTCATTCCCTTCATTATTCTGTAACTTACTGCATGTCCTGGACAGCTCACGGTGTATATATAGAGAATACCTACTGCTTTTGGTGTAAACATATTTATTCCAATCATAATAACATATTTAAACATTTGACAAACATTTTACAGAAAAATAGAATAATATAGATGATCGATTGATTGGAAAGGTGAGTAAACAACAACCCCAAGGGCCTACAGTTTTTGCTTGAATACCGAAATATCTCCTGATTGTCCAGGGTGGTGTCTGGATAGAAATATCGAATTTTCCCGAGCGGATACAAGTTACAAGGAGATGTTTCAGGTATTAAAACTAAAACCTAGGTATTCTAGTTATTATATGAGGCTTATTAAATCTCAACGTTGTTAAACTATGCGACATTTTCACTGTTAACAAATTCAACAAAACTCGGAAAGAAATGACTATTGGTGACCCAAATCTACAGTAAAATAATGATTTACGATATCTACTTCATTTTAAAGCTTTTGTGAGGCCTATATATAACAAATGTACTCGAAAACAAATATGTACATATAATACACTATCGGCTGATACGACGATACGCCCCCCAAATTAACCAACCAACTTATACACGTCTGAACCAGCAGGGAAAATTGAGGGAAGAGATACACCAGCTTAAAGGTACGGTTGGCCTTGGCGGTGGGTATCCTGTAAAAATATTTCAAAAAACCGCCACAAACAGAAAGAACATCAAAATGTAGACAGACTTTGTCCGTATATAAATAAGAAATATCGCATAAACAGTATGTTAATAGTCATTTGTTTGACCATTGTTATGTAAATAAAAGCATAAAAAGTTACTTTTCTGGTGTTTGTTTATATTATGATGGTAAACATAAAGAGCGTTCTTTGTTGGTGAATTCCTGATATGGAACAAATAAAGAGCGTTTATGCCATTTTTGTGTGATTAGCCAGTAGCATTGTGCTGTCTTCTGTAACACAATCAGGCTCTTGCTTATGTAAAATATTGTAGGTCTTTTTTTTATGATGACATGCTGTTTACGCGATAGTCATGGTATATATGAACGAAACTGTATGCATTTCAATGTTTTTCTGTTTACGGTGATTGGAACAAATATGAATATTTTCGACAACTAAGGCCTCACGTGCCTTTTAACTATATACAAAGTCGAAAGTAAAAGAGATTTTCATCTACCAGCGTTTCAAGTAGTGAATTATAGGGACTTATATATTCTAGCATTTCTACGGAGTGTATTGACGTAGTTAGCCTTGTGTGTCATGTGGGTGACTCTAGACGTCGATAATGTAACGTGTAAAGTTTAATACATTTAGACGAGAAAATAAAAAGAAATTTTAAATTATTGGCACAAAATCGGTTTGTGTTCCTCGACCCACACCAGTCCTCTTGATTAAAGTTATACGCGAATTGTATTGCAGTACATTTATGTGACTGTCCACGTTTTTGTTTTAAATTTTTTTTTTTAGTATTATTTGACCCCAGTGAATGATCTACCTACTATTACTGCATACGACAAGCCTTTTCTGGTATATTCAGACCCACCTCACCCACCCATACACAATTCGAACGCCTCGTGCCTCGAAACAGCAAGTTTTGGGTTTTGTTTATACATGTAATATAAATACCACCCAACACGCAGTGCAATGTAGGGTGGGCGGGGCTGTGGTTCTATCGCCCCACTTCCCACAATCATAGAAAGTAGTAATATATATATATATATATATATATATATATAGCTATATATATATATATATATATATATATATATCTTTAATTATCCTCCATTACTGAAGATTGTATATATGAACACAATAGTATATAAAGAACATAATACAAACGGTCATACATGATTGTATCAACAAATCAAAGTATTTACATATATATACAATTCTCGACTTGGGTCTGCGGCTCTGCGCTCTTATCTGCATGTACCGTTCAAATCAAAACAGTTCAGCATGAATACATGCGTTGCAATGCTTCAATCGCAATTGTAAGCGTCACATGGGTGGGTAACCACTTCGTATATATTGATATATTTGAATTCAAAGATTCAAATAATGTCTACATATAATATAGTTTTAAAGATGCAATGGTATGCTGTTGGAATTCAGTATTTATTCTGAGTAACAGGTGCCACGTGATGTTATTTCAAAATTAATGTCAGGATTTAATCGAATGAGAAGTGATTATATTGACTGAATAACGGAGATAACACTGGATAACATGAAACTAAATCACATCT
Source organism: Siphonodentalium dalli (assembly GCA_032622095.1). Lineage (NCBI taxonomy): Eukaryota > Metazoa > Mollusca > Scaphopoda > Gadilida > Siphonodentaliidae > Siphonodentalium > Siphonodentalium dalli. The sequence goes on along the minus strand of CP136067.1, from coordinate 133,794,664 downwards.
TTAAAGAGCGTTCTAAAAAGTGTTTTAATCGAAGGAGTTATTATAAAGATGCAATATCCGAATGAACGCTCCCAACTTACTATTTATTTGGCTTCGGGGATAAAACATATTTGATCCGAGTCGAGGAACCCACCCGTCAATGCTCAGAGTGATCAGATATCGATTTTTGAATTGTGGCTCGGAAAAATGTCGTCAAGACGACGGTTTCGGACAAAATTGCGGATGAAGATGGATAACACTAAAATCAAGTGGTAATACGTCAAAATTTCCTGATAATCAAGTGTGCCAAGATGGAGGGCAACATAAACGCAAACGCTTGATTTGCATAGAATAGATAGAATATGCACCTAGGCAACCGTGTAGTCATAAGACTGCTTCTAGGTAACCGTGTAGTCATATGTGTGCGCATATGTAACCGTGTAGTCCTAAGGGTGCTCATATGTAACAGTGTAGTCATAAGGGTGCTCCTATGTAACCGTGTAGTCATAAGAGTGCTCCAATGTAACCGTGTAGTCATAATACTGCTTCTATGTAACCGTGTAGTCATAAGAGTGCTGATGTGTAACCGTGTGGTCATAAGACTGTTTCTATGTAACCGTGTAATCCTAAGACTGCTTCTAGGTAACCGTGTAATCATAAGACTGATTCTAGTTAACCGTGTAGTCATAAGACTGATTCTAGGTACCGTTTTGTCATAAGACTGATTCTAGGTAACCGTTTAGTCATAAGGCTGCTTCTAGGTAACCGTGTAATCATAAGACTGATTCTAGGTAACCGTGTAGTCATAAGACTGATTATATGTAACCGTTTAGTCATAAGACTGTTTCTAGGTAACCGTGTAGTCATAAGACTGATTCTAGGCACCGTTTTGTCATAAGACTGATTCTAGGTAACCGTGTAATCATAAGACTGATTATATGTAACTGTTTAGTCATAAGACTGCTTCGAGGTAACTGTGTAGTCATAAGACTGATTATATGTAACTGTTTAGTCAAAAGACTGATTCTAGGTAACCGTTTAGTCATAAGACTGATTCTAGGTACCGTTTAGCCATAATACTGCCTCTAGGTAACCGTGTAGTCATAAGACTGATTCTAGGTAACCGTTTAGTCATAAGGCTGCTTCTATGTAACCATTTAGTCATAAGACTGCTTCTAGGTAACCGTGTAATCATAAGACTGATTATATGTAACTGTTTAGTCATAAGACTGCTTCGAGGTAACTGTGTAGTCATAAGACTGATTATATGTAACTGTTTAGTCAAAAGACTGATTCTAGGTAACCGTTTAGTCATAAGACTGTTTCTAGGTAACCATGTAGTCCTGAGACTGCTTCTAGGTAACCGTGTAGTCCTAAGATTGCTTCTAGGTAACCAGTCATAAGTGTGCTCCCAGGCAACCGTGTAGTGCTAAGACTGCTCCTAGGTAACCGTGTAGTCATAAGACTGCTTCTAGGTAACTGTGTAGTCACAAGACTGCTCCTATGTACCCCTGTAGTCATAATCGTGCTCCTAGGTAACTGTTTAGTCATAAGACTGCTTCTGTGTAACCGCGTAGTCATAAATGTGCTCCTAGGTAACCGTGTAGTCCTAAGACTGCTCCTAGGTAACCGTTTAGTCATAAGAGTGCTCCTTGGTAACCGTTTATTCATAAGACTGCTCCTAGGTAACCGTGTATTCATAAGACCGTTCCTGTGTAACCGTGTAGTCATAATCGTGCTCCTGGGTAACCGTGTAGTTCTAAGACTGCTCCTTCGTAACCGTGTAGTCATAAGACTACTCATAGGTAACCCTGTAGTCATAAGCGTGCACCTAGGTAACCGTGTAGTCATAAGACTGCTCCTAGGTAACCGTGTAGTCATAATACTGCTCATAGGTAACCGTTTAGTCTTAAGACTGATTATATGTAACCGTGTAGTCAAAAGTGTGCTCTTATATAACCGTGTAGTCCTTATGCTGCTCCTAGGTAACCGTTTAGTCATAAGACTGCTCCTAGGTAACCGTGTAGTTCTAAGACTGCTCCTTGCTAACCGTGTAGTCATAAGCGTGCTCCTAGATAACCGTTTAGTCATAAGACTGCTTCTAGGTCATCCGTGTAGTCATAAGTGTGCTCCTAGGTAACCGTGTACGTAGTCCTAAGACTGCTTGCTTTTTCCACTGATTTCTCCAGTATATATTGGGATCTCCTTCTATGAGGCGGTTCTTGGATTATTCCGGACATTTACCGCATTATTCCAGAGATTTACCACAGTAGCATGTGGCTAAATCTGCTTAACAGCATATGATGTGGAAGTTGCGTGTATCCGTCTTTTACCCGGGAATGCTGCTGCGGCTGCTAATTATAGGTTTCAGCAGGTTTGGTATAGATGTATTTAACAGAGTAGCATGTGGCTAAATATGTTCACCTGCTCGCGATGTATTAATTGCAGGTGACCATCTTTACATGCGATTGCCGTGACTACTAATTGCTGTCTTCTACGTAGGTATAAATCCCTTATCATCACTGGCCCGAGGCGGAATGCATGTATGGTGTGAAATTGATACTAGCACTTGCATAGGCACACAAGTGATAATGTCGCCACATGTTGATAAATAACACGTTTTGGGAAATTTGCCAATAATACCATAGTCAACAGTCGTTAGCATTATCTTGTTGTAATTAATCGACTCTGATAACTAAACAGTTGCAAGTTGTTGTTGTTGTTGTTATTGTTGTTGTAATTGTTGTTGTTGTACTTGATATGGGGACCGTCTGATCGGATTGAGTGCCTTCAATGATCTTTATTTGGTTCGATTACATCCTTTCCCATAGCAAATAGGGCAAAGAGCAAATATTTAGATGTAACGCATATACGAGAATCTACGAGAATCGGATATAAAGGTGTTCTGACATAAGAAAGCTGCGAACAACAGGCTTGAGTGAATATAAATTATCATGGCTAAAGTTAGTGGCGGGCGCACAAAACCTCCGATTGGCCGCTCTATATTGAAAGATCTGGTGGGAAAGGCAGAGGAACCTTTTACATACACGATGTGTTTGGGATCCTATACTATACTGAATGTTAACCTCTAACGAGGCCTCACAGCAAGGTTGGTAGTATGTTTCATCCGAATTCCAAGGAGTCCGATCAAACACTGTTTCCTTGATGGGTAGGGCACAAAACCACCAGGGTCAGATATAACATTGAATTAGACGCTGGATGAAGGTCTACCCCTGCCCGAGATCCATTACATCCTGTCAGCCAGCGAAGTCAAGGGAAATCTTTGTGATTCATTGCGTTGTAGCACAAAAAACCTTCGCGAATCTAATAGCCACATTGTGTAGCGCCTATTTATATAGGCCTTCGCGAATCCAATAAAGATGTTCCGACCTCAGAAAGTTGTACACAATAGGATCGTTATTCTGTTTCCGATTCCCCAATTCGATTAATACAAATAACGCAGGGATTGTTCGGGGTCACATTTTTGTGTTCGAAGTTATATTTTTTATAATTTCAATCCTTCTTTCCGGAACATATGCCCATGAGCATAGGAATATAGTTCAGGTATTTATCGACCTATATTTCGATACCAGGACAAATTCGAAAGCGAACACCATGTGTCTTTTGGAGCACAAACCGTCATATGACTAAAACATATTTATTATCAAATAAACATACGATACATAAAAGATTTGTGGACAGTCTTAAAAGACTTAGATGAACCTCCGATCCATACAGCAAATATGTATCCAAATAGAATAACAATGCCAAGACTATATACATATACATTCGCGGGAATATTTGGATGGAAACATGACTATACAGATGTGGCACGAAATGGAACTACGGATGTTGTCCGGTTAAGAAGACTAATATATTGGATCAATCAATTTGAGGTGTAATTTGAGGAGCGATACTGGGCGGTGTGTGGTGTTCTGAATTCGAATTTTGAGTGAGTTGATATGAACTCATTCACACTCATTTGCATGCGATATCTTATAAATAAGACAATAGTTGGCCATTGCACTAAACGTCGAAACAATTAGTAATATGAAAGATAGAAATTGAAACTAATGGCAACAAAATGAGTATAATCATTATGCAGGCTAAATGAATTTCACTCAAAATTGAGAACATGTTGGAGCACTCTACACCGTGGTATTTAATTAATTTAGTGCCCCCCCCCCATTTCTCACACTAACGACACCAATCTGGCATATCGTTAATCATATGATTCGATTCATCGTATCATGGGGAAGATTGTGCCACAATTTGGAGGCAATCGTTTATTTGTTTTATAAATTTTGTTGCCGTCCCCCCCCCCCGTGCACCCTGACACTGCGCCATATCATGGAGATGATTATGCATAAGTTTGGTGGAAATCGGCGACAAAAATAGTTCATCATTAGTGCCGCCCCTCCTACATTTCTGTCCCTGACACCAACATCGTTACTTTAGAAACTTTAACCCACACAATGATCTTCCTCGTAAAAAGTTACCCCGTGATGTTATAGATAACACAGACAGACATATACATTCGCAAATATAGGCACCAAATGCACTAGAACTCGACTCGGACTTTTCCGCTTCGCTGAGGAAATAACCTCTTCCATAAATAGAAACCATACCCGCGCAATGCTACATTATACGACCCTGGTGATAAGCCGACGACATTGACTTGTTGACGCATAGATGTGAATGGAGCAGTCTCAGCATGTACTCACTGCATGCCAGTACCATACTTGTTTAAGCATCAAATAGTGGTAATTAGTAATACATATATAATAATTAGTTCAAACTTACAGACGAGTTTCCCAACCAACAGACGCATTTACGGTAGTATGCACATGATCAATCGCGTGATTGAAATAGATAATCAGATATTTCTCTTTATGGAAGAGGTTATTTCCTCAGTTCGGAAATAGCCGAGTCGTTGATAATGGCACCAAATGTGGCGTCTCTAACTCACAAGATCTCATTCCTCGTACCATTGGAAAATAACGTGTTCATGAATTTGGTGGAAATTGGCGCAGCGACGCCATTTTTGACATCATTAAACAACACAACTAGACTCATTATGAAGATGACTATATCTAAAATTGGTGGAAATCGACGACTTAACAAATTCTTATCAAATTTAGTGACACCCATCTCTCACCCAGACGGCACCAATTTGGTGTCTTTACTTTATGGTGCCCATATCCCCTTCAGTGCACCCCTGACTTGAATGACAGAATGACTTTTGACAGATTCAAACAACACATTTGACGCATGATATAATGGAGATGTTTATAAGTAATCGGCGACTAAACAAATTCTTATCAAATTCCCCCCAATCTGTCATTCAAACGACACAATTTGGCGTCTTTAAATCGCGCGATTAGCTTCCTTCTTTCATGGAGAAGAATGTGTATCAATTTGGTGGAAATCGGCGCTAAAAATGTGTTATCAATGTGCCACTCTCCCATTCCGTGCACCCCTGACGCGAACGGCACAACTTTTGACATCTTTAAACCACACCATTAGATTCCTCATAGCATGGAGATGATTGTGTATAAGTTTGGTGGAAATCGGCGACAAAAACTTTTGCTGTCCCTCCCCCTTTTCTGCCCCTGACAACAACAGCGTCACTTTAGAAAATTATTACCCGCAATATTTATTCTATACTATATATTTTGAGTCTTCCGTATATATGTGTGTGTGTACTTTATAGAATCGAAAACGGCTGGCTCGATTGAGTTCAAACTTCCCATCTAAGGGTAAAAACCCACGAACACCGTAGTTGTCGCGTTTTGGAGAAACTCTGAACACCCTTTATCCACTCCCAAATCACTGCAAAGGCACGGCGGGGGTTAATCAAGTGATAATTTAATGAGCGTTTGTTTTTGACGCATCGTTATAAAGAGCGTCTGTTTACCATTCAACGTTATTAGCATCTGCAGAGAGAAATACGGGAACATTGAGTGGTTTCCTATGCGGGGAGATTTAATGGATGCCATAGTACTCTTACAACATCATTGTTATAGTATGTATGACACTTAGGTCAGGGCTTATGGGGGTAGTTAGTGTGGATATAATGGCATAATGCTTCTCAGAAATCCCGGTTACAAACCAACACTCACAATTTCGTATTTACGCAAACGCAACGTTATCGCTCGAAATTTATTATGCAGAGAGATATACGGGAACAAGTGCTTTCCTATTTTTAGAACGCAACACATGATACCAAACAAAATTATGTCGCGTTGGTGATGGCGATCACGACGGGATTAATTGACTGTCCGCTCTTTGCGAGTTTGGGGTTCACGACGGGATTAACTTTGCGGGGACTATTTACCATCTCGTAAGGGTGGACAACCTCTGTCAGGGGCTGCTCAATGGCCACGGGCAGGTTAAAAAAAATCATACCTCTTCTGGGTCTGGGCGTGTATAGACATGAGCGTGTTGTGTTCCTAAGAACGCGGAGCGTGTTGTGTTCCTAAGAACGCGGATCGGGTAAGTTTTTCCGCCCTAGGTGAGCTCAAACTTCGTATATAAGTGTAAAAACACACGGGGATCGTCGACGTCGCATTGTGTGAAACATTCTTATGTCTGTCGTTCCTAGGAACGGGGGAATTTTTCATCGGGTCAGTCTTAACCTTCAAACGGGTACCCACAAATTATATATTGTGACCCCGACATGACCAATACAAGGTCAAATCGGGTAAAATATTGAAAAACCCAATATTAACTCATTGAAAAACACAAACAAAACATAAAACATTGTCATGTTTCTGACCAAGCACGCCAGTGGCGGGCTAACCTGCTAGTTGTGATATAAAATAGATGAACATCCTTTTGTACAGTGTATTGTGGGACGCCATGTTATATTTTTTTTATAAAAATTTGTTTATCTCGATCAAAGATGGCTGCCAAAATGGCGACCGGAAGTGGGAAAATTGATTATTTCCCATACCTGTCGCCTACATCATTTCCGACAGTATCGAACTGGTGACGCTTAGGGATTATACTTCTCTTCAATCATGATAACAAATCACTTAGGCATCACATTAGTTGATTTCTTGAATCATAACCTTGATTGTCTTCTCCAAATGCGATGGTTTAAAGGAAGTGGTATAATTTTTTGCCAAAATATACTTTTTTATTTTCTAACGATTTCCTTATAGAAATTTAGAATTAATCGATGATAGAAATTAGTAGGATCATTACATAAGACATTTACATCTAACTGGTTCGAGAAACTGTCAACTTAATCCAAGATGGCTTCCAAGATGGCGGCCAATATACGCAATTTTACCGTATTTCAGCCTATTACGTTTCTGTCATATTGAAGGTGAATGTAGTTGACTAATTGGCTTCTTCCAAATAATTACTCGACATGCTATGACACATTCCTATTAGTTGTCTTACCACATGACTCAAAATGCGAGTTCATGTCACAATTATTGTCAAATAACCATCGTGAAAATTCGCCAAACATTATATTTGTATACGTCAAATAACATGTCCACCACAGGGAACGATATCTCGCTGTTAGATATATGAATGAATGTACGAATGTGCTCCGATTTAGATAATTCGGGCTTATTAATATCTTATTGTAATCGAGATGGCCGCCAATGTGGTGGAACTGTCGAAATTTGACATTAAAATACATATATTTCCAACATATATCCTAGCATGTAAGAATAACACATATGTATAGTATTACCATACATGAGTTTTCGGTGTAACACACCGCTCACTACATAAAACCGAAATATATGTGCAAGCACGTTAAGTATATGTATTTTTGCCATACTCGATTATGATATTATATAAATATTTTAATAGAGACCAACATGGTATGTGGATAGAATAGTGAAGTTGCCAACTTCAGGCGCTGTCAGCTACCAACGCTCAAATGATGCATGTGATCGTCATACGTGCTTGCATATTGATACCGATTGAGTGTATCTATACTCGTATACTAAAAGGTCTATAGCGACGGACTCAATCACATTATTGTATAGCTAACAGTGGATGGCCTTTGAAGCCTGACATTGAACATATAAACCAGGAGATCGCCCGGATAATATAGCTATATTTTATTATTTTTCCATTTCACTATGTTGCATGTATACCGGCGGTATATGTGTGGTAAATGCATGAGGTTGGATAGTCTGTCGTAGTAACACGGACGTTTTCTGACATAATACTCATAAAAGTGTTCGTAAAAATCAATCCTTGTATAGATACTCTTGGTGATTGGAATTGACAATCGACACCAATGATCAGACACCCCTTTTACCATTCTGACAAACATATATGTGTAGGAAGAAATGTTGATGATTGTCTCATTCTTAAACTTCTTCTTGTCATCAGTTCATACTAAGTACCGGTACATTTCCACATGTACGTTAATATGTCGACCAAGATGGGATCGTTACAAATTTGAACTAGAACTCAATCAAATATAATTACTTGTATTACAGCGATATTAGCATAGTTTTGTATAACTACATGTGTGTGTATAATTAATTTGTCTCATATGCAAGTATCGCTAATGTGTATTATCTGCGATTAAACATATACTTAGTGTCGGCGCACACGATCCCGATTGTGCCCTGTTAAATCTTGCTGCCGGGTAAATCGGGGCCGATAAAATTGGGGGGTCAGCGCACACGAGTCGGATTTTCACTCCGGTCATATGCATGCTATGGTCATTGTAGTATTATAGTCAACTGGTGTGGTCAGCCTATCTAGCCAGTTAATATAGTTAGTCATGGTGATTTATATTAATATGTATTTCTATAGACTAGTAATATTCATTAATAATAAACTAAATAAATATATTATTAATATATTGAGATCACGAACAATAGCCGTAAATTGGCGTAATAGGCCTTTCCATAGCTGCCGCCCTCTTGTCGCGATTATTATACAGGCACTCATTTTCTGCCCACAGGTCTACCAGCCGTTGTTCCTTATCGATCAGTCAGAATTCTTGATTTAATTTCGAATAGCGGTCGCCGCTAACTATTCCGACATTTCGAATGAGGTTTTGGTCATGTGACGGTCATGTGACAAGAAAAACACGCGCGTTGCCATCGTCACGAGCCGGATTTTCCTGATGAAATCAAACTCAGTTTGATCGGTCCGATTAAATCGGATCCGACAAAAACCGCTCCAAAGTTTGGCGCACACGGTCCCGATTGTCCCCGATTTATCCGGCAGCCGGATTAATCGGGGACAATCGGGATCGTGTGCGCCGACACTTATTGTTGCTGTAATATTCATTGAATAAATACTGTTTAAACTAAGATCTATTTGATCAAACTGGGTAGCTTATCACGTGAACAGGTATGAAGCTCTTCGTACAATAGCATGACCATGACCGTGTTCTGCTGAAGTTAATATATATATACCACTTGGTTGGGGTAGATTATGACGATGCATGAATGCGGCATGGTATATACTATTTGTGTGATATAGCCAGACTGATCTGATAACTCCTAGTCGAATATAACTGGAACAGTTTGGGGCATTATGATATATATGAATCGGCCTATATAATATGATCTGAAAGATGCCATTATTATTATAGTGAACCATGGCCACCTCCGTAGTTACGCGTGCTAATTCAACTTCCTTCATTTCCGCATTTCATTTGGTGCATGATAACCTTCTAACCCACCATCAACATGGCACGTCACGAACTGTCATTATCTCCAACTGTAGTACTTCGCATTGTGCTGTAAGAAGTTAGTGGACTGTGTTGCCCATAATGTAATTCAGTATTCAGAACTTGGATTCCAGAGTATAGTGGACATCTCATATATATTGTGAAGACCTCTGTTTGTTTGTCTGTCTGTCTGTATGTTTGTCTGTCATTGATACAAATCTACGATTCTCGACCGATCGGGACGAAACTTGGTACGTGTGTGTAGTTTGACCAGGCGGTCGTCAACGTCGTATTGGTGAGCCCGTGCGGCGCCCGCTTCGCGCATGCGCAGACGAGATCTTGGAAACGGGTGGAGCTATCGACTTGAAATTTGGTATGTGAATGTATCTTGCCCCGGATACGAATTTTATCGGGTCGCCGAGCCCGTGCGACGCCAGCTTCGCGCATGCGCAGACGAGATCTCGGAAACGGGTGGAGCTATCGACTTGAAATTTGGTATGTGAATGTATCTTGCCCCGGATACGAATTTTATCGGGTCGCCGAGCCCGTGCGACGCCAGCTTCGCGCATGCGCAGACCAGATCTAGGAAACGGATACAGCTATCGACTTGAAATTTGGTTTTTGAATAGCCCGGACAACGTCGGGCTGGGTAGAGCTATCGACTTGAAAATTGGTTTTTGAATAGCCCGGACAACGTCGGGCTCATCGGCTAGTCTATTATATATTTTGGAAGATCTGTTTGTTTGTTTGTTTGTGTGTGTGTAATCGATTAACTCGAAAACGGCCGACCCGATTTCGATGAAACTTGGTATGTGGGGGTATTTTCGGGTCAGGAGTAACATAGGCCTATTGATTTTCAGATCCGAGGTCAACTTTTCACGTGCCGAGGTCAAATCTGTTTTTACGCTGTGTTACGGGACTTTCATTTGAGTTCGGTGCTTACAAATCGATTCGAAACAGCGCGAATAATAAAATGCCAGTCATAATAATGACACTGTGAGAATCGTTCGTGTTTCCTCTTTCCAACGATATATAATATGTATGTATCCGTTTTAGTTATCTGCCTCAATTATCAAGAAGAAGTGGTACTATCTTCCATCAGGATAAAAACAATGCGTAACTTCTATGACGTCGTTAGAGGTCATAACGTTAGATCACGTTAACGCTTAACCGGCCGATGCATTTGACTGTTTCAGACGTCTTGGCGATATCTCGGTCACCGATGGTAATTTATCTTTACGTTGAAACTTGATAATTAATGAGCGTGTGTGTATGAGGCGCGTTTATATACTTGAGTGGAAATCAAATCGGGTTAAACTGGCGGATTTTTACGGACGAAATTTTATGCGTAGGGTATCTCGGTATCCGCTGGGCCGATTTCCCGGTATCCGCTGGGCCGATTTCCACCATTTTTGGGGTGTTGGTGTTTGACCCCACCTGACCTTCAAAATGGTCAATTCAATGTCAAATCGGGTAAAACCGGATGGATTTCGACGGGTACTTTTGTCGGGTACTTTTGTTCGGGCACTGTGTTTTGGACGGGTCAAATCGTGACCCACTTGACCTTGGCCTTCAAAATAGACAATTCAAGGTCAAACCCGGACGAAGTCGGGTCACCTTCTAGTAATAAATAAAACTGATGACATGACACCAGAAGACCCATCACTACCAAACAAAGCACCACTCGTTTCCCACCGCATCACCCGTTTCCCACTGTGTGGTCATTTTGTTCGTCAAAATACAGGAATTAGTATTATAATAAGTATCGCCTGTCCATTTTGGCTCGTATCTACAATTCTGCAATTCACATTATTTCGTCATTCTAGCTGAATGGTTGGATATGCAGAGCAGTTGCGCAGTCCCTGTTGATTTCTATAAACTTCAAAATAGTCACCAATCAAGTGCGACCGGCAGCGCGATGATACCCATTGCCAATAACCACTTTCCTGTAAAATTCAATGCATTGTCTCACTAAACTCTTCACATGCCTACATCATAGAAATCAGTATGAGATATTAGTTGTCTGTATACTATCACTGGTCCATACCAGCCTACTGTTTCATGCCAATGCAGATTTCGTCTACTGGGCGAATCACTTTGTGTGGCTATCACCAATTAACTCAACACGAGGAAAGCCAAGAACCAGACACATAATTTCGCCTGATCTAGTCGGGGATCTAGTCTGGTGTATGATAATGTTCATTTCAACTGAATAAATAGGTCCTGGGATGTCAATAACTTATCGTAACGTCTCGTCAAAACTCCACATATGCTATGGGAGTTGTTGGACTACTTTGTTGAATACCATCATTCAGATTTCAGAACCTGATATACACAATATACCACTTTAAGCTTGATATGGGACACTACCCCTTATACTGATATATTCCCCACCTATGGGGTCTATTCTATTTCAATCTGCCGTTGTTATCAATGCGATTGAAACCTGCTAAGATCAACTAAACGATGTACAAATTGTGAAAGTAGCTCATTAACCCAATTCCACATGACGGGCTGCCAGGACGATATTTGGTGGTATAACGAACACTTACTTTTGTAATTTGACTGCCATTTTGGTAGCCATCTTGGGTGAAATTGAACAGTTCTGTTGAAATGTGATAATAATTCCGTATGCGGCACGAATATTTCGTTCTCATCACTGAATTCCGCTCATTTCTTTAAATCTATTGCTACAATATCGGAATTGATTTTTGACAAGAAGCTATAATTCGGTTGTCTAAAGTGGATTTTTGACATATCGAGCATGTTTTGTACAGTACAATTGGTGCACTACATTGCCGAAGCAATATGTAAACACATAAGTGTCACAATTCGCAGTCGCTACCAATCGGAAGGACAGTTACATGATATTCTTGAAAATCGCAACAACAAAAAATATTTGCTGATGCCATTTTGGCAGCCATCTTTGACTGAAATAACATTTTCCCGTAAATTTGGGTACTGTACTTTGAGAACTACTATTACTGAATTGCCCTAACTGAAAAATAAGTATAACAATTAAGTAATATGCTCAGAATTCGTCAGTTCTCAGGACAACCCTACATCTAAACTGAACTGACAATGACGTCATCTTTGTGACGTCACTTATATAGATAATTCTCTCCAGTCGCGGACCCATGAAGTCTAACAAACTTTTTGAGACAAAGTAAGTGATACCCGATCATAATATCATAGTCTCTACATTTGTTCAAAAAATTCCCACGAAAGTACATAAGCGACTCTACTATATATAAAACAAACAAACAAACAAAACAAACAAAAACATTCATTCAACTATACATGTTAATTAAAATATTCCAAAAACCTCACTCTCAGTATTCCTACTAGGTTCCACTGAAACAGTCATGTATATTCATAGTATTTATTCAGTATGTCGACCAAGTAGGTGCCTATACATATGAACCACTCTTCGTACCATCGCCCTAACAAAGCCTATTAAAAACCAAGTCTGCACACGATGAACGTAACCCAAAAAAAAACAATCAAATTCATTCGGCCATCTACATCATATAATATGCCACCACATCCAGGGGTGATAGGAAGACAGTCAGTCATGACTATATCACCCCTAACAATATACATGTATAGTCTATTAATATTATATTTATTTGTAATTGTACTTTCCATGTGTGTATATTGTAAATAAAGTTATCCTATCCTAGATATTTAAAGTCAGGTACATGTTTAAGTCCCGACATAATATCCTCTTTATATAGGCCTCAATCCATACAAATAGTGCCACGTTGTCAGTTTTCCCGCCAAAACTGTTCCCTGTAACGGAGGGTTCTTCAAAAAGCGTTCCAGGCAAACAGAGTGGGTTGGTGTGTGTTTTGAAGTTGGAAAAAAGTGATGCAATTCTTTTCCAATCAATATATTTATCAAAGATTAATTAGGAAACACCAAGGTATATGAATTATATCACTCAGTTGTGTATTGTACTGACCGTTGCTTGAATTATTGGTATGATTCTGTCTCTATTGGTGAATAAAGAACACTACATGCGTCACCAGATTGAACACTTATAGTATGCACGTAGCTGATCTCTGCTGCTACTGAGTTCGCTGATATTTTTACTTAAGATATAGACAACATTTGTATACTTTCATCACAGAGGCACAAGTAATGCATTTATCCACTTTCAAACACTATTACATGTACTCCAGGCAGTGGCTGACAATGTCTTATCCTTTCTTCGTATTTCTATTCGACATTCGAGCTAATAAGCATGCACTAACAAGCAGTCCAACATAACAAAGTTATACTTGTGTAACCCATTTACCACTTACTGTGGTAGTTGGGTATACATTAAACCACCGACCCGCCCGCCCAGAGACGTGGCGACAGGGGGGTTTGGGGTGTCTCACCCCCAACTTTGGTCAAAATTTTCAACAGTTGGAAATGTAATATCTGCCAAAACATTAGTTGGAAATTTCACACCAACAATAGGTTGAAAATGTTCGTGTAGTTTGATTTTCAAACAATATATTGGGGGGAATTAATTGTTTTTGGATCAAGATTTTGCATATTTTCCTATTTTTTTGTCAACATTTTTTACTGAAATGCTCATCAGTTGGAAATTTTCCAACCTTAGGGGGGGTGACAGGTTGGAAATTTCCAACACTTGGAAATCTTGTGTCCTGGTCCCTCCCCGTGGCCAATCAAAAACTGCTAGTTAATTTAAGAAAACAATATTGTAATACATTTGGTCAACATTGTCATTGGAACTGTTATCAGTTGGAAATTTTCCAACCTAATGTGGTGATGTCAGGTTTGAAATTTTCAACTCTAGGAAGGCTTGAGGCTAGTCTAGATGCTAGGATTTTGCGATTTTCTTGTTCAGATTATAAAATTTTCGCACACCGGGCCGAACCATGAGTGTCCTTCCCCTTGGCCAATACAAAACTGCTAATTAGTTTAACAAAACAATATTTTACTACATTTGGTCAAACTTGTGGACTGAAGTGGCCATCAGTTGGGGTATTTCCCAACCTGAGGGGTATGGGGTTTGAAATTTCCAACATTATAGGAAAGCTTCATTTGAAACCAGTCTAGATGTTATAGGATTTGCGATGTTTTCAAAATGTTCTCACGATAGGCCGAACAACCATGGTCAGCCCGGTGTGTCCTGGTCTCTTGCCCGTAGCCGTGTGCATTTGTCTGGAGTTAGACGACTAGATGTTAGGATTTATGCAATTGTCCAGGTTAAAAGGTTAAAATATGAGAATGTTATCATACTGGGAATATCGAACTATGGTTTATGAATATATAGGATATTAGGCCTGAGCACTGATGTGCAAGGGGTGTAAATGGAATCATGCAAAAAACTTGTGTTTGGTCTGATTCTGATTCTAGGGGGTGCAGTGGGAATTTCCCAAGGTGGACACCCCCAACGGAGGCCCTCTAGCCACGTCCCTGCGCCCGCCTCCAGATATCCACTCAATTAGACTACTGTAATTCCGTATACAACAGACCAGACGGGCCGGCATACATGACACATGCACAGTTCACAGCGCCTGACTACATGCATGTATATATTACACATATATATACCCATTTTGAACGACGATTTGTGGCATCCGCGTGTCAATCATTTAAAATTATAAAAACGGCATAAGCTATTATCACATTGCCCTTTCAGCCTTTTGTACCAGCCAGTGGTTACCAAAACCATTCGCTTTTATTAAAGATGGTTGCCCACACCTATATAAGCAATTAATCTTTCACAGACACATACTGCCCGAGTTCATTGAATGCCACCTGGATTTCATTTATCAGCAAACTTTAATAAAGTAGGCAGTATCATACCATCATAACATACTTCCTCGGCAAATGAAATTTCTTCGAATGATATTGCCATCCTGTACATGCATATGTAATGTTAGTCTAAGTTTTCTTCGACGTAAACCAGCTGGTAAATGGTCGGGTTAATGTTGTATTATCCCATTCGATTTCACTATATATGCCGTTTTCTAAGATGAAATCCCTAAATATTAATGCATGTAGTACAATCAATCAGAAGCTGTTCAGTGTTAGCAATACGATTTTATTACATATCTATCAACGTAATTCGAGTTCCAGGCGTGTGTCTGGGCTGATAATACTCGCTCTTTATTGATCTTATAATGTATTAATGCCCCTTTAAGTCATATGAGGTCAAGGGCGACTATCCCATGACAATCCTCTGACCAGGTGACCCATCTGTACCATGTCAATAAATTATATACTATCTATCTCGTGACACACTACCGTACTACGACGTGTCAATTTATCCCAGTGTTTCAATTTTCACCGACCAGATTACAAACATATTGAGTATATAATTAATTATTTAGTTAGATTAATCATTAGTGCCCTTAAAACATATGAGCTCAACAGGACATATCTAATAAGATTTTCTGGGTCAAATTACCCATATGTAAAAAATATTCAGCTCCGATGATCCAACCGTTTGGTCGCAACATCTAGCCAAAATATATATAGAATAATTAGTACTTAGTAATAATTGAACGGGACCTATATATCTAATAACGCTCCCCGGGTCAAAATACCTCTATATGAACATTTTCAATTCCATTGTTACATCCGTTCGGTCGCATATACGCGGACAAACAAACAAACAAACAAACGAACAACAAAATTGAGTTTTATTAGTATAGAGTGTTATTTCATTCACGGCCATTTTTTTATGTTTTACCATTTATTATCTTGCTGGTGATCATATGACTACAATTTCATTGTTTTGGGTTTGTAATAATATATTGGAATATGATAACAGACATTTGTTGGAAAGAACCATACTGATATTATTTTTTTTAAATATAATCTTATTTGTTTTCTCATTTTTCAGTGGGTGGGTCCAAACAAGTTGGCCTGAAAAACAATACAGCGTAGGGTCGGTGGCCAGGTCGGATTTTAATTTTCGACCCGTGTCTGCAAATTGTTTTTAAAGAACCGCCCCCTCTCCACTGCTGGTAACGGAAATTTCTTAGCACAACAAATAGTCATTTGCTTGAATAACTCGTCGCAAGATGACTTTTGTTTTGCCCCCGATCACAGGTAACATCATACTACGCGCAACGTTAACTACATGGAGCGCGTTCTCCTAACTATTTTATCGCGTTTCCCAGCTAACCTCACTCATCTTAAATGGTTCAAAACATTGGAAAGCACTATTTTGTTAAACTGATGACCTAACTGAGTTGAATCCTTATTACAGTCTCAATGTAATCACCAATCAGGGTGGTCGTCCGAGCTCTATACCCGCGTGTTTAGCGAAAATTACATTTTATCACTTCGGCTCCCTGACTAAAATGCCACAAATTAATCAGTTTCCATTCACATCGGTTAATTAAAACCACATGGCGGTTGCATGCGCTGCTAAATACACCGAATAATATTAGCTTTTGATTTTTTCAGGAATCCAAATAGGTCGATACATATTTGAACTACCTTTCTACGGCCATTATGTTACAGAAAGACGCATTGAAGTCATAAAGATAGACCTTTCGAACCCGGTGTTTGGGTCCCAAACAAACAACGGCCATGTGTATGACATATAACAGAAAAGAGCTGTCGCTTTTTTTTCTATTTCTGATATGATAGATACAAAGAGCGTTTATTTCATTCTCTAAGATAAATTGGAAACAGCTGGAAAATGGCTGTGGTCGGCCATTGCAAGTATTCTTCAGAACATATCGAGTGAAGTATCAATATTTTGTGGATTTTTCAACCTATCTTATACCTCCTTCCAAATTGTGTAGGCAAAATTGGGAAGTTCGAATGAGCCATTTCCGTTGACTTATTGACTTTTACTCGCTGGTCAGAAAAAAGTGATATCACTGAGTCGCTACCATATTTGATCCATCCAGCCCCGTTCCGCGCATTCAGTGCTATAGTTCAAAGTTCTGGAGTAGCATTCCATATATGGAGTTCGAATAGGCATGCCTTTCATATATGGAATTCATGAATATTCAAAAGCTCCATATGGAATGCTACTCCATAACTTTGACATACTAGTACTAGTAGCACTTAATCCGCGGAATGGGGGCTGGATGGATCCAATATGGTAGCGACTGAGTGATCTCGCGTATTAAAACCCATTTTTTTTGTGTGGTTGCAGCGCGAACCGTGGATGAATTGAAATGAACATGGATAAATATGTCATAATTTTCCCATTGTCTGAAGCTATATATATGTATTCTGCTCAAGTATTTTGTGGAGTTAAGCTGTGAGAGCGATATATATTCATGTCCAGGCATTGTTAAACATTCCCACAACGTTGTGGAATGACTGTGAATCAAGAGAAGTAAATATGTCGCACTAACATTACTGTCGTAATCTACGAATTCTACTCATTGTTGGCACATGGGTCGAATTCAGCTCTGATGGCTTCAGCTTGAAGTATCCAAATAGACGATACATATCCGAACAATGTCTGTCAATCAATCTCATCGAAGCCGCATCGATTTTCGTCCTCCATGCGAAAGCCGTTTCTCTAGAGTTATTCTTCTCCGTACACAGAAGACATTTTCGTTTACTTTCCTTTTTAGAGCTAGTACTTCCTCTTATGAAATCTATAACCCAGTTAGTCAGACCAATCCCGGCGAATTTATATAAATCTTGAGCAACCATTAAAGGATAACTCGCCAAATCCTCATATCGTAGAAATCTTATGGAACCTGGTCTCTGTTTAAGGTACGCGTCCGCGCGATGTCTATCTTTGACTATCGCCTCACAATCCGCTCGAATATTCGAGACGTTTTTAAAGTTAAGATATCTAAAACTGCTCCTCGATGACGCCATTCCGCGAGGATCACGAACAAGGTGGATAACTCTAAGATTTGGGTTCTGTTTCATTAGTCCAATAGCGCTATACATTCCGATCCGGATTGTTTTAAGAACGACAACTCTAGACTGCTTACAGGACTGAGATAACCTATCAACGCATTCGCGTAAGACGGACGGATTTCTGCCGAATTTGAAGCACGGCATGGATCTGGATGTGTCTTTACTGAAGGCCATGTGTCGATTTTTGAACACAACTGAACACACGTTCTTCATATCACAGTTAATTAGGTGTTTCATGGTCGTTTCCAGTTCTGTTGGAAAGAACTTACGGGTGGAGTTTCTGAAATAAAATGTATACATGGGATTAGTGCTGCTTCAGATTAATGGGGGACTGTACACTAAATCCGCCCATAGACTCATTTCCATTATAATTACCATGTTGTTTGCATCGTTCATAGAGCACATGAGTGTAATTTGCATTAATCCATGGCTCAATTCATTCATTTGTTGCATATATTATGTTGAGTATAAAAGGAGATGGTCCCCACAAATGGCCGGATTGAGTGTACAGTACCCATTTAACAATTAAAGGTATACATGAGATTGGTGTTGCTTCTGATGAAACATTTCTTTATTAAATACCAAACTGACTTCTGTACATAATATAAATGTGTAATATAATGAAAAAATAAAATATTCAACAAAAAAACAAATAAAACAAAAAGAAAATACCAAACTGACGAGTAGTTCCCTTAGGAAATGTTCAGATAATAAGTTGAACCTATTATCTAAATAATTCCTACAAATGAATCCTACTGCGCTTGTATTATATTTAATGTAAACAATATTTTATTTGAACAAGAGAAAACAGAACATCACATTGAAAATTTATACATGGACAGACAAGCAGTTAAAATGAGATTGGGATAACAAACCATGAGCCTGTGGCTTTTATAAAAATCATTTCCCCTGGAATAATTGTTACCACAAGTGTCCATGAAGCCAGCAAAGAAAACGGGAATTTAAATATAGTTCTGTGTTTTCTCATAGATGTCGGGAAGATAGTTGGGTGAGTGCAGAGATGAGAAAGCGGTGGGGGGGTATAACTGAGAAGTAAATGAGGTAGGAACGATGTGTGGTAGGATTTGTACACAATATTGCCTCAGTCAGAATCGAGATTTATAATTATGGTGTAGTGTCCAATATAGAAACAGAATATGAAGCCAAAATACAGCTCAACACACAGAAGAGATGATGCGTGGTTATACATACTAGTCATAAAGATGATTGTTCGCTACTATTAGTGAGTATTAATAAAATGATTATCAGTATTGTCCAACAATATGCCAATGTCATCATTGTTACTCAATGGACGTGCCCGAATACAAGGTACAGAAACGCGACTTACGTATTTATACAAACAAGTTATACACCCAGTATGACTGAAGGGGTCACTCTCACCAAAAACAAGTGCTGAAGGGTACACAGGTTTTGAAAATGTGCTGAAGGGTACACAGGTTTTGAAATCTCGTTCTAAATGACGTTTAGTTTCGTATCTGCCATGATTTATGTTGGGGCATACTTGTTTACGTTCCAAGGAACATTAAGCTGAACTGAAAACAAACTGCTGATGGGCGCCAGACTTTCAGAAACACAGTTTAAGTAACTGTGTTAGTGCCGATCACAAACCATGTGTACCCTTCAGCACATTTTCAAACCCTGCGTACCCTTCAGCACTTTTTTTGGTGAGAGTGACTCCTTCAGACCAAGGCTGCAGTATTTGCACTCGAGTAGGCCTATATACACCATTTGAAGTTCCCCAGCGCATCCAGCGAGAATCATGACCATTCCGTATCTAATATAAAAATGATAATGTGTTCATTACTGCGGACACTAGAAAGTAACAAAGAACATTCATATACCCTTCATTTTGTGACGGGCAATCCCCTATTATATATATATAATACTAGCCGATGAGCCCGACGCTGTCCTGGCTATTCAAAAAACCAAATTTCAAGTCGATAGCTCTACCCGTTTCCGAGATCTGGTCTGCGCATGAGCGAAGCTGGCGTCGCACGGGCTCGGCGACCCGATAAAATTCGTATCCGGGGCAAGATACATTCACATACCAAATTTCAAGTCGATAGCTCCACCCGTTTCGGAGATCTCGTCTGCGCATGCGCGAAGCGGGCGCCGCACGGGCTCGCCAATACGACGTTGACGACCGCCTGGTCAAACTACACACACGTACCAAGTTTCGTCCCGATCGGTCGAGAATCGTAGATTTGTATAACATACATATATACATACAGACAGACAGAGGTCTTCAAAATATATATGAGATAGCCGATGAGCCCGACGTTGTCCGGGCTATTCAAAAACCAAATTTCAAGTCGATAGCTCCACCCGTTTCCGAGATCTGGTCTGCGCATGCGCGAAGCTGGCGTTGCACGGGCTCGGCGACCCGATGAAATTCGTA
The DNA here is from genome assembly GCA_032622095.1 of Siphonodentalium dalli. Taxonomy (NCBI): domain Eukaryota; kingdom Metazoa; phylum Mollusca; class Scaphopoda; order Gadilida; family Siphonodentaliidae; genus Siphonodentalium; species Siphonodentalium dalli. Next base: position 133,773,734 of record CP136067.1, on the reverse strand, counting down.
TCCTGGGCAAGATACACTCACATACCAAATTTCAAGTCGATAGCTCCACCCGTTTCCGAGATCTGGTCTGCGCATGCGCGAACCTGGCGTCGCACGGGCTCGGCGACCCGATAAAATTCGTATCCGGGGAAAGATACATTCACATACCAAATTTCAAGTCGATAGCTCCACCCGTTTCCGAGATCTCATCTGCGCATGCGCGAAGCGGGCGCCGCACGGGCTCGCCAATACGACGTTGACGACCGCCTGGTCAAACTACACACACGTACCAAGTTTCGTCCCGATCGGTCGAGAATCGTAGATTTGTATAAATGACATACAGACATACAGACACAGACAGACAGACAGACAGACAGATGTCTTCAAAATATATAGGAGATGCGTCCAACGTGGCCCAAATTTGGACCAATGGTTACATTGTGTCGTAGAAGATGAATCACTAACTTTTACGCCGATTGGTCAACGAATGCACGAGATCGAAAATGGTCCACAAACGCCGTATTTGCACTCAAGTAGACACTATTTCTTATGACGTTTGTCGAACTGACGTCATATGACGTCGCACACAAACTCACACTTGCTTTGAGCACTACTGTATAGATGAAACTTCCATGCGTTCTAACATAACATTAGAAAAGGGCGCAAAATTCATTTGTCATCAGTTTGAGTGTGAATATAAGTAAGGGCGTTGATTTTGTCGTGGAATTGCATGGGTTGTAGAGTCGACAGTTCAATCATCGTTAGAAATGGGTGCTATTTTAAATATTAATGTTGGGCCCCGAATACCCTCGAACTGAAGAATTGTTAGGCGTCCTGAGGACCAGAACCTTTCGTACTAAACTATTGGCATTAATCCACTTAGACAATACATGCAAAGTATTTCCATATGTTGCACATGAACTACCCATGCAGTGGTTCGATTATAGCTTAAATAAGGAATTGAAAGTTAATTATTCATAATGTTCGTCCTGAAGTATTCTGAAGGTGCTGGTGTGTGAGGCGTCCATGATATTGGATATCCACCCATCTGCTGAGCTCCCCGCATCAATTATGCCGTTGCTATCAGCTGACGAATCCGCCTTAGAGAAAACTGGCTACGCCCATGCATGCATACCTACTGAAGCGGGGGGGTGGTCAAGTGACAAGAAAAGCATACTATTAGCCATTCCATTTCTAATATAAATGAGAATTTGATCATGCATGCGAACACCAGTAAGTAACAAATGACATTTATTTACCCGTCATTTTTGACGGGGAATCTCCTAGTGAAACAATAAACACCTTTGATATCAAAGATAGTTCCATTTTACTTGAAAAAATGGTCCAAACCTGAAAAGTGAATTTTTGCCATATTTTGATGTCAAATCTGTGATATAAAAATCCAATAATTATATTATGTCAGTGGTTAAAATATAGTAACAATTAATCAAGGTGCATCAGAAATGTTTTTATTCAATGTATATAAAGCAGAATAGTCAATTTTGTTCATCAGCCACAACTTGCGTTATAATCATTGATGCTTTTGAAATTTTAAAATATGGGTTGGTCTCTTAAGAACGATCACAATGACACCTTCCAAACACAGAAACTATGCATCTCTATATAATATACACTATGTGATGTATTAGCATCTGTAAAATGTATTTCAGACAAATATACCATCAATTCTGGTCCCAAAATGCCATTCAGAAGAGTGCGAATTATACATTTTACTGTCTGGGTAGCTGCATAGCAACGGTTGTGGTGAACATTATGATAGGGAACAAGGTCACATGTCTGTGTAATTCCGTCACAAATAGACCTCAAATATGCAATTCAAGAGAACTAAAGTTGAATGAAATGTTGCAATACCTCCTTATATGAGCATTTTATACTTTCGGGTAGTTGCCTAGCAACAGTTGCTAAGCCGGGACAAATCTCGACGGGCTCTATATCTGAAAATGATCAGTAAGGTCCAAGGAACATATGTTGGAAGTTTCATGCTTTTATCATAAAATTCTTACATTTCCATGCACCAATCGCCTGGACTACACAGAAGCATGATATATTGGGAAATAACTGATTTTGACCCATTTTGGAAAATGGTCACCAAGTTTAAAGGCCTATATCTCATGACTGACATGTCGGTTTCAACAATAATGCAGTTCCTCGTGTAGCACGTACGCTACAGATTATTTAGGAGCAAAGAACGTATTCAAAACTGATATATAAAAGCAGTGGGTAGACAATTATGACCCGATACGAAAAAGCTAATATTTTGGTGAATGACCTTGACCTATGTGTATGACCTTGACCTCAAGAGATGAAATCTCCCATACCAAAAGAAAGCGCACCAAGGGTATCACCCCATATCAATGCAAAGATAGAGTTACTGCATTAAACTTTCTAATTGTAGACCATTATATGCATATTTTTTACACTGGCCAAAAACACCCTCCGTTGCCATGGAAACACAGATTTTGCACACGTCTAAGCTACACTACCACAGTGCGCCCCAGCCATCAGATAAACTTCAACTTATAAGCTTTGAGAAAAATGTTGATAGAATTTGCCCACCAAAATGGTACCATTCTCGGTCCTGGCTCATGGACTACAGTGGCCACACACTAACGACCCCCTGCACACGGAGATCACAACTTTGGATAATAAACTTTTGTACAGCTTCAAATATTTCAGAATTTGTTTCATCGGACATCTCACTAGAGCCAAACAATAGGACATCAATGTTCACTTGTGTTCGCGACAAATGGTAGAGCGCTAGCATATCCATTCTAATTTGACTATATTGGGGGCATTGAAAAAAAATGGTTCTCCACAAGGTCAGATTGGAGAATCTCTTACGTGATTCAAATAAGATCTTTGTTCAGATGGCTGCACCCATTCTCAGTCTGGTATGATATACTTGGCCTATGTGGCTATGATAGGAAAACTTTGTTAATTTGGTATGACCAACATTTAGAAGTATTCAACCACGGTTGAAGATGTTTTTATTGAGTCCGGTATATTATTCCATGCGCGTATTGCTGACGGTAAGAACGTATCAATGTATTTATTTCTGTTACTAGTTGGAGGGTGAATACTTACGCGCCTGTGATTATATACGGCTAGAAGAAGTCGAATCGGATTGGATCGTGTTAGAAAGATAAGCTGGGGACCTGGTTTCTATGCATCTTGTAAAATAATACCATTTGCAGAGTATGCCTCCTGGTTGAGAGGGTCCCAACCGGTTTCAATAAATAGGATTCTGTCACCGACACTTCTGGTAACCCCGGTAAATATCCTCGCCATCTCATATTAGATATCTTCAATTTTGTCTCTCTTTTATATTGGTATATTATCCAAACCGGTGACACATTCAAGTCGACACTCAGTCGGTACTTGTGTCTCTTGTGATTTACTCTTTTCCAAGACTTTTCGGTTATCATTCTGATATGAGTTTCCCCAAGATCCGTTGTCAACGAAAGAGACACCTAAATGTTTATGAGAACTTACCTCTGTAATTTGCTATGATGCCATAGTTAATGGTGGGTGGAAAATAGTATAATTCATCCTCGATACTGTTAAAGGATTAAATTTACTAACCACTGTGTTGACCATTCTACAATAGTTTGAATGTCATTATTCATGATTTTTGCAGCTGGAATTTCAACAAAAAAATATATTGAAGTATCGCTAGCACATACACATCCTTACCTTCATCGAGTTATATGTTAATACAATCATGTATTATATTTCGTCAATTTGTCGTCTGTTAATTTTTCCTGAACACCCCTCCAAATGAATAATAACCTATTCCAATGTATAAAGTTATAAATGGGTGGGATAATCCATTTAAAATAGAAAGGGTTAACAACTCATAGTCTTCGAGCCATGTTTAAAGATTGTTCCACTGTTAGACACGAGCCATTAAAGGGACTCGATGCCTGGAGTCATAAATTAATGTTCATTAAAATTACCATGTTGTTTGCATCGTTCATAGAGTACACGAGTGTATTTTGTACTAATCCACGACTTAGATGAATTCATTTGTTGCATATAGTCTATTAAGTATAAAAGGAGATGGTCCCATAAATGGCCGGAGTTAGTGTGGAGTCCCTCTTTAAGGCTGTTTACACACACAAAACTTTACCCTGTTCTACTCTTTAAATGTGTACGACACATACTGCTATATAGTCATGGATAAATTCCCAACATGAGTGCATAAATGTCAAGTTCAGTACATTATAATTTGACAACAACAATGTTGATTGGAAATTTAACACTAAATCTGCACAATAATATTCAAATTATGGTGGACAAAGATGGCATCAGAATGTACAATGCAGCAACAGACCGGCTCTGGCCCTGATTGGTAGAATATATCTCCCAATAATTATTTGATTGACATCTATGGGAAGCTCAATTGCCAGTACTTTGAGATATGAAATGTGCGAATACAATATGCAGACCATGTGATATGAGATGTGCGGACGTTTAAACGTGTTTCAACAGACATAGTCAAACGTCTTGTCATGTCAATGTAATAGAAATTTGGGTCGTGTAATATCACTCATTCCTAAACAGTATAATGACCAACTGGTTACTTTTCTTACTAGGATAGTGAATACGTCCCTGTGAGACGGTATCGTCCCCACGTGCTTCAAACAGCCTGTGGTTAAACCATTGCTGAAAAAATCCAAACATGGATAAGAACAATCTCATAAACAATAGACCTGTTTCTAGCCTTCCTTTTATATCCAAGCTTCGAGAGCGCGTGATGCTCTATCAACTCAGACAACAATTGGAGGACAACAATTTGAATTATCCTTTTCAATCAGCTTATCGACAACACCACAGCACGGAAACTGCACTTTTTCGGGTCACCAACGACTTGCTGTGTGTAGCAAAATACCACAATGTCACTATAGCCTCATTCTCGACCTCTCAGCTGCCTTTGATACTTTGGATCACAATATCATTTCACTTATTTCTTCATTTCTCGTGCAAAGATCTATCAAAGTAAGGGTCGGGGAAGAAATTTCAAACAGCGTCAACCTTAAAGCCTTAAGCCCCAGGGGTCAGTATTAAGTCCGTTACTCTTCTTAATATACGTCAACGATATATCTAACAATCCACACAACATACAAATCTCACAATTCACCGATGATCTGGGCCTTTGGACCACAGGGGAACCCAAAACGCTAGAATTCAGATTACAAAAACAACTCAACGACCTGGAAGGGTGGTGTTCTAAATGACGCATCAAACTGAACTTCAAAAACGCAATTAATCCTCTTTAGCAGAAAACATACAAAATACAAACTTAAATTGTCCATATATGGGAAAACTTTCGAACAAACCCAGGAGACAACACTCCTGGGCATAATTTTCGACCAAAAACTATCGTTCCAAACACACATTAAAAACATTTCAACCAGTGCCATCCAAAGAATTAGGCTATTCATGATGCTCAGGGGCACATCATGGGGACTCAATCCAGCAACTCTAATTAAGCTCTATAAACAATGTATACGACCAATCATGGAATACGGGGGCATTGTAACCGCCGATCTACCCAAATATACACTCAACAAACTCCAAGTAATCCAAAACAAAACCTTGAGAATGGCACTCCAAGAAAATATACGAACCCCCATCAGAGTATTACATAATACAGCCGACATACTCCCCGCTCCAGGTTAGACTTCAAACTTTAGCGGCAAACACTCTAATCAGACTACACGGCAGCACCCTAATCGACAAACTCGAGCTCAGGAAAACACTACTGAACAAACAAAATCAACAAACAAACAAATATGCCTATATCTTAAGAACTTAATAAACACGCGAGGTCGATCAGGTTACTAACACAGTCCAGACAAACGGATGGTAAGTCTAATAATCAAAGTCTCATTTCAGCAACCCAAGGAACAACACCACAAACAGATAAATCCCACCAGACATCCTTACCTACACGGCAGGTAATTAATAATTATGTTTCAAATGGCTCTTTGGTGCGTACTGACCATCGGCAGGTGAACACAGTGGATTGGCCACGCACCCTGCAGTAAAGCAAGTCCTCAACAAAGTCCAATGCTAGAACCCCAGTATAAATAAGTCATCATATACTGATCTACATACATGCAAATACGCAATATCGACCGCCCAACAAGACTAACAATAACAATCAAAACATAGGGTAGCAGGCTCACGCCCTAGATGGCTCCGGAGGAGTTGATTACTGTCCCCGGGTGGTGTAAATACGCTTGTCGTGACCGTAGTATTAGCCATTGAGTAATTATCCGCCTCAACCAACCAACTAACTTGCTAACCTTATAAAATCATTACACATCACAAACCAATAAGCTCCCAAACCTGACCACAAAACACGACTAACACCAATATCAAAATCTAGCCTAGCGGGCTCACACCCTAGATGGCTTCGGGGGCGTTGATGACTGTCCCCGGGTGGTGTTGATACGCTTGTCGTAGCCGTATTATAAACCGTCAATTCAATTCAATTCAATAGTAAATGCCACTGCATTCATACGAAGCTAACAAGAAATAACGTGCGCAAGCGACTAAACCAGAGTGGATACATACTCTTAATTATATTACCTCGCTGGTAACATAATTGAGGGTGTCTATGAACTTTGGGTTGATCAATCATATGACACCATAGTATATAGTGTTAGCGGGATTCACCTACGGCAAACAGATATATTATTTATATTGTAAATACTGTCCTATATTATAAAGTATATCATTTCCAAGAATTAAATTTTTTGGTGACAAATCTATTGTGTATCCAGTTTGTCTCAAAACCCACATTTGAATTTCATGCCAAAGTGAATTAATTATAGGACAGTCACAAAAGAGATGTTTTATTGTTTCCTTGGCTTTACTACAGAAAAAGCATGCATCCGAGCTTTTTATATTCATCTTTTTCAAAAGTTCATTAGTTCCTAGAATTCTTGTGTTAATTCGGTATTGAAACCATTTGTATTTGGTTTCCACGCAACAGTGAAATGGAGAAATCAAAATCTTAGCCCATTCATCTGTAAGCCTATCATTTAATTCCAATTCCCATTTCTTCATGAAAGGTTTAACTGTTTTATCTTGTCCACAGATTTTAATATATATGTTTTTTGATGAAGATTGTTGAAGAACACTTAACTGAAAAGGCATTATTGGGTGTTGAAGCTTTCTTGCATGGAACAATAAGCCAAATTTATCTATAAAATGTTTTACACCTGAATTAACTGAGTGATATGTCAAAAAATCTAATTTGATATAATATTCTACTTCCAGCGCTTCCCGAGACATTATATGACCATCATTATCCAGTAAATCATCAACAAATAAAATACCTTTTTTATCTAATACCTGGGACATTAACATTTTACCTTTGACGGTAATGTTAGGATTATCCGTCAATTTATTACTGTTTATATGGTCAAGAGTTTCAGGGATTATAGCCTTGTAGAATTTTGCCCATGCTTCAATAACATGGGCCCAAAATTTACAAGATATGATTTTGCTTTGTCTAGTTAATGCTGTAGGGCTTGCTAGAAACCAGTTTTCTGAAAGATTATTAAAACAACATTTTAATAGATTTTGCCATTTGCCATTTTGGAAAATAAGTTTTTTCATCCAGATTGCTTTCATTGAATTCATGAATTGTTCTATATCAACCATTTTGCAACCTCCGAATGAGTAGGTTTGTTGTAGCTGTCTTCGTGAAATTTTGTCAGGCTTTTTCTGCCAAATAAATTTGTAGATTTTCTTTGTTAATTCTTTAATGTAGTCTTCACTGGGGTTAGGTAAGGTTTGAAAAAGAAATGACAACTTGGATAAAATAAGAGATTTCACAACAATTATCCGTCCAAGTGGGGTCAAATTTCTGCATGACCAGGAATTTATAATTTTATCTATATCATTCATCACTTTATCATAATTTGCATTAAATAAGTCATCATTGAGTAAGTTAAAGTTAATCCCTAGAAGCCGAAAGTTTTCTGGGTTCCATTTTATTTTCCACTTGTCACATATAGTTTCTGTACAATCACGTTTGCTTCCAATCCAAACTGCAAAAGTTTTGTTATAATTGATTTTTAGCCCAGATATATAGTAAAAATATTCTAGTAGCTCAAATGTACTGTCCAGGGACTGTGCATCACCATTGAGAAATAAAGTTGTGTCATCAGCATATTGACTAACTTTGAATTCATATTTACCGATCTCAATCCCTTTTATTTTCTTACATTTTCTTATTGCTATACTTAATACTTCTGCACATATTAAAAATATATATGGTGATATTGGATCACCTTGTCTACAACCACGGTGTATCATGAAAGATGGAGACACATTTCCATTAATGTTAAGATTTGAGCTGATTCCTCTATATAGAGTTTCTATGTAACCTATGAAAGTGTGGCTGAAATTAAAAATCTTCATAACCTGAGACATAAAAGTCCATGACACAGAATCAAAAGCTTTCTCAAAATCAAGCAACAACAAGAGGCCAGGAATGTTTTTTTTTTGTGTAATATGGATCAAATCTGCTACTAAGCGAATGTTTTCTCCAATGTATCTTCCAGGTATTAAGCCTGTTTGATCCTCATCTATCAAGTTTGGTAAAACATGTTTTAAACGGGCAGCGAGAATTCCTGACAAAATCTTATAGCTTACGTTTAAAAGCGATATCGGCCTCCAATTTGTTAAAAACTGTCGTGGTTTGTTATCTTTTGGTAAAAGAGTTACTACGCCATGGTTCTGTGTTACAGATAGTTCCCCTCTGACCAAACCATAATTCAAAGAGCGTACTAAGAAATGACCTAGTTTGCCCCAAAACATTTTATAGAATTCCACTGAGAAGCCAGACGAACCTGGACTTTTGTTATTTTTCATTTTTTTCAAAAATTCTAAAGCTTCAACATCAGATATTGGACTATCTAGTTTAGCGTGTAATATATTTGGAAGTTTATTTAATTCCATGTCGTTTATATTATTTAATTTGTGGAATTCAGTCAAATTTCTTGAAGAGAGTTTCTCTTCTCTTGATTCATATAATTTACCATAATATTTGCATGCCTCATTTAAAATATCTTCTTGTTTTTCTAACACTTCACCATCTGGTGTTTGTAGCATAGTTACAGATTTATTTGTGTAGTGTCGTTTTTCAATGTTTAAAAAATATTTACTCGGTTTCTCTCCTTCGCCGATCCATTTTGCTCTAGATCTTACCATCATCCCCTCTAGTTTATGTTTCCTTATTTCTTCTAAGCTAGTTTGATATTTTTCCACCTGTTCCAATGTCTCATTAGTATTTTCCTTTTCTAATTTTTCAATTTTAGCTATAAGTTCAGTTTCTTCTTTGACTCTTTTTCTTTTAATTTTTGATGATAATTCTAAAGTTTTACCTCGTATTTCCATAAGCAGTGTTTCGAAAAAAAGTTGGTCATTAATTTCTAGATGTTTTCCCTTTTCATCGAAATATTGAGATTCTATGGTCTCAATTAATTTGTTAATTTCATTGACATAGTCTGTATTTTTCAGAAGAGAGTTATTGAATTTCCAATATCCATGGCCACGGGTAAATTCTGTCAAATTCAATTTTAATGAGATAATAGAATGATCTGTCCTATAACCTGGGTGTATATCTGCCTTTCTGGTGAGTGAAAGCATGCATTCGGATACAAGAAAGTAATCTAATCGAGCTTGTTTTATATGTGTTTTCTTTCTCCATGTATAACGCTTTGTTTCCGGATTTAATGCTCGCCAAACATCAACTAAACCGTTACGATCCATAGCCTTCAAAAGAGCTTTATGAGCAAGAGGATTATTATGTCTCACATAGTTCACAGAATCAAGATTTTGGTTAAGCACTATATTAAAATCTCCACATACAACAAAGTTTGACTCGACGGTGGCCATATATTCACTAAGCTTTTCATAACATTTAGGTTGATCAGTGTTTGGCCCATATATATTTAATAATGTAAAACGCCTATTTTCAATTTCAATATCTAACGAAAGAGAATTCCCTATTTCATCACGCTTGATGTCATGGATCTTATATTCAAAAGAATTTCGGAGTAGAATAGCGACACCTCTCGATGATGTAGAAAAACTGTTAATGTAACACTCGTATCCCCATTCAATTTTTATATTATTTCCCTGATTTTTTCCGAAGTGCACATCTTGTAAGCAGATTATGTCAAATTTCTTACTTTTTAAGTAGTCAAATACATCTCTTCTCTTCTGGCGATTGCACAGACCCCGACAGTTCATAGACATTATATCTATCGACATGGTATAATATAAATTTGAAATATGACAAACAGACAAATGGAAACAGTTGTATAGTATACATTTATGTATTTCATAATAAGAATGATGTTAGTATAGAGATAGACTGAAGCTATTTGAGAAGGAAGGATTGGGTGTATTTTATGGTTTTTATTCATTTATATAAATAGCGAAATTTCTCCTCAGGTATGTAAATTTAATTAAGATAACCAAAACAAAAAACAAAAAAAACAAAACTCACAAACGAAGACCTGTATTCCCTAGCTTGGAAAAATTATGCAATTGTGCAATTAATTGCAGTATAATGAATACATTTAAAGATATAATACCATATATCATTGAGCAAAAGAACTGAAAATGTGTATGCCCTTGCATGTATATACCATATAGTATTAGGGGGGTGTACATCAAATAGTGTAATCCTAGAAAATGAAATGCTAAGTACTGCCTACTTATAACTCATACCAACAAATACATGTATTATTGTTGGCTCAAATTTAAAGAATTCCTGCCTTATACTAGGTATATGTAGATATATAATAATAAAATTGGATGAAGAGTAACTTTCTCTTTTCAACCAGTAAAGTGTGGCCACAATACGATAAATACGTATTTCTAATACTAGGTCCCACATAGATAAAAGGTTGCAAACCACACATCCCGTGAATCAAGATGTCTTTTTATAATGTTCATTTATTTATTTTTATTTTTTGAGAAACAATTCGAATTATGAGAAAAAAAGAGTTTGAAAATATATCCATTTAAATAAAATATATATATCCATATACAAGACATATACCATGGGCATTTGAATTGTAAATAGAAATATATATATTTTTTTATGTCTAAATTAATGATAGTTGTTAGAACAAAATGTTCAGCAACAAAAAAGAGCTACATCAAGAACATTAATTTTGGGTTCAGTATTTGAGATTAGGGTGGTGGGTTACCATAAACACGCAAATATCTTATTTTTACCTAACAAAGTATATACAGTACATGTTAATTCCAATCAGTTTTTCTATTAATCACTTTGAGAATTATTTTCGTTTTTCTGAGTCTTTTCTTATCACTTATTCTATGTCGTCATTGATGTCAAATTTTATCTTCCGTCCATTAAGCAGCCTCGCCCAAATAAACCCATTTTTGTGGAATGCAAATTTTATTTCCCTGTGGTTGAATAGTCTATCCATCAAGTCCATGTTATCCTTCGTTAGCAGGTCACGAATTTTCACTTCCCTCTTGGAGCCATCATCAGCTATCTCAAATGTGTCCTTCCTTATGTCAAAAACCAACCTTCTAACTTTAGATTGGTTGAATTTAACCACACAGGGTGGGGCGATTTTGTTTTTGATAGATGGAAGTCTGTGAGCTGTTGCAATATCTGCAGGTGATATTTTCACTTTCACTTGGGAGATATTTACTACATTACATATTCTGTCCGTTATTGTGTCCTCATTTTCACCTTCCCGAATCTTGAGTCCAAGAAACCGTAAGCAAACTTTCTTAGAGTATTGCTCTGCATTATTCAGCCCGGATTTTAGTACTTTGATTTCATTCTCTTGTTTCGATATTTGCTTTGTTAAGTTATTAACTGTATTTTTCATTTCCATATAATCATCTTGCGTCTCTTTGTGCTCGAACTGGATATGTTGTAACTGTTCTTGCGTCTGTTTGTTCACCTCCTCTACCACTTCAACTCTTCGTTCCCACTTTGACCTAGCCCAATGTCTGATAATTTTTGCTAAGTTCTATATATTCAAATCAAAAATGAGGGAAAAATGTCCTGTTTTTAATGAGTTTAAAATAGATTTAAAATTCTATTATAATGCTGAAAAAATAGCTTCTTTCAATCAATGTCTTTATGACAAATTTACGGATCGTTGGACTGGCTGGGAGCGCTTAGTCAAATAATAAGAGAATCAAGAGGTACTAAATTATAATATTAGATGGATTGCCCCTCCTGTTAGCTTGGCTGAGTCTTTATGAATTGATCTTTTTGGAATAAAATAAATATAGAATGCCTAAGTTCCAGTTCTGCCTCATACAGTAAATTGTCCTTAATTAATTTATCTACATAATTCAACATAAAATGTTGGTCAATATACTGTATGGAATTTAACTGAGAGCAACAACCCCCCTGAATAAATCAGAATTCCAATCAACAATATTACAAATCTGATAAAAACGCAAAGCCAATCCTAGGGCCTTGATATAGAAAAAAAAACTGATAGTAGCTCACCCATATTTTATTATTCTAGGCACATGACAAACAGCAATAGGAAAACCAAAATATTATCTTTTAAAATGTATTTTTCCACATTATCTCTTTTTTGTTTTCCCTCTACTAAATTCTCCCCGATTTCAACTATCAAATTCTCTATAACTGACTTCACTAATTCTCCTTTTCTATTTTACATACAATATGTTTAATATATCACCTATATATATATTTTTTTGTTGACCTAATAAAAATATTATAAAAAAAAAAAAAAAAAAAGTATATCATTTGAATATTTATTATGTAAGCCATGTACATAAATGTATGATATGTTATCTTAATACATATGTATTATGTATGGGTCGACAAGATTAAACGAATTGAAATTGAATTGGAGTCCATACAAGCACAAAATAGGACACTAAATCACATCCATTCATAACACAAAATAACATATATATCAACACACTAAACTCACAAAAGAAACAAGGTAAGTCTTCATCGCCGGTCTAGGTTCGGAATGGGGGGGGCTTTGCTTCTTGCTGTGGTGGCATCCACCCCATGCACAGTAGGCAAACATCTACTGTGCATGGGCAGATAGAAATCTACTTACACTCGCAAACGCTCTTCAGCTGAATTATAGCATCCAAAAGTGGGTTGAAAGAGAGGGCTGACATCCATTTCAAATCTTCCCGGGTATGATCCCAAACTCCAAACTTGCGTTCCAATGTTGTGTGCACTAACGTGCACCTTCTAAACAATAAATAGACGGGAATTATCCAGCAACAAAAATCGTCTTTTTAAAGAGACTGGCCATTCATATCCACCGTTTCTGCTCAAACTCTTGTTTCATCATTTGTTCCTCCCATGAGGGACTATTGTAACCCACTTCTGCCCGGCTTACCGAAGTCAGAAACCGATAAACTTCAACGGATTATTCTTAAGAAGCTTAAATGTTCTGACCTGACACCAATGTTCAAAAAACTGCACTGGCTACCAATTCAAGACCGTATTGACTATAAAAAAAATGCTGCCTCATGTTGTAAGAAATTTGACTGTCTCTCCCCCTCCCTGTATATATTGAATTTCTTCTTTCATGCTATGTACCTGGTAAACCAGGCTTAACCTTTTGAGTGCCATGTCGATTTTTGTATCAACCCATATACCCTGTGCCAATGCAACATTCTATTTTTTTTTTAGATTTTTTAAAAATTATTAAAATTGTAAAAACTTGTAAAAAATAATAACAAATGATGAAAAATTGTTAGGCCAATGCATTCTCTTATATATGCGAGGCGACCTATGGTCGACTCGCATATATAAGAGAATGCATTGGCACAGGGTATATGGGTTGATACAAAAATCGGACCTGCATATGGCACTGAAAGGGTTATACTTCACAATGGCAGCGACGACGATCAAAGCTAACCACATTGTTTTGTACAATATACTCAGCCTTGATCTGAATTTTATATGAATTGTTTGATTTATTTATTAGTACTTATTGTTTTTTAATGTGTAGGAGCTCTGCGAATGGCCATGTATGAGAGCATTTATATAACTGCCATGTGTTGTATCATTGAGCGCTTTTGGCCTCATCGGATAAGGCGCTTTAAAAATGCTATACGTACATTGTTATTAATTATTTGCAGACCATGTGATATGAGATGTGCGGATACAATGGAAAACTGCCCCGAAAGGTTAGTGAAAATATATTTTATTGCATAATGACGCAACGGGATTGAGACACAAGTTTTACAACTTACAATCCGAAACTTTTACAACCCGAAAGTGTGTATGATATACATAGATACAGATATAAAATGGTCCTTCTGCACTGATTTCAACCAGAGGCGGACTGGGCCAAAAAACCGGCTCGGGAAATGAATATAATACCGGCCCATCTGCCAAAGGCACATTCCGTTTGCAACCCCCCTTCAATCAGAATCAGACCATACATGTTTTTGCATAATTCCATAATTTACCTGAAAAATTGCATAAATTATAACATCTAGCGGTCTAACTCCAGACAAATGCACACGGCTACGGACAAGAGACCATGCACACACCGGACTGTCCATGGTTGTTCAGCCCGGGGTGAGAAAATTTTGAAAACTATACAAGAAAATCGCTAATCCTACCATCTAGACTGGCCTCAACTGAAACGTTCCTATTGTGTTGGAAATTTCAATTGGGAGAGGGTCCGGGAGGGGTGCGTGAGAAATTATTTGGGATTTACAGCTGGGAGTTACAGTTAAAATCTCGAGATTAACGGGGTCTTTACGTGGTGTTATATGATGCTGACAAGTTCATTTAATGACAAAATTACGAGGCACCAATTAGGCTGGTGAAACAACACATATGGCGGCCCACGTCCGGCCTCCGGCCCATTGGGAATTTTCCCGGTCTCCCGATGGGCCAGTCCGCCTCTGATTTCAACCATGCTGTATCGAAAGGTAATCGAATACTAGGCACAATAAGGAGATCGTTCACGTTCTTAGCGAAAGATATAATATAGTGCCTCTTATTCGATCACTCATTATACCTATACTGGAGTGCGGCAACGGCGAAAGAAATACCAACTTGATTAAACAAACAAAAGCAATTGAGAACGTTCAAAGGAGAGCCACCCGACTGGCAACAAAACCTCGTAGCCTATCTTACAGAGACAGATTAGTGGGACTGGGATAGATATCTATGAAGTATCGCCGACTAAGAGGGGACCTGATCGAAACGTACAAGATATCGCATGGAGCACATAACATAGACATGAATACACTGTTCTGACCAACAAACAATGAGCGCACGAGAGGAAACACATACAAATTTCAAATAAACAAACGCTCAAAGGATGATAGGCTCCACTACTTTACCCAGAGAGACTGAGAGTGCTCAACATATGGAACAAACTACCACAGTTTGTCGTGGAGGCAGAGAATGTCAGCGGTTTTTAAAAATCTACTGGACGCCCAGCTTTGGCATCTGCGCTATATGACTATGATTAGCAATCGAACATATAAATGTATATGTATTTCAAAGCCGGACAAAAGTCATAGCGAATTACGTTCGAGAAATATGTGATATCATATGAAGTATTATACCAAAAATATCGAGATAAAATCATATCTATACGTATTTTTCGATTATTTCTGTTTGTTCCTTGAATGCTGCCATTTTTATTTCGATTTGAGACCAATCATGAGTCTTCGTGTGCGTTTGTTGCAAGAGAGAGGACAAAACAGTATGCTTGGTAACATACATCGAGGTTATTAACTGTATAGTTTCTTGCAGGCCATTATTATAGGATTACATATAAATAAATACTTAATCGGAGGGGTGGTTAAATATTATTTATTATCTAATCCCAACCACATGCAGGATCAGTATATTAAATCCAGGTATATTAAGGATTAATATTGACTAAGAAGTGTTTTAGTGATTGATCTTATAGGATTACCCGAGAATAATATTGACTCAATAACAGATATTTGAAGAAGTGTTTTTAAAGATTGTTCCCCTTACCTCACCCAAATGCTCCAATCCAATAAGAATATTTCGCTTATGTATGACCAAAGTTGCATGATCACTTGTGATTCTTTCATACAAATCTCCGTTATTTAGTCAAAGCACGATATGAATTGAGTTATCACCTTTCCGGATTAGAGTAGAAATGCGATTTGTTGCTGTATACAATCGTACACACGCGTGTCCCCTATTGTCCGGTTAGTATATTAATTAATATCTAATCTTGACCTGATTCGATATATTTTTATATCCAATGCGATGCGACTCGGCTGTTTCTTGTTATGTGCTTTCTGTATACCAATTAACCCTTTACCCAACAGAAGGGCCCTGTGCCAATGCATTCTCTTATATATGCGAGGCGACCTATGGTCGCCTCGCATATATAAGAGAATGCATTGGCTTAACACATTAAAAATTATAAAATTGTTAAAGAATGTAAGAAAAAATGGTAAAAAGTGTTAAAAAAAGATTTTTTTTAGGCCAATGCATTCTCTTATATATGCGAGGCGACCTATGGTCGACTCGCATATATAAGAGAATGCATTGGCACAGGGCTAACTGTAACTATCACAATGTGGTCAAGGAGCCGGTTCCAATGATATCCATATTTGTATGGTTCTATTGAGACAGACCGAAGATATTTTAGGCTGTTGAAGCTTTATTTGGCCGGTTTTGGCCGGTTTGTTGGGTAAAGGGTTAAAGGTTCAAACATGGCTAAGGTGGTTCTGTACATCTCCTGTTATATTCAACATAATATATGCAACAAATGAATGCATTTGAGCCATGGATTATAGTTAAAAAAATACACTCATGTGCTCTGTGGACGATGTAAACAACATGGTAATTATAATGAAAATGAGTTTATGACTCGAGTCATAATCGAATCGGAGCATTCCAGAGTCTACATTATTATATTCGGCAGTGTAACTATGCTTGATGTATCATCATATTACCTTGTGATGCCATCGAAGTATTTGACCGTATAGTTCGTCTTGTTCCCGTACGCTTCATGGACGCCAGTAAGAGGTTCAAACATGTAGAACACATCCGGGTTTGTTTCGAATATACTTCCAGTGAAGGTGGAACCGCTACGGAGGTACCCGACTATGATTAAGGCCAGCCGCTCAGGTGGTGCTACCTCCTGATCTGTACAAGGGTTACCTGAAATTCGTCATATCAAATTTAGGGACGTGATGATAGGGAGTTTGGAGTCTGCCTCCACCCCACTTTGGTCAAAACTTTTAAAAGTTACTTTTGGAAATTTCATGCGCAATACAACACTATATAGTTGGATATTTCAGTCCAAAGGTAGGTTTAATTTGTTTTGATAGTTTGATATTCCAACCAGTATTCAACGATGCATAATCCGAATGAACACTCCCAAATGACTATTTCTTTGGCTTCGGGAGTGAAAAATATTTGATTCGAGTCGAGGAACCCACCCATAAAATCTCAGAGTGATCAGATATCGATTTTTGAAATTGTTATTTCTCAAAATGAGTAATTATTTGTGCCCCAGAAAAGAGATTTCAAACCGATGGTCTCGGACAAAATTGCTGATGAAGATGGATAACTCTAAAATCAAGTGATAATACGGCCACATTTCGTGATAGGCTAGTGATAATACGCCCATATTTCGTTGAACAACATGTTGATAAATAACACGATTTGGGAAATTTTATACCTTAGTTGACAGCGGTTAGCATTATTTTGTTGTAATTAATCGATTCTTATCACAAAATCGTATTTTGAAGAAATGTTGTTGTTGTTGTTGTTGTTGTTGTTGTTGTTACTTGATATGGGGACCGTCTCATCGGATTGAATACCTTTAATGTTGTGACATTTGTTCGTATCAGACAAAAAAAGTCCAACATTTTCCTATTTTCGGTCCTTTTTTTTAGACTGAAATGCATCTCAGTTGGACATTCCGCCTATAATGGGGTATTTATGTTGGTAATTTCCAACAGTTGAAACGTTTGAGGTAGCAGTTGGAAAATCCAAACCCAGAGGGGGTGGGATTCAAATGTCGGATTTGGAAACTTCGATCTTCTTCCATTGGTGGACATTCCAAGGTGGACAAGAATTACCTGAAATAGGTGCAGCTGTCCATTTTTGTGTGTGACACTTTTACTGTACATTGTCGCGACGTTTAGTTCTACGCATAAGGTTTGACTCACTTACATTTGCTGATAAATTACAGGGGCGATTTGTTCTTAGTAAGAACAATCATGGCTGTTGACAGAAATGGGTTATTCATTAAATTATCAAGTGGACTGGTGTGTTAGCATGCAAAATATAACACTGCGTGCTGAGTAAAGATCAACAGCGACAAGACATTCAGGTTGGTATATCCTTGAGAGATCGGCCGTCGCTGGTAGAGCTTGGTAGACTCAGTATGCGAATTGCAGAGGGCGACATGGCTTGCTATCGCATATTAATTATAACGACCAATTGTCACCAAACTCCACCATAATAAATTGTCACACCTACTATGCCATCGCTACGGTGGTACATGTGTCCACAGCTATTGGTTTAATGCGCTGATGATAGTTATTTTCTAGCCATTTATAGTCACAATATGTTTGAGGCAGTTTCTCGCTCTTTTTCCATACACACAATGGTCAAGGCTTAAAGATCTTAGTTGCATCAGGACCAGTTTTACATTTCTAGAGGCTTCTTTCCTAACGGTGTTGGAAAGGACGTTTTTCACCTCACCGTCCCATATGCAAGATGCCATAGCTTAAGGTCATCTCCACTAAGGCCGATATGAGGTCCCAGTAACATATATATAGTTTTTCTTGCAGTAATAATATGTTTTAAATTGTTACAAATGTCAAATATGGGCATAACCGCCATGCACTTCCAAAGTTAATCACGTGATACGGTAACTAAATCGAGCCCTACCGATGAATGAACTTCACCCAGTTCGACACAAAATAAGTCAAGTATCTCTGCAAGTATCCAAACATTAGCTATGAATCACTGTTAATTTTGTTGAGCAAGATGTCGTCCTTAAATGATCAATCTGCGCTGATTTTTCAATGAATAAAATCGCATATTTCGCTTCGTTTACATTGATAAATGAGACATTTGTGTGTTTGTATTAGTCGTTTGCGAAGAAAATAATTACTGCTAATGACCGGTATATTTTAATAATTATTGGCAAGGGTTATATATATGTGGAATACAGAGTGGGCGAGTAGCTGGGGCTGGTTTTCATTTGTAATCCGAACTCGTTATTTCAGAAGTCGCCTAACTATATGAATATGATGTTGACAGTGATTAGTGAGACAGAAACATTTTTTTCTTCTTGATTTGATCAGAGTACATTGTAGTTCAAAACGCTTTGTTTTAGCTATGTATAATTGGATAAATCTAAAAAAAGAATGACGTGTAGGTCGTTGTGCATACATTGTACTCCGCATGTTCGTACATATGAACTTCATGTACATTGCAACTATACTTAAAACGCCTATCGCGATATGACTTGTCATGCGGACATGCATGTAACCCATCAAATTATAACTGAAAGTTCTTAATCGTCTAAAAAGCAGAAAACAGCGTCTCCGCGCGCACATTTATGACATGTTATGTCTTATGTCAGTATAACCACGTTGATAAAAGAAATTAACCCGCCACATGCGAATAATTATCTCAAGTTACATGTATATATGCTATAGTCGAGGTGCCCGTGTGCACATGTGATTGATTGAGAACTACACCAGTCATGAGTGTTATTCGTAAATCTTTACGCAGCAAACCTTCGTTGATTTTCCATGAGATATGCCACTCCTGAGCGCTATTTGGGTTGTCCTGTGGATTTGCCATGGTGTTGGTAGGTCCTACGGATTTGTCATGTTGCTGGTGTGTCCTGTCGATTTGACATGGTGTTGGCGGGTCTTCCCGATTTGACATGGTGTTGGTGGGTCCTGCTAATTTGCCATGGTGTTGGTGGGACCTGCTGATTGCCATGGTGTCTGTGGGGGGGGGGGGGGGCTGCCGATTTCCCATGGTGCATGTTGGTGGCTACGTCCTACATATTTGCCATGGTGTTGTTGTTTCCTGCCGATTTGATATGATGTTGGTGGTCCTGTCGATATCATTGTGCATGTTGGTTGGTCATGCTTATTTACCATGGTATTGGCGGGTCTTGCAGATTTACCATTTTGTTGTTGTTTCCTGCCGATTTGATATGATGTTGTTGGGTCCTGTCGATATCATGGTGGATGTTGGTTGGTCATGCTTATTTACCATAGTGTTGGTGGGTCTTGCCCATTTGACATGGTGTTGGCGGGTCTCCCGATTTGACATGGTGTTGGTGGGTCCTGTTGATTTGCCATGGTGCTTGTGGGCCCTGTGCGCTGACATGGTGTTGGTGGGTCCTATCGATATATCAGGGTGCTTGTGGATCCTGTTGATTTGCCATGCATGGTGCTTGTGGGCCCTGCCGATTTGTCATGCTGTTGGTGGGTCCTGCTAATTTGCCATGGTGTTGGTGGGTTCTGCTAATTTGCCATGTTTTTGGTGGGTCCTGTTAATTTGGCATGGTGTTGATGTGTCCTGCTAATTTACCATGGTGTCCGTGTGTCCTGCTAATTTGCTGTCGCAAAACAGTCCGTTCGACAACCGCTACGCCGATTAATCAGATGTAAAGAACATAATTTACATATTTAACATAATTTACATATTTAACAATGTGGTGTGTGTAGGTTTTAAGCCATTATTGCTTTCACTATGCCTATAAGTTGACAAACAGGAAGGCTTTATAGTCCGTCGGCCAGTCCTTTTGAATTATTATTGTCATTCCGAAGGGCGATATGTCATTTTCGCTGACTCTGTCCGATCGGTCACCTAGTCGGACACCGCTTACCTACAAAACATATACATGACAACTCAGTGTGTACATTCCCACATAGCCCGTCAGTATGGTGTGGGAAATTCTAATGGTAAATATGTTTAAGTCGTTTTGCTTTTCACCCTGCGTGGCAGTCGTGTGGCCTGGCATATTGGTTACATATAAAAATAACTGCAACTCTGATTGAAGATATGGATAGCCTTCGTGATCGGTATTGCTGTTTAAAAAGTCACATCCGTTAAAACCGCCATAAACATAAATGATATTAAAATATAGATAGATTTTTTTCTTATACTAATTATAAATATCGCATAAATAGCATATTATTGTCAAGATTGTACGCCTTGTTAGTAAACAAAAGCCATATTATCATTTAGTACAGTGCGTAAATAGTGTGCGATACGCAAACACTCATCACCGGGGGGGGGGGGGCACTATGTGTTAACTTTGGTTGAACTTGACACCACATTGTTTACAACATACCGATATAGCGCTTGCTAGTCCTCGTGATCGGTATTGCTGTTTAAAAAGTCACATCCGTTAAAACCGCCATAAACATAAATGATATTAAAATATAGATAGATTTGTTTCTTATACTAATTATAAATATCGCATAAATATAGAATATGTAGCTAGTGTCGTCGCTTAAATTGTTTATGTCCGGCAGGTGGATTTGAGCATCTATTGGGCGAGGCTCTGCCGAGTCCAATAGATGCCAAATCCCCCGAGCGGACATAAACAGTTTAAGCGACGACATTAGCTACATATTTTATTTATCCATCGCACAAAACTTTCCTTTTGTGAGGTAAATCTGTCATTTTCCTCAGTTTTACATTCGTTACTTCGATTACGCCATTACATTTATTAGGTCAAGCAAACCAATTAGCATTCATGACGTGGGAAAACCGGAGTGCAGCTTAGAGCGATATAGTTCGTTGGAATTTTTATATTTATTATAAGCAGACCTTGTTCTGATGATTTATAGATGTTTTGGAGCTAAAACATATATCATTTTACGAATTATTTTAGTGAATTATACACGATAAAAGCGTTCTGAAATCACAATGACGTCATTAAGGCCGGTTGACGTCCCTAGTTACCTGCGTAATTTGCATATCAAATTATGTCATAAAAGAGGTACTAACCTAATAAAACTACGTTGACCTAATAAAGCTACATTGACGTAATAAATGTAACGTTTATTATGCAGGCTTTGTGTAGTCAATAGACGTAGTGAGCGGTGGATAAATAGCATATTATTGTCAAGATTGTACGCCTTGTTAGTAAACAAAAGCCATATTATCATACAGTACAGTGCGTAAATAGTGTGCGATACGCAAACACTCATCACCGGGGGGACAACTATGAATTAACTTTGGTTGAACTTGACACCACATTGTTTACAACATACCGATATAGCGCTCGCTAGTCCTCGCCACTCAGGAGTTCGATGTGGAATGGGTTACCGTGAATCACTCCCAAAAATATCGCCACGATGTTGAGTGTTTTGCTTATCGCATACGCTTTACGTGCTGTACATAAACAAATTCTCGGTTTGCACAAAGTGTGTTTTGTGGGTAATATCGCATTCATACTATAATTATACTTCCATATTTTAATATGGAAGTATATTGTTATTCAATTTATTATTTTTCTCCTCTATTATTATTATTCTAAGAAATTTTTCAACTCTTATATCTCCGGAAGTACAAGAGATAGGGAGCTGAAATTTCGTATGCATATAGACCTATACTATTTCTAACTAATAAGAGTATATAGGATGTTGTCCACGATTGGTTTACAGAGTTATCTCCCTTTTTGTGGAAAAAATGGGGTTGCTGTATCTCGAAAAGTATGAGCAGCAGAGACTCAAAATTTGGACCATATGTAGAACTCAGGATTCCCTATTGAATCCATACATTATAATTTATGTCCGCGCTTTTTCTACAGAGTTGTCGCCCATGATTCGCAAAATTCGATTTATTTCATATCATGTAACCGCCTATAACATGCACGGTATCCATATTTGAGAGATTTTATGTAGTTACCCGTTATCAACTTGCTACGAAAACAAGTTTTGAACAGGGACGGACTTATATTTTTGGGTTTTGGGTGGGGGCAAAATTTTCGCAATTTTTTTTTTCGATGATTTCAACTATTTTTACTGTCGTGTATCTATAGGGTGTACTAATGATCCTCCTGAAAGAATTTTGTAAATCGGTTGAGAAATGTCCAAGTTACAGACCATCGCAAATTGTATTCATACATCGATTGAGGAGAAAGTGCTTGTGGACAAAACTCCTCCTAGACGACGCACCCGAACTGGATTTGGTCTATGTGAGCGTGTTATCCATAGAAAGAAGACGAAATGGTGCAATTTTGACGAAGATCCAAAAACATTGGTCCATATTAGGGAGGGGGCAAAAATTGTCATATTTTTTTGGTCTCCGATTTGAACCAAAATTGTTGTGAAGTATCTATAAGATGTACCGAGTGAAATTATGAGTGAATTTTGTGAATCGGTTGAAAAATGTAGAAATTGTGGCCCCTTCATTTTTTTCAAGTTTACAGAAGATGCACTATGAATTCAAATTCCTTCAACCAATCGTCAATTGTTTAGTGTCATTCGGTGGGGAATTTATAATACTTTTAAACGATTACCGACTTGCCTTATTATGTCGATGGAAGCCAGATATAATCGAAATGTATGTACTGAACAGCATTAATATAGGTCTATATAGTAGAATATCGCCACAATATCTTACTAGAACCCTACTAAATATTAAAGGGGCATCAAATGCGAACACAATGACGCAAAAATTAGCTCGATATCTCGAAGATTGGCCGAGATATGGCGACTTTTCTACACGCATCACCTAATTCCGAGGCAAGGGTGGGGGTCACACCAGAACGTTCCAACTGAACACAGAAATGTCAATAAACCATACTATCGACATACCAATCAATTCCGTGCGAATCCCTTATTATACTTCCATATTTTAATATGGAAGTATATTGTTATTCAATTTATTATTTTTCTCCTCTATTATTATTATTCTAAGCAATTTTTCAACTCTTATATCTCCGGAAGTACAAGAGATAGGGAGCTGAAATTTCGTATGCATATAGACCTATACTATTTCTAACTAATAAGAGTATATAGGATGTTGTCCACGATTGGTTTACAGAGTTATCTCCCTTTTTGTGAAAAAATGGGGTTGCTGTATCTCGAAAAGTATGAGCAGCAGAGACTCAAAATTTGGACCATATGTAGAACTCAGGATTCCCTATTGAATCCATACATTATAATTTATGTCCGCGCTTTTTCTACAGAGTTGTCGCCCATGATTCGCAAAATTCGATTTATTTCATATCATGTAACCGCCTATAACATGCACGGTATCCATATTTGAGAGCTTTTATGTAGTTACCCGTTATCAACTTGCTACGAAAACAAGTTTTGAACAGGGACGGACTTTTATTTTTGGGTTTTGGGTGGGGGCAAAATTTTCGCAATTTTTTTTTTCGATGATTTCAACTATTTTTACTGTCGTGTATCTATAGGGTGTACTAATGATCCTCCTGAAAGAATTTTTTTAATCGGTTGAGAAATGTCCAAGTTACAGACCATCGAAAATTAAATAATTTGGCTAATGAAGGAGCATGGGAGAGAATGAAGCATAACCGGGGAGGCGACGAAACCATGCTGGGTAATGATACCAGGTCGGGATGGTGAAACCAGGCCCAGGGTGGTGAGACCAGGCTGACCGGTGGCGGATGTAAACGGCAGATTTAGCACAAAAAAAACAACAAAAAAAAAAAAAAAAACAAGTCCAGCGGTATAATATTTTTGTTGCATATTCCGAATGGGGAGAGTGGTGCGGACTGAATTTTTTCGCTGGCATGTTTTTAATTCCCAATCGTTACCGATCTACGGCATGTACAAGAAAATTACCTATTTTTGGCGCCAAATCCAAACGGGCTAATTGGTGAGCAAGGTTAATGCAGGAGCAGGTAGTGCGGTATCGCGTAGGTAGGCTCCCAAAGTTTGATAGCTCTGCTATAATAGCAAACTGTCAAACAGCGAGTGAGCTTCCGGTCGGTTCAGACTTTTTGCAAATTCCAACGAAAATCAAAGGGGGAAAAATTGTCTAAAAATCAAACATCGAGATAAACAAAATTTGAATAGTGGATATGATAGATAGTACCCAAACGCAACTTATCGATGTCTGCTTAATTTGCGCTAAGGTACAACGTTTACTCGTGGCGAGGCTTTATAATGTTAACAAGTATATTTAAGTGCTGTATCACTAAGCTATTTTTCTCGCCAAATCCGACCGAGTTAATGAAGGAGCGATGTAATGCAGGAGCGGGTACGTTGATATATTTTTGGTAACATCCCAACGTTTGACCGCTCTACTTACAAAGCAAACCGACCAACGGAAAGCTCGTGTTCAGGTGGGTACATATTGGCAAATTCCAACAAAAACCGAAAGTTCAAAAATTCTTGAAAAAAATAAAATATGGAGATAAAATTTTGCTGACGAGTGGATGTGATAGGGGATATCAACGCCCAAGACTAGTGCGATTGCTTAAGTTTCAGAACAAAGGATCCACTCGTGGCGACGATATATAGCGTAATGCGTACTACATGCATAGGAATACGCCTACATCGATATATGGCAAAAGTCGAAATTCAAGCAGACTAATGAAGGAGTGAGTGAAATGCGTGAGCATGTGTCTCAGTATACCATATATACATCCTGGAAGTTTGACTGTGGTATAAAAGCAATCCGTCTAACAGAGAACGCGCATCGGTTGATCGAGGCTTTTGGCAACTTCAAGTAAATCTTGCAAAGAAATAAATGAAGAAATCGAGATAACGCAAATTGGATGTGGTCGGTACTATCCACGTGCAAATTCGATGATTTTTTTAACTTTTCAAATGAATACGCAATTAGTTAATCAGGATTAAGTGACCGATAGATATTACATGTATTCACTTATCATGCAGAAAAATACTCCCGGATGACTGTATACACATAGGAAAATTAATGTGAAGGGTTAACAATATGACTATCTCTTTAAATAACAAGTTTGAAATAGTTTGTGGGTACAAAATAATAAATATGAATTGAAGATCCATGTCCAGTAAGACTTCTATCAGCTAATGTTGAATGTTTTCGAATATTTTATTATGAAATGAGATGTTTAATTGGGACAAGTTATTGATTTATTTTTAGAACATACCTGGTCGCTGGTAACAGTAACCACTATTGTTCGTTAGCTAAACAACCACACATTATTAGACCAGAAGATATTCGAAATGAAATCAATATTAATCAATAGACTCATTTCCGGACAGAATTCTTGACTCATATTTAATATTTTATACCCTGATAACTATATAATACATTAAGTATAGGCTTATAGATATGTGTAGATCAGGGTTAGGCTTAAAGGCACGTGAGGCCTTAGTTGTCGAAAATATTCATATTTGTTCCAATCACCGTAAACAGAAACACATTAAAACGCATACAGTTTCGTTCAAATATACCATGACCATCGCGTAAACAGCATGTTATCATAAAGATTTACTATATTTTACCTAAGCAAGAGCCTGATTGTGTTACAGAAGACAACACGATGCTGCTGGCTAATCACACACAAATGGCATAAACGCTCTTTATTCGTTCCATATCAGGAATTCACCCACAAAGAACGCTCTTTATGTTTACCATCATAATATAAACAAACACCAGAAAAGTAACTTTTTGTGCTGTTGTTTACATAACAATGGTCAAATATATGACAATAACATACTGTTTATGCGATATTTTTTATTTGTATATGGACAAAGTCTATCTACATTTTGTTGTTCTTTCTGTTTGTGGCGGTTTTTGACGGGTGGAAATATTTTCACAGGATACCCACCGCCAAGGCCAACCGTACCTTTAATGTTAACGTTATGGTCAGGATCTGGTTTATAAATTGGGTTAGAATTGTGGATATTGTTAATGTTAAAATTGTGACGGTGTCAGTTATGCAAAGGATTTGGTTGTGGGTACGATTGTATGTATGACTAGGCTCATCGAAAGAGTTTTGGTAATGGTCCAAGGTACGGCTATGAATATGGTTTGCAGGAGGGCAATGTATTTGGTAAGGATATTTTATTGGGTTAGAGTTAAGTGCTGTGGATAGGGCTGTAGAAATGGTTATGATTATGGATTGGCTGCCAATATTAGGGTTATGGAGTGGTTTATGTGTAAGGATTGGATAGTGGTGGGTAGATGATTAAATTATGGATGGTGGTCGGGGATGGGGAATTTATATGGAAGTATCAAAATTCTGCAGGCCAGAATTTTAACCCTCTAGTTATACTTTACTATTAGTATATTCTTGAAGAAATAATTTAGTAACTTTTATTTCTAAATTATAACCAATGACATCCGTGCCTTTAACCAGAAGTCCGACAACTGCTATGCTGATTAACCGGAAGTAAATAGTCCGTCCGACAACTGCTACGCTGATTAACCGGAAGTAAATAGTCCGTCCGACAAATGCTACGCCGATTAACCGGAAGTAAATAGTCCGACAAATGTTACGCTGATTAACCAGAAGTAAATAGTCCGTCCGACAAATGCTACGCTGATTCACCCCATGCATCCGGATATGCTCGTAGCGGAAGAAATGCTCGTAGAGAAATAACCACATGGCCCGCGATTTGCACATCGTCCTTATTTGTCGTAAGTTATTTCATAAAAACACGGTTTACTTTACCTTGATTTTTTTTAAACGTTAACAGCGATAATCGGTCTACAGAAATGAGCGGTTGTGGTTTCCGCAATTTGCATATTACTGTTCGATAATCGGGTTTTATACGAAAATTATGACCTGAAATACTTACTCGATATAAGTTTTATCAAATTTTAATGAATCCTTGCATTGACACATTATATAACATACAGTCTCTCAAAGCATGATATCTTAGCTTCAAAATGAACTGCACATGTATGCGATGTCAATCATATTAGTGCCCGAAAAATTAGTTTCCATGGAGGCACTCACTTGATTTTGGGGTACGTCTATAGCAAACATAAAACAACTGCTATAGACATACCATATTTTCTTGCTATGACCTGCATATATGGTAATTTTTTACTATGAAAAATGTAGAAACATGAATGAAAATGTTGTCTATTATATTAAGGGAATATCCGCGGAAATAGCAATGTATGCAAAGACTATGTTGTCTGGGCTGTTACCACATAAATCGTAATTTTATGTAAGAAATGCAAATTTTGCCACAATGTTTGGCCTAACTTCGATATAAAATAGAATTAAACTGCGTCCATGTTTAAAGAAGTTTGATGTACAGTTGGGTAAATTATAGCCACAAATAGTACCACCACCGTCAACCACTGGTATGTGTTGGTTTCGGTGCAACATGTGTTTAACCGTGAATGGTGTGCAAATCGCGGGCCATGTGGTTATTCCGCTACGGGCATGTCTTCCGCTACGAGCATGTCCGGATGCATGGGGTGTGATTAATCAGAAGTAAATAGTCCGTCCTGCAAATGCTACGCTGATTAACCGGAAGTATAACTAACACATGTTTCTGAGACGAGCTTTGTAATATCGTCTGCTAAATCTACTAAACAACTTCATCTTGTAGGAAATGTTCTCTTTTTGTCCACTTGTGTTGAATCAACTATATTTGTCAGAAAATAGACAAGAAACGACACATGTACCATGTGCTGACGGCCATTTCCAAAAATAAACACCGGCACGCCATGGCAGTGGTTGGACCAGCGTTTGGATGGACATAACTCTGCTTTGTAGCTTGGTTGTGGTATAGTGGTTGGACCAGCGCAGGGAGGGGAACTGCTTTGCAATTTGGTCAACATGGCGCTTGTCGTTAAGGGTCAGGGGAGCTCAACGGGAATTTCGGTGGGGGGGGGGGATATGTCTATTAAAAGTAGACATCATGCAATTTGAATTAACTGTAAAACATGCAGAAAAACACAATGTAGGCTAGGTGTCAAATGTACAACAAAAACAAGAAATTTACCTTTCAAAATTCCTTGTTTCCTTATTCACTGGAAACATAATAATACTCGGACTAAATATTAAAATGAGTATCAAATTTGCCATTATTTCATTAAAAGTATTACCCATTCGGCAAATAAAAGTGGTCATATGGTAAGTGGTCATATGGTCAGTGAATTCCTAAAATTATATTTTTGCAGCAAATATTTTCAAGTTGCCTATTCTCGTGATAAACATGTGGTACTGGCCAGGACATAGATAGAACGACACAAGTGTGTGAACTGGTTAAAGTTATTGCACGAGTTTGTTGTGACGCAATGCTAAAACGAGAACCGGAGGTTCGAGTTTTACCTCGCGGCACGACAAACGAGTGCAATAACGTTAACATGTTCACACAACTGTGTTGTTCTATGTTTATTGCACACTCTGAAGGTTGCAGCTTGTAACATACTAACATTTAGGTCGATATTGTTGTATTTAATTGAACAAACGTGTGCTTAATGTAGACTATAACCCATAATTTAGCGAAGACATTTTCTGTTAAAGTTGACGTCGCGAGTGACGTTGTTGACGTAATAGGTTTGTATTGCTCAAGAACAATACACACTTTTTTATTGAACGTTACAATTCTTCTGTATTTTTCTGTATTTCGCACAAATAAGCCAATTGGTGTGCAATAAAATTTAGGGTCACCTGTTCCTTTAAAAAATTGTGAAATATTTTAATAAAAAAGATCTGAAATTAAAATGGAGCGCGTGTATCGCGATTGATCGATTACTTCTCATATCAATATTTCACAGCGATGCGTTTTTAAAGTCACGCGCTCGTTTTAATTGTTTAACCCTTTACCCAACAAACCGGCCAAAACCGGCCAAATAAAGCTTCAACAGCCTAAAATATCTTCGGTCTGTCGCAATAGAACCATACAAATATGGATATCATTGGAACCGACTCCTTGACCACATTGTGATAGTTACAGTTATGCCCTGTGCCAATGCATTCTCTTATATATGCGAGTCGACCATAGGTCGCCTCGCATATATAAGAGAACGCATTGGCCTAAAAAAAATATTTTTTTAACACTTTTTACCATTTTTTCTTACATTCTTTAACAATTTTATAATTTTTAATGTGTTAAGCCAATGCATTCTCTTATATATGCGAGGCGACCTATGGTCGACTCGCATTTATAAGAGAATGCATTGGCACAGGGCCCTTCTGTTGGGTAAAGGGTTAATCATAAGCTGTAAATGTTACTTACTCTTATTCGACATGAATAGGAGGGCGCAGCATAATAAACCCACACAGCACACCACCAGAACATGCTGCTTAGTAGATCTCGTGATCTGTATCATGATGGCTACGAAACCACGTGACTTCACTCCACAACCACGTGTTGTTAACTTCAGCCATCTGCAATCACACAAATTAATCAGCATCCTTATTATATATGGTGAAAACAGTGGTCGCGCAATTTTTAGATGTTAATATGGCGTCTTTGTTCATGTTCTGTGAATTCTAAACGCTCTCTACATTCTGTCGATCCCGAAGAACAGAAGGCTGAAAGCTCTTTAAAATTTTCGATAACTTCGATTAGTATTATCAGATCATAGAAATCATTATGTTTGTATATATTATTATTTGCTCAGAATATTTGACCCCCGAAAAGCATGCATCGAAAATAAAGCTATGCCTAACTTATCTTTCGAAAACGGCATAGTCCTTTAAAGATTGTGTGTCTTTTCCGGGGCACAATTGCAACAACAACATAATTTTTATAAAACTTGATTTCAAAAATACAAATAGCAATTTTTGTGAATAAAATACACATAAAACTGAAGATTTGATCATAATAAAGTGGTTATTTTGCGTTGAAATATATCAGCTGAAATTAAAGGTACTCAATCCGATCAGACGGTCCCCATACCATCAAGCTACAACAACAACAACATTTCTTCAAAATACGCTTTAGTTATCAAAATCGATTTATTGAAACAAAATAATGCTAACCACTGTCAATTGTGGTATCAAATTTCCCAAAACGTGTTAGTTATCAACATTTTGTTCACTAAATATCACGAAATTTGACCGTATTACCACTTGATTTTAGAGTTATCTATCTTCATCCGCAATTTTATCCGAGACCCTCCGTTTGACCATTATACTGGGCCACATGTTATTACACATCTCTATAGATATAACAAACATCAAAAATCGATATCTGATCACTCTGAGCTTTGATGGGTGGGTTCCTCAACTCGAATCAAATAATTTTTACCCCCGAAGCCAAAAAATAGTAATTTACAAGCGTCTGATCGGATTGAGTACCTTTAAATCTGCCTTGGTTCAGGGGGGGGGTCGGAAAAAAATTTCAGGCACGTATGGCATTTTTTCCCTTTCGATCATTTTTTGTACCCACCCACCCCCACCGCCAAATTTTTTTCCGTTTTCGGCAGTTTTTTCCGACCATTTTTTGACACCCACCCCCCCTTTTAACACTAAAACAGAGATTTGCGGGGGGAAATTCACTGTAAACAGCTGTATATGAATTTATGTGCATACTATTTATCATGGATGTTAACATGGACATGTAAATAGGAATGAGTAATTTTGAGGTCATTCGGCCAAAAAAACATGGCTGCCAGCGGCCATCTTGGATTTCAAAATTTGCAACAAAATACAACACGATAACTGCCTGCAGTCAATTTACCAGTTAGAATTACATTATTTCTCTCATTCAAACTGATTCAAAGTGGTTTTGAAGCCCAACTCATTGCCAAAACACTAAAAACAAGCAGGAATTTTTTTTTTAGTTGCGGAAAAAATTGCTTGTTGGTGGCTTTGACCACCCACCCACCCCGGCACCCACCCCGGAAGAAAAATTTTCACCCCCCCCCCCCCCCCCCGCTTGGTTGAGGAGTTCTCCCTCGTGGTACGCTCATCCGCGATATCGCACGACGCTTCTGTTCTAAAAATAGCCAGTAAATGTTTCCTGAAAGGTTGTATGCATGTATTATACCAGAAAAAATCGAAATAAAATAACAAATATTGATTGACAGAAACGTATTCATGTTCATTGCTGTATACCCCGCAAACTATATAAAACTTTTTAGGATGAGACACAATATCTTTAACCCTTCCATGACTGGAATTCCTGACATTTTGTAAAAACCAGGTGCCGATGGACTCTCTTATATATGCGAGTCTCCCATAGGGAGCCTCTCATATACATTAGCCTACCAATGTTTACCTTAATTGACCTTGTAATCCAGTGCATTTTCTTATTTATGCGAGGTTCGCTAGGTGAGACTCGCCTATATAAGAGAATGCACTGGCACAGGATATTTAATGCTGCATCAGCGCAGCCCCCGCCATGCAAGGGTTAAGGGTTAAGGGCATGGTCTTTTGGGTTAAATGATGACTTACATCATGTTACCTCCCACGAAATGAGTAAAATAATCCACGTAAGTCGATTCCAGCGGAACTATGTGAATGGACGACCAGCAACGCGCCGATCAAATATCCGATTATATGTCTAAAGTGACGAACAATGTATTGTTTTCCGTCATATATTCATTACGAGCTGTTGTGTGTGCTGATAATTATCTATACGTAGGTATTACACATGTTTTGAGATAGTAATTTATCGCGACTCCTACAGCGATGGAAAACAGCACCGGCTACAGCCATGGGGAGGGGTCTGAAAAAAATGTCCCGACACAGGGAGGGGTGGGTGGTATTATCGATGTCGCGGAAAATAACCTACCATTTCAATTAATATATTTATCAAATATTAATAGAACACATCAATTTATGTTATTTGTGTATTGCATGCGCTAACTGTTGTATCAATTCTTAGTTTGACTATGTCTCTATTACACTCTTAGATATAACAATCCGTTTACGTACTGCATGATACCTATACATGTCTCAGGACCAAAGCGTTTGGTATTATCGATCATTTGGGTATTATATATGATCGAAAAACCAGCGAGCTTTTGTTACTATCTCAGAACCAAATGGTTAACACAAACTGATCGTATGTGGCGATCACGTGATGCACGATACAATTCCACAATGTAAGGGGGGAAATGGCGGCGTTCGATTCAGGCGATTTAGGTTTTTACCGTGAATGTATGACAACGGAGAAAACACAACATGATAGCGGGCTTACACATTTTATGTTGGATCCGTCCTGAGCCTCGGCTTACACTTTATAGCGTGTCCCTAATTAGGTGCGTTGGTTGGTATTTAAGAACACGGAAGTGCTAAAATGTCTCAACATATTTTGTGTGCGAAATTTGACTTAACTTGATTCTTATAAACCTAGAATATTGTTAGCACTGTCTGGATTATGTTTGTATGTGAACCGGATAAATTTTATAATCTACGAAAATCGGCCGACGGTTAATCAATGATAAATTTCTTCACCGCAACTGAAAGCAGCAATCTGTCGTGATCTGACCAACTGCAGGCTACACTCGGTCTTGACACAACTGTGTTGCGAGTTACAAAACACGTATACTTAAATTATAAACCACCAGAATAATTCACAAGAGTCAAACACTGGTGACTACGACTACGAGACAATTAAAACAATGTAAAAATTATTCGAAATTAATTAACTGAAGTCACAGATTAGTCATGACTAATGATGAGTCAGTCATAAGTTTGTTGACTACAACTTATAAGTACATGTACAAATATTACAAAGGACGAATTCATCATATTCATCAATTTTCATCGAAACGTGAGTTGATCCATGTCGCCACACTGATCCAATTCTGGGACACCCAATATCACTGAATCAGTCACAAGTTGGTATGAGAAGTTGACTTTGTTCACGTTCTTTTAAGCTATGTTCTAATTAATCAAACCCTTTAACAAGGTTGTAGGGCGTTAATGGCAGCGGTTGTACCGCCATTCAACTACGGAGTGGTTTACATGCGGCATTCGCGGGTATTAAATCTTACTGCGGTACTAGTAATAATTTTGTGCGACCGCCGTACTCCGCATTAATTTTTCACATGACCTGCTTCCGCGCAGTCCAGATTTACGTGAACGCCATGCCCCGTGTTAACTTTATACGGAATTTGTTTACGGTTTATTCAACATTTGAAGTTGGTCACTGACCGACATTTGCAATTGCATCATCAACGCACAATCCCTGTGGTGGTTATAATGCTGACTTTAAATACAACATAAAATCCATATAAACATTGTATGAAATTACGGTCTAACCGCGAACACAAGGTGGTACCAAGGTCGGCCACGGTAGGACTGATCACGGTTAATCGCATCAACGCGGTCGAGTAACGCCGTAATATCGGTGGTCAACGTCGTTTAATTAGAGCATAGCTGTAAACATGGACCAATGCAATGGATTCATCATGTTCTTATCGAAACACGTGTGACTATCATTATCAACGATTCGAACATTTTCGCTTCGCTAGGAAATAACCTCTTCCATAATTAGAAACCATATTCGTGCAATCCTTCAATACGTGGCTCTGGTGATGAGGCAATGGCATTGACTCGTTGGCGCGTAGATGCAAATGGAGAATAATGTATTCACCATGGCTGTACCAAACTTGATCATACATTAAATACATTAAACTATCTTTGTGTGAACGAGGCGTTTGTTTAGTAGATAATGTACGATAAGCAAAACACTCAACACTGATGCGTTTTTGTTCGGAAGAGTTATTAACGGTGACCCATTCAACACCGACATCTTATTGCGAGAATTAGTGAGCGCCATAGCGGTATGTTGCAAACAACCTGGTGTCAGTTTTAATTGACCAAAGTTCATTAGTGGGGTCTTCCCATTGTTGAGTATTTTGATTATTGCACATTATTTACATACTGTGTAACATGTTCTGTTACAGCACTTGGCTTTCTTTACATAACACAGCGTACGAATGTCATACTATTTATGCGATATTTATGATTGGTATAAAGTAAGGCTTGAGCTAAAAGCCTAAAATAGACCGATAAGTCTTTCTGGCACAGTGCTCACTGTTGTAAGAGAGGAACTCTAAATTTCTTGACTATTGACATTCTGTTTGTTTGAGTATTTGTATACGTTTATTTGGAATATTCTCAGTTTGCGATTTAACGTAAAGATGGCTTGAGATTTATCGGAAAGGTTTTCCGGTTTTCGCAAAGATCTTTGTGATTTATCGCAGAGTTGTGCGATTTATCGCAAAGGTTTGCTTTGCTACCCTTGTCCCATATGCATGCTGGCTGTGAAAGACCGATCGGTCTATTTTAGCCTGATCGGGCTATTTTAGATCGATTGATGGTGCATCCAGACCTGTTTAATATATCTGATTTATAATGATTACTTTAATTACACACAAATTATGAAATTTGGCCGATTATTTCAGACATTCAGAAATTTTTTACTCCACGTGTAGGGAACAGGTCAGGGAAATCCTGACCCAGACTTGTTTAAGATGTCTGACTTATAATGTTTACACGGAAGCCCATTAGTGCCAACGCAAAACATATCTGCGATAAGTCACAAACTTTTGCGATCATTCGAAAAGTATAATCAGCAAGTAGTTTGAGAGTTATCGTAAATATGTTTGAGATTTATCGCAAAGGTTTGCGAGTTATCGCAAAGGTGTTTGTGATATATCGCAAAGGTTTGCTCCACTTATCCCACATGTATGCTGACTGTGAAAGATCGATCGGTCTATTTTAGCCCGACCGTGCTATTGTAGATCGATTGGTGGTTCACCCAGACCTGTTTAAGATGTCTGATTTATAATGTTTCTACTGTTCTAGCCCATTAGTGCCAATGCATAAAAATATATCTGCGATTTATCACACAGTTGTTTTGCGATTTATCGCAAAGAAGTTTGCGATTCGCAAAGGTTTGCAATTTATCGCAAAGTAGTTTGCGAATTATCGGGCTATTATAGATCTATTGGTGGTTCACCTAGACATATTTAAAATGTTTGATTTATAATGTTAAGAAATTTGGCCGATTCTTTCAAGCATTCAGACAAATTTTACGCCACGTGCAGGTAACAGGTCGGGGAAATCCTGAAATCGAGGTATTTAACATCGAATTAAGTACGAAAACACGATCGAGGTTCTATACTAATAAAAGTTATAGAATGCGGATGGTTTCATTTTGTACTGTGCTATGTAGTCCATGTAACTGATAACATGATCTCGAAGAACCTCGCTCGGTGTTGTGTACTTAATTCGATGTTTAAACGCCGTGGCATCATTTGGAATCTAACATGTCACATCGTAAAAAATTGCCGTGGCTGCGGTTCCTGGACAGGTATTCCAGAGTACTGGATATCGGTAATCCAGAGTACCTGGACATGTACCACAGAGTACCTAGACTGGTACTACATAGTACCTGAATAGGTACGCCAGGTTACCTAGACAGGTACCACAAAGTACTTGGATAGGTACTGCAGGGTACCTAAACCGGAGTATCTAAAATTTAAGTACACCATAGTACCTAAATTTTAGGTACACTAGAGTACGCAGAGGCGGACTGGCCGATCGGGAGACCGGGAAATTTCCCGATGGGCCGGAGGCCGGAAAAATTATGATTCCACGTGATTTTCTATCAAGCGAGAATCCGAGGGGTTTTTTTTACGGTTTGGGGGGGTATATGTGGTTGGGCCGCAAATGAAACCGACGTGGGCCGCCACATGTGTTGTTTAACCAGCCGTGTATCCAATAAGATGGTACTCTTCTCACATAAATTCACGATGGCAGAGGCGGACTGCATGGCCGATCGGGAGACCGGGAAAATTCCGGACGTGGGCCGCCACATGTGTTGTTTAACCAGCCGAATTGGCTAATCGTAATTTTGACATTAAATGAACTTGTCGGCATCATATAACACCACGTAAAGACCCCATTAATCTCGAGATTTTAACGGTAAATCCCAGCTGTAAACCCCCAAAAAAATCTCACGCACCCCTCCCGGACCCTCCCACAATTGAAATTTACAAGAAAATAGGAACGCTTCAGTTGATGCCAGTCCAGATGCTAGGATTCGCGATTTTCTTGTATAGTTTTCAAATTTTTTTCACCCCGCGGTGTGTCCTGGTCTCTTGTCCGTAGCATTTGTCTGGTGTTAGACCGCTAGATGTTAGAATTTATGCAATTTTTCAGGTAAAAATATCTGAATGGTCTCATACCGGGAATATATAGAACCATGGTTTATGAATGTATAGGATATTATACCAGAGGTGCAAATGGAATTATGCAAAAAACATGTATTTGGTCTGCATCTGATTCAAGTGGGGGGGGGTGCAGTAGGAATTTCCCAAGGTGGACTGTGGACGCCCCACACACAGATGGGCCGGTATTATATTAATTTCCCGGGCCGGTTTTTTGGCCCAGTCCGCCTCTGATAGTACCTACATTTTAGGTACTCATGAGTACCAATAGAGTATCTGGATAGGTACTCCATAGTATCTAAACCGCAGTACCTAAATGTTAGGTACTCCAGAGTACCTAAACTTTAGGCACCTCGGAGTACCAATAGTTTGGTAATCCCCACGGGCATTAAACAAAAACCCATTTATAACGAAAAAATGAGACATCCGCATATCAACCTTTAAAGTTGTAACATTTTTTTTTATTTGCCACCTGCCCTCTGCGCGTTTTACACCATTCAGTGCTTTATATATAAAGAAATGAATTCCTTTTAATTAGGATGGTCACTCAAGCCTAAGCAATTAACCAATGAAGTACTGCCTAGAGTTCATTGAATGCCACCTGAATTTTATGGACCAGCAAAACTTGAATTCTGTAAGCAATAACACAGGCCCGTGGTGACAATACCAGATATACCAATATATACTATACTATATATATATGAATTATTTTGAGAATATATGAGGAATATGATAAATGGTGTGGTTTTTTTCTTCTTAAAAAAATCGGACTTGTGGACTAGTATAGGTTAGTATATCTGGTAGTTTTCCCCTGGGGCCTGTGGGCAATATCATACCATCATAATGATCATACCATACCTGCACGTCAAATTTGTAAAACGCAGTTTAGTATATTATGCAGCTATACAGTCGATTATCTACGCCAGCGTAGATCCGCGACCTCATATTATGTTACTTGCCTGTTTAAACAAGTTATGGAGCTTGGGTACTTGGACAAAATATGTCAAACATATGGTAGCTATGAAACTCAACAGTCCGTTGGTGGGTGTGCAAACCTATCGCTGTGTGTTCACAGCGTGACAAGCAGAACGTCCAACCCATTAACCATCAGGCTCCATATACGGGGGTAGGTTTTTTTTATATAACATCTT
Organism: Siphonodentalium dalli; assembly: GCA_032622095.1. Taxonomy (NCBI): domain Eukaryota; kingdom Metazoa; phylum Mollusca; class Scaphopoda; order Gadilida; family Siphonodentaliidae; genus Siphonodentalium; species Siphonodentalium dalli. The sequence goes on along the minus strand of CP136067.1, from coordinate 133,735,481 downwards.
GCCAGCCCCCACACACGATCCGGCAATTTACTAGACAAAGGTCAATCTAGAGGCTGATACTTTGATGTCTTGTTTGACTGGCGTGGTCATCATTTATGTGATTGCATGGTTAGGCGTTCGGGTATATGGAGAACAATAGATTTCCTTGACCGAAATCGCCCAAGGGAAGGGGCTGAGTCACCATACAACCCATTGTGTAGCCAACATCGACCGTGGGTTCGAGTTATGTAAGTTGTTGACTGGGTTAAATAACGTGGCTGATAAGATAATTCGAGCCATACCCGGCATCTCGACCGCAATCCAAGATAGTCGCCTGAACAGGGCCAATATGCCCAGGAATAATTTCTAGGAAAAATATGCGATTCCGGTCTAAAATGGGAGGGGTTAGATGCGCCCAGGATACCATCGCAAAACTCCGAAAAGCCACCATCCACCAAGATTGGCTCTGGACTGTGCAGGCAACGAGGCAACCATGTCATTTCTCAGCCACTTCCCTTGGGCGATTTCGGTCAAAGGAGACGTTGCTCAATGCAAGTTATTTTTATCGATACACCCCGAAAGCCTAACCAATTAACCAAAGATGATCACCGCCCTTGTTGGTCAAACATGGCATCAAAGTCTTAGCTTCTAGACTGATTTTGGTATAGTAAATTGTCGGTCCATGTGTGCATGGGGGCTGACAATATGTTATATCGAAACACCCACCCCCACCCCCGTATATGGAGCTTGGTGGTTCATGGGTTAGCCGTTCGGATCATTTTACACACCCCTGCACCGACGGACTGTTGAGTTTCATAGCTGCCAGATGTTTGACATATATTGTCCAAGTACCCAAGTTCCATTACTTGTTTAAACACTTGAAGTTAACCTCCAGAAGAGGAGGTGGCGGTTCTACGATGCCGTAATTGTCCAATGCATGGTACTCTTGACGTCAATAAATACGTTGTGTGGCTTCTTTTACACGGAGAAGAAAAGCGACGAGTCCTCTGGTAGATAACTTTAATAAGTATGCATAAACTAAACTATTAAAGGCACGGGCGGCATTCGTATTGCAGAAATATTCATATTTATTCAAATCGCCATCAACAGAAGGAATATTAAAATATATATAGTTGTGTTCATATGCCAAACATAATCAGCGCGTAAATAGTATATTGTCGTCAAGACGTACGGTGGTGTACGTAAACAAGAGCCTGCTCATGTTACAGAAGTTGTGCTTCTGTTTACATAACACAGTGCAATTCTATTGGTTAATCACACACAAATGATATAAACGCTCTTTATTATTTCCATATTAGGAAAACAGTAACAAATAACGCTCAATATGTTTACCATATCCGGATCTAAACAAAAGCCAGGTAACGCAACGTTTTTTGCTTTTGTTTACATAACAAAGGGGAAAAAATTTACAATAACATACTGTTTATGCCATATTTCTGATTGGTGTAAGAACAAAGTCTGTCTATATTTTACTATTCTTTCTGTTTATGGCGGTTTTTGACGGAGGTGAATATTTTAACAGCATACCCACCGCCAACGCCGCTCGTATCTTTAACAGCACGGCAGTATCTGCATAGAAGTAACGTGGATTGAGAAACTATCTGGTTGATAGATAATCTGGTTCTCTCAGACCTGTACTCGTCCGGGTTTAAATGGGCAACTGTGTTGGCAAGGAGCCAATGAGTACTAATAGATTAATCTATGATACTTAAAGGTACTCAATCCGACCAGACGCTCCTAAATTACAATTTCTTTGGCTTCGGGGTAAAAATTTGATTCGAGTCGAGGAACCCACTCATCAAAGCTCAGATTGATCAGATATCGATTTTTGAAGTTGGTTATTTCTCGAGATGTGTAATAATATGTGCCCCAGAAACACGTGGTCAAACTGAGGGTCTCGGACAAAATTGCGGATGAAGATGGATACCCCTAAAATCAAGTGGTAATACGGTCAAATGTCGTGATACTTTAGTGATAATACGCCCATATTTTGTTGAACAAAATGTTGATAAATAACAAGTTTTGGGAAATTTGATCCATAGTTGACAGTGGTTAGCATTATTTTGTTGCAATAAATCGATTCTGATAACTAAAGCGTATTTTGAAGAAATGTTGTTGTTGTTGTTGTTGTATATTGATGGTATGGGGACCGTCTGATCAGATTGTGTACAATTACGTTTCTGCTTATAGCCATTAAGGCATGGGAAGTATAGTAATAAGGGCATGAAAGATTAATAAACGATAATCTTATAACAATAACTCAAGTTCCGTGCAAAATCCGTTACGTAAAGCTTCATGGGAAAAGGTAAGTTCGTGGGAACAGGTAATTACTCCCCTTGCTCCCCACTGTAAATAATGTCGTTTGTAAACTATTCTAGTGGGCTATCGTGAGATAACGCTGTTATACCAATACCAGCATGTTAAAGGAATTCAGATTGAAACAAAGTGTAACATTGATTACACAATTTATTATGGCAAATTTCAAACTGGCGCGAAGTTCAAAGGTCACAGTTCCGGTCGCAATAGGAAAAGTATAATTTCCCGGATGTGTATATTTGATACCTGCACGGAGAAGTGCGGTCGCGGAATGAGGAATAATTAAATATTATTCTAATAATAATTAAAGTTCGTGGGAACAGGTAACTTCGTTACAAGTCACATAGTGATGTACATCTCTATAATCTACCTGGAATTTCGGTTGTTGTGAAATAAAAGTATTAAAATTCCCCAAAGACTCGATAGTTATATCCATGCACATACAGCGTATAGTACACCATTACCATTCGCATCATTAACTACTACTTAATAAATAGAACATGGCTTGGAGTGAAATACGCCAATATAGTGCATAGTGAGGTTGTGTAGTTCACGACGCGAAGCGGAGTGAACTACACAACCGCACTATGCACTATATCGGCGTATTTCACGACAAGTCATGCTTTAATTATTATATTGTATCGAACAAATGCAGAAATTACAAACCTCATTATAATTTACTGAATGTAAGTCTCTTAAAACCTCATTATAATTTACTGAATGTAAGTCTCTCTAAACCTCATTATAATTTACCTTTGTAATTTTGATTTAGCAGTAGGAAACTACTATTTTCAACTTTTACTAAGTTCAGACAATTGATGTTCGCCTTACTGAAGCTTTAATTTGGATCAGCGGCGAAATAACAAGTAGTTTCAGAACAAAGTTTGATGTAGTGTTCGTTACTATTTTTAGTAGTCAAAACTACATATGCATAGTGCACGATGGGAGAGACTTGAAGGCGTAGTATACAACTACGACTAATAGAGTCGAGTAGCCAACCAATCGGAAAGCTTGATTTCAATAACAAAGTCACGTGAGATACAATATTTAATATAAGAATAACAGATAAGTCACTACGTCACTGCAATTTGTGTTCTTTCTATCAGTTGTCGTTTGCCATATCCGTAGTTACGATTATTGTTTCGAGAAGCCAAGCACGGGCACGCAGGCTTTTGATTCAATCGGCGAGTCTATCAGTGACTATGACCTAATAACTACATAATTAAAGGTACTCATTCCGATTCGATGGTCCCCATATCATCAGATTCCAACAACAACGACAAATATTTAATTGCCGCTTCAGTAAGTTCAGTTATCAGATTCGGTTAATCGCCCAAAAATAACTGCTAACCACAGTCAACTGTATAGTATAACAATTGCCCAAAACCTGTTATTTATCAACATTTTGTTCAACAACATTTTGCCGGTTTGTCAAATATCCGACACAAACAAGCCACTTCATTTTAGAGTTATCCATCTTCATCCGAAATTTGGTCCGAGACCGTGGCTCGTCGACTTTTACCGAGCCGCAACTAAGTCTCGACGGTGAAAAATAATAGATTTAAAAAATAGATATATAATAACTCTGAGCTTTGATAGGTGGGTTCCTCGACTCGAATCAAATACTTTTTACACCCCCCCCCCCCGAATCCAAATAAATAGTAATTGAGGGGCGTTTAATCGGTTTATGCATATTTAAGTACAAAATAATCACGACAAGCAACACCTTGTCACATACCTTACTGCGAGTGGCAAGAAGTATGAACGGCGTAATTGACTCGTATATAGTCGTCTGCAAAACTGTTTTTGGACCGTACGAAAATAACTCACGACTGTTCTGTTGGGTATTCGTAATCCTTGTCAGCAGCAGTTCATTATGCGAAACGTATCCAATCTAGTACATATAACTGTTAATGTGCATATAGAGTACGTCATGTCCATGCTGTGCATATGTGGCTGTGTATCACTGTATTTGACCTACCACCACGCCGATAACTATAACTATGACCACTCATATAATGATATACCCGGAACACGCAATATATATTACGCAGAAATGTTGGTTATTCCTAAGAACACGTTTATTCAATACCTTATTTATTAACATTTACGATATAAGTTTAGCAATATGAGCATGTAGCTGTGTGCCACCGTATATAAGATGTTCGTAACATAACATGTCAGATCCAGCTGCCTTGCCCTTTTTCACTGACTTCAGAACTGAAGTATCTTCTTCCGGTGATACTGTGTATGTAAGTATATCATCTAGAGCACCGTGTACCGGACTATCAAGGAGTTTCTCTACTCGATTATTGACTTCTATGTGGTGTGCATTGTCAAATGTGTCAGAATTAAGAGGCGAATAAAGATTTTTGTATAAGTTTCCTTATTGTTAGTTATGACAATAATTGTGTCGATGTTATTATAGATGAGCCAATAGCAAGTTTGAAAGCCGATAATTGTAATTGTACATGTAAGCCGGAGGATCTAATTGTAGACCTATTCGTGTATGGCGTATTGTTATTACAGCATAAGACTACAGTCTGTGGTCACCGCTTTTGTATCTTTGACCACTATATATAATGTCATCCCCGGTGCTATGTGTTCAACAGATTTAACATGTATTGAATATATGTTCACATGTTATTAGTTTTAACGAACTATAGTCAGTGGACACCTAATACGCACGCGATTATATGGCGAAAGATACTTAATATGGGTTCACAAATAGAGAGCGATTGATATTCAAACAGTGTAACAGGTGCCACGCAATGTTAGGATTACATTTCTAAATGAGTATCCTGTGTTAATCTGAAGGGTGATAACTCTATATAGAACGTACTTTAACGAAATAGCGGAGATTTTTATGGAAGAATATAAAATTGTTGGTCTAACACAATAATTTTACACTAATAAATTGTTTGAAAATCAAACAATTTTAACCTATTGTTGCTGCGAAATTTTTAACTAATATTGTGTCAGACATGAAATGTCCAATTGTTGAAAATTTTGAACAAAGTTGGGGGTGAGACACCACAATCCCAACCCAATCCACCCCATGTCGTCACGCCCCTGACGTTATACTGCTTCGGCCTCATCTTCTGGAAGGTATATATAGTCTCAAATTAACATTGTTTTAAGTAAATTGTTCCATTCTGTTCAGTTTCTATAATCCCTATGGAAAAAATGGCGACCGAAAGCTGCCGAAAGTAGTAAGATTGGGCAAATTTCATTAAAGTACACCAAATTGTTTCCATTCAGACGAAATTTATTCACTCAAATAGCTAGTTGCACTACCATAAATGATGTCCAATAATAATTCGTTCATAGTGAGCTATATACCGAGGATTTGTCCCTTTTAGAAAACATTTAACTATTCTCATTGATTTCTAACTAAATATTCTCATATCGAACATTAGTTATAGACAATAGTACTATATGCAATCAGATGAGTATCAACAGCATCTTAACTAACAAATATATTCAATGATTGTCCAAAACAAATTAAAGACATATTATGGACTTGTTCGGGTGCGTTGAACTGTTAAGTTACTATTCAGGTACTATGCCAACAGGAGGAATATAGCATTCTACTACATCATCGAAAATCTCAAGCAAATCGACCGTACCACTCCATAGAAAACATAATGTGAACTACGCTCAATTGTAAATATTTACTTCCCGATTCGGGACGCACCTATCGGCGATAAAGTAACGAAAACGATTTCGCTATCGAGAGTCACTGAATTTAATTAATATGTAATAATGTCAGTGTGTGTTGTCAGTTTGGATTTAATATTTGTAAAAATAACTACTTTGAGCAATAGTATCATCCATTTCTATTTGATCACCCTACCGGAGTGTTTCACATCACTTTAACGAGTGTTCCAAACCATATAAAGCTTAAAACTACGTAATGGGGGTCTCAAACCAACATCTTATAATAGTTTACCAAACCAACCGATGAGTGTCCCTGTCCATATAATTGGCGTCCCAAATCAGTCAACTTGTGTCCCAAACGATATAATAAGTTATACCAATCCACCCAAATAGAATCCCAAAACCATCCAAATCGTGCCCAAACCCACCCAATCATATTCCATACCATCTAACGATTGCCATATATATGCCACCACAGAGTGTCCCAAATCATACATGCACGTGGTGTCCCAAACCACACACTGGGTGTCTCAAATCATACATGCACGTGGTGTCCCAAACCACACAATGTGTGTCTCAAATCATACATGCACGTGGTGTCCCAAACCACACACTGTGTGTCTCAAATCATACATGCACGTGGTGTCCCAAACCACACACTGTGTGTCTCAAATCATACATGCACGTGGTGTCCCAAACCACACACTGGGTGTCCCAAATCATACATGCACGTGGTGTCCCAAACCACACACTGTGTGTCTCAAATCGCCGATTGAGTACACCCCCCCCCCCCAAACCATTCAATGGGTTTGTCCCAAATCGACCAATCTGTGTCCATAACCATCAACTGAGTGTCCCAAGCGACTGGTATTTGGCACAATAGACCCCACTACCACAAAGACATATATAATAGACAAGGTAACTATCTATCAGGTGACCCAAATTCCCACCACCTGTCGTTGTCAAGCTGCAACTAAAATATTTTTTTTAAACATTGTATTCAAACTAAACACACGTTTTGTCCCTGAAGGACTATAATTCATTTTGGAATATCATCCGACTCGATCAGTTCATTGATTCAAAATTTACATGAATCAGAACAGAAAAATTCAGCCTAAAATGTCTAGTCGGACATTTACTGGGCACACCGGCTGAATAAATTTTCCGATCAGACCAGAGAGTACAGCACTTTGTGTCGGTGACATTCGTCAAGACTTTCATTTGATCAATTTCTGGTAAATTTATATTTAATTCATATCACAAAAGAATCTCCACTTGCACCCATGACCGAGGTATGCAGTTAAAGGTACTCAATCCGTAAAGAGGGTCCCCATCTCAACAGATTCCAACAACAACAATCCGATCAGAGGGTCCTATATTACTATTTATTTGGCTTTGGGGGTAAAAAAAATATTTGATTCGAGTCGAGGAACCGATCAAACAAAGCTCAGAGTTATTAGATATTGATTTTTTATTAACTCGAGATGAGTACTAATAACTGCCGTAATCTGCTCTGGATGTGTACTCCAAATCTATTCAAACAGACAAGGATGGATAACTCTAAAATCAAGTGGTAATTTTAACGCAATTTTGACTGAGTTCTGGGCCAGATAGTATTCCCGATAATGAAAAATAATAAATTTCTAAAAATCGATATCTAACAAATCTGAGCTTTGATGGGTGACTTCCTCGACTCGAATCAAATATTTTTGACCCCCGAAGCCATTGAAATAGTGATTGAGAGGAGTTTTATCGGATTGAGTACCTTTAACTAGCTTTAAAAAAGTGGGGAAACGTAATTTTTGTCTTCCATGGTACAAATTGTTTTTCTCACTTTCGTCAAAAGTGCCATAAGAACATATTTATGTGTTGAAATGAATCCAAATTTACCTGAAATCTAAGACCAAGTAAGTCTAAGACTTGATGAATGTCACCGACGAAAAATGGCTGTCCCTTCGGAAAATTCCTTTAGTCAGTGTGCCCAAATGTCCGACCAGAAATGTTCCGATGACTAACTTTTTATAAAATCAACTGATCGACTCGGGTAATATGCCAAACTGAAACATAGCCCTTCTTGAACAAAACATGCGTAAAGGTATGAATAACATAACAAAAATATTGTTTGCCACAGCTTGATAACTCCGGGTAGTGTATGTATCTACCATCTGTGTAGCGACTGCATGAACACACGCGATATCTTCGCTAAGTAAGGGTTAGAGCACAATAATTGTTATTTACCAGAATCAATCGAGTCGAAGACGATTTATTTTTTGGTAAAGAACTATTCGCGTGCTCTGACCGACTAAGAGCACAATTGATCCCACATAATGCAATCAACTGGAAATGTGCCGTTGAGCGTGTTTTGACCACGACGCACAATCCGTGCGCTGGTCGCGATTGGACACAATAGCCGGTTAGCCACGCCCAACAACACACACTGATCGCCGTGAAAATATATGTACGAAACAACACGGACTGGTCCCACTTTGAAGCGCCCGTGCGATTTGTCTGTTATGAGTTGCGTGTGCCTAGAAATGGGGTAATCACTGAACTATTCCTTCGCCAGCCTTGGGAATTGGTGTGCTTTGCCAAAAATCAAAGAACGACTGTAACAATGGGATTGTGCTCTAATGTTTACTATCGTTGATATCATTGACCCAATCTATCATATTTGTCATTTATCAATCGATACGCTGCACGACTAAATCGCGAACACTTACCGGATAAAATCCGCAAATAGCGGAAGAGACTTAGACTGAATCTTTATGCGGAATGGGTGTTGAATGAATATTTTTGTTGCTGGATAGTTCCCGTCTCTTTATTGTTTAGAATGTGGACATTAGTACATACACCATTGGAACGAACCAAGTATATACATGTATATACTGCTATGCCAAGATCAACAATTGTCAGTCAGACTAAGATCGCCGTCAAATCCAGGCCTTGAATGGAGAATCCTATATCGTGGCGATGTCGATCACAGCGGTGTGATATTGATCCTCGCCCGGTATAACTATACCTGGACTATACATGTATATAAACCATGTGGGTGAAAATGATTAAAATTACAATTAAAAATAGCGTAATGTTCTAAAAATAGACACAGTTTATGTCCAATTCATTGAAAATATTTGAAGAGAAAAATAATTTTCTAGTAACAGGCTCCTGTTGACTTGTCTCTCTATTGTGGAAATAACTCAAAATTATTATGATTTTATACCCCCGAATCTTTACAGAAATTACAGGACAGCGAATTGTAGGTTTGCACCGCCGGCTTTTCTGTTTAGTCTTCGATGCTACCCTTCTGTTTGTCCTGATCGACATCACGGCTTGAGGGACAACCAGTATAGTCTCGTATATATTTTACCACTGGCTCCACTTGCGTTGTAGCACCACTCTCTATTTTCCTGAATGTCGGGTAGATGTGTTCAAGTTTGAAATGAGTTTGAAAAAGTCGTTGATAGGGTCAGACTTGTAGTATGCTGCCGCCTTTGCAAGCCGGAATCTTGAATCTTTCGCAATATACTACGATTGTTGTAGGTCTGAAGATGTACTCTATTGCTGTGGCATGGACTTTCTTCTTCTGGCGGCAACTATCGTTGTTTTTTATAACTGAGCCGCTGTCAGTGACTGCCCATAAGTGAAGTTCATTTTGTTATTAAAACTAAGAAAACATTGCGGACTTCGCAATCACTTAAACACTACATTAAATCAATCAATTTAAGTTGGGGGACTTCGCGCGGGGCCGACTTCTCCAGATACCGACACAGATGCACCATGTTTAAGATCAAAAAAACATTTCCATATACTGTGGAAATTACAGCACCACGAATATGTATAAGATAAATATTTGATATCAAATATAATATGTAATTAATGTATACAACATATTTTCAGTGAAAATATTACGCTATATAATAGGATAAATCTAACTACATACCAACATGAGTTATGAACAAGGACACTTCTCCGGGTAACATTCCTTCACAGTGTGTGAAATAAACTGAATTTAAATTTCGTCTGGATGTTGAAATCTCTGGCTGACCTACATGTGAGTTAAATAGCCACCAAGTGCATATATGATTGATGGATCCTCACCGGCTATAGTTCATGTGACAGTCATTTAAGATTGTAAACCAAGCTCCCCCAGTGCATTACCCTATCATAACTCCTTACCATGCAGAGAAAGCTCACATAGCGTCGCTACCCTCTCAAAACTCCATAATGCAGAGAAAGCCCCCATCCCAGCTTCGCTATCGCTATTCTCGTATGGCTCTTTACAATATACGTGTAGAGAAAGCTCCCACAGCGTAGCTACCTCTCATAACTCCATAATGCAGAGAAAGTCCCCCCAACTTCGCTATCGCTATCCTCTCATAACTCATTACCAACATACATGTAGAGAAAGCTCCCCTAGCCGAAGACAGGCCAATTAACCATCTATTCACTGTATCTATAAGTAATATAATATATGCAACATGCGATACAGTCTGAGTAAACTCATACCTAAATATTCATTACAACATTGAATATTAGGTCTGACGGATAACATCGCTATCTCATTTCCAAGTCCTCGGGATTGCGTAATCTGATTGATTGCGTAAATTATTTTCCGTCCAATGAAACCGCATTGGATATATCTGTGAAAAATACGCTATTGGGGATGCTTTTGTGTATACGCGAGACATAGTTATCTTTTCCGCACATATACATGATGGCAGATGAAAGAATGGAGCAAGGATTCAAACAGAAACTGACGGTTAGTTTTGACAAATCGAATATTGGATATTTGAAAATAGACGATGTAGTTGGGGCCATTGAAAAGGTGATTGCCATTAAAGAGGTCCAGGCAATACAAATGAATGATAAAGTATGCCAAATAACTGTAAAGAACCTGGCAGAAAAGAATGAGTTGATAAATAATGGCCTACGTTTTTCTTTGTCAGACCTGTTGATGTTGTGACCAACGCATTGGCTGTTACGCTAAGGGGAGCTCCCCCCGAAATGGAAGATCACACCATCATTAATATGCTGAAATCCCACGGCAAGGTTGTAGAAGGAAGTTTCCGGAGAGGTTATTGGAGGGGCGGGACATAGAAAATGGGAGTCGTTACGTTCAGCTCGCAGAATGTCAGGAGGTACCGAATCAGCTGACAGCGGATGGATGTACCATACACGTGTTTTCGGACAAAACAAAACAAAAGTGTAAATTATGTAGTGACCTACATTTTCCAGGTGATATACGTCCACTATATAAGCCTTCATGCTCGAGGTGTTTCAGTGAACAACATGACAGGCGTAATTGTCCAAATGACGTCATCTGTAGGGCGTGCATGAAACCAGGTCACCTGGCGAGTTTTTGTCTAGACCAGCGCGGAGATAACAATGGACCAATCAACCAGAATAACGACAAAGCTGGTGACACTACAAAGGAAACGAGTAACGGTTATGAGCAGAGTCAGGCCAATAAAGTCGACACCGTTATATTGGGCGCAAGCAACTGCGCGGGGCATAAAGGTCGATAGGCCAAACATACAAAATGTGTCGATCTCGGGATAGTCTGGTCGTTGAGACTCGATTTTGAGGTGAACCTAGAACAAATTGTTTACAAGCTGTTTTTGGTGTCATTTTGTCGGGCAGAATCTGGGGAACAATATATCCAAAATCCGCTAAAATCCGCTTTGGGCAAAATTTTCCACAGCTCGTTGAAATGGGGTCCTATTTATGCGTTTTTGTGTAAATTTTGCTGTTCTTTATTAGTCTAGTCAATCTGATGGATAGAAAAACCCAACCGTGAACAAATTACTATGCAATGTCTTTTGGTGTGTTGAATGTGACTATATCCATATGATAACATAACCAAAATCCCCGTGAATCCCAGGGTGGGGAAATCGTAATTTTTGGGTGAAAAGACAGGAATATGTAAACAAAAATGGTGAAAATTGTAATTTTCTGGTTGAGACTCAGATTTTAAGGTGAACCTATATTAAATTGGTAACAAGATGTTGTTGGTGTTATTTTATCGGGCAGAATCTGGGGAACAATATATCCCAAATTCGCTAAAATACGCTTTGGGGAAAATTTTCTACAGCTCGTTGAAATGGGGTCCTATTTATGGCTTTTTGTGTAAATTTTGCTGTTCCTTATTAGTCTAGTCAATCTGTTGGAAAGAAAAACCCAACCGTTAACAAATTACTGTGCACTGTCTTTTGGTGTGTTGAATGTGACTATATCCATATGATAACATAACCAAAATCACCGTAAATCCCAGGGTGAGAAAATCGTCATTTTTGGGTGAAAAGACAGGAATATGTAAACAAAAATGGTGAAAATTGTAATGTTCTGGTTGAGACTCAGATTTTAAGGTAAATCTATATTAAATTGGTAACAAGATGTTGTTGGTGTAATATTATCCGGCAGAATCGGGGGAACAATATATCCAAAATCCGCAAAATACGCTTTGGGGAAATTTTTCTACAGCTCGTTGAAATGGGGTCCTATTTATGTTTTTTTGTGTAAATTTTGCTGTTCCTTATTAGTCTAGTCAATCTGATGGAAAGAAAAACCCAACCGTGAACAAATTACTATGCAATGTCGTTTGGTGTGTTTGAATGTGACTATATCCATATGATAACATAACCAAAATCCCCGTGAATCCCAGAGTGGGAAAATCGTCATTTTTGGGTGAAAAGTCAGGAATATGTAAACAAAAATGGTGAAAACTGTAATTTTCTGGTTGAGACTCAGATTTTAAGCTGAACCTATATTAAATTGGTAACAAGCTGTTGGTGTTATTTTGTTGGGCAGAATATGGGGAACAATATATCCAAAATTCGCTTTGGGGGAAATTTTCCACATATCTTTGAAATAGGGTCCTATTTGTGTCTTTTTTTGTGTCAAGTTTGCAGTTCCTTATTAGTCCAGTCAAACGGATGGGAGGAAACGCCCAACCGTGAAAACAATTTGCTTTTGGTCGTTTTGAGTGTGACTATACTCATATAATAACATATACAAAATCCCCATGAACCAGAAGTCGTAATTTTTGAGTCAAAATACTGGAATATGAACAAAATGGTGAAAATTGGAATTTTTATAATAAACAAATCTGCCAACCATAAATGCTCAGTCGAGTTCCATGACTGCCAAATGTGACCATATAATAATATATCCAAAATATACATGCGTTTAATGAAGGGGCAGTCGTTAATTTAGATACAAATGAAGAAAATATGTAAGAAAATGGTGAAAATTGGAATTTTTGTCTGGGAACCAGGTCGACCAAAATGCTTCTCCAGAATGGGCCCCCAATATTAAACTTAATCCATTTTTTCGTAATGTGTCTGCTCCAACTAATTTGCCGCTTACATGTGGCCGTGAATATTACGGGGCAATATGGCGGCAATTTCCTGGAGTGTACTACCTCTAAATGTGTATTAATGTGACAGAAACCTGCAACAAAAAACGCATTTCGTGCATAATTTGACACTAATACTATAAAATGGCGAATCCTAATCCGTTATAGTAAGTCATATCCCGAGGATTTGGGCAATTCGGTGTCTAAGCAGTCTTCAAAATGACAGCGAAAATGGCAGTCGGAAGTGAACAATTGAAATGTTTTTTTTCTTACGATATCGAATAAACGTATAGCCAATATGTAGTCATATATGTCACCATACGAGTTTGCAAAGCCACCAATAGTGTCATAATACATCAAATGATTGTCCCAAACCACACAACGAGTTCACCAAACCATATACAGAGTTACAAAACCCATCTGGTATCCAAAAAAACCAACATGTGAGTATCCAAATCCATACGACGGGCGCCCCAAATCCAATATTGCTCCAAACCATCGACGGGGTGTCCCAATCCACCAAACGAGTTTCACAAACCACCAGACTCCCCAAACGATACTCAACTGGTGTCATTACTCACACATATAGTCCCCAAACCATGCATTTGGTATTCCAACTGACCCAAAATGAGTGTCACAAGCCACTAAATGAGTGTCTCAATCGACCTGATTAAGGACTCAAAACCAATTATCGAATGTTCCCAAATCACACCAGTAGTGCTCCATACGTTGCAACCTATGTTCGAAACAACATAATAGTTGTGTCACAAGCCATCCAGTAGGTTCCAGAAATATCCAATGAGTGTCCATAACCATCAGATGAGTAAAACATACAATGAGCACCAATTGAGTGTGTCAAACCACTCAATCAGTGCCTAAAACCACGCAATGGGTGTAACACGGTTACCAAACCATCCATCGGGTGTTCGAACCCACATGATAGGCAGACATCCAATATGTAGCCCATGCCATATGTCATACAACGTACAACTGTCGTCTCAATCCATTCAACTGTAGTGTCCCAAAACGACCCAACCATTGACCCAATCGGCCACGCAGTGTCTCAATGCACATAACCAGTATCTAAAATCTATAGCGAGTTTCCCAAACCACTCAATGTGAACACTCCACCCAATTGGTGTCCCAAAAGCATCCAACTGAAGTCACAAATTACCCAGCGGGGGACCCAAACCATAAAACTAGCATCATAAACCATCCAACAAGTTCCCTATCCACCAACTGCACAGGACTGATGTTGCGAACCAACAACCAACTGTCATATCAATACATCTACAATAGTGTACAAAACCCTCCATCGAGTATTTCACACGATCAAGTGAGTTTGTCAAACCATCCAATGAGTTTACCAAAACATAGTTTGATATATTTGAAGGATGGTTTTATGCACGAGTTTGTGACACCTATTAACTGACTGGGACATTCAGTTGGTGGTCTGAGACACTAGTTGTACGTTTTATACACGCCTGCTGGTTTTGATAATCATCATGTGGCTTGGGACACTCATTGTGTGATTATTGACACTCATCTGTTGGTTTTGGGACACCCATTGGATGGTTTGTGGTACACACTTGATGATTTGAGACACCCATTTGTGTGGTTCGGGACACCACATACATGAATTGGGACACTCGATGGGTGACATATGGCAATCGTTGAATGATATGGAACACACATTGGACTGGTTTAGGCACTAATTGGGTGGTTTTTGACACTATTTGTGTGGACTCTGTTACATATTATGTGGTTTGGGACACTCGTTGGCTGATTTGGAATTATTAAGAAGGCGGTTGAGACACCTGTTGTGTGGTTTTACACTCCTTGGATGGTTTGGGACACGCGTTAAGTTGTTTCTGACACTCATTTGATGTATTTCGATACTAGTTTGGTTGCTGTGGACACTAATCAAATTATATTCGATACCGGATATGAGAAGATTTATTTAAATATCTATGACGAAATAGATATTGTTGACTTTCGATTGCAATATTCGCCGCCATTATGGGACACTGTAGGGACAAATTCTCGACATCTAGCTCATTATTATCGGATTAGGGTCCGACATAACTTACTGTTGTGCTAGCCAATACATGTTTTTCGTCTAAATGGAAACAATCTGGTGAACTTTAACGAAAATTCCCAATTATACTACTTTCAGTAGCCATAGTGTCCCTATTTTTGGAAGTGATTGCCTAGTTTCTGCTAAAATGGACACTAGTGGTTCATATATGACATCTAATGAGTATTAAGTACACTGGTGTGTTTGATTTGCGGTTATTCTGGGCATTAAAATAATATATGATTTTTCTTCGAAATTTAGTACAATCTATTTCGAATTTGAAGGGCTCAAATTCCCAATCCTCGTGATATGGCTCACAATTATCAGACATTGATTTAAAATGATGTATGTTGGCACTAATGGCCATTTAAACCAAATTTCTTATAAATGGAAACGATCTGGTGAAATTTAGTGAAAATTGTCCAATTTTACCAATTTCGGTCGCCATTTTGTCCGCCATTTTGAATTTTTACAATAAAATAGTACACGAAATAACATACGTCTGTCATGGCAACAATAATAATTTGTTTATGTTTCATATTCCTGCCATCTGTATAACTTTAATTTAAATGACATTCATGTGTATATTTCATAAGAAACGGAAAATCATACATAAAAAACACAAATATGACATTTTTTTTCAAAATGCTCTAGAAATTTTTCCCCAAAGCGGATTTCAGCGGATTTTGGATATGTTGTTCCCCAAGTTCTGCCCGACAAAATGGCACAACAAACAGCTTGTAAACAATTTGTTCTAGGTCCAATGCTTCAACGACCAGACTAGGAGCAAAATACACAAAAATCAAGGATCTGCTTGCTGAAGTGGAGAAAGATGACGGCTTGAAATCGAATTTGAATGAAATCCAATCTGTTATAGTGCATTTAGGAACCAACGACATCACTCACCATAAAGCAAATTGTGCGTCAGTGATACTCAACATAACAAGGGCACTTCCAGAAATCACTAAAGTGTTTCCTAACGCAGTGCTCAGTCTGTGCAGCATCCCACCGAGAAAGGGAAAAAGTAATCGGGCATCCGAATTCAACGACACAGTTGTATTGGCGAATGATTTTCTGGAACAGTATTGTGCCGAAGCTAAAAATAGCCAGTTCGTCGACAATACGAATACATTCAACCAAGGTGATGATGTTGTTCGCGAATTATTCAGCGACACTGACAGAAACGGTATCCACCTAAGTCCTGATGGCAGAAAGAAGCTTGCCGAGTCTTTCGTCAAAGCATCAGCTGACACAGTGGTCAATAAGCGAAAGCTAGTAGTAACACCATCACCTGAGCAGAAAAAGAATGCTAAATACTATTCTTGGTGTGAGGGTTCGAATCCTCGGAAGTCCGAAATATTATCTCATATAAGTATTTCTAGCTCATGTCCTCATGTTGGTGAGACTCATCATAAATATGGGGGAGGGCCGAATATAAAAGGGCTTCAGCCTACTGAGGTTCAACTGTCGATTAAATCAAATCTTATAGTCGATGTTCCAAAACTTGAATATTTATGTCTGAATTTACTTGCTAAAATGAGTTTTCAGAATAGTTATAATACAAATGTATTAGAAGTTGGAAAGCGTTATGGTGAACATTGTATTGTCGGTCCATGTATTGACATTTGTGAAGAGTCTCAGCATACATTAGTACATGGGGAGTCAGAATACAACATTATTCCATATACAAAAATAAGTGAAAATGAGTATATGATTGAACAGGCATATCATGCTGTTTTAAAGAGCAGAATGTACTTGATTATATTCCTATAATCTCGACACAGCCTGGTATTCCTATATATGTAAAACCTCAAGGTCAAAATTTTCAAATGCCATACGATTCACTCTTGCTAGAAGGCGCGAATTATCCAAACTGTGGGATCATTTCTAATGATATACCACATCTATATGATATTTCTAGTGACCAGGTAGAATATACTAGCGATATTAATTCCCTTCCACCAGATAATTCAATGTTGTCATATACCCATATATTGGCTGGGGTGGAAACACGTCAAAGTACATGTATTAAGCTGTTATCACTGAATGTATGTGGATTGGAGCGAAGACTGAATTATCCTGATTTTCTTGAATTTTGCAACCAATATGATATTTTGTGTTTCTCGGAAACGAAATCATTTGTGGAAGACACCATATCAATTCCGAATTTTCAAATTGTCGGGATGAAGGGAAAGCACCTCGGGCACGGGAAACGATGTGGTGGTATCATTATTGCTGTCAAATCTTCACTCGCTGATAGAGTCTGTGTGCTTGATGGGGAATTTAATAAGATAGTGTGGATACGGGTCAAAGCAGGTGACGGTAATCATAATATTTTGATTGGTGATGTGTATATACCGCCAGAAAACACCCGTTATAGTGACGATGATTGGCCGATATGGATTGCTAAAGATTTGCGTAATTTGAGAGAGGACGATGATACGGTATTAATTGTAGGCGATTTTAATGCAAGAACTAAGGATTTGAGCGATGTATTTGAATCACAACTGGTTGATGAAGTCCGATTATTTATAAACTGTTTATCAGATGACTCATTACTAGATTATATTTTGGATTGGAACAAAGACAAATCAAATAATGTCAATAAAAGAATTTCGCAAGATAATGGCAAACCTAATAGTTATGGTTATAAACTTGTCTCAATGTGTAAATTTCTCAATATGTATATATTGAATGGCAGATGTGGTCGAGATATGGGAATTGGTAAGCCGACATGTAACGACAAGAGTGTAATTGATTATATACTAGGCAATTGTTTAGCCATATCATGTGTACAAGATTTTTATATCCTTGATTTCAGCGACCATTTTTCGGACATACACTCACCGATTCATTTGGAATTAAACTTTGATATTAATGCTATTTCCGTGGCATCAACCTCAACCGATAATGGACAACACCGCGATGAAGATATCCACATTAATGTTAAATCAAAGCCGAATAAGTGGGTAGAAGAAAAGTCCAGAGAGTATGAAAATAACATAGATATGACCGAGATACAAACGATAATGAAATACATTGAGAGTTTGGCTAATTCTCCAGCTGACTGTGAAAGTAGTATTGATAGCATTTGTGACAAACTTTCAAATATTCTGTTAAATACAGCATGCACCACATTTGGTGAACGAAAGGCTACCTCCAATCGGAACCGAAATAAACACGTTCCTGGCAGAAGTTGGTTTGACACAGAATGTAAACAGAAGCGAAAGCAATTTCATAAAGCTAAACTAGAATATAATAAATCTAAAACCATCGAAAATAAGATAAATTTGAGAACAGTTAGCGCAGAATTTAAAACAATGATGGATAAAAAGATAAAAATGCAGAAAGAGGAAGATATATCCGAGCTTAAATCGCTATGTACTTCATCGAGTAAATCCTTTTGGCGAAAACTGAATAATCTCACGCGGAATAAAGGCCCCGAAACAACCAGGCGGCGAAAAGTGACCATTGACGAATTTCATAAATACTTTGAAGCTATGAATAGTGAAATGGGGGAAACATTATCTGGTAAAATTGATGACCTGTACCAAAATGGCACTGAATCCGAACTGAATTCCCCAATTACAAGAAATGAGATCGAAGCTGCGATAAAAACGACTGAAGAATAATAAGAGCCCTGGTCTTGACATGGTGCAAAATGAATATATTAAAGCGACCATGACCAAACTTATTCCATTGTATCGGAATTTATTTAATCTGATTCTTGATTCTGGGCATTTTCCCACACAGTGGGCGTTGGGAATGATCAAACCGCTTTATAAGAAAGCGGGGGACCCATCACAACCAGATTCGTAGCGTGGAATTACTCTGCTTAGTTGTTTAGCCAAATTATTCACGTCAATATTGAATAACCGCATGACTGATTTCTCAGAAAGACATACAGTGATAGACAATAATCAAACGGGTTTCAGGAGAAAACATTCCACGATTGATAACATTTTTATTCTAAAAAGCATTATTGACTTATATCATGCAAGTGGGAAAAAACTTTACTGTACATTCATAGACTTTCGAAAAGCATTTGACACAGTGTGGCGTGATGCGTTATGGATAAAAATGTTGAACGCAGGGATTAATGGTAAAATATTCAAGGTTATACAAGATATGTATAGCAAAATAAAATCTTGCGTTAGAGATGGAGAAGGAACGTCAGACTTTTTCGTAAGCAATATTGGCTTATTCCATTTCTTTTCTCCCTCTACGTGAATGACTTACAAGAATTTTTGTCGGACTGTGCTATACGTGGTTTGCAATATTTGGATGAAGTAATGTCCAGAAATGTTATTGTTATTTAAAATTATTATGTTTATTATATGCAGACGATACTGTCTTGTTGACAGATAATGAAGGCGAAATGAATCGGGCACTTCAAGCGTTTGAGGATTATGCAGATTCATGGAAGCTCAAAATGAACACCAAAAAAACTAAAGTTATAATATTTTGTAAAAAACAGAACAAAATTTTACCTGAATTCAGATATAAAGGTTGTCGACTTGAAACCGTTAAAGAATTTTCTTACCTTGGAGTAAGATTCTTTTACAATGGTCGGTTCTGTCGATCAATAAAACGAACTAGAAATATAGCTATTAAGGCCATGTTTGGGCTTTTTGAGAAAACTTTTTGAGAAAACTAAATTTACCAATTGACCTCATGTTAAAGCTTTTTGATCATCAAATTGTTCCAATTCTTCTATATGGAAGCGAAATATGGGGTTATGAACCGATTACGGATATCGAGTATGTGCATTTGAAATTCTGCAAAATACTTCTTGGCATGAAATCGAGTACACCCAATTACATGGTGTACGGTGAATTGGGGAGATATCCTCTTGATATTCTTATAAAATGTAGGGCCATTTCATTTTGGTGTCGCATTTTATCTTGCGACGGATCCAAGCTTGTAAAACAGATATACAAATTCGTAGTAACGTGTAACGCTGAAGAAGCGTTTCTTGGAAAATTCAGATGGATATGCTATATTGAAAGCATAATTTCAGAAGTAGACCTAGCAGATAAATGGTCTTCACAATTGCCACTGACAAAATCAGGTATACGAAATATGAGGAAAACCCTAGTTGCCAAATTTGAAGAGCAATGGAAATTGGATATGCAAAAATCTTCGCGTGGGCTATTTTATAAAGAACTAAAGAATGGATTGGCAATTAGTAGATACCTTTTAGATTTACCAAGGAGCCTATCAGAATACCTTGTTAAAGTTAGAACTTCAAATCACAGACTGGCCATCGAACGTGGGAGGTGGCAGGATCAAGCGCGCGATAAGCGTATTTGCTCTGCATGTGGTAATGGGGTGGGTGATGAATATCACCACGTCATTGAATGCAAAAAAAATCAGGATTTACGAGAGAAATATATTCCCGCTTATTACTGGGAATTTCCAAATCTGAGCAAATTTTATGGACTCATCGCATTGGACAATTTGAGCGTCTTAAAACGCGTGTGTGTGTACCTGAAGCTATCTTTAAGGGAATATTGGAAATAGATACACTCAGTATTCGCAAATATACAAGTGACCAATTATACATATACAACAAGCAATATACCTGACATTATATTATTCGTAGATATACATGATATAATTATGGCCTGACATTATATAAAGTTACTTGCCTGTCGTGATAACACGCACATGTGGATTTACATGTAGATACATGTCTGAAGACCAAGACAAAACTTGCGTGTGAGAGAACAAGACATTCTATTGTAGTAGCCAAGTGCTCTGCCCAATCAAACACAGTCAATCAAAGGCAACCAACCGCGATCATCGTGATTCTGATTGATGAACTGGCAGATAGATTGACTGAAGTCGTTCAATGGGGAAGTAGTCTGCGCTATTTAGACACGAGAAATTATAGATGCTAATTTATAAGAACTAAAATGTTATCAGATTTATGCGATGCAATAATTTGGGAACCAGATGTACACGAGTAAACACATGTATGAATTAGAAGATAGATGACATACCGGGGGTCCAACAATGTAAATAAGTGTATATACCACCATAACCACAAATATATCATCTTCATCATCATTATCATAATCTTCACCATCTACATAATCATGCATCATCATCATCACCATCATCATCATCATCATGTAACTAATACTATTTTGTTAACTTACTAATGCGCTTATGTTACATATTGATTTATGGCTAAGGCATAATAAACATTGAAAACTAAAAAAAATAAAAAAAATAAAAATAAACAAGTGTTAGTGGGCGGAGACTCCCATAATGTCACCTCTAAATATAGTAACAGAGTCGGTATTTCTCCGATCGAAAGCGATGCTTGTAAATACAACAGACAGAAAAAATGGCTTCGAAATTATATGTTCGGTACGATTCGGATTAATTTGAAGGATGTGCTAGACCTGATAGATATGCCTGCGCATGGTACCAACTTGGCCTCCCATAAATATAAATAGAACTCACTCATGTCCGTGTATTTGATTTACTTTATTGTAACATGGTTTGCAAATCAAATTATTTGTCGTAAAAAAGTCATCTGAAAGTTAAACACCGAGGAAATGACTTAATTTGATGCTTTTAAATAGTTCTAAAGCATCATTTTTGATGACGACCTTATTTTTTGCTCTCGGGTGCAGCTTTCCGGTTGATGCAGCGAGTTCATCTCCCGAAAAAGAATAGTCGCACACACGACAAATATTATCTTCTGTAAGTTTATATCGCGACACGGGCCATTGTTATTGCGAAGCACAACAAATAACACGTGGGGACACCTGTCAATCATCGATGTATTTTTAAAAATCCGTGACGTCATATTGGGGAAGCTCTTCGCTGAATAGAAATGGTTTTGGCGACATTAGCTCCAGACTCTAGATTTCAAATATAGAGTCGACGTTCACCCAGACTGCATGCGATATAGTTCTGGGCCAAGTTACAGTAATTGGCCAAAGTATGTGTCGAACGTCTCAGTACTGTCCCCGATAATATGTTGTCTGTTGAGTCCAGTGCAAAACATCTCACCAAGTCTGAAGTTTCTCGCTGTGACTACAGGTTAAATTATTGTTTCTTTGATACCTGTTTATCAGCTGATTATTTGAAGCCATCCTACATGTATGATGTCATCCTACGAGAAACTGTTGTATGACAAACAAGCATGCAGGTATAATTACATAAATGTCACTCATTCGTTGTGCTGGGCGCCACATTCATTTTGATCCTTGATTCATTCGTCTCCGGTTCGCCCAGCGGGTCGGCCGCACCTGCCGTACCCTACGCTAAGCCGTTGGTGGTCCGTGATTTTTCTGTCTTCTCCGCTGGATTATGGATTTATTCCCCAGTGGAGTTCGCCTTGCTTTGAGTGATTTCCACTCGGCCCATTGTGTGCGTTGGATCATCCCTGCACAAAATTATTGGGTGGATGTGGCCATCATCATGTGGCTTCGGAGTACAAGGTCGCACCCTCTGCCAGCCGCGGCCCAGAAAAGACAACATATGGAGGGCTACACAAAATAATACGACGAAGAAAAATAAGAAAAACCCGGGACACCGTCGCAGGGACGCCGAAAGGAGGAAAGGGTGGATTAAGATGAACGCTGAGAGACGCCCAGCTACCTCACACCTGGCCCCACCTGGACAGGACCAACATCCCGAGGCGGCATTCACTGACAAACCACATCAGAGGCCGAGACTGAGACAATCCAGACAGCCTCTGCAGTGGATGTGCCAGCCACCAGCGGAATCGACAGGGACGTCAATGTCACTCCGGCCGAGTTCGTGGTACTAATGGAATCACTACAACTCCACCGCGGACGGCGCCACCATTCTAGACCCAACCTACATCGATCAGAGGCCTCTAACGGAACTCAAACAAAGACATAGCCAACCCGCATGACATATGAAGGTTTTGAAGAATGGCTGAGTTATATGGATCAGAAAGAAACAAAAACACAGACACAGCCAACACATCTCCTCCCTCGGACGCTGGTGCATCAGCGCCGCCGGCGACAAAGAAAAGAAGAAGAACGACGATGCTATCGGCCCATCAACCATCACACCAATTGCTTGCATGTTCATCCTTCTTTTTTCTTTTTTTTTCTAAAGAAAGGCAAAATTATGAGGGGTTAAAGCCACATGGCGGTTTGCGTTCCAAAATACGCATAACATTATTCGCTTTTGTATTTTTCACTGTATCGAAATAGGTCGATAAATATCTTAACTACATTTCTACGAGCATTATGTAACCCAACAAGACGCATTGAAGTAATACAACTATGAATACGGTGTGTTGGGTCCCAAACACAAAACAGCCATTTGCACGACATAGAACAGAAAAGAGCGTTCCGTGGTAATCTATTCCTCATATGGTATCAATAAAGAGCGTTTGTCTTACTTTTGGCGAAAAGTTGAAAACGACTGAAAAATGGCTATGACTTTGGGAAGTGTTTTTCAGAGCATATGAAGCCGGTATATCAAAGGTGCGTTCATGTATCGACCTATCGTATCCGTCGCTCAAAATTACGTTGAAAAAAATTTGAGGTTCGAATGAGCCATGTCCGTTTAAATAAAAGGGCTATCGGCCCTTTCGACGATCCCGGTGTTAGCCCCCCCCCCCCCCCAACCGCTCTCTTTATGTTGGGCGCCAAAATCGTCATCAGAGTCTATCCCATGCACTTACTACATTCTACTTGCAAAGGGATTTTGGCACAGCTTCAATATTGCTTATAACACGTAGTCCTATGGTGTTCTGTCCCTCACTTCCAATGACAATTATATTTGGCGACTTTTTGTACATGGCTGATTATCAACGTTGGAATAATCGATGTAAAGCTAAAGAGGATTGGACACACATCGTGCGGCAAAAGTGTTCACATGATTGAACATCGCGGCTAAACTGATGTCAGCTCTGGGTTCAGTTTGGAATATCGTAGAAGCAGACACTGCCATAATAATTGTATCATCAGTAACAAGAAAACCATAGTCAGAAATGGTAACGCCCTCAAGATCATATTATTAGCCATAAATATAAATTATAATATAAAATATATTAGTTACATGTATGCACCGCCTCAGAATTCCGTTAAAACAACTAATCCTTCAAATTATTACAAAAAACTACGGCTTATTACTGCAGGTTTCTAATTCACCACACCAGAAAGTTTCTAAATGCGGATCAAAAATCGGAGGTATGGTGTTCCCACCAAGAGTGCATGGCCCAGCCATTGTTCATACCTAAACATCGAAAGAAATTAACGCGGTCATAATGGTTACATACTGCAACTATAAGACATCCAGTGGATACACACCCCCACGAAAACCCGAATGTGTTGTCCTGTGAGAAATCCCATCGCTATAGCTCAATTTGACACGGCCAGATTAGCCTTCCTACAATATCCATAAACAAGATCATATATTATATACCCATGATTTTAATTATAGAATATAAAATATTTCGCGAATGACCAACTCAGAATTCCGTTAAAATAACAATAACAACCAGCACCTAATTAACGAACCGGCGACCGACTCGGCCGTCTCCGACCACAACCATCAGTGGGCTGCAGAACGAAAAATATCTATAAAAGTTGAAATATAAGACTTACAAATTATCTTTTAAATTTCTTTTATTGGTAATTGACATAGCTTGTCACAAACCAAAAATCGCTTTTTAAAACACTTCTCCAAATATGTCCGTTATTTCGTCAAAGACACCTTTTCAAATATCTCCGTTATTTCGTTTATAAAGATAATTTCATATAAGGATTAACTGTCATGTGGACTGTTTTTATGGAGATGTAACCGTGAGGTAAGTGGATATAACTTGTGTAAAACCAGAAGGGTTTTACATACAAGTTATGACCACTTACCTCACCGTGACGGTTACATCTCCATAAAAATAGTCCACATGACAGTTAATCCTTATATTTATATACATTTAGCGAAAAAGCCACTTTTGTAAATGTAGTTAAATCGAAAAGTGTATCGTGACAAGATCAGCCCAAAATACCCAATAGCACCCTTGGCAAAAGTTAATAGGAACAATTTCTCTTCATATTGAAACCCGATGATGTATTAAGTCAATCATGCGCGAGTCCAAATGCGCCCAAAACATTACGCGTTCGTCTTTCCAAACCCAATGACGTATCGATGGTGTTATGAGCTTGGTGTTATGAGGCGTTGCGCATTCACCGAGAAATAACCGCAACTAGCCACGTGGGCGCCGACCAATCAGAATGCTGGATTTAGTGATGACAACACTTAGTGTGTAAATATATTTCTATATTTCGTTCTATATTTCTCCCTATTTCGCTGTATGTTCCTATTTCGATTTTTCGTTCTATTTCGCTATTTCGCTGTATTTTCCTATTTCGATTTTCGATGTATTTTCCTATTTCGCTTTTTCGTTTTATTTTATATTTCGATATTTCGCTATATTTGACATATTATGGGATATGGTATTATATGATACCCAACATTCTGATAATCATTCGAACATCACGTGCCTCTCGTGGTCGCGATTGTATGCCAACAGCCATCATATCGTGAACCCCGATATGTTATCTTTTGGTAGTCAAGCGTGTGCGTATTGCCTGTTCATCAACATAAATATTATATTTAGTGTTTGGGGGTCACGCATATATGAATTTGATGCGGACTTGGATTGACAGAAAGTGTAATTATTAGCTTGTCACCATAAAGACATATTATGTATACTTACTTCAGTGAATCAAACTGATACCGAAAATGCCTGCCACTCCGGCTGAATAGGTCATTGTCGCATGGTTTCTGGCAAAAAAGACACCCAGGATCTCTTAAACTGTCAACAAGACACCCAGGATCTCGTGAACTGTCAAAAAGACACCCAGGATCTCAAAGTCTCGCCAAACAACGGGAATTTTGTTTCGTCGTCTGAATTGCTTTATTCTCTGATCCAATTAAATAACATGAATGGATATTGAGAAAACGAAATTATATACATAAGATGGACAGAATAACGAAAAGTATTTATATACAAAATATACAGTGACCTCCCAGACGTCTTCATCGTCACCTTAAATCTTCATCTTCATCAACATCATCATCATTATCATCGTCGTACTCGTCGTCGTTGTCGACTTCGTTGTTGTTGTCATCATCGTCATCACCATCATAATCGCTTCATCGTCATCATCATCATCATCATCATCACCATTCACAACAACAACAACTAAAACAACATCAACAACCACAACTATGTACTTTAATCACTGGCATCCAACTTAAGGTTAATCAGTCGGATAAAAGAGCAGAGTCTACGTAAGGAAATTACGTCTTTCAGATTTAGTATGTCGTCTAGAATATCAATAGTCGCGTGTTCTATACTTGTAAATTTCTTAAGCATGAACCGATTTCTAGCCTCATCTAAACATTCACATTCCATCAAATAATGCATTTCATCTCCAAGTTGACGTTTATGGCACAGGGGACACAGTCTACGAAGTACAGTTGTTTCGTTCCAACGTCCTTTCTCTATTGGCAGATGGTGGTTACTAGTTCGGAATTGACAGAGAGTTATTCTATTCTTTGTATCCAAACAGTTCAGGTATCTTTCGAAATGTATGTCATGTTTAAAAATCTTATAAGTGTTACCTCTGCTAGAATTTTCTATATCAGATAACCAGATGGTTCGGAATTTACTATTTAAACTGCATTTGAAATATGGTGTTAATTTTTCTGGACATGAAATATTCTCCATGTTCCACAGATGAATCTGTCCACAATATGTTAGGATGTTCTTTATTGTTTCTATCCACTGAAATTTCACTGACGAAGCATCGCATACTTTCAGGGATAGTAAATACAAAAGTTTGCAAAATCTGTTCTGGTTCATATTCTTAATTTTCATCCAATATTTCACAATACGCAAGTTGATTGTGTATTCAATAGGCAGCCTACCGCTCTCGCCATATAACATATAATTGGGGGTAGACGACCTCAGATGGAGAACATGTCTTATAAATGTTCTGTGTATAACTTCAACATATCATTATTGCCTGATCCCCATACCTCGCAACAATACAGCATGATTGGCAACACTTGTGCGTCAAACAATTCAAAGTTATTTTTAATTGACAAGCAGTGTGTTCTCGATTTTGAAATAATGGAATACATTGACTTAGTTGCTTTATTCAGCAAAGTCTTTTTTGCACCCGAGTAAGACCCTGATTTTGTATGAATAATTCCAAGATAGTTAAAGTTCTTGACTACTTCAATTTTCTGACCTTTGTATGTAAATGTCCTATTTTTAGGCAAGCTTCGTTTAGAAATCAACAGTATCTTGGTTTTCTCAATGTTGACATTTAACTTCCACTTCTCGCAATACCTTTGAAAGCTACTAAGTGCTTTCTGCAAATGTAACGGTGTTTCAGCCATAAGTACGGTGTCATCTGCGTATAAAATAATGAATAGTTTGACATATGTCTGCAAATGGGTTTCTATATCCCGTGACATTTTGAACAAACCTCGGAGACCATCCGAGTTAAGAAAATCCTCAAGATCATTTAGGTAAAGTGAAAAAAGCAGGGGTGATAGGTTTTCGCCTTGTCGTACGCAAGACAAACATGGGAAACAATCGGATGTTGTATTACCCATACGAACTTTCGACTTAATGTTTGTGTACATGTTTCTAACAACCGCGAGTAGCTTTCCGTTTACGCCATTACTCAGGAGTTTGTGCCATAGCCCTTTCCTCCATACCTTATCAAATGCTTTCTCGAAATCAATGAATGCGCAATAAATATTCCTATTAAGTGCCTTTGTAATTTCCGTTAACATATGTAAAACAAATATGTTATCTGTTGTTGAATAGCCTTTTCTAAAAACCCGCCTGGTTCTCACAGAGAACCTCATTTTCTTCAATATAAGAATACAATCTATTCGAAAGAATCTTTGTAAACAATTTGCCAAAGCAGCTCAAAAGAGTGATAGGTCTATAGTTTTTTGGATCTCCCTTGTTACCTTTCTTCTTATAGAGCGGATTGATAGTTCCAATTCCCCATATGTCTGGTACACAGCCTGATTCGAAAACTAAATTAAATGTTTTACAATATATGTCGATAAGTGTCAGAGGATGCCTTGATATATTCATTTTTAATTCCGTCATCGCCAGGGGACTTATTGTTTTTTAAACTCTTGATAGCTAACATGACTTCTTCTTTGTTTATTGGTCGATTTAGTTGGTCGTTTGTGTTACTTGTCTCAATGTTCATACATGTATCTAAGTCATATGTGGTTGATTCAGAATTAAGTAATCGGAAATGTTCTTCTATTAATATTATGATAATTATTTGTTTGTGATCGGAGTGAAATATCAACGAAATTTAATTCGGCTTTGAGTCTGACTGACAGCGCAATTCCGCATCCTTGATAGTTGGACCAATATTAATAGCAGACGACTAAACAAAATTCCCGTTGTTTGGTGAGACTTTGATATCCTGGGTGTTTTTTTGACAGTTTAAGAGATCCTGGTGTCTTTTTGACAGTTTAAGAGATCACGGGTGTCTTTTTGCCAGAAACCATGCGACAATGACCTATTCAGCGCCACTCCGACCCTAACATATCAGAAAACACAACGTATGAACTACGCACAAATTGTAGACATAATTATATATTCCTTACTTCGGATCGAATGTTCGCAATAAGCAAACGGCAATGAATCGTCAAAAGGGAGTCGATGCATAAAGTATGTGAACAGGAATTTGCGTGCTGTCACTCTGTATTTAAATAAAATATGAACAGAAGTATTTTATTCGATATTTACCTCAGTGGAAAGTTCCATTTCACTTGGGGGCCTCGGTGGCTCTGTCGGTTAGGGTAACAACTCCAAGCCGACGAGGGATCAAATCCACATGTTTCCATTGTGGACTTGGTAACTCGAAATCGAAATTGGTGGAGTTGCCAG
This sequence comes from Siphonodentalium dalli, assembly GCA_032622095.1. Lineage (NCBI taxonomy): Eukaryota > Metazoa > Mollusca > Scaphopoda > Gadilida > Siphonodentaliidae > Siphonodentalium > Siphonodentalium dalli. The sequence continues at coordinate 133,706,129 of CP136067.1, read as the reverse complement.
TGGCCGCACATGGACGACGAGTTTACCAGCTAGTGAAATAACTGTTAGATTAGCCGTAAATGTGTGGATTTCCTGCACACTAACACTGGCAATGTCGAGATATGACATTAGTTCCTGAAAGCGGCATTAAACCCCAACCGATCAATCAATCCATTTCACTTGTACACGTGATTCATATAAACACTTCTAAATTAGAACGTTTCAATACATTTATAACCTAGTTATACTAGCTAACAACTCCTTTCTTTTGGCATGGCCAAATAAATGTGAAATTTTTATTATATGGACGACATTGTTGGTATTTTTGTTATAACCAAACACCCTCTACATCAACACAATTAGCGACCGTAAGAATCAGTAAAAATCACCATACGGTATACACAAATGTTTCCAATGTTCATTAATCAATAACTGCAGCCTCTACTGTATAAAAAGTGGTGAATCGCATACGTTGCGTAAAGCCGATCATGTGCACGCGCTCGCTCGGTGTTGTTACTGGCATACTGTGGTGGAAATTTAACAACATTTTACTTACAATTGGTTTTGCTAATTTTGAAAAGGTGCCCATGTTGTTAATGTTCTATTAAATGTACTCGTATATGAGTATAAGAAATTACTGGATTATCGATTTGGGTTCATAGTTTTTGACAGGCAGAGAATTTAAATAAACACCATTGATTTTTGATTTTTGAGTGGCAAGTCGATTCATTCCCATTTAAGAAACTGATATTAGACTGTTTGGTTTGTTGGAGCTTATGGTCGTTTTAATATCTGAACCATATCACGGCATTGTCGATTTTACATGTCGAGGAAAGGCCATACAAAGGATCAATTTCACTGAAAATCGCCCAATTACATGCAGATATCACTGAACGCCGGAGAGCATTAACCAAGTTACCTCCCGTGTGTGGATCACAAATCAATGCTAATGGAGGTTCGAACAATTCACCATCGCTAACTGGATGGCTTATGTCTGTATAATGCACCATGCATCTTACCAACTGAGCTACGGGGTACCCCAACTTATATTGGATATAATTATGATCATTGCTAGATGTTTAACCCTTTCAGTGCCAAGTCCGATTTTTGTATCAACCCATATTTCCTTGATCATTTTTCAAATTTTATTGATTATAATAATGTGATACATTGTATCATGTATCACATTATTATAATCAATAAATTTGAAAAATGATCAAGGAAATATGGGTTGATACAAAAATCGGCCTTGGCACTGATATGCATAAAATATTCCATCTCCCACTTGGAAATTGACCAAATTTCAAGTTCAAGGTCACCGAAAATATTAAAATGTTATCATATAAAACCCCTGTATAATTACCACATTAGACAAACTTATGACTTCTCAGTACCATATACTGAATACTATAAATGTTAGCACTAACCACTAATTAGACGGGGTATATATGTCATATAGTTGACACGGAAGAAACTTTGGCTATGTGCGTGCACTTTGTTTCTCGGTATTGGGATGGAGCATAATTCGGCGCAGTGTACGATTATTAAAGGGGTACTCTACACTAAATCCGGCCATTTATGGAACCGCCTGTATGAATCACCACACGAGAAAGCCTCTAAATGCTGACCAAAAATCTACTAATCGGATTAAATATACCGTCGATACTTCGCAATACGACATTTAGTCTACAGCACGATTGAGACGTAATTTATCACCAATGCATGTTAGCTGTTACGTTATGCATTGTGTTCCCGCAATAAAATCTTCAAGAGTGGTCCAGCTATTGTTCACACCTAAATTTCGAAAGCAATTAACGCGGTTTTTGTTTATTTTTTTTTTATTTTTTTTTGAAAACCGGCATTTCTATATTAGATTATCACCGACCTCCTTAACACATGGACTTTGAAAATATCAGACCTGGCCGCATGCGTGTGACATGGCATATACACTGTTATATTAATATTGTGACTAGTATAACATTTGCATGCATATTTATGTAACTTGTATATAATTGTCATTTGTATATATGCTCTCCTAAATTGAGGAGGTTAACAATAAACTTATCTAACCGGTATACGCACATACCGAGTACGTATTTAATCAAAGTTACGCCATAGCTCCAAAGACATCGCCAGATCAGCCTCGCAGTATACACCCTGGAGGGCGTAATTCTACTTCGCGAGTGTACGTGTTGCTTGAGTGTACGCCATGGATACACTCGTGAGTATAATACAATAGCTTCGCACGTCTCGCCGTAGGTGATCGAGGCTTCGGTAATCAGCCGATGTCACATTTTTTGACAGCCTTGCGACCTGCTGCATGCAGGCCAAGGGGTGAACCATTAATATTTATAAGATGTCTATATGCAATACAATTGCAACAATAAAATAATTATCGTGCTCATCAGAACAATGACGTTTGTCTAACGCGTGTGCATATTTAATTAATTGCCATGCATAAACACGAAATGCATGCGTCGATGATGGATTTATAAACACAACATGCGTCGGTAATGCATTTAGAAAATGCCTTATAACATGTTTGACTTTACTTGAAACATTTTATTTGCATAATATACAAGGAGACACAAGTTGGTTTTTTTAAATGTACCAGTTTGAACCACCTCTCCCGATACAATATAATACACATTTGATGAAGTAGATCATGTCATGACTCTCTACTCTGGCTAACACACGTAGAGATCATATTCCACAAGTACAAAACCTTGAAACTATTTGAAGTTTTGACAAGGAACCTTATACAGTCGATCATGCTTTTCTCTGAATTTTGTGAGCCATGAGAAATGCCATATTAACCCTTTACCCAACAGAACGGTCCTGTGCCAATGCATTCTCTTATATATGCGAGTCGACCATAGGTCGCCTCGCATATATAAGAGAATGCATTGGCTTAACACATATTAAAAATGTAGAAACATATTATAAAAATTGTTAAAAAATGTAAGAATTTTTTTTTAAATTGTTAAAGAATGTAAGAAAAAATGGTAAAAAGTGTTAGGCCAATGCATTCTCTTATATATGCGAGGCGACCTATGGTCGACTCGCATATATAAGAGAATGCATTGGCACAGGGCATAACTGTAACCATAACAATGTGGTCAATGAACCGGTTCCAATGATATCCATATTTGTATGGTGTTATTGAGACAGACCGAAGATATTTTAGGCTGTTGAAGCTTTATTTGGGCGTTTTTGGCCGGTTTGTTGGGTAAAGGGTTAAGTGTAAGCGACTCAACGCAAAATCGCTCACAAATTCATTTAAATGGTGAAACTTCGAGTTAGGACCCCCACCTTCATTAAAGTATATTATTAAGGAACAGATAATAACTAAGAAATATATTCCTCATGTTACTTTTTTGACTTTATAAGGTTCCCTGTCAAAACTTCAAAAAGTTCCAAGGTTTTGTACTGATAGAATATGATCTCTGCGGGTGTTAGCCAGAGTAGAAATTCATGGCATGATCTAGTGATCAATATGGGGGGTATAAACGTATTTACACGGTGATCAGTTTTGAGATATATAATTTGTAGTGCCCTCCAGAGGTGATCAGTTTATCGGATGTTTCTCATCTGAGAGGAAATTCGTGTTTAAAGAATGTAACAAAAAAAGATATAAAAGATAAAATTGTTTTAGATTGTAGATAATAATATAAAAATGATAAAGATTGTTAAAGAATGTAAGAAGAAATGATAAAAATTATTAAAGAATGTAATAAAAATTGATAAAAAAAAAATTGTTTTAAATGTTAGTCCAATGCATCCTCTTATATATGCGAGGCGACCTATGGAATGCATTGGCACAGGGTCTTCAATGCTGAACCAGGATTAACAGTCGCCAAACATTCATCATAAAGTAACATTCTTTAAACATAAATTTCCTCTCAGATGCGAAACAACCGATAGACTGATAACCTCTGGAGGGCGCTACAACTCATATATCTCCAAAGGTATATATCACCGTGCTAATAGGATTATACCGTCATCTTGCGAAACTTAACCCCGTGCCAATGCATTCTCTTATGTATATGCGAGTCGACCATATGTCCCCTCGCATATATAAGAGAACGCATTGGTCTAACATTATGGTGAATGCTGGCGCAACATTAAAGAACCTGTGCCAATGCATTATCTTATATAAGCGACCATATTTTATTATATATTTATATATTATATTTTATATTTTATTTTATCATTTTTTATAATATTAACTTACATTCTATAACAATTTTTATCATTTTGTCTTATATTCTTTAATAATTTTATCATTTTTATCCTTTTTTCTTAAATTCTTTAAAAAAAATTAAATTTGTTATCATTATTTCTTACATTCTTTCCCAATTTTGTATCATTTTGCTTTTTTTTCTCTCACATTTTAAAACAATTATAAAAAATAATATAAAATTTGTTAGGCCAATGCATTCTCTTATATACGCGAGGGGACCTGTGGTCGACTCGCATATATAAGAGAATGCATTGGCACAGGGTTTACGCAAGATGACGGTATAATCGTATTTACACGGTGATACATGTTGAGATATATAATTTGTAGCGCCCTCCAGAGGTTACCAGTCTATCGGTTGTTTCTCATCTGAGAGGAAATTTGTGTTTAAAGAATGTCCCTTTATGATGAATGTTTGGCGACTGTTAATCCATTCGTGACGGGAGCTGCGCTGGCGCAACATTAAAGTCTCTGTGCTAATGCATTATCTTAGCTTATACAAGAGATACATTGGCCTAACAATTTTTTTCATCTTTTATCATTTTTTTTTACATTATTTAATATTTGTTATCATTTTTTATAATATTTTCTTACATTATTTAACAATTTTTATCAATTTTTACAAATATTATCATTATTTCTTACATTCTTTGCCAATTTTGGATCATTTTTTTCACATATTTTAACAATTATAATAAAATTGATATCTGATCACTCTGACCTTTGATGGGTGGGTTCCTCGACTGAATCAAATGTTTTTTACCCCCGAAGCCAAAGAAATAGTAATTTAGGACCGTTTGATCGGATTGAGTACATTAAATTACTATTGCTCCGGCTTCGGGGTTAAAAAAATATTTGCTTCGAGTCGAAGAACCCACCCATTAAAGCTCAGAGTGATCAGATATCGATTTTTATAGTTTGTTATTTCTCGAGATGTGTAATAATATGTGGCCCAGAAACACGTGGTCAAACGGAGGGTCTCGGACAAAATTGCGGATGAAGATGGATAACTCTAAAATCAAGTGCTAAAAATCGTCAAATTTTGTGATACTTTAGTGATAATACGGCCATATTTTGTTGAACAAAATGTTGATAAATAACAATTTTTGGGAAATTTGATGCCATAGTTGACAGTGGTTAGCATTATTTTCTTGCAATAAATTTATTATGTTGTTGTTGTTGTTGTTGTTGTATCTTGAAGGTATGGGGACCGTCTGATCGGATTGAGTACCTTTAAATGATTCATACATCCTATGAATTTTCTTTGATTCGCCAGATTAGCCAAACACCGCAAACTTGACAACTTTAGAAAAGAAATAACGGTACTTTGTTCTTAACAGCATTAGTTCCCTTCCAGCATCATATAAATCCGGCAGGACCCACCAACACCATAGCAAATTAGCAGGACCACTTGGCCAGGGGTGATGCAATCGCATCTCGACGCTAACACTGGGTGAGAACTGCGACGTGAGGATCGGTGGCATTCCGATAAAGAGACGGTGGAAATCCGATAAACGAGACGGTTCGCTTTCGGCGACAAACGAGATTTTCTTCGTGTTTGGGCATTCAAACGGAATTGCCGTGACAAATCAGGTTTCATATCATCATATCGTTATTTAAGTTACTAATATCCATCAAAATCTAGACGCTACAGTGACTAAAACCAAGAGAATAGCCATTTAAAAGTCACGCGACGGTTCGTTTTCCGATAAAAGACACGCGACGGTTCGTTTTTATCGGAAAACGAACCGTCGCGTGACTTTTAAATGGCGATTCTATTGGTTTAACTCACTGTAGCGTCTAGATTTTGATGGATATTAGTAACTAAGATAACTATATAATGATATGAAACCTGATTTGTCACGGCAATTCCGTTTGAATACCCAAACACGAAGAAAATCTCGTTTGTCGCCGAAAGTGAACCGTCTCGTTTATCGGATTTCCACCGTCTCTTTATCGGAAGGCCACCGATCCTCACGTCGCAGTTCTCCCCCCGTGGCTAAAACAATTATCGTGCTCGTCAAAACAATAGCGTTTGTCCAACGCGCGTGAATGTTTAATTTAAATGGGAGGAAAGAGACCGTAAACACGACATGCATGGGTGAATCACCGACGGTGATGGATTTGGTGACAGATAGACGTCAGTTTAAAAACCTTTAATGTTTCGCACCGAATGTACCAGAGATTGTGTGATGAGCTTAATATCTGCCAAAAATCTGCCACATTTTATAATATACATATGGAGGATGAGTCGTAGACGAATTGTGAATCAAATTTATCAAACTAGTTTCATAAAATCGTATATCCCAACATAACGAGCTGAAGGTCGTGTATGTCACATGCAAAAAAAACCTAGAGCTTTATGCCTTTTTAACAAATCAAAATCTTTAAAAGAAGTTTCAAAAAGCATACATTTACAGGGTTGGCTGAGACGCTTTACAACCGTATACGACAGTATATATATATCTTTAATTCCTCCATAAATGAAGATATGATATACACATGTAATTTAACACGAACATACCAAAACAATAGAACATAGGAACGAGAACATAACATATATACATGTACACACTTAAAGGGGTACTGTACGCCAAATGTTGTTGTTGGTTTCTATTGGCTCCGAGTCGGAGAATAAGGTAACAATTTTTCCATTATTTGAAAGTCTGTTGAGTACGAAGTCATGTTACGGATGACAAATTTACCGGAATGCAAAAATACAAATTGTCGTTGTCGAGTAATTTTTGTAAAGTTTTCAACCAAATGAATCAAATAAAAGTTATATTATATGCATACTAGTCCCATATAATCATTTAAGTTATTGTATCGTCGCTAGTCAGTGAGTGGCTTGAGTGTTCTCCCCGTATCATCATAATATTTTAAGCAATCGTGTGTGCGATCGGTTTAAAAATCCAGTATCCCTCAATTACTATTTTTGATTACGGTAATTCGTAATTTAATTGACGCCATTTTATGGCTCCAGTCATAAATTCAATTTATATCAAATTATTAACTTTTAAATTATTAAATTTTAAGATAGCCTATTAACCTGAGCGTTTACAGAATACATCTTCGACTCAAATTACTTATGTTTCTATATATTATCGATATTAGATCGTTGTTGTCACCGGAAATTTTATGAAAATGGCGTACAGTACCCCTTTAATGTATGTGCAGAACAAAACGAATATAGATGGAAACATATCGGCCGGGCACACGAACAAGAGAGAGACAGCGCTAGCGTCGGATACAGATAGAGACAGTATGGGAAATAGAATGAAATGAGTTAAGTTAGAGGAAAGTGGGGAGAAACAGAGAGGGGTTAATTGAAACTAGATAATTATAAATGTACGGAGAACTGTAGCACCCAGCCGACCCACACGACCGGATGTTCATTCACAACACAGTTGTCAGTCATCATTGTTGGCCACTACAAACAAATAGTAGACCCAATATACACACCATTGTATACAAGAAAACTAAGATGCATGCATCAGGTCGGCCGTGAACCATCTACCATAGAATTGTTGTAGCTATCGATTATACATTTTGGAACACCTGTCTGTATGTATGTGTGTATGCATGAATGCATGTCTGTATGTGTTATAGACTCTAACACTGCTCGACTGATCCGACTCGGATTTGGTATTTAACGTGTCAACTTGACCTCGCTCATAGGCATGTTTCTGGACCTTGACCGATCCGACTAAAAAATTGTGTGCAGGACTACTTCGATCCCGGGAGCAATATGGACGGGTCCAATTTCACGTGGGACCATGTTCTCGAACGTGTTGATATAGGCATGTTTCTGGACCAATTGAACAATAGTTTGTCCAGACGCTGTATACTCTGGGTACTGTCCAGATGGAGGCGATCACAAAAAAATCCCTAAATAGCCCGAACGAAGTCGAGTACATCAGCTAGTTTAATATATATTTTGGACATTTGTCTGTCTGTTTGTCTGTTAGCTATGGCCGGGAAAACTGCCGGACAGATTTGACGAAATTTGATACCTAGGGGAAATTATTTCCAGGGAGTATTCTTGATCCCGACCTGACTTTGACATTCAAAAAGATCAATTCAAGGTCAAATCTGGTAAAACGGAAGTATTTCAACGAAATTTAATACCTACTGTTACTTTTGTCCCAGGAGTGTTTCGGGTGGGTCAAATCATGACCCTGACCTGATCTTGACATTCAAAATTGTCAATTCAAGGTCAAATCGGGTAAAGTCGGGCGGATTTCGACGGGTACTTTTGTCGTGACTTTTGTCCGGGGAGTGTTTTGGACGGGTCAAATCGTGACCCGACATGGCGTTCACCTTTAAAATGGTCAATTCAAGGTTAAATCGCGCAATTCTCCGAAAATCAGAGGGGAACATCCCGGACGAAGTCGCTCCACCAGCTACTATTATATATTTCTAGATTTAGTTACAAACTAAATACCTGTATATTGTACAAAGAAATGTTTGACAAATATATCTGTATCAATATTACCATACGGGTCATTAAAATAGATACGACGAAACAAATTTTGAAGGGTGCATGCATCAGGTAAATTTTTATATTTCAAATGATGACAGGAATGCGGAAAGTTGAAGTACCTACGTAATACTGGCTATCCGAATGAAGAGATATACATGTATATATAAACCAAAATAGAAGATGACTGCTGACGACAATGTTTTCAAAAAAAATTCAAAGCATTCGATAGCTCCCATCTAGTTGTCAGCCCGAAGATCAATATGAAGTTTGGTGACTATCAGATGAGGGATATGTCTGTACAGTTGCTAAACAATTCAGTCATGCAAAAGAGGATCAAACAGTAAGATACCAAATTGCTGCCTGTGGTAATGTTTTTTAACGAAATTCGGGAAAATTATATTACTCTCACCCTGGTTATCCAGAAGATCATTGTGGATTCTGGTGACGATCGGACAAGGGGTGTCGTCTGTAGGATCAACCAAATTATTTAGCCATAAAAATAGTAAAATTGAAGATCACCGCTGGCAGTGATGTCTTCACAAGGACAGTTTGAGAACAAAATATGGCTCACATCTAGCAGTGACCCAAAATATCCACATGAGAAAAAGTTCTCCAATAAAAGCTGGCTGCAGGGTGCGCCAATTGATTCAAGTTCGAAATTTAGCAGGGTGTACTGCTTGTGGCCATGTTTTCCCCGCAAATTTGATAGACTGATGGACAAAACCACTGAATCCGTTGAATCAATATACATGTATACATGGATTAATTTATATGCATTATTATACACAGTACTGGTATATAAAGGTACTGAAAATAACAATATTACTAGTATACACAAAATAAACCATATATCATGGCTATGGGTTCTAATATCCGAATATGACACCTGAGAACTTGGTGTGAATTGAAGAGTGGTGGTGTCTCAAGTATATCTAACCCTCCACGTTAGCAACATGCCATTAAATGTCATAAGTATAATCTGGCTTGAGGACAGAAGTTATCCATAAAAACCCCCCTTAATTCAACCAGGTCCTCGCGCGATGTATGGTCGATCACATGATGATCTAGGGGTGATTAGAATTGTTGTATAACTGCATGTAAATATAAAATAAAATAGTGCTACATCTTATTACAGATTATTGCCATATATAATCAGTGACTATACAGACAGTCTGACAAAATAAAGTTTCAGTGACACTCTATCCGAAGAGGGGAATAATTCCATCTGTTACAGTCAATGGAGCAATTATGAATCTGGAAAGGTGAAATTTCTAAGTACTACTAGATATCGACATGACGCGATAACATATAACGTAAATGCAATATGGCCGCTGGCGACCATTTTTTCCTATAAAATTACAAAAATATTTGATAGCTCTCATCTGATAGATCAATATCAAGATAAATATGAAGTTTGGTGATGATCGGATGAGTGAAGTGGACTGTGCTAAACGGTTTAGTAATGCTTTAAAAGATTCTTACCTTAATATTTTTATGTTCACTTTATAAACTTCACTGAGTCATCTTTGTCATGTATTGAGTTTGATATCTTTTGTTAACAGTTTATAAATGGGTTATGACGTGACAACAGATTGTAACATTTAAATCGCTCCAAATAAAATTACAATATTTAGACAAGGAAAAGGAGATCGGCGCTCTAAAATATATGGAAACGCTTCGCTTTCTTTCGGAAAGGTTCCGCCAACCATTTTATGGATAGATGAAGATGGTTTAAGGTCCATTTTTGAACTTTGATTGTGGACGGCATCAACCACCCAACCGACGCCATTTTGAATCGATGTAAACATTCCGATGCCAAAAAGGAAAAAGATGAAGAAAACTGGTACCGGGAGTAAAGACACTGATGAATCAAGCAGTAGTGGTAAGAATAATTCCACAATAAATAGCTAGGACAGTTTTAACCCTGATCCGAAAAGACAACTTACAAGGGAAGATTTCATATCGACAAAATCAGACACACCACCCTCGCCTATTGTAACAGATAAATATCCTGGTATCACGAGTCGATAAGCTCGCAGATACATCTACAGAAAATCATAAGTCTTACTCTAAAGAACAACATGATCAGATTGGCAATTTCGGTCAGATTGTAAGCAAGTTCAAAGAGGAAATTTTGCAGGCATTCACCGATAAGATCTCCGCTCTTGAGGGAAGAATTAAAGATCTAGAATTCGAAAAGGAAACGCGATTCAACCAGTTTCAGACACGTGAAAACGATATGGCCACAGAAATGAAGGAGTTAACATATAAGCTAAATGACTTAGAACAACAAGGCAGGAAAGATTCTATTAGGATATTCGGCATCAAGGAAGTGGAAGGCAACGAATCCGGGAAAGACTGTCGACGAAAAGTGCTAGAAATGTTCAAAACTCGACTACATATTGACATAGAACCATGGGAAATTCACATGTGCCATAGGATTGGCAGGAAAATGTCGAAGTCTGATGACAACAACACACATCAGTCTGGTAACCAGCAGCAGAAACCAAAAATCCGCGCAATGATTGTGAAATTCACGAACAGATATACAAAGTGTGACATAATAGAGGCCAGAAGCCAGTTGAAGAGATCTGGAATTTCTATAGTGGAAGATGCAACCCTTATGAATTCACATCTTCTGTCGAAGGCATATAAAGCGACTTCTGTAACTAATTCATGGCTAACCAATGGCAAATTATACTTGAAATTGGCTAATGGCAAAATCGAAAAGTTTCGAACAGAAGAGGAACTTGATGCCCTTATTGGGTCCTGACCTGTATGGCATGTAGTAGATCCATGAGATATATGTGTATGTTATGTGTTGACAATAGTTGAATATCCAATATATAAACTTAATAAATTGTAAAATAAATTAAATACAAACTGCCCCTACTGAAGCTGCTTAATTATTCCATAATTGGAATAGACTTGTATTAATTATACTAAGGACTTACTAACTAACTATCTTTGATGCTATATGTGCATGTGAAATTTTGACCAGTCATTATCGAGACTTTAAAAGGCAAATATATACTAAAATATACGACTTGTCACTACACTGTTCTTTAATTAATAGTTCCAAATACTACTCTGCAATTTACATGAGCTATTTTCCCGGAAAAACCTCACATTACTAGTAAATATTTTACTTTCAACTATTGTCAACACATCCAATCAACCTCGAGCGGGGAAGTCACCCTCCGCGGTTCTTGTTTCATTTTCTTATATTTTGTATATCTGTATACGTGTATTATTTATTTCTATTCTGCAAATTTCCAGATGACCCATATCCAGACTTCATATCAACCATACATAATTAAATTACCCCCCTCCCACCCACAGTGGTAATAATACGCCCCACCCCCAATAATAAGCTCGTTAAATTCACTTATACAGCACATATCTGAAAATCACAACAATCCTCTCAGTTACCTGGCTACACACGAATCATTTTCCTGGTGTAACATTATTTCCATGCCACCAAACGCATTCAAAGAAATAACTATTTCCTTCAATCTCCACAATACAGACTATCATCCTTATTCAAGAAGTCAACATTGTAAGTTAAGAATCTCCAATCTTTTCACAAACTAAATAGAAATGCGAAATCGCTCTTTTGCTGGGCCAACTTTACGCTGAGTGATGATGACCCAATTAGTTGTTCCGGACAGGCGATAGACACAATTTTTGTATAACTCACAACAAATCATCACGATTATCACCTGCCAATCAAGATCGGAATGTATATGAAATATCGATCGGTTTACACAGAGAAGAACTCACATTGCAGGGTCGTATGTACAGTAACACACCCCATATTACTAACTAATTGGAAGGGGGTTCCGCTGCTGCAAAACATTAAATAAATTAAGTTTCCGACCGAATACAGGAATGCGAGTACCCCCACCCCCAACTCATGCCCCCCCTACCCACTCATGGCCCGCAACATCTCCTTGAAGCAGATTATTCTTGAATCACCGATGGTATAATTCCGGTTTTATAAAAACCATCAACAAAATTTACTAAATACAAAAGAAGATTATAGAAATTTACGAAAGAAGAGTTTTGAATTTGAATTGCAAGATAATATATATAGCTAATATATAGCTATATGTGTAGCTTATAATATGTTTACACATAATTCTGAACTGTCAGACTATATATATTACAAATACATTTAAAGTGTCGGATTATATATAAATATGTCTATAGCTCACAGTATAAGTTTACAAATAATTTTGAATTGTCAGATGGTATAGTTCCGAACTCAGTCTCTTTGAAAGGATGACAATAATGCTAACGGAAGTACACCAATATAAGATTTTCGTCGGACTTTCAATGAGACTGTTCGGAACTGTGTATTGTAATAGCTTTTTACTACCATCTGCAACAACACAATTGATAGCCCGATACTATATAATGACATAGAAAGGTAAAAAAAAACTTGACATCTTCTCATGATTCCAAAAATGATTCAAAACTATTTCAGCTGAGAACATGGGTCACAGAGCCTGCCATTCCTGCTAGGTAAGACACAAAAACAATGTCCCGACTCCACTTATTAGCACGTTAAAGGCACGTGAGGCCTTAGTTGTCGAAAATATTCCCATTTGTTCCAATCACCGTAAACAGAAAAACATTAAAATGCATACAGTTTCGTTCATATATACCATGACTATCGCGTAAACAGCATGTTGTCATAAAGACCTACTATATTTTACCTAAACAAGAGCCTGGTTGTGTTACAGAAGACAGTACAATGCTACTGGCTAATCACACAAAAATGGCATAAACGCTCTTTATTAGTTCCATATCAGGAATTCACCAACAAAGAACGCTCTTTATATTTACCATCATAATATAAACAAACACCAGAAAAGTAACTTTTTATGCTTTTGTTTACATAACAATGGTCAAACAAATGACAATAACATACTGTTTATGCGATATTTCTTATTTGTATACGGACAGCGTCTGTCTACATTTTGATGTTCTTTCTGTTTGTGGCGGTTTTTGACGGGTGAAATATTTTTACAGGATACCCACCGCCAAGGCCAACCGTACCTTTAAATGGACGTGCTTCGTTTCGAACTCAACATTTTATATTTGATATGCAGGGAAAATATATGATTCGATCTAAATATGTCTACACTCCACGAATTAGAAGTATCTTTTAGTGACAATCTGATAACGAATACGAATAAAGGTAACTCGCATGTCTGTCCTATATATGTTTGCCCCTTGGAACCATACTTTAATTTGACAGAGATTAGTATAATCTACGATTCCGAAAATCATTTAAAGGTGCACTTTCTTATATGCCGGTAACATTTCCAACAGCAACAACAACAACAACACCACTGTTCAAAGCTTTAAAATACTAACGGGTTATGTCAGTTCTGAACCGCAAAGTTAAGCAACAGCTGATATATATTAGGGAATGACAGGCAGTGTGACCCATGTGACACCGTTAATAATATTAAAACCGCTGTTGGGTGGTTGATGCTGTCTCATGACACAATCGTCAACTGGAATGAATGTATTATTTATTTTCGTTTTGTTAATTTGTTTTTTCCATGTTTTCTCTGTATGTTTCTTCTCTTGTATGTATGGTGGCGACCACAATGTGTATCTTTCTAGAGTCAATGCATCTCATTATGAATTTTTAGCTATATACAATGTATTGTTTCCGTTGGCGCGGGCGTCCGCCCATTCACATCATGACTATAATTAAGATATTATCTCTGAACTGCCGTGGACTAAATCAATCAGAAAAACGTCGCGATGTGTTCCGACATTTACGTTCATTAGATGGTTCAATATACTGTCTCCAAGACACGCACTTCACAAAATCAATGGAAAGATGCATAGAAGCTGAATGGGGCTACAAAACTATCATGGCTCCCTTTACGTCTCAATCGAGAGGAGTAGCTATTTTATTCCAAAATAATTTTGACTTCAAACTGCATCAGGTCCAGCGAGATCCAAGTGGAAACTTCATTATAATGGATATTACTATCGAAAATCTTAGATTAAGTCTAGTCAATCTATATGGCCCAAACGAGGATAACCCTGACTTCTACTCTAACTTGAAAAAAATACTCGACAAAATCGGGAATACCCAGATTATAATGTGCGGCCATTGGAATCTCGTTCAAAATCAGAATCTTGATACTTATAACTATAAACAAGAGAACCACCCACGTGCAAAAATTGAAGTTAAAAATCTTATCGACAGCCTCGAACTAATCGACATTTGGAGAATCTACAATGCCAATGAAACCCGATACACATGGAGAAGAAAGTCCCCTATAAAAATGGCTCGGCTGGACTATTTCCTAGTATCCTCGGAACTCCTCAATTTATCAAACACGGGACCCGCGATAATACCGGGATATAAATCCGATCACTCAATTATCTCCTATCAAATAACAGTTAGCAACATGAAAACTGGTCATGGGTTTTGGAAGTTCAATAACTCTATTTTACATAGCAAGGAATATTGCGACTTGGTTAAAAGGATCATAGAAGAAAATAAAGTGCGCTATGGCTACTCATATGTAGAAGATGAAGGTGAACGTAAAGTTTCATGTAATATCAATAAGAGACTTCTTTTAGATGCCATTTTGTTAGACATTAGGGGAGAAACTATAAAGTTCTGTGCGAACCGTAAACGAGAACATCTTAAAAGAGAACAACTCCTTTCTGAAAAGATAAACAGAATATTATTCGATCTCGACAACTCATCGCAAAGTCTCGAATGTAAGCAGAAGCTCATGGAAGACATGGAAAAAACTGAATTTGAATTAGAAAAAATACGAACAGAGAGAAATCGTGGTGCTATGATTAGGTCCCGAGCGAAATGGGTCGAGGAAGGAGAAAAACCCACAAAATATTTTCTGAATTTAGAGAAACGTAACTATATTTCCAAAACCCTGACCAGTTTGACAGATAATAACGGCAATAATTTGACAACACAAGACAGTATCATGTCGGAAGCTCGAAATTTCTACCAAACTCTTTATTCACATAAATATACTTCTGATCAAGATCTAAACCAAATGTTAAAAGATTCTGAAACTCCAAAACTTACCCCATCTCTAGCATCGAGCATTGAGGGTCCGATAACTTTACAAGAATTGACACATGCATTAAAACAATCGAAAAACTGTAAATGCCCGGGACCATCTGGTTACACATATGAATTCTTCAATTTTTTCTGGTCTAATCTGTGGCCCTTTGTGACAGACTCACTTAAAGGTACTCAACCCGATAAAACTCCTCTCAATTACTATTTCAATGGCTTCGGGGGTCAAAAATATTTGATTCGAGTCGAGGAAGTCACCCATCAAAGCTCAGATTTGTTAGATATCGATTTTATAAATCTATTATTTTTCATTATCGGGAATACTATCTGGCCCAGAACTCAATCAAAATTGCGTTAAAATTACCACTTGATTTTAGAGTTATTCATCCTTGTCTGTTTGAATAGATTTGAGGTACACATCCAGAGCAGATTACGGCAGTTATTGGTACTCATCTCGAGAACATAACAAATTTGAAAAATCAATATCTAATAACTCTGAGCTTTGTGTGATGGGTTCCTCGACTCGAATCAAATATTTTTTACCCCCAAAGCCAAAGAAATAGTAATATAGGACCCTCTGATCGGATTGTTGTTGTTGGAATCTGTTGAGATGGGGACCCTCTTTACGGGTTGAGTACCTTTAACGAATCATTTTCAGTCGGAGAATTATAGATCACACAAAAACAGGGTATTATAACACTTATTCCAAAGAAGGACAAAACCCGTCAATTATTGAAAAACTGGCGTCCCATCTCTCTTTTTAACACAACTTATAAACTCGCCTCATTTTGTATCGCATATAGGCTTAAACGCGTCCTCCCGTATATAATTAATTCTGACCAAACAGGTTTTCTTGCTGACAGGTATATTGGAGATAATACAAGGCTCATATATGACATAATGCATCAAGCGAAAACCCACGATAAGCCTGGAGTCCTGCTCCTAGTAGACTTCGAAAAAGCATTTGACTCAGTGTCCTGGTCGTTCATACATAAATGCCTCAATTTTTTCGAATTTGGCGATTCCATAAAAAAATGGATAGCCATTCTATATGAAGACGCTAGTTCGTCTATACTAATTAACGGTCACATATCACAAAGTTTTAAATTAGGGCGTGGCTGTCGACAGGGTGATCCCATATCCCCGTATATTTTTCTCCTCTGCGCTGAGGTGTTAGCATTGTTGGTAAGACAGAATGATAAAATTAAAGGAATAGTCCTCGGTGGTTCAGAGTATAAACTATCACAATACGCGGACGACACAACGTTCATACTTGATGGCAATGAAAGTAGCATACGTGAGGCCTACTCAATACTTGACCTATATGCTCGGGTTTCGGGACTTCGTATTAACCCGGAGAAATGCCAGGCGGCATGGATAGGATCAAGAACAAACTATGAGTCAACCATGTGCCAAGATTTAAAATTATCTTACTCAAAAACTTTCAACTTTCTGGGCATTAATTTCAACACTGATCTTCAAAAAATGATGTCAAACTACTCCGGTAAATTGGACGAAATAGAACGACTAACCAAGACATGGAGCCACAGGCTATTAACCCCAATTGGAAGAATAACTGTCATTAAGACACTTATTCTTCCAAAGCTAACCCACATATCCATGTCTCTCCCCAGTCCAGACGATGCTTTCATTAAGAAGTTAAACACAATTTTATTCCATTTTATCTGGAACTCGAAACGAGACAGAGTACAAAGGAGGCAGTTATGTCTTGATTACCCCCTAGGAGGATTGAAAATGGTCAACTTGGAACATTTTAACGACGCAATGAAAATCACATGGCTGAGACGTCTAATATGTAAACAATCAAAATGGGCCCCTCTCCTAAAAGACAACCCCATTATATATGACCCCCTGTACCTAACATATGATGCTAAGTTCCTGTCAAAACAAACTTCAAAAATGTCTAACCCATTTTGGAGGGATGTTCTCAGCTCTTGGTGCAAATTCATAAGCATAGATGATAAAAATGGTAATATCATGTCAGCGACCATATGGAATAATTCTAACATTAGAATGGAAGGAAACCCCATTAACTTTAATTCGTGGAGAAATACAGGCATTTATTTTGTAAACGATATGTTCCAATCCAATGGGGAATTTCACACCCCCGACTCCCTTAAGGCTACATTCAATATTTCTACTAACTTCATTACTATGGCTAGCCTAAAACGCCAAATATATAGCCTTTCAAACTCTCGAAATCAGCCCCTCCTACGATTACACTCTCCGTTCTTACCCAAACATTTGAGCCCGTTATTTAGGGATCATAAAGGCGGTCAACTCTTTCATAGAACCCTATCAATAGGAAACCTGGGAACATGGGTGCCAAACTCATGTAAAAAATGGAAATCGGAAATAAAAGACGACTCACAATCATGGGACAATATATTTCGTAATCCATTTACTACCACGCCTGACACCAAACTTCAATGGCTCCAATATAGAATTAATACGAGAATCCTCTCGACGAACAAATTTCTGAAGATAGCAGGCATAAGAGCTGATGATCTATGTAAGAGATGCGAAAATACTCAAGAAAACATTTCTCACATTTTCTGGGACTGCCCACACACAAATCGGTTCATAACCGAACTTCAGTCTTGGCTGAAAACAAATCAAGTGTCTATACATATTACCAAACCAAATATGCTTTTTGGCGCTAATCACTGTCAAGTGAATTCCATCATAAACTACTTTCTACTTGTGCTAAAGCAATATATTTATAGGACTAAATTTGACCCGATCCAACTCTCAATAAAGGCGTTTGTCACTGAATTGAAATTCAAATATGAATGCGATAAGTACACATCCAGATGCAACATGCTATATCAAGAGTTTCAAAAGCGATGGCTACCCTTTGAAAATGTAATTAATGACAACACTGATTGACTTTCTGACATCAACAAATAAAACTAACTTTATACATGTATATACTCCGAATAACACAGTTATATACATATAGCCCGTAACCCGAGCCATCATTTCTTAACTCGATCATCAAAAGGCCGACAAAAATTTATCAGCGCCAATCCTAACTCTTTATGTTACAGTATAATTGACGTTCTTAATTCAGTGCGCTAACGTTGTGTGGCCCAATGCCAACGGAATAACAATCTATTTATCTCTTTACCACAACTATATGATTCACGTATGATTTTACTAATGTCGCCAGTGAAGTGAGTGCTAGAATATAATATGTATCAATGTATTGTTACTATAATGCTTGTGCCTACGTATGTCTGTCTGTCTCATTCTTTTTGTTATATATACTTCCTCAATAAAAAAAAAAATTTAAATTAAAAAAAACAGTTTATAAATCATGTATGTCTCATGTTTGTTATTTTAATTTATGTGTTTATTATCATTAAATAAAGTTGCATTCCTTAAAAAGATTCTTACCTCAATGTTTTTATGTTCACTTTATAAACTCCACTGAGTCATCTTTGTCATGTATTCAATTTGATATCTTTTGTTAACAGTTTATAAATTGTGTATGTCTCGTGTTCGTTATTATATTATATACACTTTATAGTGTGTTTCAGAACGAAAACAAAAAATGAATAAAATCAACAAATTTGTAAATTTAAAAACAATTCAAACGACAAATTCACATGCTCGTTCAAGCACAGTAGTCTATTTTCCCCATGTTAAATGACATCCACAAATACTAAATAACGCTAACCTACTGCGAATGTTTGACACGACAACTGTTAACATATTTGGGCTGAATTCATCTGACGCGGTATTATTCCTCAAAATAAACAACAAAACCATCGTTACTTGGAAATGTAGTTTGGGCTAACATTTACATAAATCCTCCACATTATTTATCCCGACACACACGTCAGATGAAAAACAGCCATGAAGTAAACGGCCAAATTGGCCGAAATAAGAGTGCTACCACTTATTTATATTTGCCAACAATGGTGACTTACATCTCCCACTAACTACATGTATATAAGTGACAAACAATTATCACGCCAATGACGAACGATGGTTCCATTCGCACCACAGCGCCCTAGTCGCCTTCAAATAGTATCTCATTATGGTTTGTGGTGGAATGCATGCAATGTCCAAAAGTTCACTGGGCAAATAGCCTAGAAAGAGAGCAATAAGCCTCTCCTGATCAAAAGATTCCACAAGTTGAAATGCCCTTAAAGGCAACATATCTATAAAGTGATACCAAAAATGATTACGCGACGCTGCAAGTTCCGGGCAATCCGCTATAATGTGTTGCGGTAGGTCTATATAACTGCGCGCACATACCAGGCACTGAGTTTCGCCAGCAAAATTTCGGTCACACAGTAGCTGTGTCGCGATGAAAAACGACTCCTTCTCATCTGGGTACTTTTGGCAGACTTTCCATAAAAACGATAGTTCTGGACTGCTATGAACCAAACGAAATCTATCAAAGGTGGGTTCCGTGTGTACCCTGTAAGACCATTCAGATTTCCAAACATGACTGCCCTGTTTCGATAGGGTTTTCCAAACTGATTTCTCTGGAAACAGAACTATTGATATATATTGAGACATATATATAGGAGGACAAACTCCAGTTATCAAGAATACTGGATAGGTCCTGAAAAAAACACATTCTTCGATGCAGTATTGGGTTCATATGAAAAGCTCAGTAATCTGATAATAAATACATCTTTAACAGTTTTTTTAGACTCGAGTAAACAAAAGGACGAAAACAAGGACACTTTTCTACAATTAATGAATGTGATTAAAGGAGGAATACCAAGCAGGCCCAAGACCATGTCTGTGCTAGTCCTAGTTTTGAGGCCTTGTATAAGTTTGAGGCACATACGGTGTACTTTCTCTAGTTGAACAGTGTCCGATTGAGAGAGACCACACAAAAATTTACTACCGTATAAGCCTCGTGGTAAGACCACGGACTTGTAAATCTTGAGAGAGCTCGCTGGGGTAATAACGCCTGCATGCAGGCCAGCATTAGCCAAAGAGAAGAAAGCGTTCTTCGTTTTTGTACAAATATTGTCAACAAGTTTTGAGCGAAAATTATATTTCTCAAGCGGAATACCTAAATGAGTAACACTGTCGGTTTCTGTTATGCCATAAGAAGACATGTGCCAGTTCTTATGACGCTTAAGTGCTGCGTTAGCCCTTTCATTGAAAACAATGATATGGGTTTTGTTTGGGTTGTATCTATAACGCCATTTCAAGCTGTGTTCGACACATATATCCACAAGAGACTGAAGTCCATATGCAGTTAAAGAGAAAAGTGCCATGTCGTCGGCATGCGTTGGACACGTGCACTTTGCACCTTGCATCGAAAAGCCATATCCAGATGACTTTAGATTTGACAAGTCATTGATATATATAAAATATAAAAGAGGGGAGATAAGGTACTTCCCTGCCTTGTTCCTTGCGGCATTGTACCGTATACAGTATTGCGCTCTGGGGCTGGCAACGGAAAATATATTCCCCCAATTTGCCTCTTAGTTTTTGTGTTGAACAAAAATTTAATTTTAATGAACAAAGCAATCATTTTGCATTGTCTGGTATTGGTGTCATGCGCGGCTTTTCGATATTATTAATCCGCCTGAATGAATATAATGACGGCGCGGTCATTTTGTCGGCGCGATGCCGAGTGATTTGCAGTACGCGCCTATCCATAACCAATGAGAGATAAGGAAATATGTAATGGCTTTTTAATGATATAAAAGGGGTTTCATGTGATATATACAATTATCGCATTGTGGACACGGGGAATAGTCAACCAGAGGAAGTCGATAATCTTTCTACGATGCATTAAAGATTGTCTATCTCTTTGTAAACATGTCCTATATTATAGTATATATAGTTAGCGAGGTATAAAATAGAAAGGCCTCTATCGATTAATATTTATTATATTTCGAATATGTTCTGGTCTAAAAACGTGTGGTTGTTTAGCTAACGAACAATATTGGTTATTGTTAACAGAGACCAATTTTTTTATTGTGTAATTTTGTCACAAATAAACGTTAATTAGACTCATTATCGCTTATAACTATGTAATCAAACAATACAAACAATCTGGGATATTTGATATTCGGAGCATAGCTATGGGAACACCCTAATGATCTCTATCGCTATATGGTATGGTATCGCCTGCATGGTCTGTTCTAAAAAATAGAAAAATAAACGGTCCCACTTAATCATCTCATATTATAATAAAATATTCGGAATAAAAATCAATATTAATTGATAGAAGCGAATCCGGACATGGGTCTTCAACTCATATTTATTATTTTATACCCACGAAACTATTTAAAAATTGTTATATGAAGAGATAATCCATTATTAACCTTACAGGACATTGAGAAAATAAAGCAAATGCAAAAGAATGATAGAATGAAGGCAGTTTTATTTCCAGAGACCTCCCGGTTTGACTCTATTCGTCATGATCATCGTCGTCACCAACATTGTAATCATTATCATCATTATCATCATCATCATCAACAACATTAGCGTCATCGTCATCATCATCATTATCATCATCATCATCAACAACATTAGCGTCATCGTCATCATCATCATCATCATCATCATCAACAACATTACCGTCATCGTCATCATCATTGTCATCATCATCAACATTACCGTCATCGTCGTCGTCATCATCATCATCATTCTCATACTAATCATCATCATACTAATCATCATCATCATCATCATCACTGCCATTACCACCATCATACTAATCATCATCAGCATAACTACCATTACCATCATCATACTAATCATCATCATCATCACTATCATTACTATCAGCATACTAATCATCATCATCATCACTATCATTACCATCATCATACTAATCATCATCATCACTATCATTACCATCATCATACCAATCATCATCATCACTACCATTACCATCATCATACTAATCATCATCACTACCATTACCATCATCATACTAATCATCATCACCATCACTACCATTACCATCATCATACTAATCACCATCATCAATACCATTACCATCATCATACTAATCATCATCACCACTACCATTACCATCATCATCATACTAATCATCATCATCATCACTACCATTACCATCATCATACTAATCATCACCATCACTACCATTACCATCATCATACTAATCATCATCACCACTACCATTACCATCATCATCATACTAATCATCATCATCATCACTACCATTACCATCATCATACTAATCATCATCATCACTACCATTACCATCATCATACTAATCATCATCATCACTATCATTACCATCATCATACTAATCATCATCATCATCACTACCATTACCATCATCATACTAATCATCATCATCACTACCATTACCATCATCATACTAATCATCATCACCACTACCATTACCATCATCATCATACTAATCATCATCATCATCATCACTACCATTACCATCATCATACTAATCATCATCATCATCACTACCATTACCATCATCATACTAATCATCATCACCATTACCATCATCATACTAATCATCATCATCACTACCATTACCATCATCATACTAATCATCATCATCACTACCATTACCATCATCATACTAATCATCATCATCACTATCATTACCATCATCATACTAATCATCATCATCATTACCATTACCATCATCAAACTAATCATCATCATCATCATCATCATCATCAGTATGTTCAACATCATCATCATCAACAAAAAACATCATCATCATCATCGCCGTTCTCGTCTCCAATCACGTGTAAGCATCGTCATCGTTGTCATCGTCTTATCATTTACATCACGTTGAAACTTACCAGTAACAGATAACAGCGACAACAACCGCTGTCATGATTACCTAACGTAATTTTCAATAAAGATTTTATAATTTTTCGATAGCGCTACGTATATGGAACGGAGTGGTCACAAATATTTACATTTTTCGATAGCGCTACGTATATGGAACGGAGTGGTCACAAATATTTACATTTTTCGATAGCGCTACGTATATGGACCGGAGTGGTCACAAATATTTACATTTTTCGATAGCGCTACGTATATGGAACGGAGTGGTCACAAATATTTACATTTTTCGATAGCGCTACGTATATGGAACGGAGTGGTCACAAATATTTACATTTTTCGATAGCGCTACGTGTATGGAACGGAGTGGTCACAAATATTTACATTTTTCGATAGCGCTACGTATATGGAACGGAGTGGTTATAAATATTTACATTTCGTAGCTGTTGTTAAAGATGCATTATCCGAATTAACGCTCCTAAATTACTATTTCTTTGGCTTCGGGGGGGGGGGGGTAAAAATATTTGATTCGAGTCGAGGAACCACCCATCAAAGCTCAGAGTGATTAGATATCGATTTTTTAAGTTTGTTATTTCTTGAGACAAAACAATACTGCTTTGTGTCTTTCAAACTATTGTCTTTAACCCTTTCAGTGCCAAGTCCGATTTTTGTATCAACCCATATTTCCTTGATCATTTTTAAAATTTATTGATTATAATAATGTGATACATTGATGGAAAGAGCTCTTAGAGCTCTTTCCATCAATGTATCACATAATTATAATCAATAAATTTGAAAAATGATCAAGGAAATATGGGTTGATACAAAAATCGGATTTGGCACTGAAAGGGTTAAGCATCGTGTTGAACTACATTATCCGACGAATTATCTGAATCAGTAATTTCCGGAAGTTAACTCTTTCACATACTGGCAGCCAATTTACTTTTGAAAATTCGAAGTAGCCAATATGTGCCCCACAGTTTAGATCTAAATAAAAGGTCAGCCGACCACAGTGTCCCCCGACAACGTGGCAAGTCGATGCCGCTTTGTTAAAGAAATTAAAAAAAATGTTGAAATTTTCTAAGTCGAAAAGGGTTAATAACTCCGTAAAAAAACAATTTCCGTCATATATATATATATGTTGCATATCTCCAATATGTGGGTAACAATACTCTGAAGTTTCAAATATCTACGATCAAACCTGTAGGAGGAGTTGATTACACCAAGAAGGTACCCTCGTACAGAAAATTATAAAAATTGTTTATAATTTTCTAAGTCGAAAAGGGTTAATAACTCCGTAAAAAAATAATTTGTCCGTCATCAATATACATGTTGCACATCTCCAATATGTGGGTAACAATACTCTGAAGTTTCAAATCTCTAGGATCAAAACTGTAGGAGTTGATTACACCATGAAGGTATATACCCTCATACTGAAAATTATAAAAAAATGTTGAAATTTTTTAAGAGAAAGGGTTAATAACTCCGTCAAAAAATATTTTTTCCGTCATCTATAAACATGTTGCACATCTTCAATATACGGGCAACAATATTCTGAAGTTTCAAATCTTTGGGATGAAATCTGTAGGAGGAGATGATTACACCATGAAGGTACTCAAAGGTGTGACGGACGAACGGACAAATACACCATACTAGGGACATGACAATCTGCGGAATGGGATGGAATATGGAATAGAACGACAATCTGCGGAACAGAATTTCAAATTGCGTGGAACGGCCGATATCTCGAGGAATACAGGGCGTAGGGCGCTCATGTTGGTGTCTAACGAAAGGCCCACATTCGCCCTATCCACACATATTAACCCCGCCACTGACCGGACACCAGAAGTTGCATTATTTGATCGAAAACTGACCTAACATGGGGTGAAATTTGGGATAGCATGGCAATCTGCGGAACGGAATTTAAAATTGCGTGGAACGGCCGATATCTCGAGGAATACAGGGCGTAGGGCGCTCATTTTGGTGTCTAACGAAAGGCCGATATTCGCCCTATCCACACATATCAACCCCGCCACTGAACGGACACCGGAAGTTGCATTATTCGGTCGAAAACTGACCTAACATAAAATGCCACAAACACGAAAAACTGCGTTCGACATTAATGTTTAGAATTTAGATTTCTCGACGAATACGCTAGCAAACACCAAGTTTTAGGTATCAAATAACGCAGTGGAATACTGTGCACTCGTTTTTATCTACAATATGGCTGTTTTAGTGCGAAAACTGTAATAGCGAAACGCAAACAAGCGCCGATAAAACAGCTAAAAATAGACTCGATGTTTACATTTACACGATCGATTTCAGCTGGTATATTCAATATAATGGGGCGTATAGTATATCAAAATGTAGGATTAGACACAGGGAATGTATTTTTTTCCAAATGGGTCCACCACGCGGTGAAATTGTTGCAGAAATTCGCTCCAAAATATTCGCACTTCAGTTGTGACTAAAAGCCCAGATGCCGGAGCCCGGCGACTAAAAGCCAAGTTACAAAATAGATTAACTGGTTTGAACGCATGAATATGTCAATGGTCAGACTGTTGGAAATAATACCCAATTTTTTTTATAGACTTATATAAACACTTACGTGTGAAACTCGAATTTTAATTAAATCCATGATTGTGTAGTCTCTCGTATATCACGAACACTGCGCGCACACATTTTATTGGAATACATGCCATCTTTGCCTTGTGTTTTGTTTAGTTTAGTTTTTTTGGCGACCAAAGATGAGATGTGTTCGCACCACACTGTGCTAAGGCCAATGAAATCACTGAATTTCAGATTATCAGCTTAACCGCATTATTTCATTAGTATCTGAAGCAAATTAATGAACACCATAAACAGTAGAAAATTAACACAGCTCTTCGTGCGGGATAATCTTTAAAGCCAGTGACACCTCAGTCATCCTGACAGACTGTACAAACATAATGATAATGGGGCATTATGCATCATGAATATTTTTGTTAATTGGAATTGTCAAATCTAACATGCATGTTGTGGCTTCTAAGTAAACAAATTACCAGTTTTTTTAAATGGAGGCATGATGTTAAAGGACTCTTAGTTGCAATTAAGACCCTCGCAATAAATGCTTCAACAAACGCTCTTTATTGACTACCCTATACATGTTCTATGTATACTATAGGGCGACTGTATATACACAGACGGTATAGATAACTTTTAAGAGTGTTAACAATATTTTATTAGAACGAAAAAACAGAACGTCACATTTACAATGTATACATAGAAAAATAACAAATAGTTCAAATGGCGATATGATAACAAGCAATAAGCCTATGGCTTTTATAAAAATCCTTTCCTCTAGAAATGTTACCCCGAGTGTCAATAGAGACAGCTGCATGGTAAAGAAAGCGGGGATTTGAATATAGTTATGTTTTCTCAGGTTTTTTGTGAAGTAGGTTAAGCGAGTGCGGGGTTGAGAAGGGTTGGGTGTGATTGAGAAGATAATGGAGTAGGTAGGAAAAACAATGAAACAGGAAGGAAAACATGTGTGGTAAATGGTGCATACAAGCATACATGTATATAGTCGAAATTTTAAATTATGGTAGTGTCCAACATAGAAACGGAATTAGAAATCAAATATGTCTCAGCACTCAGAAGATGTGATATAATGAAACTAGATAATTGTTATATGCTGGTAGCGTGTATCAATAAAGTAAATAAAATTAGTAAATACAATCAGTTTTAAGTGCATCAATATGCCAAGGTCATCACTGATTTCATTTAATAAAATTTAACAAAGCATATTTGGATTTTATGCCCAGTGTTGTCAATGCATGTCGCTCTACAAGAACGATGTCGTGTATTTGATTTAAATAAAGTTTTTATAAAATAGGCTTATTGCTTGTTATCATATCGCCATTTGAACTATTTGTTATTTTTCTATGTATACATTGTAAATGTGACGTTCTGTTTTTTCGTTCTAATAAAATATTGTTAACACTCTTAAAAGTTATCTATACCGTCTGTGTATATACAGTCGCCCTATAGTATACATAGAACATGTATAGGGTAGTCAATAAAGAGCGTTTGTTGAAGCATTTATTGCGAGGGTCTTAATTGCAACTAAGAGTCCGTTAACATCATGCCTCCATTTAAAAAAACTGGTAATTTGTTTACTTAGAAGCCACAACATGCATGTTAGATTTGACAATTCCAATTAACAAAAATATTCATGATGCATAATGCCCCATTATCATTATGTTTGTACAGTCTGTCAGGATGACTGAGGTGTCACTGGCTTTAAAGATTATCCCGCACGAAGAGCTGTGTTAATTTTCTATTGTTTATGGTGTTCATTAATTTGCTTCAGATACTAATGAAATAATGCGGTTAAGCTGATAATCTGAAATTCAGTGATTTCATTGGCCTTAGCACAGTGTGGTGCGAACACATCTCATCTTTGGTCGCCAAAAAAACTAAACTAAACAAAACACAAGGCAAAGATGGCATGTATTCCAATAAAATGTGTGCGCGCAGTGTTCGTGATATACGAGAGACTACACAATCACGGATTTAATTAAAATTCGAGTTTCACACGTAAGTGTTTATATAAGTCTATAAAAAAAATTGGGTATTATTTCCAACAGTCTGACCATTGACATATTGATGCGTTCAAACCAGTTAATCTATTTTGTAACTTGGCTTTTAGTCGCCGGGCTCCGGCATCTGGGCTTTTAGTCACAACTGAAGTGCGAATATTTTGGAGCGAATTTCTGCAACAATTTCACCGCGTGGTGGACCCATTTGGAAAAAAATACATTCCCTGTGTCTAATCCTACATTTTGATATACTATACGCCCCATTATATTGAATATACCAGCTGAAATCGATCGTGTAAATGTAAACATCGAGTCTATTTTTAGCTGTTTTATCGGCGCTTGTTTGCGTTTCGCTATTACAGTTTTCGCACTAAAACAGCCATATTGTAGATAAAAACGAGTGCACAGTATTCCACTGCGTTATTTGATACCTAAAACTTTGTGTTTGCTAGCGTATTCGTCGAGAAATCTAAATTCTAAACATTAATGTCGAACGCAGTTTTTCGTGTTTGTGGCATTTTATGTTAGGTCAGTTTTCGACCGAATAATGCAACTTCCGGTGTCCGTTCAGTGGCGGGGTTAATATGTTTGGATAGGGCGAATATCGGCCTTTCGTTAGACACCAAAATGAGCGCCCTACGCCCTGTATTCCTCGAGATATCGGCCGTTCCACGCAATTTTAAATTCCGTTCCGCAGATTGCCATGCTATCCCAAATTTCACCCCATGTTAGGTCAGTTTTCGATCAAATAATGCAACTTCTGGTGTCCGGTCAGTGGCGGGGTTAATATGTGTGGATAGGGCGAATGTGGGCCTTTCGTTAGACACCAACATGAGCGCCCTACGCCCTGTATTCCTCGAGATATCGGCCGTTCCACGCAATTTGAAATTCTGTTCCGCAGATTGTCGTTCTATTCCATATTCCATCCCATTCCGCAGATTGTCATGTCCCCCATACTAGCCTATTCTGGGTTGCTTGTAGTCCGATCTTTTTTCTCGGTGTTAGACTAGTGTACCAAAAACTTGAACTATAATCAAAGTGGCATTGGATTAGGGCCAATGATAAGAGTTCATTTGCAATATTTATTCAGATAACAGGCTTTTCTCAACAATAATTTAAACTTCGAGTTTGTCTTCTGTAAATTGAGGGCTGCCATTTGCTCATCATTAATCTGTTTTATCTAAAATGGCCCCAAGATAGCTTAGATAGGTTACAGAGTCACTGGATCTAATGGTCACGTCATCACAGCAAACATTCAGCTGGGATTTATTTTTCTGTTTATGGGGTGCTCCAAAAAGAATAGATTTTGTTTCCAAGGTGTAAAAATAATTTATTGTCCACCAGCCAAGCACTCAGTTTTCTCAATTTACACTGAGCGTTTGCTCAATCATGTGCATATCAGATACAGGTCTGGATGAAAACGCACTTCTTTGGTTTCATGGCGACTTGAAGGGAAGATCCCAAGCTATTGATATAAATGGTACATTATCTGATTTCGAAGTTATCTCATGTGGAGTACCCCAAGGGTATATTTTAGGTCCTCGGTTGTTTTACTGTATGTTAACGATGCTCCATGGCTGTGTCTGATCAACTCTTCTTATACGCAGATGACTCTGCCCTTGTGGTACAAGTGGAAATCGCAAGGTGGACACCCATAACGAAGAACCTCCAGCCACGCCCATGCATGACAGAGAAGCATAGGAGACGATTAATTGGCGATGGTTTTATTGAATATATGAGTTTGTTGTGAACAGTGTATGTGTGAAAAAAGATATATATGTCAAGCAGTAGCATACAATACATTATAAAAACAGCCACATGCATAGTATCCTCGATTACTTTTGTTTTTATTTTTAGTTAGTTTTATAGATGCCGTCTGCATCTCTCTCCGTGCAAACATATGTAGTGTGCCCAAACATAATTATACAAAGAACACCAGCATCAAACACACCATATACTTTCAAACAAAAGGCATAAGGGGTCGGGTGACAATTTACTAAACTTAGAATAAAACCCCTCCCTGTTAGCAATATGGCACACACCATTTAATGATAAGGAAATTTCTTCCAAGCGCTGAAGTTTTAGATACATGTAGATTATATGGTATAAAATAATATACAATTATGAATCCCTGACTCATACGGTGCCAGATTGGCAACTTTGAATCATACCCCAGATTCCATGGACAATAGCGGTTACTATGTATAAATTTGGTGGAAATCTATGGAAAAAATATATCAACGTTTGTGCCCGAACCCGCCTCATCGCTCAAATAGGCATTTTTGAACCGTTGTTAGATTCGAGATGACTATATATATAAGTTTGGTGGAAATCGACAACAATATTGTTCTCCAACCCGCCACATCACTGACTGGGGCATATTTGAACCACGCTGTTAAGATTCCAGATGATATATGTATAAGTTTGGTGGAAATCAACAACAATATTGTTCCCCAACCCGCCACATCGCTGACTTTGGCATATATTTGAACCACGCTGTTAAGATTCGAGACGACTATATATATAAGTTTGGTGGAAATCGACAACAATATTGTTCCCCAACCCGCCACATCGCTGACTTTGGCATATATTTGAACCACGCTGTTAAGATTCGTGATGACTATATATATAAGTTTGCCGGAAATCAACAACAATATTGTTCCCCAACCCGCCACATCGCTGACTTTGGCATATATTTGAACCACGCTGTTAAGATTCGAGATATAAGTTTGGTGGAAATCGACAACAATATTGTGCCCGAACGCGCCACATCGCCATCGCTGACTAATCTTTGATCCATGCTGTGAAGATTCGAGATGACTATAGCAGTTTGGTGGACATCGACAACAAATTTGTTTTATCATTATTGCACCCCTCCCCGATGCCCTAGCCCGTGTTTTATTGAAGGATACGGCGCAATATTAAGCAATTATTTCATGTGTCTTTTGGGAACAGTCAAAATTGTTGTCCCGAGGTATCAGGAATGACTATCGAACTGTTGCCCAAGGCCGAAGGCCCAGGGCAACAGTTCGATATATAGTCATTCCTGATACCGAGGGACAAAAATTTTGCCTGTTCCCAAAAGACACATGAAATAATTGCTTTGTTACCCAATACATTTACTTTTATATAATCAGGTTAGTTCATTCGGGCCAGTCAACAGTAACTGTTCGCTCGGAGCCAGTCAACAGTTCGCTCGGGTCGGGCAACAGTTCACTCGTGACGTCACGAAAGCTGACCGTGATTGCAAACCGGGCAACAGTTCATTCAGGGCGGGCAACAGTTCGTTGTGGCGTTACGAACGCGAATTTGGGGTTAACCAGTTCATTCTAAATCCCAATGATTTACGAAGTAAAACTCTACTATTGGGTAACACAGATATATAAGAAATGTATGTAGTTTTGGGTGTGCGTTATTGGGGGATACGGCGCAATATATACAAGAAATGTATGTTGTTAGGGTGTGTGCGTTATTGAAGGATACAGCGCTGTGGCCAATGGAGCATGTTTAATGCGCTGTTTCTTTCAATAAAAACACCATAATATTTATTACTTAAAGGGACACAAGGCACTATAAAAGTTATAAAAGTCTGTAAAAACATCAGCACTAAGAGGAACATGGGGAAATATATTATATTATTAAAAATAGATAGAACTTTATTCTTATATTCATTACTGATAGTTCTCCAATGACGACATTACGTGTGTTTTAACCATTGTTATGTAAACAAAATTGTCCCAGTGATTTTCGGAATATTTTTCAAAGCTTAGACGTTTTCCAGTTTGGCATATCATTGGACTAGTTGGACGTTTATCGGTACTTTCTTATTGTCCACAATATGGGTTTGTAGTAATCTCACCGCAACACACATTGTATACTTTAAAGGTATATTCCGGGTTCCAAATCTCCAGTTACAAGTTACAACATAAAAAATCCAATTTAACATCAATGTCTGCTTCACTGTAGAAATAATAGTGTAAACCACCATAAATGCTACATGTGAGCTAGACCTATATATAGTGTCACTTACACTTCCAGGACTGGAGCTTCTTTAAATTTTGCGAAAAACCTGTGCCTACAGCTGGTGCCTATGCATTCTTTTATATATACGATAGGGAGCCTCGCATATATAAGAGAATACATTGGTCTAACAATATTTACCTTGATCTTATAAGCCAGTTCATTCTCTTGTATACACGAAGCTCCCTATGGGAGACTCACATATATAGGAGAATGCATTGGCACAGGGTTTTCACCAAATTTCAGGAAGCTCCAGTCATAGAATGGTTCTATATAGGTCTAGTTCACAGAGCAGACACTGCAAATGTCTCAGCATTATTTTTATCACAATTTGCTTAATATTACGTTATACAACATAAAGCAAGTAATATAACCCTTTCTATACTATATACTCATTGACAAGTAGTTCCCGTAGGAAATTTTTCATATCATAAGTCCAACAATCGACCATAGACCATTTTGTTGAACTTATTATGTGAACATTTCCCTCCAATGATTAGGATTATTGTAAACTTGTATTATATGTTTTCATATTGTCGTCTGCTCATACAGTAATGCTCTAAGTAATCGACCTCTTAACCAAAGCAGAATTATGGGTAACTTTTCAGGATTTAGTCGGAAATATGGCTTGTTGCCATTCATCGGAAAGCTCTCGCCGAGAGCTTTCCGATGAATGGCAACAAGCCATATTTCCGACTAAATCCTGAAAAGTTACCCATAATTCTGCTTTGGTTAAGAGGTCGATTACTTAGAGCATTACTGTATATCCTGAAAACCCCTCCAAACTAAAAATAAACCATTCCATATACTTTTATAACTGATGGGAGATTCCATCCAGTAAAGAAAGGGTTACAAACAATAAATACCGGATTCTTCTTCCACATCTTTGCAGAAAAGTGTTTCAAGCCCTGTTTCCAAGCACAAGAATCAAAACAAAAAAATGGTCCCTAAATCTGCCAAAATTTTTACAATAATAATACTGATATCTATCGAATTTAGCTATGAATTCCTTTTCTTTGTAAATACCAAGACAATACAGAAAGCCCTGAGACCCATGCAATACATCTTTTAACCCTTTCTATACTAAATACTCTTTGGCAAGTAGTTCCCTAGGAAATGTTCAGATAATAAGGTCAACAAACGACCATAGGTTATACTTATTATCTAAACATTTCCTACCATTTTATTAATTTTTCATCAGGCTTTTGTCTGCTCATATATTTTTAAGATCCCTCCAATGAATAATAAACCAATCCAATGTACATTTTTATATCTGAACGAGAGAATACATTTAGTAAAGGAAGGGTTAAGCCATAGGTATAAAGTAATATACAATGAACAGTTTCGCGTGAGTTTAGTGTGCCTGTCATTTGCAGAATGATGTCCCCCAGAGGGCGAATTTAGTGACGTTATCCCACGTAGTGGGATAGCATACGTGGGATAGCATCACCAAATTCACCCTCTGGGGACCACATTCTGCATGGCCTCATCTGCTAAGGGAGAAGTTCTCAAATAGTGAATATTGTGATGTACACCCATTGGGAACGTCGATTATGCAATGTGTCATCTGCCAATTTTGGGATATAGAAAAACTAATCTAAAAAAGAAATAGAATCTATGTGAAGAAGTTTCTACAGAATTTTGATAATACAGAAACTTTCCAGAGAAGATGAGGCCTAAGCCTATGTGGGATAGCGTCACTAAATTCACCCTCTGGGGACCTCATTCTACAAATGACAAGCGCACTAAACTCAGACTTGTTACCCATAGACCATTTTGTTGAACTTATTATGTGAACATTTCCCTCCAATGATTAGGATTAACCCTTTACCCAACAAACCGGCCAAATAAAGCTTCAACAGCCTAAAATATCTTCGGTCTGTCTCAATAGAACCATACAAATATGGATATCATTGGAACCGGCTCCTTGACCACATTGTGATAGTTACAGTTAGCCCTGTGCCAATGCATTCTCTTATATATGCGAGTCGACCATAGGTCGCCTCGCATATATAAGAGAATGCATTGGCCTAAAAAAAATCTTTTTTTAACACTTTTTACCATTTTTTCTTACATTCTTTAACAATTTTATAATTTTTAATGTGTTAAGCCAATGCATTCTCTTATATATGCGAGGCGACCTATGGTCGACTCGCATATATAAGAGAATGCATTGGCACAGGGCCCTTCTGTTGGGTAAAGGGTTAATGTAAACTTGTATTATATGTTTTCATATTTGTCGTCTGCTCATATATCCTGAAAACCCCTCCAAACTAAAAATAAACCATTCCATATACTTTTATAACTGATGGGAGATTCCATCCAGTAAAGAAAGGGTTACAAACAATAAATACAGGATTCTTCTTCCACATCTTTGCAGAAAAGTGTTTCAAGCCCTGTTTCCAAGCACAAGAATCAAAAAAAAAAATGGTCCCTAAATCTGCCAAATTTTTTACAATAATAATACTGATATCTATCGAATTTAGCTATGAATTCCTTTTCTTTGTAAATACCAAGACAATACAGAAAGCCCTGAGACCCATGCAATACATCTTTTAACCCTTTCTATACTAAATACTCTTTGGCAAGTAGTTCCCTAGGAAATGTTCAGATAATAAGGTCAACAAACGACCATAGGCTATAC
This sequence comes from Siphonodentalium dalli, assembly GCA_032622095.1. NCBI lineage: Eukaryota > Metazoa > Mollusca > Scaphopoda > Gadilida > Siphonodentaliidae > Siphonodentalium > Siphonodentalium dalli. The sequence goes on along the minus strand of CP136067.1, from coordinate 133,671,302 downwards.
TTATTATCTAAACATTTCCTACCATTTTATTAATTTTTCATCAGGCTTTTGTCTGCTCATATATTTTTAAGATCCCTCCAATGAATAATAAACCAATCCAATGTACATTTTTATATCTGAACGAGAGAATACATTTAGTAAAGGAAGGGTTAAGCCATAGGTATAAAGTAATATACAATGAACAGTTTCGCGTGAGTTTAGTGTGCCTGTCATTTGCAGAATGATGTCCCCCAGAGGGCGAATTTAGTGACGTTATCCCACGTAGTGGGATAGCATACGTGGGATAGCATCACCAAATTCACCCTCTGGGGACCACATTCTGCATGGCCTCATCTGCTAAGGGAGAAGTTCTCTAATAGTGAATATTGTGATGTACACCCATTGGGAACGTCGATTATGCAATGTGTCATCTGCCAATTTTGGGATATAGAAAAACTAATCTAAAAAAGAAATAGAATCTATGTGAAGAAGTTTCTACAGAATTTTGATAATACAGAAACTTTCCAGAGAAGATGAGGCCTAAGCCTATGTGGGATAGCGTCACTAAATTCACCCTCTGGGGACCTTATTCTACAAATGACAAGCGCACTAAACTCAGACTTGTTTCCCATTAGGCCACAGTGAGAGATTTCCGATGAATGGCAACAAGGCTGAGGAGTCTATTATATAGGGAATTACTGTAAAAGTCTTGTTACGCAAAATGAAAAACAGTGTTATACTTATGGATGAATTGGAATGCTTCATTGGCATGTGTCTCAAAATTACTAATAAAATACAAACATGTGCGCATGATTTTCAAAATATATACGCCTGAGAAATGGGAAATACTTAATATTAAACATTGTTTGTTTTTTATTTGTTTGTTTGTTAAACTGCCATTACCCGTTTGTTTGATTAGTGTTTAACGTCGCTGAACTGCCAAGCCATATCACAACATGCCATTTACCTTTTGTATATATGTAGTGTAAATATTGACTAGACACTGGCTCTATGAGGCTACATGCCATCAAGAGAGGCCAGTACAAACCATCAACCATTATTACGTCACCAACAAAATAATGCCTGGCTATTTTTAGTACGCATCGTGATGTAATAATTTCCAAACGGGAAAAGTTCAGCTTAAAAGTGACTGTAAATGATGTAACTTTAATTGCCTGTGCGCTCCATTTTGCAAAACAACAATAAATACTAGTAGGGATACAGAAAGCTACATTGAAAAGATATCTATGTTCATTTCTGGGGTATTTCACTAGTGGTTAAAGGCCCACTTAATTTTCAAACCCCCAGATCACATATATAAAATATATGCCATATTATATACCATTTGAAAGAGGAAGCTCCACATTGTATTATCAACTTATCCAGTGTTATAAACTGTGAACATGATGTTTTTGTGCTTAAGTTTCATCAATTTTGTGGTGCAAGGTGTATTATTTTCAATGGAGGGGGAATAACTCTATATCTTAAAGAGAGTGTTACTCCCCTTCCATTGAAAATACATTTTTAGTTTGAATTATGTTGCATTCTGGGAGCCTAATGGGGGAATCTTTCAATAATTTCACCTTTTTTCTATTTCTTAATGGGCATCTTCAAACGTTTCAGATGGTGATGAATTATAGTATTTTAATCATATTTTATGGCATAGATTGTTATTAAAACCATATATCAAGGCAATATAAAAAACAAATAATCAGTGAGTCGAAAATTAAGTGGGCCTTTAATTGCTGTAGAAAGCGATTGAGGGCAACCCAAAATATCGAATAGCAATGACAATGCTCTTTTATAGTTGGGAAAAATTCTCCTGTGACGTAATTTTCAAAATGGCATATAGATTGTACAGGTCTCTCATGACAGTGAACATAGAAGAATGTCATAGAGCCAGCATCTGGTCTAGTGTAAATACAGAAAAAACAGCAGATCCTCAATATTATATATATATACATTTATCACAAGAAACTGAGCAATCTCAGGAATGATTAAATATCATGCAACAAATACACATCAAGAGAGATTACTCTACTTCATCTCTGTACAGATAACACCATGTTTGCAAATGTAATGTGTGCAAACCAAGAAAGATAACTCCATCCTTGAACTGCACAAGCACACATCAAGTGAGATTACTCTACTTCATAATAAAACATGAGAATCCCTACAATATAATGAGAGCAAATCATCAGAGAGAACTTTATTCATTGATGTACACAATTGACAATTGCACATCAAGAAAGATTACTCTACTCCATACTGAAAACCTTGCATCCATACACAGATCATTCCCAGGTTGCAATGTAATGTGTGGAACCTATTGCTCTCTTGGTGTGCACACATGTACATTAAGGTAGATAACTCTAAATCACAAACATCAGCATCTCTGTAGAGATCAATGTAGTGTGAGCAAATTATGGGAGAGAACTCCATTCCTTGATGCGCACAAATGCAACAGAAGGCAAGTTAGATTCATGACTAGTCCATGTCATCAGGTGAGCAACGTGCTTTCTACATTCAGAGATTCGAGCCGTTTGTCAACTAGGACTTTGATAATGTCGAGACTATCTTTGTCCAGTTCCTTAATGAGATAGAGAGTAGCTTGTAGAACATTTGATCCCTGGAATAGATATAGGAAATAATAATCTTTTGATTGATATAACACATTCCACAATTAATTTTTATCAATGTAAACATTATTTCCTCGGTCATAGGTCACATGACACAACTTGTCACTTCAATGAGGAAGCCATTCCAGCTGCCACAAATTGATGCACATCAAGGTTAGCATGCTGACAAGATCTATTGACACCAGACTGGGTACTCCCTTAAAGGTACTCAATCCAATCAGAAGGTCCCCATATCATCAAGATACAACAACAACAGCATTTATTCTTTAGTTATCAGAATTGATTAATTGCAACAAAATAATGCTAACCACTGTCAACTATGGTATCAAATTTCCCAAAAACGTGTTATTTATCAACATTTTGTTCAATGAAATATGGCCGTATTATCACTTGAGTATCATGAAATTTTGCCATATTAATACCACTTGATATTAGAGTTATCCACCTTTATCCGCAATTTTGTCCGAGACCGTCCATTTGACGACGTTTTTCTGGGCCCCAAGAGTTGAATGCCATATAACTGTACAATCACACTCCGCTAATAACTCAAAACCTAGCCACTGATATAAAACTCAGCAGTCCACCAGCGAGTGTCAAACTCATATTGGTGTCTTGACAGCCACTACAAGCCGGACACTCTGACTATAGGACCACCAAGCTACAATATAAAACTACCATTATATACAACAGCATACTGTGCTTCCAATTCTTAAAAGATATACATGTATGTCTGACCAGTTCTAATTAAATTTAGACTCTTGAACAAGCTCTGTGTTACAGAGTCTAATGAAATTAGCTGGGATTTCCATTACCACCAAGAAGCATTACGTCAGTATCAGCCAATCACAAAACTTAACAGTAAAATGATGAAGCCAATCATGCGATTGTCAGAATTCTGCGACTCCCCAGTTTCTCGCTGAATAGCGTAATAAATTTCCTGTCACATCTGGTCACTAATTTCACAAACAGTGTTTGCAAATTTGTAGATTACGACAATTACTAAAACACTAAAAAGCATCATTCTGTCAATCATAAAACCATCTGTGTGATGTGGCATCATACAGAAGAGATTTGAAATCCCAGCTATTTTCTTCAGACTCTGTAATGCACAGCTTATTCAAAAGTCTAATTTAATTAGAACTTATGTCAGACATGAAATTACACTCCCTGCAATATATAAAAATCACATATACTAGAGGTGCCACGATTATTTATTTTGATAATCGATAATCGGTCGTCAATAATCGACTATAATCGATTAATCGTACATAATAATAATAACATCAGTAGAAGTATTCCGTAATATGGCCTATTGCCATATTGGCTGGATGCTGGTTAACTGCTTTCGCTGCTTGTTTGAGGCTTCGGCTGATGTAATTTTTGTGTTAATAAAGTGCATCATAAACCACCGGTAATGACTAATGAGCACAATGTGTTCAATACAAGCACAGTTCAGGCAATGTCATGGTTATAATATTTGTGAGTTCATTGGAACGAACGTAGCGATTAATTTAACAGCCAAACATACAAGCAATATAAACGTAGGAATGCACGACGGACCGACGGTGGTTCCTAAAAAAAAAGGAATCTAATGTTACGGAAACTATAAGTTTCAGCGAACTTCCAGAGCATGGATAACAATTACAAAGGTGGGCCCCTGCCCGCAAATTTCAGGACTAAAAATAATAAGTATAGGGTAATAGTTAATTTCATTTAGCAGTCACCACACTATAAGTGATAGCCTGTACTAGTAACATCTAAGTATACTTATACAAACAAAGTATACTTGCTGCAAATGACACCGCCGAGAATATCGCTGATTAAAATGCCGTAGGTTCCCTGATATCGAGAGAATGTCAATCAACTCCCCTTTGGTCCAATGAGATTCAAGGGCGAGGGCATTCAGTTCACTGACAGTCAGTCCATTTCAAAGACGTAGTGCCGCCTTTCTTGTAGAAATATACAACGATGTCGGCATAAGTTCAAAGCTGCAGTGCCGCCATCATGGCGCCATGCAATTTGAAGAATATACAATGACTCGAAGAGTAACCATGTCATCAAATGAACTGCCGGCTGTTTGCAACATATACTAGTAGTACTCAAGTTGTCAGAATCTCTTTGATACATGATCAAATGTTGTTAACCCCTCGGTTGTATATTAAACTGTGAAAAACAATCAGGGTATTCAACAATAACCGGCATTTTCCAACGTCCGAAATAAATAACGCAGATTAATCGACGACGGAAATGGTAATCGATTATCGGCTTTATCAACGGTTCATCGATTATACGATTAATCGTGGCACCCCTAACATATACATGTAAAACTAATCAAATGAATCATTAAATAAATAAAAATACTGTAGCACCTCCCTCGTCACCCAAAAGGGAGCCTCATCAAAAAAAATATTTGCCAATTCATACAGAAATTTCCAAGAGTTCAAAATTCATTCTCCAATTTATCCACAATTTGAAATTTAGTAGGTTTTTGTTGAAGACATAATGATTAAAAAGCATTAGACAATAGATTCCATACATTGCTTGGAAAATTGTTGAATTTTTTACCATAAAATTACCTATACATACATTAATTTCTCAAATTCTTAGAGAAAAAAATGCCTCCCTCCCAGGTATTATTTTAAATGGCCATATATAGAATTTGCGGGGTCAATTTGCTTTAACTATGCGAAACATGGATGTGGATTGAAAATGCATTAATCGTAACTGGCTTTTATGCACAACACTGGTCAGGAAGTCTGATAATCACATAAATGAATTATTAAGGACCGTAACTTCGCCGAAAATATGGGGATCTGGCAAGTTTTCCAACTCGATCAAGACATTGTTGAGAATTGCAAATCTCGTATACTGATTATCAACAAAACATTTGATAATTGTTCAAGTTATCACGTTAATGCGATCAAAATTTACAAACTAAGAACTAATTGAGGGCCATAACTCCGCTCAATGTACGCGGACTGGCCCGGTTTTCAATCTGGATCAAGACATTGTTCAGCAAGTCTCATATACCGAATATCAAGTTTTATTTTAGGAGATGAGTTTTTGAAGTTATGACATGGTAACATAATACAACCCTAAAACTACCGTAAATGACATATATGTCAATAAATGTCGTTCCACCTGCCAACTGTAAAATGAAATATACGTCGATAAATGTCATTCCTCCCGCCAACTTTAAAATGACAAATATGTCGTTCTACCTGCCAAAGGGTTAATGCTGCACCAGCGCAGCTCCCATCATGAAATACATACTGTGTGTTTGTTATGTTCTGATGGAGGCCTTGTTGGTAACACTTTCTCTGGAGGTAAAGGCTTCAACCCAAGTTCTTCTCTGATTTTACTGTAAATTAAGATACCTTTATTAAAGGGACAGAAGACACTCGTAAAATGGTAAATGTGAAAAATCATAAATTTTATCAAAGTCTCTAAAAAAAACTATCATCAGCAATTACATGTAAAATAGATGGAGTGTGTTCAATTTTAGGATAAAATTACCCATGCGTCCATTAATTCCAAGAATTCTTGAAAAATAAAAGCCTCCCTCCTTCATTAATTTTTCCATATATAATTGCCTGAGAACACAGGTTTTTTATTTTATTATTTATTTATTAATATTAATAATATTATTATTTCAATTTTTAGTGGCCCGAGTAGGAATGACTTACTTTGTTTCCTCCCAGCTGAGTGATGGTTGGTCAGTGCCTGCAGCATTATCATCTGCCTTTGAATCATCGTCATCTCCATTCGTCACCCGACTATTGTCTAGAGGACATGGAAGACACAGCTTAGCGCCAACGTCAATCGCTTCATTCACCTCGTCATCTGTCACAACTGAAAATGATTTTGAGTGTAAAATTTACAAGATATAAAAGTGCGATACTTAAAAAATGTCAGGAGCAAAAATGTATCAAATGTCAAATATATCACATTAATGGCTTTATATTCCACATGCCACAGTTGAAAAATTTATTAAATGTCACATTACGCCTCAATTCATTCAACTCCTCACAAGTCACATGCCAGAAAAAAATGAAATATTTACATCATCAATGGCTTCATTTACCTATATCAATACTCATGTCACAAATGAAAATTTATTTAATATCAAATTTACAACTGAAAAATGTATTTAAAAATCAATAATTTACAACCTCAATGTCTTCATCAGATTCCAACAACAGCAACAATATTTTTTGAAATGCCGCTTCAGTTATCAGAATCGATTAATTGCTCAAAAATTGCTAACAACAGTCGACTATGGTATTAAATTTCCCAACACGTGTTATTTATCAACATTTTGTTTAACGAAATTTGGCCGGATTGTTAAATATCTAACACCCACAGCCACTTGATTTTAGAGTTATCCATCTTCATCCGCAATTTGGTCCGAGACCGTCGCCTTGAGTAATATTTGCCAGCCCATCAAAAATTATTTATCTCGGGAAATAACAAATTTCAAAAATCGATATCTGATTACTTTGAGCTTTGATGGGTGGGTTCCTCAATTCAAATCAAATATTTTTTAACCCCGAAGCCAAAGAAATAATTTGGGAGCGTTAATTCAGATTATGCATCTTTATCCATATCAAGATTCTACTTAGATCATGCCATGAATCTCTACTCTGTCTAACGCCCGCAGAGATCATATCTCACCATTACAAAACCTTGAAACTTTTTTAAGTTCAGACAGGGAACCTTATAAAGTCAAACAAATAACTTGGGGAATATATTTATTAGTTATTATCTGTTCCTTAATAATGTACTTCACTGTAGGTGAAGGTCCCAACTCGAAATTTCACGATTTAAGCGAATTTGTGAGCGATTTTGCTTTGCGTTGCTGACAATTATGGCATTTCTCATGGGTAATTAATTAAATTTATATTGCAATATCGCCTCACAAAGTCACAGAAAAGCATGCATTTTTGAGCTGGAACATTCACCTATAGTGTAGTACATTATTAAGGAACATATAATATCTAAGAAAATTCCCCGCGTTAGCCTGCTCCCCGCCTTATTGTTTCGACTTTATAAGGTTCCCTGTCAAAACTTCAAAAAGTTCCCAGGGATTGTACTGGTGGAATATGATCTCTACGGGCGTTACGCTCTATGCTCTTCCGGTTGTAATGGCGGCACGCAGGCGGTTTTCAATCCGGCGAGGATTTTCAACATAATCTTTAATAATCTTGAGTTTTTACAAGTCGTATTATGTAAAATTGTATCTGATATACAAATACACATTCTTATAATGATATTAATGTAAATTTTATGATAAAATCTTATCTAAACATGCATATATTTAACTTGTAAATGAGTGTCACGAAATTGCGAAGAAATTTCACAGAGAAATGCGATGAATACGAGGATGAGAATATAAGAATATTAGCGTCGGATAGCAAAGGCAGATACATAAAAGAACAAGCGGAGAAGAATGGTTATGGAAGCAAAATAATATGGATGATTTTCCCAGGGAAAACAACTAGAGAAATCCTAGGAAAATTGCATTGTGCTCTACCATAAATTGTCAACAAAAAGGAAAACAAAGGGAAGAAGATAGAGATTTACATATGGACGGGCACCTGTGATATCACCATCAAACTGGAAGAATTCATATATCTTCGACACAAGTCAGATAGACAGGCACGAGACAATACTACTTCATCATATAGAAGTTTCAAAAGGTTTGTCAATACAAACATACCACAGACTTCGGTAATCTTTCTTGAGATACCCCCAATCAGTTTGACGAATTGGAATGAAAGTAGACAGCACAGCAATTCAGCCAGCTTTCGAAGTGACACAAATACGTCAAATCGAAGAATCAAAGCAATAAATGACTGGATAAAAAGGAACAATTCCAGACCTACTCCATGTTTTGAATATGATCTCCAGAGAATCAGAAAAAGACCTGGGGAGCTCCCACATTATTCAAGCAACTTCTCCTTATACAAGGACAGTGTTCATCCAGACAAAACTCTAGCAGCTGTGTGGATGAAAAGAATCATTCGATGTATGTACCCAGCCTACTGATGATATATAGTAATAATGCCGATTCGGATCAGTGAGTATTGACTCACTGCCGATAAATAAAATAAACTACATATCAACAACAATAAATATAACTGAAGATATAATTATATTGGAACTGTGAGTTTTGTCTCACTGCCAATAGAGAACAAATTAAACGGATCTGTGAGTATGATCTCACTGTCGTAAAATGGCGAGTATGTTAAGAACAACGGGAAGAAGATCCCAAAAGAAAGGCAAAGAAACTTGGGAATGTCTCTATTGTGAGAAGAAATTCACAGAAGAGTGTAAGGGAATGCCATGTGAATCCTGTGAAGGATGGGTATGTCTACCATGTGCCAAAATTCCAGAAGAGGACTATGATGTCTTGAACAAACATGCAACGGGAAAAACAGACACAACAGCAGGAATCAGATGGCTATGTAGACTAGATGAACAGTCACTACCCACACTAAAGCAGATAAGCGGAACTTTGACTACGATGAATAACAACAATAATGAAAGATTTGAGAAGTTGGAGGAACAAGTAAAACAGGTGGAAAGTAGCATTGGGGATAAAGTTGAGGCAGCAACGGCAGACATCAAAGCTGAGATGAAGAAAGAAATATTCGAGGAGATTGAAGCCAGAGAGAATGAAAAAGAAGAAAGAAAGAGGAGAGAACACAACTTATGTATGTTTAATGTACCAGAAAGTGTCAGCAACGACCCAAAGGAGATAAAACAACATGATAGCACTATACTACAACATATATATGATAAACTTGTTCCAGAAGAACAAAGAAGTGGGAACCTAATCATAAAAAATGTGTTCAGGTTAGGCCCAAGACCTAAAGGAGAGAGGAAGAAATTCCGTCCAATCAAGGTCACTCTAGAAAGCAGCACTCAACTCAAACAACTACTTTCCAATGCACACAAAATCCCATCTCTCACCGATAAGGATTTTGAAGAATTAGTAATAGCCAGGGACCTCACTCCCGAACAACGCGACCAAAGGAAAACTCTTCAAGCAGAATTAAAGGAGAAGAACCGAAATGGGAAAGAGTATCAAATCAGGGGAGGAAAAGTTACCAAAATAAAGGAAGGAGAAAAGAAGACCCCCTCAGAGTAGGAATTTTAAAGATTTTAACTGGAAAGATGCTGCCAAAAATGATGTAAATACAAATATTTTTAACCAGAAACAGGACAGGTCAATTAAAGTCGCCTATTCAAATGTAGACTCACTGCTGAACAAGAGAGACGAATTAGCAGCTCTAATTGGAAAAGAATCACCTGACGTGCTCTTACTTACAGAAATAACACCAAAAAATGCCAAAAATTTACAACCAGAAGAGTTTGAATTACAAGGATATGAGATGTTCATAAATGAATTAGGATCAGGAAGAGGGGTTGCAATCTATGTCACTAAAACCTTGAAAGCCAATATCGTGGAGGATCTTACAACCAGTGAAGGAGTTGAATCAGTTTGGTGTGGCATAAAACTCAACACAGAAGACAACCTCCTAATCGGATGCATATACAGAAGTCCATCAAACAACAGTGACAAAAATAAGAAAACAAATAAGATCTTATGCACCGCCACAAGGAGAAAGGACTCTCATATGCTGGTATGTGGTGACTTCAACTACAAAGAGATAGACTGGGAAACCAACACATGCAGCACGTCAGAAACTAGCGATGAATTTGACTTCCTAGAAAAATTCGGGGATGCAGGGATTTACCAACACGTAAGAGATCCAACAAGACAGAGAGAAGGACAAAAAGAATCACTGTTAGATCTCATCTTCACGAACGAAGAACTAATGATATCAGATCTGAAACATTTACCTCCATTAGGCAAGAGCGACCACCACATGCTACTATTTGATTTTGTATGCTATGCAGATGGAGTGGAAGAGGATGTCAACAGACCACAATATCATAAAAGGAGACTATGAGGCACTACGTGAGGAACTGAATGGAGGATGGGAGGAAGATGATGAAATGACAGTAGAATCCCTATGGCTCCGTCTGAAAGAGAGATTACTGGAAGCATCAAATAAACATATACCAACATCAGTCATGAAGTCAAGCACCAAGAAGCAAAAATGGATGACAGTATCAGCACTGAAGTGGAAAAAATATATCTACAGCAAGAAGGAATCAAAATACAGAGAATACATTCAAGCAAGAAATAAAGCAACACGGGAATGCAGAATAGCACGTAAAAACTATGAGAAAAAACTAGCCGAGAGTATCAAAAGTGACCCGAAGACATTTTGGACATTTTTTAGATTCTACTGACCTGCGTTATCTAGTTTATGTAGGTTAGGTAGAGCCTTGAGAACCGTCATTCGGTAGTTATCCACTGAGGCACATGGGTTATCAGCCAACCATAATACTCGAAGCTTCGTAAGTTTCTGGAGGTAGCATACATCGTTGATATCTTCGATGCAGTTTTTTCGTATGTATAACTCTTGTAGATTTGAACAATGTGCAAAGTCTGCCAGAGTCTTTATATAGTTCACGCTGAGAAGAGATGTAGATGATGATTGTTTATTTGCAAAATAAACAAGAACCAATAATAAAGTAGTAGTACATCTACATATATAAAAGTGTAGGATCGGTTTATCTGTCCATCTGTCAGTCTGTTCACTATTTTCCTCTCAAACCCTTGACCGATTTCAATCAAATTTGGTACGGTGACTCATGTTATAACGGCATTAGTTTTTTTTTAATTTATTTAAAAATAAATTTAATGGAGCTAGGAGTTCAAATTCAAATAAAAACTAAATTTAAAAATTTAATTATAGTTAATTAAATTTTTTTTTTAAATCAAAATGATTAAAATATGCAGGGGCCCCTACGCCACTGAATAAAGGCTACCAAAGCAGTTAACCTGGGTGCCTGACAAGAGCAGCATGACCGGCTGGCTGTTTTCTTGTTGCCCCTGAATAAATCTCATTAGACTCATACAATAGGACACCAATGTTCACATGTGCTCGCGTAAAATGGTAGAACAGCTAGCAGATCAGTTCTAATTTGACTATATTGGGGACATCGCAAAAGGAAATGGTATAAGGATTCAACTACAAAGGCACAATGGGGAATCTCTACATAATTCAAAAAAGATCTGCATTGGCACAGGGTTTTTACAAAATTTCAGGAAGCTCCAGTCATGTATGTGTTAAAGCTATCTGCTCCTGTGTGTACGTGTTAAAGCTATCCGCTCCTGTGTGTATGTGTTAAGCTATCCGCTCATGTGTGTATGATTTAGAGCTATCTGCTCGTGTGTATCTATGTGTTAAAGCTATCTGCTCCTGTCTGTATGTGTTAAGGCCATCCGCTCCTGTGTGTATATGTTAAATCTATCCGCTCCTGTGTGTATGTGTTAAGCTATCTGCTCCTGTGTGTATGAGTTAAGGCCATCCGCTCCTGTGTGTATATGTTAAATCTATCTGCTCCTGTGTGTATATGTTAGAGCTATTCGCTCTTGTGTGTATGTGTTAGAGATACATGTTATGGCTCCTGTGTGACCTAAATGTATGTGTTGGAGCTATCTGCTCATGTGTGTATGTGTTAAGGCCATCCGCTCCTGTATGAATATGTTAAATATATGTCGCAGGGATTCCTTTCTCAGGGAAATCGTTATATGCACATGTATATATATTTGCTCCTGTGTGTATATGTTAGAGCTATTCGCTCTTGTGTGTATGTGTTAGAGCTACATGTATCTGCTCATGTGTGACCTAAATGTATGTGTTGGAGCTATCCGCTCATGTGTGACCTATGATATGTACTTACCTGAGACTACACACTTCAAGATTAGTTAACTTCCGAACAATACTGATGTCAACCAAATCTGAAGACCTGAAAAATATTGTGATAGATTTGAATTCAAAGTCATGTTATGTCTGCTTGTCGTGTAGCAAACTGAGTTCTGCTTGAAAAATATGGGACAGCCTGACCCGATCTATCTGGGACAGCCCGACCCCGGACAACACAACCGCGGTGTCAGAGTTTGTAACTGCAGTTGAGCACTGCGGTCGTACGGCAAGTACACTGCGGCCGAACAGCAAGTTCACTGCGGCCGAACGGCAACTACCCTCGAGGCCGAATGACATGTACACAGTGGTTAAGATTTCTGGTTTGTATCATCTTTTTTTCAGTTTAATGAAAGTACACCGCAGCAACTACACCATGCCAAATGGCAAGTAAACCGCGGCCCAACTGTAGTTAGCCGGTGGAGCCGCGGTGTAGTTGCATTTCGGCCGCGGTGGCAACGCTAACTGCACCGCAGTTAAGTGGACACTTGTTTTGTCCATCAGGGTACGTTTCTTAATTTTATTTAAATTCTTTTTATTTTAATTCATAGCATATAAAGGGAATTAATATGAAACATTGTAGGCTGTAGCTCAACTTGGAAAGGGGATAATTTCATGCATTACAGTCAATGGAGCAATAAGGAATGCAGGGAGTTGAAATGTTTAAGTAATACCAGAGGTCAACACGAAGATCCGTATGAAGTTTGGGATCAATTGCATGAAAAATGTTGGTTGTAGGACATGCCGAAGTTTCAGTCATTCGTTGAGATTCGATAGCTCCCATCTAAATGTGGTCCTAAACAAGTCTGTAAATTTTCAAAACTTTTCTCCAATAAAAGCAGACTGCAAGGTGTGCCGATGGATACAAATTTGAAATCCAAGATGGCTGCTGGTGGCCTTGTTTTTCAACGAATTGCGGGAAAAATTTGATGGCTCCCATCTAGAGGTCACCCAAAAGATCCATATGAAGTTTGGTCACGATGAGGTGAGGGATGTGGCCTGTAGAGTGTGCCGATGGATTTAGTAATGCAAAGAGTAAAATCCAATGTGGCCGTTGTCGGACATGTTTTTCAACAAAATTTAGAAAAATATTTGATAGTTCCCATCTAGTGGTCATCAAAGAGATACATATGAAGTTTGGTGACGATCGGATGAGGGATGTGGGCTGTAGTGAGTGCCAAAGGAATTAGTCATGCAAAGAGTAAAACACAAGATGGGTCCCATCTGGATGTCACCATGAAAGGGGGGGGGGGGGGGGTATATGGGTATTAGAATGATCTAGAATCTATTCAGTTACTGAGTTGACTTGTCGCGAATTATGTTTCGTATATCATTAAAGCCATTTTGTTGCATCATTACTCTAGTATTACACGTGCCACAGTGAGAAGTTATCACTGGTCAATTGCGTCCCATCGAACTAGACAGTGTTCAGTCGGCAGCGACACTTCATGTCTTTGATGATCAACATAAAAGAAACCGCGCCTACACGTGCATACATTGGGTTCAGTTCAGGTCATGGAGTTCACCGCCCGTGCATGACTGGCAGTTGTGGTATCTTTTGGACTCCGTCTGTAGATCTGTGATGGCCGGCAAGCATTAGTGGCTAAAAAAACCACACAGTGGCATCATTAAAGGAACAATGCAATAAGGATTTAAGAAGTTAATATGTGTTAACTGTAGTGATGTAACGATACAGTGGTTATCGGTAAAAGCCGATAGCCGATATTTTCAGTAGAATTATCGGCCGATCCGATACAGATACCGATAAGTCTTGTACGTGAACAAAACTCCATATCAATTTGTCTTTTAAATTGCAAAGTATTGTTGGCAAAGAACCGATAACCTGGTCGCAAAAAGTTTAGTTTACGTTCCCCAAAAATCTTGGCAAAACGATTTAATATTTCGTTGCATTCAAAAGATTTCCTCAATATTTGTTTGATTCCGATACTGTGCCTTACGGAATCAGTCCATAATCCATTTGAGTCAATGACTCAATTTCAATTTGCCAAACTCAATCTTTTTCAGAAGTTGAACTTGCATTTAATAACACCTGCAATTGTTGACATTTTCTCTGCCCATGACAGCAGATTCAAATCCAGCCCATAGAGCACTCTGATTGGTTCGGATGGTTCCATCAAACAAGTTAGTCACCTCCCCATCTTCAGTCATCGTATACCAAATCAAATCAAATACTTTATTGGACTAGACGAGAACTACCAGAACGTCAATCAATTTGAATTAAAAGCACTTTAAACACACACACTTAAATGTTGTTAACATGTGATGTGTCTATATATTGAGGAATATCGAGTCACAACTGCAGCGACTTTAATGCAAACTGGTAAAGCGTGACTCGTCTATTTATAAACACTGATTTTTAGTTTACTGTGTCATCTGTCAACACGTGGCATACCGTATTAGTGATTCCTACTCGAAGACTTCAAATGCATGCAAATAATCGTTTGATCTTGACGCCCGGTACCCACCTTGAGAAGATAATAACAATGTGACAACTTACTGTCGCACGTGGCATGGAATTAATTCCACAGCCCCATGAATACATCACTAAATGATACCGGTACATTAGTCTGATTCAGTCATAGGAAGATTCCATTCTCACGCTAATGCCAGGGGTGTCAGTTAATCGCTTTCAACATGTGCTACTCGGCACTCGCAAGTAATTTTAATTATATACAGTTTATGTTTTAACTTTAATTATTAAGCGTACGGAACTACTGTACCTTTTGAAATGTTTATTTGGGTCATGAGTGTACCAGCAGTCTCCTGTCGATGTTGTCATCATGGTATATCACAGTATGTGATGGAGGGCTGACCCGTGGGTAAAATAGTCACTATTTGTTCTGGAAATTCACGTCATTTATTTAATATTAAAGTCGGAATTGGTGTAACAACGTTCACAAAGGACGCGACATGTATCGGTTGACGATATCGGTCGGGAGACTAAATTTTGCCGATACCGATATCTGGCCGATACCACATATATCGGCCCGATCCGATAACGATACCGATAATCGGTACATGTATCACTAGTTAACTGTTACAGATTACGTGATAATATGGCCATGCAATGGCACTGCTGTCATGATAGCACATAGGTAGTGCTTTTTCCCGACTAGTCGACTAGCAGATTTCGGGATCGTCTAATTTAATAATTGCATCGATTTCGACTAGTCGATTAATCGTTTCAACACTAATGTTATTGGTATATTAACCTATACCCCCAGATAGCATAACATGGTTGGGCCAACGTTGGCACAACGACCTTCTGAATGGTTGCATTGGAGGAATTCCTTGGGCCAAGTTGGGGTCAACAACGTAAACCCAACCAATGTGATGTGCACAGTAAGAATCCATCGTCCTGCAAAAGCCAGATTTGGTTACTAATTAAGGACGTACCACATACAGATACAGACAGATACAGATTGGCATGTTCGCGTTGGCCCACATTGTTGGCCCAATGTGGGCCAACGTTATAATTCCAACGGTTGGAAGGAATACGTTGGGCCGACCAAGGGCCAACCACGCTAACCCAAATTAACCAATTTACTGCAGTTAATTCCATTGGCATGTTCGCGTAAAACCCAACCAAACCTAATGCCAACCGTGCCAACATTATGCAAACGTTGACCCAACGTCGTCATGCTATCTGGGACAGGGTATTGACAATACTATTGTCCCACTACTGGCATCTAGTCTAGCTGTAGTCCAAAATTGACTATACATTGAATGGATATCTTTAATATCCCATAGATTTTCGACTAGTCTAGCTGTTGCTGACCGACGCCCACCTGTGTCTGTATTGGTCAAGTTTTCATCAAAAACTCAACCGAAAATAGTAATCCTAAATTTGAACACTGTAGCCATACCGTTGTGTTTCGACGTGATGCAACGTTTATCAAGTTGTTCAGAAACAATGACGGTGAAAAAGTTACAAGTTAAAGAAGTTTACAACGAACATAGGGAATCTTGTTTAGAAAGTGAACATAAAGAGCATATCAATGAAGTAAACCTCACCAACAGTTGAGTTTTCTAACACTCTGAATGTTATGTGCCCTGGATCTCGCCAAAACTGTCGCCTCAGTCAACGACGTTTCTTCTGAGTACATGTTTAATTTCGTTGTTGTTCAAGTTAAATCAATTTTATTTCCGGAATTTCCAAGTTGAGTAAGAGTTATCGAACATGGGTCAGATTTGGATTGCGTAACGCTGCGTCCACACGTGCTATGTATTCTTGTGTGATTTTACGTCACCGAGCCAGGGACTGAAATTCGATTATCTCAAATCCCTGTAACTTTAAAGAGGAATTCCGTTCGCTAAGATTTTATTTTTTTGCGAATCTAGTTCTGGGTGAGCTACATAGGGAGCCTCGCATATCGCATGATCAAGAAGACATTGGCCTAAGAATAATTACCTTGACCTTGTAAACCAGTGCATTATCTTGTATAACTGTAGTGTATGCGAGGATCATCGCGATGGGAGACTCGCATATATATAAGATAATTCACTGGAACAAGATATTTAATGCTGCACCAGCGTAACTCCCGTCATGAAATGGTTAAATATGGCGGTATTTTCTCAGTGTTGACGCGCCTCAAATTCGGAATCAAATGGCCGACTGGGCCATTCTTCAGAAAAGTGCAAAATAGGGCTGACCATACTCGCCAAAAACAAATTCTTATAGATCGCGCTAAAATTTATTTCACCAGAAAGCTGAGTATCCACAGGATATCGGAACGTAACTGGGGCAATTTGATTGGTCATATTTATATGGGAACTGGATACTTGAATGGCATGAATATAAATTCCACGTCAATGAGAAACAAGATACGTTACCAACAAACTATATTAGTCTCGTGCAGTTATCGGAAAAAAACTGAACTATCTGATAGTCCACTCATAAGTTTTCTCGGTAACTGGCGTGTCATTAACACATATTTGATAGATACATCGCTTTAAGCATCTACACCGCAAACATGATACAGGGGCCACATGATTTATACTACACTCTTATAACTAATGTGTAGGAACGATTACACATCAAATGTGTAAACCCGGTTAATACACATAGCAATGTGTAGTTTTACATACAAATGCATTGATCAAGTGCCGTTCTATACATAATGTGTATATTTTGTTACACACAATTGTGTAAGAACGTAGAGCATGCGCAATGCGGTGCATTCCGTTTCATAGTCTGCTACGTGACGGCCATATTGTTTGAGTATATTTTTTGGAATACAATCTACAGCGATCGTAGACAAGGATGTAAGTTCAGAATTCCAATTTGTGGGTTTAGTATTAATAGTATATGAGGATTTATTTGTTAAAACTTTTATGGCGATTACTGTCCTTAGACTCTTGTTATGATTGTTGTAATAATACTAATATTGTGCAATCACGCCTTGACCCTGGTTTGTTCATTCAAAGCAAAAACTCACAGTACAGAACAAAATACTACATACCACTATGCGCCATGAAAGTTTTAACATATAAATATGCATATATCTTTAATACTATACCCACAGGTCGGACTACTGAACTTGCATTTCTTGTCTACGAACTGTGTGTGTAAGAACCTACACAAAATGTGTAAGGGATATGTGTTGATTTTATACACACAGTTGTGTATAAATGTGTAAAATTTTACCCATTTATGTGTAAAAAATTGTTATACAATTTGTGTACGAATATGAAACTACACATATACTACACAAATATGTTTAAGATCAAAATTGAATAATGATTGTGTAGCAGGGCTACACATTTTGTGTAGAAAACCTACACATTAGTCATAAGAGTGTATATATATGTATAACTTAAATTCCAAGTACAGTGGGCACATACGTTCGCTTTATCTATTATATATTTTGGAAGATCTGTGTGTGTGTCTGTGTGTGTGTGTGTGATCGCGATGGACTCGAAAACGGCCTAGCCGATTTTGATGAAACTTCGTATGTGAGGGTGCTATCGGTCGGGAAGTGGCATAGGCATATTAATTTTCAGATCCGATGTCAACTTTTCACGTGCCGAGGTCAAATCTGTTTTTACGCTGTGTTACGGGACTTTCATTTGAGTTCGGTGCTTACAAATCGATTCGAAACAGCGCGAATAATAAAATGCCAATCATAATAATGACACTGTGAGAATCTTTCGTGTTTCCTCTTTCCAACGATATATAATGCGTATGTATCCGTTTTAGTTATCTGCCTCAATTATCAAGAAGAAGTGGTACTATCTTCCATCAGGATAAAAACAATGCGTAACTTCTATGACGTCGTTAGAGGTCATAACTTTAGATCACGTTAACGCTTAACCGGCCGATGCATTTGACTGTTTCAGACGTCTTGGCGATATCTCGTGCACCGATGGTAATTTATCTTTACGTTGAAACTTGATAATTAATGAGCGTGTGTATATGAGGCGCGTTTATATACTTGAGTGGAAATCAAATCGGGTTGAACTGACGAAATTTGATGCATAGGGTATCTCGGTATCCGCTGGGCCGATTTCCCGGTATCCGCTGGGCCGATTTCCACCATGTTTGGGGTGTTGGTGTTTGACCCCACCTGACCTTGACCTTCAAAATGGTCAATTCAAGGTCAAAGCCCGGACGAAGTCGGGTCACCTTCTAGTCTATTATATATTTTGGAAGATCTGTTTGTGTGTGTGTCTGTCTGTGTGATCGCGATGGACTCGAAAACGGCCGAGTCGATTTCGATGAAACTTGGTATGTGGGGGTATTTTCGGCCGGGGGGTGGCATGGGCCTATTCATTTTCAGATCCGATGTCAACTTTTCGTGACGTGATCGCGTTTAACTCTTAACCGGCCGATGTCGCGTTAACTCATCACCGGCCGAGGTATCCGCAAATGACATTGTGCAATATATATATCTCGGAAACGGGTGGAGCTATCGACTTGAAATTTGGTATGTGAATGTATCTTGCCCCGGATACGAATTTTATCGGATCGCAGATCTCGGAAACGGGTGGAGCTATCGACTTGAAATTTGGTTTTTGAATAGCCCGGACGAAGTCGGGTCACCTTCTAGTATATTATAAACAGAATTATGTGTCCACTGTACTGGGCATTTGGCAATATATAGCGTAGAACGCCTGCATTCGATGACATGTGCGAGTCTGTAATATTTCACACAATAGACAATACGTGCGAGTCACTTGATCCTTCAGCTTCCATATACGTGCGCTATATATACAATGTAGCCTACAATGACACTGACGTGAACATATGTATTATATTTTACGGTTACCGTTACCATGCAATTATTACAGGGCCTATACTGTTATTTCCCAAGTTTTGTTCAGATTGAATTGAATTGAATACTGGTATCTTTATTAAATTTAGATACATGACCTTATGTTGTTTAAAGATGGTCTGTCTCAGCTCTTCCTATAACAAGTTTTATATTGATTCCTGTTTGTTTGGTTTTCATTTACCGTGGCCACGTCGGGAAGAGTGAATTCGTGAAATCAAATACTTTGCAAATTGTGATTGGCTTTCGTAAAAGTTTCGTCCGCTGGTTTTTCTAAGAGCAAAGCCAATTAATGCATGGACTAACATTAAATATAAAATTATCTTCTGTTAATAAATGTCAGCTGATATATATGGTTTGACTTAGGGTAACTGCAACGGTGCAACCAGTGTCCAAACGTATTCACAGAAACTGCCGATGGCTGCTTTGTGGACATTCAGCCAAAATCGGAAAATGACGGTAACGTATCTTGTTGTAACGTATCTTGCTGTCGTAATTCATTTTTGGCAATATGGCGACAAGGCAGGACACCCAATTGTTAATTATCGGGTATAATTATTCATGACATTTACACCCATTCACTGAAAGTTACAAACATTCAAGATATGGCCACTTGCACGTGGAGAGATGCTGAACATAGGTAACGTATCTTGCATCTTGTAATCGTAACACTAGTCTTCATGGACATATATGTGGCTGTCATATTGTGCTCTGTCTGAACTACATTCTTTACTGTATGTCAAAGTGAACAATGATAGTGTGCGGATATCATTGTGGTGTGTTCAGTTTTTGCGTCGCAAATATCTACTGAATTTGGACCACTCTTTTCGTGGTCATATTTATATGGGAACTGGATACTTGAATGGCATGAATATAAATTCCACGTCAATGAGAAACAAGATACGTTACCAACAAACTATATTAGTCTCGTGCAGTTATCGGAAAAAACTGAACTATCTGATAGTCCACTCATAAGTTTTCTCGGTAACTGGCGTGTCATTAACACATATTTGATAGATACAGTAATCCAGAAATCATGGAAATTAGTCAGTATATAGCCTGGAAACCTCCACTAGGATCCACATAAGGTTTCAGTATAGGTTATATCCTGAACAATCCGCTATCATCAAGTGAAAAATCCGTATACGACAAACGCATTCAACAAGCGAATATTCGTGTATGGCCACACTATTTCTATTCTTAAATTCGAAATGTTCTTGACATGATTCATAATGCTTCACTCATATATTATCAACATATAGACATGCATGGAAGGTAACGTATCTTGCAGCAAGTTATAGCAGATCGGGTCAACTCAAAGTTCAATGTTCCGACTAATATGTCAATTTAACCCAACTAAAACTCGTATTTGGTTTATATTGATGTTTGTCGTTCAACGTGTCAGCTGCATGCCTTAATAAGTTAAATTGTTCAATTGACTTGCATGGTAACGTATCTTGTTCACTATGGCGATAAAGTTAGGCCTGTACAGGAAGTCATCTTACCCCAATAGATATAACATAATTATGCCTGTATAAAATTGTCCGAAAATTACCTTAACGATTCGGAGTAAAGATTGTACGGCAAACCCATGGAAAACTGTTCTCTTCGTTCGAGATGCATTGATTATTGGCGGAGGAACGGGCCTGGAATGTTTCATATGACTATGACTCGAGGTGGGAGTCCTCACATAAAATGTATTGCTCCCATACAGGGTCTCATCGTTTGATACTGAGGGTTATACCATGTGTATGGAGCAGAAATTTGATTTCACCCGGGGACTATAGCTTATATACTTCAAACACCGGGGCCCGTTGCTGTCATTAATAAATGTTAGTGTATGATGGTGTAAAAAACGCGTTCCTTGCCCCTCGGGCCACCCGCCCACCCGGCATATCTTCCTGGAATTTTTTTACTATCCCCACCCTGCTTCAACTTGAAATAATGATGCTCTCGACACGAGAGATAAGAAAGCTCCGATGATTTAACTTTTATTTTGATTCTACTTTTCTTCTTATTCTTCTTCCGACAAAGTACATCCCTATAATTTCTGAATGTTGACCATGTAAGTATATATACATGCAACGCGTGGACATCATCCGCAAATGTTTCTTTATATGTACACAATTACATGTATACTATACGTATACAAGTATTCGCCTCATAGATAGGCCTTCCTGACACATTTTGAGAATGCAAACTTCTTCATATACCCAAAAGGTTAGCCCGGCTGGTCAAATTAAACATATATGACCCGCCATATCAAATCCAGTCGTAAGTCGGGATTTTTTTTACCTTGTGCCAATGCATTCTCTTATATATAACAATTTTTTTTAAATAAATGTTTCTTACAATTTTTAGGACATAAAATAAAAAACATCCATTACCCTGCAGGGAGCCCCACACACATATAGAAGCATATGGAAGATTGTCGTCTGCTCGCGTTTGTCTGGGGCTCTGTATGGGTGAAATTATAAAATTGTTAAAGAATACAAGAAAAAAATATTAAAATTGTAAAAAATTGTTATGGTCGACTCGCATATATAAGAGAATGCATTGGTACAGGGTAAAACAAAAATCCCGACTTACGACTGAATTTGATATGGCGGGACACATATGGTAATTACTTGTAAACGTGCTTTATATATTGCCACTTTTTTTCTTCATTGTTTTGAGTACGATTTTGTATTTGGATGTTATTTGTATGTCAACTTGTCGTTGTGTGTGTACGCGAATAACGTTGTAATTTAATATTTTATTTGTCACATTCGTCAATCATAAACCCACTGTTGCTATATACGAACACCTCAATACAATATTATCTTGTTTTAGAAGTGCGATAATCACCTTTACTCATTTACAAGCCCAGCTCCCTTGACAATTGTGCGATTTTTACGTCCCGGTATACATGGGTCAAAATAATTACATGCACGAAATACCGGTAGCTTGTTATCGGACGCCATTTCGGAATGAAGATGAATGTATAGAAAAACAAACCAGTATTTATAGTAATGAGCAGCTATTAATTTTAGTATCACTCAAATGATTAAAATAAACAACTTCCATAATCGCACTTCGCTGTTAAATTATAATAATGCCAGCAGAGAAGATAACAAGAAAACCATAGTCAGAAATGGTAACGCCACCAAGATTATAGTATTACATATAAATAGAAATTATAAATTAATACATAAAATATTTTGATAACAATTGCGTTTAAACAAGTAATCCTTCAAATTATTACTAACAAAGCAAGTAAACGACTGTGGGGTCACGCAACAGATTATAAAGACTTGGACTTAGTATACTGGAAATACTAAAATTTAAATGAAATAATTGAAAGATAAAATTTAGCAAGTAGTAAAAGTTAATTTTCTCATTTAATTTTTTTTTTGGTTAAATAAAGCAATAATTTAAATGTAACATTTGGTTTTAAAAAAATGATTGACCGTGGCTCTTCCAATAATTGCGCGACTGACCTGGTAAATTGTTCTTAAGAAGTTGTTTTGAGAATTACTATGGAGGGAAATAGTTATGGCTGTGGCTTCGCAAGTAATTAACTTGGTGACGTGATGTTAACGCTCCATACCAAATATAAGGTAAATTAATAATTCTTTAGAAGTTGTTTTAAGATTTACTATGGAGGGAAAGAATTGTGGTGCTGGCTTCGCAACTATTTGACCTCATTGTAACAAATATAAATATTAGTCACTCAGGCAATAGATGTATCTATTCTGTATATTAAGTTATTGGGTCTTACGTGTCTTGAGATGTCTAAATAGTTTTCGATGGACAGATCGCACAAGGGACCCACGCCAATCTTCTCTGTTGGGATTCCAATTGTTGGCTTATTAAATATGCACATATGCTTAAGATACAGTCGCGCGCGAAGCACGCTCCCGTAAGTCGGGTTTTGGATCCCAGTTAATGAAACTATCATTGAAATAATCGGTTTCCCCCAATAAACATCCATATATTCAATATACATGTTTTGGAGCAGAATTAGGCAGTCCATATTGGACGCCATCATGGCATTTATTTTGTTTTGTTTTAATTTTCACACATATTTATTAGTTATGTGGATGGAGTTCTCATTAAACCTCACATCCTTATATTGGTTACAGTAATGCCCAAAGTAATTGACCACTTAACCACATCAGACTTATTGGTAATTTTTCAGGATTTAAAATCCTGAAAAATTACCAATAATTCTGCTGTGGTTAAGTGGTCAATTACTTTGAACATTACTGTATGAGGATTGAGTTATCATTAAACCTCAAATCCTTATATTGGTTACATTAATGCCCAAAGTAATTGACCACTTAACCACAGCATAATTATGGGTAATTTTTCAGGATTTAAAATCATGAAAAAAATACCCATAATTTTGCTGTGGTTAAGTGATCAATTACTTTGGACATTACTGTATGTAGATGGAGTTAAACCTCACAACAGTGTGTTGGGGATTTGGACCTTGACTTGGGACCTTTGGTTTTTAACGCAACAAATGCGCGTACACCTTATACACAAATTTCTTATGTAACCAGAATTTTTCTTGGATAAGATGAGTTTGAAGTCTGCTTACATTTCAAAATGTTGTCAGTTTTGTATTCTCTGCAGCGGAACTCGACGCATTGAAGCAAAGTTACAAGAGATAAAATGTGTACGTAACGAGACTATAATACAAATGAAAAAATAAATTCAGGGAGGGGTGGGCGATACAGGGAACTAAGGGTTGAACCGATATAAATTTATAGAGCGATAATGACCAATGTTGACATATTATGCATCTCAACTCTACTGAACATTGCAACAAGGCTATAAAATAGGGGGTGTCGTACCGATGAACTGACATAAATTAGTGGAGTGATGTTGCCAAGTAATGTATCGCGACTGTACTAAAGCAGCAATGACATAAAATGGGGGGGGGGGTATGCAATTATCTCTATCTCTATAGATGGCACCAGGATTATATAGAAAGGAATAGCAATTGATATACGTATGCGGTATACTATAGTAATACCATAGACATATAAGTACAAGTATCACGCGATAAAATATTAAGTAACGTGACTATAGCGATGAAAAAATTAAATTAATTGGACCGGGATTAGAGGTTGGGTTGGTTATATGTGGATAATTGGATATGGAATTCATACCGATGAAACGATACAAATTAGTGGAGCGATAAAGACCAATGTTGACACTTAGTCAGGCTACGCGGGAGAAAATAGGGGTTGATACGATAGGCCGAAATAAATTTGTCGGGTGATAATGACCAATGTTGACGTATAAAGTAACGCGACTGTACTGTCGCACAATTATCAGATATAACGGTCAAATATGGACTCTAGTGCCCAATATGGAACAGCTCAGAAAACATTTGCACGGCCCTCAAATTTATTTAACAAGGCAATTGGCATCTGCCATATACAAATCGATTTATGTCGATAAATCTCTTATTTTTCAAAAATTTTAGCTCACACTTGGTGCGTGTGAGTGGGAGACTTATATATTCCTAAAATGACAGGGTACAGCACGTAATTATTTTTTAGAACGAAGAAATGATTTTTTTCGATGATAAAATTTAACACTCGATTTCCCATTAAAATCGATTTATGTCTATAAAACTGTCATTTTTCAAAATTTTGAGCTGAAATTTGGTGTGTATGTGTGTAATACTTATATATTCTTAAAATGACAGAGTTCAGCGCGTACTTATGTTTTAGATGGAAGAAATTGAATTTGTTTTCGATAATAAATTTACACTACACTTGTCTACAGACCGTGGACGGGTCATCGAGTACTGAGTAGACGCATTTTATAAACAGGCTTTTGTCAATTGACATTTTGGTCAAACTATACCCCTTTCGATCGGGACAGCAGATCCAAATAGTAGCTAAGATGTATTTAGATAGAATTATCAAAATAATTTGACCGATTCGGGTGCATTTTAAGAGAATCGAATGGAGAAATCTTGGTGATAATTCCAGAAAATAAAGATGGCGGAGAATATCACAATGAAACTACCAACAATTCACTTCAAAGGGTTCCCAATGGGTTACACATTATTTTCAGTCTATCAAATTATTTATATTTTCAAAAACAAGTTACTTTAAGTTTACAATTTCAGCCTATCCTGACTCAATCGATACGATTTATCATATTTTTATAAACATATTATACACCGGTGGCGTTAACTTTACAATTTCGGCATCTACGTGATTCTATCGGTACGATTGAGTAATGGTACAAAACAAAATGTCCAAGAATACGCCAGGGGCTCACAATGGGTTATATATTATTTTCAGTCTATCAAATTATTTATATTTTCAACAACATATTATTACACCGGTGACTTTAAGTTTACAATTTCAGCCTGTCCTGACTCTATCGATACGATTTATCATATTTTAATAAACATATTATACATCGGTGGCGTTAACTTTACAATTTCGGCATCTACGTGATTCTATCGGTACGATTGAGTAATGTACAAACAATCTCCAAGAATACATTCGCCCTGTCCACCACACAATATCAAAATCACAGAAGCTAGATACACCACATGTGGCGTAATAATTGTTAGTCAGAACTATCGCTTTAAAAAAAGACCATGCACCTACAGATGAGCTATGCGATCAAATGCCAATATTTACGTAACACGTGTGGGGTCAAAACAACTCAAAGGTCAAGCTGTGTGCCCAACACAAAATGTGACAACAACTCTTTTCGCTGGCCGTTTGTCTCATTTCTCAACAGGAATTTGTGTAAATAGTTGAAAACTGAAAAAAAAAAAAACTTTTACAATGAGTCATTTCAGATGATATATGGTCTCATATCAGTATTTCGCATTGGCTATATACTATCGACCGGTCTGAGTAAATAGCCCGATTACTGAACAACTAGAATCAAGTTCGATAGTCTGAAACATCCAGATATTCTTCTCGTCATACTACCGCTTTCCCTGCAATATGATGTCAGCGCCCACGTTTCGAGTTAAAACTTTCACGAAACTATCTTCTGCTTGACTGTGAACGAATCTTGCCGCGATTTTGTTTGCTTGACACCGGCGTAATACTTGATTATAGTAATGGGATTCCCTGCTGTTTCTTTCAGACAATCTAACGCGTAGCTGTTCAATAGTCCTGTTTCACTCACACTCTATAGATATATTTACATAATATTTTCAACTTTAAATTTTCAAATTTAAAGGCCCATTTAAGACCCATGGTATCCAAACATTCTGGTGTCCCGTTACGCCTTGAGTTGAATGGTTGAATTGGCCGTGTTGGGAACATTAAACGATAACTAGTTCATAGATCTTCATAACTTTATATGTCTATAAGTCTATCTTGATAAACACAGCAAGCATCGGAATAATTGGTAAACAGGTCTTGATGGTTCGGCCGCGGGAGAGAGAGAGTGGTTCCTCGGTATCTCTCGACGCTAGTAGTTATTACAACGTATGGTGTATCATGCGTCCAAATAAAGTCTGAGGTATCATGATACCCATGCCTGTGACGTGTATCATACCATTGGTTACTAAGGAACGATCGTGGTCTGATCCTTCCAACATATAAGATGGTAGTACATTAAGTCACATCCAATTTAGAATATGATCTTGATAATTATGCTTGTATCTATTCTATTATTTATATCTCGATGTGCTGTGTTTATCTATACAATATAGCATTACAATCACTGGGGGGAGGAAACATATAACAACAACTGTACTATATCTTCTGTACTATCGGACACTGGACTCTTCGACCTATGACCTGTTATGCCGATTTACGGTGTCTGTTATTATGGTAGGAATCGACATCGACTTTCCATTGTTGTTACCTCACAGCAATTGTGCTGTTTGTGCTATATTGCTTAAAGGTACTCAATCCGATCAGAAGTTCCTAAATTAGAATTTCTTTGGCTTCGGGTGTAAAAAAAATATTTGATCCGAGTCGAGGAACCCACCCATCAAAGCTCAGAGTGATCAGATTTCGATTTTTGAAGTTTGTTATTTCTCGATATGTGTAATAATATGTGGCCAAGAAATACGTGTTCAAACGGAGGGTCTCGGACAGAATTGTCCATGAAGATGGCTAACTCTAAAATCAAGTGGTAATACGGTCAAATTTCGTGATACTTTAGTGATAATACGGTCATATTTTGTTGAATTTTTTTTTGATAAATAACAAGTTTTTGGAAATTTGATACCATAGTTGACAGTGGTTTATTATTTAGTTGCAAAACATCGATTCTGATAACTAAAGCGTGTTTTGAAGAAATGTTGTTGTTATATCTTGATGGTATGGGGACCGTCTGATCTGATTAAGTACCTTTATTTCGACTTTAAAAGTAATTTTTTCGTACCCACGAATCGACGGAATACAATTCAATTCGAAATGCGTGCCTGCCCTCAACCCAGCTAAAAATAACGTTATATATAGTTCTAACCAACCATGGCGTTGTATTAAAGCCGAGTCTGAAACGGTACGGAAAGTGACGAGGTTGCCGAATGGGTATCCAAAGTTCAAATTTAGCCGCGACCTTTCATATTCAAAGATAAATTATCTACTCTTCTATATATAGCTCTATGCCTACTGTTATTTAAAACGGCATATAATCTCTGGTGGTAACTTTAAAACGACCTATAGTTTTTAGTTAAATTCGAAGAAAAAATAGAAAAGAATGTTATGTGTGAGATCTTGATAATTCGTCACAATGACAGTGGGTTTCCACGAAATGGCGGGGAGACGTATATAGTGCGTCGGTTTCTACGAAATGTCGGATGTAACCTGGTGCGTCGGTTTCCGACCAGTAATGTTGTTGGGGGGGGTGGCCAGATGTAACGTAGAGCCTCGGTTTCTACGTAATGTCGGATGTAACATAGTGCGTTGGTTTATACGTAATGTCCAGTGTAACGCAGTGCATCGATCGGTTTGTACGTAATGTCGGATATAACGTAGTGCGTCGGAATCTACTAAATATCAGAAGAAACGTAGTGCATCGGTTTCTAAGTAACGTCGGATGTAACATATAGTGCATCGGTGTCTACGTAATGTCGGGGGAGACGTATAAAGTGCATCGGTTTCTACGTAATGTCGAATGTAACGTAGTGCGTCGGTTTCTACGCAAAGTCAGTGGATACGTATACAGTGCGTCGTTTCTACGCAATGTCGGGGGAAACGTATATAGTGCGTCGGTTACTACGTAATGTTGGATGTAACGTAGTGCGTCTGTTTCCACGTAATGTCGGATGTAACGTATTGTGTTGGATTCTACGTAATATCGGATGTAACGAAGTGCTTCGGTGTCTACGTAATGTCGGATGTAACGTAGTGCTTCGGTTTCTACGTAATGTCGAATGTAACCTAGTGCGTCGGTTTCTACGTAATGTCGGATGTAACGTAGTGCTTCGGTTTCTACGTAATGTCGGATGTAACGTAGTGTGTCGGTTTCTACGTAATATCGGATGTAACGAAGTGCTTCGGTGTCTACGTAATGTCGGATGTAACGTAGTGTGTCGGTTTCTACGTAATATCGGATGTAAGGTAGTGCATCGGTTTCTGCGTAATGTTATATCTAACATAGTGCGTCGGTTTCTACGTAATGTCAGTGGATACGTATACAGTGCGTCGGTTTCTACGTAATGTCGGGGGAAACGTATATATATATAGTGCGTCGGTTACTACGTAATGTCGGATATATAAACATAGTGTGTCGGTTTCTAAGTACGGGGGAGACGTATATATAGTGGGTTGGTTTCTACGCTGTGCCTGGTGTAACATATGGTGTTCTACGTAATGTCGGGGGAAACGTAATCACAGGGTAAAAAAAATTGACAGCAGCGATTGTATTTTGTACATCAATACATTTTTTATGAACAAAGATTCATCTCCGGTATAAAATTCAGTGCATCTCAAAATGACACCCATCCTGCGGCATGCATGTTGAGTCTGCAAACTGGAAATGCAACCATATGGTAAAGTGCGTCGGGACACAATGCACGTTTAGCTGCACGAATATGTGAACGGATGTAGGTTGGAAAACTGCTTGTCAAATGTAATACGGATATCACAACTATACGCCCTCTCGTATCTCTAAACGGGAATTTCTGTTGAATAGAGTCTGCTTGACTTGTTTGGATTATCATTAATGGGACGGGTGTTGTTGGTTATTGACGTCATGAATCACAACGGAATTCGCCTGTTTGAATCCTCGAACTGTCTTTGATATAACTGGGTGAATGGGTACCGGAAAGGAAAACGGTGATCGTGTGTGAAATCTCTGGCCAATCCTGACCGTTTGTCCCAGAATCCCCTCTTGTCCCAGAACCCTCTCTTATCCCAGAATCCTCTCTTCACTTCCGGTTTATCTCCAGTTAGTTGGTCCACGTCATCAATATTCTCAGAGTCTAACCAATCGTTCGCGACACTTCGTTTCCCGAAACCCCCAACAACTGATCTTTTCCATATCGAATGTGGCCTCGATTTCATCCTCATCATGATCTTTGACCTCCAACCTTTGCCATCAGTGTAGAGATCTCGTTCTTCCTTGATTTCTTTCGTGTGTTCTGGAGCGTCATCACTCGTGATGGGAGTACCGGATGATATGATGGCGCCTACCACCAACAGAGTGAAGAGGATCTCGGCCACTCCCGTCAGTAACATTCCAATTGTGAAGCTGAAATAGATAAGCGAAACAATGACCGTCCGCTCGTGCCATGTATGTCGGGATGGACTTACCGCGACGAATCCATATTAACATTCGAGATATTAGACCATGCCACCAATCTCTATACTATATGCATGACTATGCCCATGTAGATCATATTCCAGCAGTTCAAAACCTATAAACTTTTTGGTCTTGTGACAGGGAAGTTTATAACATTGAAAAAACAGTGCAGGTAATATATTTCTTAGTATATCACTGTTAGTGAAGGTTCCAACTCGAAATTGCACGATTTAAATGACTTTGAGCGCGGTTTTGCTTTGCGTTTCTTACAATCATGGAATATCTAGAGGTGGTTAATTGAATGTTTATTGCAATATCGGATCACAAAAGTCACAAACAAGCACGCATTCTCGAGCAATGAACATGTTAGGTAGATTATTGAGGAAAAGTGTTAACAAAGAAATATACTTCCAGCCTTGTTTGGTCAATGTTATATAAAGTTCCCTGTCAGAACGGGTGAGAAAATAAAAAAGTTCACAAGGTTTGTACTGGTGGAATATGATCTATATACTGGCGTAGCTACGGCAGATGGTCATGGCATGATCTATGGAAATACGTGAAAACTCGACACGTTTTGTTTTTCCAGTTATGGTTGCCATTTTGCGAGCCATGTTGAGTGCCATTGATTACCGTTATAAAAAAACCCTTATAATGTTGGAAATTCATGATACTAAACTTGGCATTCTAATGGACCTTTCCACAGCTGTCCATCAAATAAATATTAGCATATATTTTCGACCAATCAGCGACTGAACCGGTCAATGGCTGCATTGCAAAATCTGATGCCATCTTTCTTCACCCTACTTTGGATATCCAAGTATACACTCAGTGCTAAATTGGCTATATTCAAACAACTTTTTTGTTGTCAAATCATAATGTACTGAAATTTCTATTTGCGCCATGATGTTGGAAATTTATCCATGGTTATAACAAATATTTTCAGCTTGCATGAAACTTTTCAAAATGTTCACAATTAGAGGCGAAAAGAATCTATGTTCTCCGGTGTATCTAGATATAAAAGAGTAGGATCTGTCTGTTCGCGATTTGTTTCCCAGACCCCGGGACCGATTTCAACCAAATTTGGTGTGGTGTCTCGGGGTACCCTGACAGAATCTGATGTTACTACGCGTTTGTTTTTTTTTACTTTAATTTTTTGTTTTAATTAAATGGAATTAATTTTTTTTAATGTTAAATTGTGTCAGCAGTTCAATCTAAAAACATACAATAACAAAATTTATTTGATTTCAAATTAAAAATTAAAATTAAAATTTAAAATTTACTTTAAATTTTAAAATTTAATTGTTAATTTAAATGTTAAACTGAGCAAGCAGTTCAATCTAACACGTTCAATTTTTTGGTGGGGAATTAAAAAAATTTAATTTAAATTTAAATGTTAAATTGAGCAAGGAGTTCAATTTAAAAACATTAAAAAACTAATCACTTTTTTTTTGTAATCAAAATGTTTAAAATATCAAAATTCAAGCAATGCGCAGTGATGAGACTATTTCATCTAGTTATAAAATACGGGAATGCATGCCAGTGCATGGGCTGTATTACATATGTGGGTGTGGCATCGGTGGAAATTAAACTCCATTAATTGAAGCTTTCCACACATATTCATTAGTAGGAGGGGCTTTACGATTGCTAGGAGACAAGACGTCTGCAGTTTAACTGGTTTTACAGCGCTGCATGCCTATATATATATTCTATGCCTATATATACATGTATACCCGATATCATAGTATCATCATACTTTCTTTTCGTCTTCATTTGAGAAAAATATGACAACTGTCACGAAACTATCATTTGACAACAAAAATGTTATTTGAACACAAGCAATTTAACACTGACAGTACAAATGTATACGCGGATATAAAAATAGGGTCCGTGAACGACTAATTCTCAATGCGGCTCAGTTAATTGAGTTTATCTGACTTAAAACTATATTGAATGGACGGGACATGTTCGAATGAAACAAAAAAATTGGGTATACGTAATTTTGGTAAGAGGTATCCCAAAATATACCTACACGGAAGAATTTCTGACAAACTCGCTGGAAAAAAAGTGTTTCGTTTTCTTATATTTTTCGGTCAAATTGAGATCGTTTCGTTTGTACCGGTTAAATTTTTTAATCAGCGGTCACGTAAAATGCGTGAAGTTTTAAAATTGTTTCCTTTTAATTATATATAAAGATATTAACGCAATATCTTTTTTCCGGACGTCGCGCGTTATTCAGTTTCCGATTCCAGAATACCAATAAATACAAAATTTAATGTCGCAATATTTGACCGGCAAACGATCACCGCGTTCGAAGTTGTATTATTTATTACCAAACTCCATGTAGCGCTCTCTCCGTTATCACTGCGATAGATCAAGGGTGGTGCTTTGCGGACCAATACATCTATTTTTACGTATCGTCGGAACTATATTTCGTCACCTATTATCTTATTTTGACCACCGCAAGTTTGTAACAAGAAAAGAAGATGCATGCATCAGATCCCTCATGAACTATTTTACAAGATTTAATCACGTATATTTGGAAAGTATTATTATAAATTTAATATATATATTTATAACACAATTAGCCCCTAAATTCGGCCTCATGATTTAGCAAGACACACGTTTATTACCGGCACGCGCATTGACGCAAGAGCTTGGAGCAATTATATCATTGTCAACACCAGAACTTTAGTATTATGTTAAAAGTCCAGGGGCCTGTTTCATGAAGCAATGTCATAAGATTATCTTAAGATGGACTTAATCTAAGATCTAAGGTGGATCTTATGATGTAACTTTTCCGTTTCAAGAACGCGTTTCATAAAACAAGATTAAGTTCTACTTAAGTAGTAATTTAAGTTCGCGCGCTTTTAGACTGGCTCTCGACAATTTATTACAGCTATGCACAGAAAATGTTGGTTCTGTGTGTGTTATATGCCTATAGGTACAGTGTCTGGTGACAGATACTAGGGCGTGTCTAAGAATAATTATGATATTTTAATGCAAGGGCGATAATCAGTATAATGACTGGTGCACACTTAACTGCACGAGCGCGCTTTTTAACTGTGTTTTCGCGTCATACCACATCCACACATAGCTGCATGCTTCCAATGCCTATTTTATACAAACGTATCGAGCTCAAATTTATTATTTCAGTTATTAAAGGGACTTATACATCCTAACTCAGAATGTGAACCTTCACCCATATAACATGCCATTAAAGCGACGCGAGACATATGTTCGCTCCTTTCAATGCTGATATTAGGTTCTAATACATTATACGTCTTTGAAGCATCTATAATACCAGGAAACCGAATATGTCGCCACGACGGCATACCCATACAATACACCACAACGGAAGCACTGAGCTAAACGCTCTTTATTGATAGCCAACATTCATGGAATACTAACACAAAACGTTCTTTATATATATTGCTATAATGTGAATAGGACTTCATATCGTGCTCCAAATAGACTTATTTCCAATCTGAGACATACTTGTAGAAGCCATATATAAATGATGTTAGTGCCATTTGCTCTGGTTCTGTTGACAAATGTGCTAAACGCCTGTTATAATTAACAAACTGCGTATGAACTTCGAAAGTACGTTACGTTGAACGACATTCTGCATATATGTTTTAATAAAAACCAAATCAACGACTTCTAATAAAGAGCGTTTATAATTAACAACACGTGAACAGACGGCCGGTTCACAGGCCCCTGGGGAAAATTATTACTAAATACCAATATAGACTATACCACTGGTATATTGGTATTTTAGTAATTCCCCCAGGGGTCTGTGGACCAGTTCACAGTGATAGTATATGTTCTTTCGCGGATCCCGGTGTGCCGCGCGGTCCGTATACTATATACATGCTATATATCTTTTTATTTCATAGTTAATAGATTATGATAATATACATAATAATAATAATAATAATAAAATAACACATATTATGTATTATTATCTTGTTGATATATATACGGGGTACATATACAATACATTGTTACAATCAAATTATAACATAATAATATAGAAAGGCAAGTAAATAATATTAATAATAGCTGACATAGCAGTTATAAAAAAAACTGAGTATAAATCATTCACTATTATCCTCGATGTGAAAATGTTCGGACTAATTGTCTCAACATGATTATTGTCTACAGTGCGATTGGGTGATTTGAATCGCAAATGATGTTCAACTCTATGTAAATATATTCTTTTTGTAACAGCAATTAGAAATGTATATATAGTCCGGTCTTGGCGGTTTACAGTTAGTAGCGGACACCCCGCCAATCTTGCAACCACTGGCCACGTCACTGCTATAGCTTACCAGTTGGTTATTAATTACTACCATTTCTGAAACACCCCTCCGTGCTAGCAAGGTGTTATTCAGTTAAATGTGTTTATAATAATATATACATGAACTAGATCACATCCACATTTCGGACCAACTGCGGATCACAGCGTAGGTCTTAACTTTAAGATTATCTTATGACACCTCACACCAGTCTTAAAGTTAAGACCAAAGTTAAGACCAGCTTAGGTTAAGACTTTGTTCGCGAAACGCACTTATGACTGAAGTTTGAACTTATGACCATCTTAAGTCCCAACTATGTCATAAGTTGCCTTCATGAAACAGGGCCCAGAGCATTTGTGGCTTTTCCCTCAAATATTTGTAACAAAAGTTTCTCATTGGGAATCGGTACATTAGCCAATTAAAAGCAACATGCTGAAAATAAAAAAGAATCAAGACAGGCGAAATTGATGAATTTTGTGAAATAAATTTGTCAACTTTTAAATACTCAATTTATGACTTTTCAACAATGTTTATAAAAATAATATTTCACAAGGCCTCCCATTTGTGTATCCATTTTGTAAAGTGCGTAGACAATCCTGAATACAGAACAGAAAACTTTTCCCAGATATGTTCAGTATTGTTCGGGTTGTTTGCCTCAAAAATTGGAAGTTTATCTAATTTCAGAGCCGCAATTTCTCAAAATTAGCTAAAATCCATTTTCTGTGGTCTTGTATTTTGAAAACTAAAGAAAAATGAAGGGATCCCTTGTTTTATTAATGTCTTCTCTAGATTGTGCACAAACAAAAATGATTTCCTTATGCATTTAGTGTAAACATATTTTTATTTCCAAATCCAACATAACATAATATACAAATGATACAAAATTAATATGCATTTATATGATTGAGAAGACAAAAATAAAAATATATATTCGTAAACAAATTGTGTCTTCCATTACATGGACAGCCAAATTTGCCTGTGATCGAGAACCGGCGTGATGAAATAGGATATTTGAGGTCATACAACTCAATAAATATAAATCCATATTCCCTTCATTTCTCATAATAACTTAAATATACATGGTTAAACACACTGTGAAGGAATTTCCAAAAACATTATGTAGAATATCAACTTATGGACTCATTTTTTTCTAAAAATGCGATTTCGGGGCGCTTTTGTCCATTTTTAAAGGTTTTTGTGTATAAATAGTAAAAGCAATGTTCGTTTACCCTAAAACTCTTAGTGTTGAAATAATAGCTTTACATTGGATATGTCAATGCATGTCACTGGATTTCATTCAAGTTTCTGAAAACTGACTCCAAATTTGAATATCGGAAAAATGGGGTAGGGGAAACCATGTAGACAAAATCTCAGAAAACATGGATCTTGATACATAAAACATTACTAAAAACATTCTTTCATACAGAGTTTACTGCTTCCTGATCTGATCTTCATATTAGAGAACAATTGACTATTAACTAATTGCAACACCTCTATATGTTCAGATATAGAGTCCCATCATTTGTGTTCTAAATAAAGATAAACAAAATGGACGCGTTCCTATCTATGATGGGACTCTATATCATGGAACGGGGGCACTTGACACTGGCAGGTGCGCGTCAGTCAGAGTATTCAACAGTTTATCAGGCATTGTTACACCTCCAGAGATATACCAATGACTTGGGGGAAATAGAGAACTATTGACTATTAACTAATTACAACACCTCTATATTTTCAGATATAGAGTCCCATCATTTGTGTTCTAAATAAAGATAAACAAAATGGACGCGTTCCTATCTACATATTCAGAGCTACAATCCTTTGTGTTGCCATGGCGAATTATTATTTCGGGATTACATGCCCATTAAGTTCTAAATATACCTCCATTAAAGTACTAACGAAACAATCTACACAAACTGGAATAAAACAACTTTTGTCTGCAATGACTATAATATGGGATGACAAGATTATAGCCTTTTGTGATTACACCTACCCCATTATCAACGTTCAAATTTGGAGTCAGTTTCTTGAAAAATAATGTGAAATCCAGTAACTGTTGATTGGCTTAATCAATGTAATCCTATTTTTTCCAACATAAGTGTTTTAGGAGGAACGTTCAAATGATTATACACATTAAACACTAATTGTGTTCATTGTTGTTTACTATTTGTGCACAAAAATACCTTTTAAAATGGACAAAAACATCCAAAAACAGTCCAACATGGCACTTTTTTGGAAAATATTCAATACTAAGGATTCATAAGGCCATAAGTTTGTTTGTTTTTTTGGCACAACTGTGCTTAGAAATTCCAACACAGTGTATTTAACCTTGTATACTTAAGAGATTTTTAGAAGTACAGGGCATATGGATATCAATGTATCGAGTTGTATGACTTCAAATATGGTATTTCATCATATCAGTTCTGTGTCACAAGGCAAATTTGGCTATCCAATGGAACTCTCATTTTGTTTAAGAACATTTTTTGTCTTCTCAATCATAGATGCATAAAGTAATAATTTTTTTGCACAATCTAGATAGGAAATTAACACAACAGCAAGATATCCTTTTTTT
Organism: Siphonodentalium dalli; assembly: GCA_032622095.1. Lineage (NCBI taxonomy): Eukaryota > Metazoa > Mollusca > Scaphopoda > Gadilida > Siphonodentaliidae > Siphonodentalium > Siphonodentalium dalli. Next base: position 133,633,940 of record CP136067.1, on the reverse strand, counting down.
TAAATACTGGACCATAAAATATGGATTTTAGCTAATTCTTAGAAATTTAGTCTCCGCAATTAGACAAACTACCAATTTTGGAGGCACATAACTCGAAACATACTCAACGTATTGGAAAATGTTTGCTGCTCTGTAATCAGAATTTGGTACTCTACAAAATTAATATACAAATGGAAGGACTTGTTAAATTGAGTTTTTTTATAAACATCATTGAACAGGCATAAATTGAGTATTTTACCAAATTTTGGAAAATTTATTTTACAAAATTTATCAATTTCGCCTTTCTTGATCCTTTTTTTTATTTTTAGTATGTTGTTTATAATGGGTTAATAGATTTATTCCTGCTAAGAAACATTGTGTTGCAATTAGTTTGAGGTTTGGCACTTTTTTTTATAACAATTAAAACTTGCTGCATATGATGGAAGTTATTAACCCGAGGGGAGGGGTGATAATGAAACATGTCGGTCTGGTCCAGGGGCACGCAGTAAAGAGACCAGACATGAGAACATACACTCGAACTGTTCAAATAGACCAAAATGTACAGTGTCCCATGCAGTATAATTACCCGGACCACACCAACCCAATATGACAGGTCCATATGACCTGCCTTGGAACATACACATGACTTTATGAAATAGACCTGAATGTGTCCCATGCAATATAAGTACGTACACCCAACCCCATGTCGCCACGTCCCTACGTGTGACCAGTTTGAGAGCATGCGCATGCAATTTTAAAATACACCCGACAGTGTCCCAAATAATACAAGAAAACCATAATTAGAAATGGTAACGCCCTCAAGATAATATTATTAGCCATAAATACAAATTATAATATAAAATATATTGGTTACATGAATTCACCGCCTCAGAATTCCGTTAAAACAACTAATCCTTCGAATTATTACAAACAACTACGGCTTATTACTGCAGGTTTCTCATTCACCACACCAGAAAGCTTCTAAATGCGGATACACAATCGGAGGTATTGTGTTCCCGCCAAGAGTGCATGGTCCAGCCATTGTTCGTACCTAAACATCCAAAGCAATTAACCCGGCCATACTTGTTACATACTGCAACTATAAGACATCCAGCGGATACACACCCCACGAAAACCCGAAATGTGTTGTCCTGCGAGAAATCCGAACCGGCGGCCGACTCGGCCGTCTCCGACCACAACCATCAATGGGCTGCAGAACGAAAAATATCTATAAAAGTTGAAATATAAGACTTACAAATTATCTTTTTAATTTCTTTTATTGGTAATTGACATAGCTTGTCACAAACCAAAAATCAACATTATTGACATCAACTACGCCTTTTACCGGTGACCGGCCTCCTGGTCGCGCAGTTCGACTTTTAAATAAATAAACCGGAAAAAAAATATTTCTATTTATAAAAGTCCCATCGGCGCATCGGCCCACGTGTTTCTAATATTTGGCCACGAGTATACACCCGATGGGCGTTAATGAGTATTCGTGCACCTCAACCCTCTGTCGCCGCGTCCCCGTTACCAGTCTTTATAACGTACACATGAAATGTCCATATAGACCGATATTGTGCCATACAATATGTACGTACATCCAAAACCCTCTGTCTTGAGAGCGATCATCATAATAGTGGTTTGTTCTATCAATCATATCATCATCATTATCATCATAATACGGAACAAGTCTTGCGACTTTTAGTCCCAATAATATTATTTGCAATGCTTGTTTACAAATATATGTATCGTCATTCGATATTTACTTGTTTACTTTAGTAAAAAGGAAAATAGTATTCAACCAACTGATAGCCTGAAAATAATTTATAACCCATTGGGAGCCCGTTGTGACAATTCGCAGTAGGTCACTATTTGCGGAGGTCTATTTGCGGATATCCCTGAATTCGCGGAGTTCCCCTAAAATGGTCGAAATATGTTGCTTTTAATGGGGGAACGGGTGCGTATATGTCAATTGATACGTATTTTAAACAAATAACGACACGATTTGTAGCAGGAACACAATGACTCCGATTTTTGGTCCGCATTTAGAGACTTCTGGTGTGGTGAATTAAAAACCTGCAGTAATAAGGCGTAGTTTATGGTAATAATTTGAAGGATTAGTTGTTTTAACGGAATTCTGAGGCAGTGCATTCATGTAACCAATATATTTAACATTTTTTTTATAATTTATATTTATGCGTAATAATATAATCTTGAGGGCGTTACCATTTCTGATTATTGTTTTCTTGTTACTTCAATGCGTCTTTCTGTGACATATGATGCTCATAGAAAGGTACCTCTTGTATTTATCGACCTATTCCGATATACGGGGGAAATTCAAAAGCGAATATATATAATAAGGTGTATTTTGAATATTATAAGGTATATTTTGAATATATAACTTGGAATATATAATGTTGGAGCACAAACCTCCATTATGGCTTTAACATATACTGGTGAAAAATCAAACTATGAGAACAGTTTAAATCTATTTTCAATCGGAAATTTCCAACTGTGGATGTGTCAGTCATTAAATTTCCAACTGATGAAATTGTTTACTAAAGTTGGGGGGTTTGCATGCATGGCACCCCAAACACCACCCCTTATATCGCCAGATTGTCCACGACCCTGTATCAAACAACTTTCACTCACCTTCTGTTGTTGGTTTCCGTGTTCTTCTGCTGATATCCCACACAATTGTGACAACTTCAGAATGCCATCTAAGTTTTATACCATAACCTCGGTGACCACAGAACATAAAGTCAGTCACGTCACATGATTCTGGATAAAGTCATGTAGTTCTGTCACGTGATCAGAGTGACGATTGCGCGCCAATCCCCGGGAATTGGATATTCTAGTCGGATAAAATGGGAGATTTTCTAGCAGGATATTTAGAGGGACGACTAATTAAATTTGCGGATTAATTACGATTTTCCGATTATATGGCATGTGTTAATGCTGTATATAGCGAGTCTGACGAAGGAGTCTGACGAAGGAGTATGACGGTATGAATTAAGGGTCATGACTCACATGCACTTAAAGGTACTCAAACAGACCAGACGCTCCTAAATTACTATTTCTCTGGCTTCGGCGGTAAAAACTATATGATTCGAGTCGAGGAACCCACCCATCAAAGCTCAGAGTAATCAGGCCAATCTCTATCAGAGCGCACCAGTCATGCTTTCTTTCTGACTCTGTAACTGACTGGGTACTAGTCCGTGTTTCTATAGTTAGCATGGGGTTTTCCAGCAAAAATGCCGAAACCCGATCGCTCCAAAGTCAAATTTTCTATGTGCTTCGAGAACAATTCCTAAAACATAATGACAGAATGGAAAATCAGAGCGGTAGTTTTGTTGACGATTTTCGCAAGCTACTCGTCAAAATCAGAACTCTTGTGTTTGACTTGCCGTTCGAGTTGTGAAAATGTATTACACGTGCGTTTATACTTTTGTGGTGATAAAATAATGTTCTTCGGTGTTAGTGGGACTTTTCAAACATAAAGTCCAAAATTTATACAAAAGTTCGATATTTCGTGTGCTTAACAAGGGCAGCATGTTGCTCTGTTCGCTTAGTATATATGTTTAATATCACGTAAGTCCACCAAATGTGGGTGAAATGTCGCCGGTAGCAGCGGTCTGACCGAGTCATCAAGGGAGGTAAACCCTGCATGAAGTTTGTGATCATGTATCGATTTTGAAGTTTGTAATTTCTCGAGATGTGTAATAATATGTGGACCAAAAACACTTGCTCAAACGGAGAGTCTGGGATAAAATTGCAGATGAAGATGGTAATACTGTCAAATTTCGTGATACTTTAGTGATAATACGTCCATATTTTGTTGAATAAAATGTTGATAAATAACAAGTTTTGGGGAAATTTGATACCATAGTTGACAGTGGTTAGCATTATTTTGTTGCAATAAATCGATTCTGATAACTAAAGCTTGTTTTGAAGAAAGGTTGTTGTTCTATCTCGATCGTATGGGGACCGTCGGATCGGATTGAGTACCTTAAAGATGACATGTACGACTTGACACCATAGAACCGATATATGTACGTTTTAAAATAAGAATGTAATTATCTCTGACCCATGAGGCAATTAATAGGAGACATTTGATGGCCAGATTTCTGCTTTCAAAAGAGGGAGTTTTAACCCTTTTGTGATGGGGGTTGCGATGGTGCAGCATTAAAGATCATGTAGTGCAGCGGCCAAATCGAAAAAGAGCTCTAGTTTTCGAGATACCCTTACCCACGGTAGAACAAGTTAAAACCAACTTTTTTTTAAGGAGAAATATATACTGTTGACGAAAATGACAGTGAAAAATAACGGAATTGGTGGTGGCTATTGTCAAATCGACGATGAGCGATACCCACCAGTGACTCTTTCCAGAAATTAAAGATTTTGGTAAAGCGAGCCCTGTGGCTATGTCCTAACCTATTTGCCAATATTGTTGGGGTTAAAATTACTATATCATAACATACCTCTACCTGATATGAAAACCGTGTTGGTTAATTTAGATTTTCCTGCCATTTGGAGCCGAAACATTTTTTTTTTTGCTGAAAAATCACTTTTTCACAAAAATATTACTTTTCAAACATTATCATTCAAATATTTAATCCTTATGGTGATGCAGTTATCTGCCAAGCATATGCAGAAAGAAGTTAACAGAAATTTAAAAACGATTTGCGAAATAAAGGATTTTAGCTACCCCTCCCCCAAACACGTTTTTGGCCGAAAAATTACATATTTTTTTTCAGAACTTTACCAAATTTCCCAATTGTTCATAATAGGACCCAACATAACAACAACAACAACAACCCATTTTATTTGCTATTACATACAGTAAGTGTCGCATATCACAAGTACTCCATTCTCGCTTAAGATTGAAATGCAGTAGTTTGAACTATGACCTATCGAGTAATCACATTAAAACGTCCCCTCTCTGTCATTGTGGCAAAATATAAACAGTATATCATTACTTATTGGAATGTCCTGAATACAGTGTTCCTAGGACTGAACTTCTATGCGCCATACTGAATGTCATTTTATCAGAAATACTCTTTTGTGCGGAACACAGCAACTCAGTCATCGCGAAAATATTTAAATAGTTGACGGGGTTCAAACATTTATCTCGAAAACAAAGCGATTTCCATAACGCTCTCATTTGTTAAAACTTCGTGAAAAGCATTGAAACCCTGCTGAGCGCGAAATTTACCCCCACCAGATCGTCTGTAATCTCACGGTGACGGACGTATCAATGACGCAAACAACATTATCTGTGTATCATTGTGTCCAATCAGCTCCAACGAAACTATGTGTATATCATTCTATCCAATCAGCTCCAACTGGATTACATCCTAAATTTTCCCATACAGTCTCTCTCTCCCAGATAAATTGTTTACCTCCTGATAGAACTACCCTATGTCCACAGACTCAGTTAAAACTGGGAGCATGTCCCTCGAGTTCGTAGTGTTTTCACGATTTAAAATAGCGTATGTGTCACATAAACAGTTAAAATTGCGTTTTTGTTATTTGCCAGCCGCTTTTTGTAAAGTGTCACAATAATGCTGTCGGAAACCAATACAGCCTTATATATCGCATAGTTTCGGCCACAATATATGTTGATATTGAAATCATAATCCCTTCAGTACATGATGTGTTCAAGACTTCGAATAGGGTAGGGGTACATAAAACAGTGAACATTTGCCAGCCGCTTGTTGTGGAGTGCCACATGGTGCAGACTTTCGGGAACCAACACACATGTATATCCTGATAAAAACTAACCTTTGGTCAAGCCCTCAGTTAATATTGAGGTCATATCGTTTCACCATGTGGTGTCTTCCAAGACTTCAAATAAAGTAGGGGTCCTCAAAATTTTGCCTTTCTTATTTTCCAGCCAATTTTCGTTAAGTGCTCATGCTATCTGAACCCAATCCATTTATTTACATTGTGTACGTCCTTGTACAACTAACTCCCCATTGTCCATACACTCAGTCAATGATGATATCGTTCCAGTTCGTGGTGTGTTCTAGTCTTCAAATTGGGAAGGGGCTAAAACAAACATTGAAAAATCGCATTATTTATTTTCCAGTCGCTTTTTGTAAAGTGTCCCTGACTGTCAACCCATCTAAAACAATTGGGTATTTTTGGATAGAATAGCCATTTGTCCAGATCGTCGTTTGACCTTGAGGGCACATCCATTCAGTTCGTGGTAGGTTCAATGGTTTACACGGGGTAGGGCCCCTTAACATTCGCCTTCATCGTTTGTCATCTGCTTTGTGTATATAAGGTGCCACGGTGTTCTCGCGAACGGTGGGCTCGCGAGAGCATTGCATCTTTTCTGACAGAACAGCCATTCGGCCACAAGCTCGGGTGATGTTGATAGCATATGCCTTGAGCTAGTGGTGTGTTCAAGACTTCAAATAGGGATTGGAGTCCCCTGCGACAGTGACATTTAGCCCTTTCGTTTGCCGGCCGCTTGTTGAAAAGTGCCATTGGCTATCGGGAACCATCTCATCCATAACATATTCGTATTTCCAGATAATACTCACATTTGTCCACAACTTCAGTTAACATTGAGAGCATATCATTTGTTCAAGACTTCAAGTGGGATAGTGGGATCCTCAAAACATAGAAAATTCGCCTTTCGTGTTTGCCAGCCGCTTTTTGTAAAGTGTTCCAGGATTTCGGGGGAACCAAATCACCCATATCAATTAATAATTCCATGATAGCAATACATTTCGATCACAGACTCAGCTAAGTATGAGAGAATATAACTTCAGTTCATGCTGTGAATGGGTTAATGGGGTCCCCCCCCCCCCCCCAAACAAACAGTGAGTATTCGTCTTTCTCTTTCACCGACAGCTTTTTGTAAAGTGACCCAGACATTCAAGACCCTGATATACTATACTCTTGATATAGCGTCCATTTCTCTTCACACTCAGTTAATATTGGGAGCGTATCCTTTCGGTTCTTTGTGTGTTCAAGACTTCAAATGGGGTAGTGTGGCCTCAAAACAAAACAAAATCACATTTCGTATTTGCCAGCTGCCTTTTGTAAAGTGCTCCAGGATTTCGGGAACCAAACCACCCATACAAATTGTAGATAATACATGACAGCACTACCTTTCGTTCACACACTCAGTTAATATTGAGAGCATATAGATTCGGTTCAATGTGCGCTAAAGAGTTTAGAAGGGTTATGGGTACCCAAAACAGTGAGAATTCGCCTTTCTTTGTTAGCCATTTTTTGTAAAGTGTCACAGACATTCGGAAACCAACCCACCCACTGAAGGTGTATATTTCCTGAATTACCTGCCATTTGTCCACACCTCAGTTGGTGTCAGACCGATTCTCCGAAGACCTATTACTACGAAGGCCCACAACTCCGAAGACCCGATTCTCCGACGGCCCACAACTCCGAAGACCCGATTCTCCGACGGCCCATAACTCCGAAGATCCGATTCTCCGAAAGCCCATAACTTAGAAGGGCCGATTCTCCGAAGACCTATAACTCCGAAGACCTATAACTCCGAAGGGCCGATTCTCCGAAGACCTATAACTCTGAAGGCCCGATTCTCCGACGGCCCATAACTCCGAAGGTCCGATTCTCCGAAGGTCCGATTCTCCGAAGATTTTGTTTTATCGGGGTATTATCGTTTACTAAATAGTGTACAGACCATGCAGTGGTGAAGCCAAGGGGTCCCAAAATTCATACTGCCCCTATTAAACCTCTACTTGCTATTTCAGACAATATGGGCCCCTACCAAAACATGTCCAATGTCATGTAAACGCCCGGAAATCGTTCATGGGGCATCAAAATATTCAAACTTTTCCTACTGCCCCCACCTAAATGGGAATCCTGGCCCGCCACTGACTATACACCAGATACTATAACGTTACGTTAGCCCATGAGATGCCAGAGTAAAATGTACAGGGGTGAACGGGGAAGAACTTGTTCTTTTTCATATATAAAATGAACTTGATTGCATCAAATCACCCCAATGCAGTCGGATGTGCACAGTTTAATCATATTAATTGTATTAAGACGTACATTGTGGCAAAATAATTGTATTTCTTACATAAATTTAAGCATTCTGTGGAAAATTAAGGCTTGTCGCACACTACTGGTGGTGTAGATATCGCCTTATTATAATACATAGTTAACGTTTCCAATATATGAGGGCCCCGGATTCCAGGGTTAAGTTGAAACTGGACGCCGGATTCCAGTGTCAATTTGAAGCTGGACGCCGGATTCCATGGTAAATTTGAAGCTGGATTCCGGATTCCAGGGGGGGATATGACATGTTTTTTTTGGGGCGGTCTTCCCTAGGGCCCCATTGACTCCGCCACTGGACTGTACACTATTTAGTAAGCGATAAAACATGATCTTCGGAGAATCGGCCCTTCGGAGTTATAGACCTTCGGAGTTATGGGCGTTCGGAGTTATAGGCCTTCGGAGTTATGGGCTTTCGGAGTTATGGGTCTTCGGGGTTATGGGATTTCGGAGAATCGGGACTTCGGAGTTATGGGCTTTCGGAGAATCGGGGCGTCGGAGAATCGAACCTTCGGAGAATCGGACCTTCGGAGTTATGGGTCTTCGGAGAATCGCTACGTAACCCCTCAGTTAATATTGAGAACATATCCATCCATTGGTGTGTTTAAGACTTTAAATGGAGTAGGGTGCTCAAATAAAATATTCAGCTTTGGTATTTGCCAGCCGCCTTTTGTAAAGTACCCTAGGATTTTGGGAACCAAACTACCCATATAAATTGTATATTCGTTCACACTGTGAGTTAATAATAAAAGCATATATATTCGGCGCATGGTGTGTTCAAGAGTTTAAATGAGCTTATAAAGGGGTCCAACAAAACAAAAAATATTCGCCTTTGGCGTTTGCCATCCTATTTTTGTAAAGTGCTAAAGGCTTTCGGGAACCAACCAACCATCCATCAACAATATGTATGTCCCGATACAACTACCCTTTGCCCATATCCTCAGTCAATATTTACAGCAATCATTTCAGTTAGTGGTTTGTTCAACTTTAGCACTTCAATTGTGTTGGGGGGGGGGGGGTCCTCAATACATAGCAAATTCGTCTTTCTTATTTATCAGTCACTTTGTGTAAAGCGACACAGACACAACCCACCCATACAAATTATGTATTCTCTGATAGTAATACATTCCAGTCACACTCTCAGTTAATATAGAGAGCATATAGCTTCATTTCGTATTGTGTTCAAGTCTTTAAATCGGGTAGAGTGTTCTCGAAAAAATAGAAAATTTGCCCTTCATATTTACCACGCAACCTCGTTTTGTAAAGTGCCACACTATTTCGGGGAAAAACCCATCCATAGACATTGTGTATTTCCGTATGTAACTGTCCTTTGTAGTTACATGATTCTTAATATTGAGATCATATTCTTTCAGTTCGTGGTGTGTTCAAGACTTCTAATAGGGCAGGGGGTGGGGCTCAAAACATAGAACATATTTGAACTAATGCCTCAACCTTGGTCAAACTAGGTTATGAGATATAAAATACAATATCAATTGTTTCTATAATTTGGTCGATTTAGAGGGACTCTAACAATCACTATGGAAGCAACAATGATTTTGTTCTGTATGATTATGTTAGTCTATATTATGTGTCGTTTAGAACAAATACTTTAGTTCCTCAAAGTCGATATGTGTTAATATAAAATTACATGTTACAAATAAAATGTTTTGTTGTTGTTGTAACTGGGGGTTTGGAAACCTGATGACATCTATAACCACGCTCACGGTGTCTACGGATCAGGTTTTCATCACACGAATCATGATTAGATGCCCATTAGAATCATTTAGAAAGGTGTCGTTATCATAAATATGTATTTTTTCTACCAAATCGCGTCCGGGGGAGGTACCTAATTCCAATATCTGGAAAACCGTTCACAATTTCTGTCAGATTCTTTCTACTTGTGATGTCCAGATAACTTCTGAGCTATATGAATTATATAGTTGGTCACGTGTTGTTTATAACAAAGGTTTTAGTTCTTAACATCGATGTTAATGCATGCAAAATTACCTGTTATCAATAAAATAATTGTTGTTGTTGTAACTGGGGGACTGAACACATCTGTAATCAATTAAACGGTATCTCTGGACAAAACTTTTAGTACAAGATTCATATTGGGTCCCATTCAGATCAATTAGAAAATGTTTGTAATGTCGTTATCAAAAATATGTATTTTTTCGACCAAAAACGTGTTTGGGGAGGGGTAGCTAAAATCCAATATCTCGCAAACCGTTCCACATTTCTGTTAACTTCTTTCTTCATATTCATGTCAGACAAATACTACACCATATGGACTATGTATGAGCAGTATTGCGATATCCGTTTGAATGATAATGTTTGAAAAATATTATTTTTGTGAAAAAGAGCGATTTTTCAACAAAAAATAAATGTTTCGGCTCCAAATGGCAGGAAAATCTAAATTAACCAACATTTTTGCATATCAGGTACAGATATGGTATGCTGTAGTAATTTTAAGACCAACAATGTGGGCAAATAACTTAGGACATAGCCGCAGGCTCACTTTACCAAAATCGTTAATTTCTGGAAAAAGTCACTCGGGTGGGTATCGTTCATCGTCGATTTGAGAATAGCCACCACCAATTCCGTTTTTTGTCACTATCATTTTCGTCAACAGTATATATTTCTCCTTTAAAAAAAGTTGGTTTTAACTTGTTCTACCGTGGGTAGGGGTACCCGACCACTTTTGACGTTTGGCCGCTGCACTAATGACCGACAATACAGCGGAATAATGATGTGAGTGTCAGTGATTACAGTAATGTTTTCAATTAGTCCAGGAGATATTGGTAGACCTCTGCACCCCCCCCCCCTCCAGGACTCAACTTCACCCAACTAATTTTCTTTATTAATGTCGCCACTTTTTTTTTTCGGTTGTTAACAAGAAAAAAAAGTGGCCGCAGAAACTCCAGACAAGATGGCGTCCATCATGGCGGCCATTTTTGTTATATGCACCAGGTCTATTTGATCGCCGTTATAGTAAAGATGATGTCACATGTGGTCTTGTTTTCCGTTCGATTCGTTATGGTAATATACAACCCTTACAAATTAGCCAAAAATCCGACACAAAAATCCAATATGGCGGCCAAGATGGCCGCCGAAATGTGAAAATTTGCTTTTTTTCGGACATTTCACCACATTTCGTTTGTCTCTGTGGGAAAACATTGGCATCTTGACGCGATTTTATAAATTTATCGTCTAGAAGAATCATTGGCGAATACACGGGGACCATAATATACATTCCTTGCCGGACATTTTTGTCCGATATCACGTTTTCCCAAATGCCGGTATAATCCGATCAAAGCCAAAAGGACGCTAATAACGCAATGTCTGTTTCGAATCAATGAGTGTTATTGCTATTATTACTCCAGCCATGATTATATATGTGCATGAGATACCCTGGCTAGGATTCCTTTTATACCTGAGTTGAGGAATATTCACCCAAATCCAAGATGGAGGCCAAAATGGCCACCAGAAATAGAAAAATCGCCGATAATCGCTGATTTTAACATCAGTGAGAGTTATTGTCACGACAACTCCACACCTGCTTACTATTGTGAGTTGGAAAACTGAGTCGAATAACTGTCCTTATATTGCATCCAAATAAAAGTCCCCCAAATCCAAAATGGCGCCCACAATAATCCCTCATATTCACATCATGACAACTCCACCCATGCTTACAGCTGGGTTGGAAATACTGTGGTGAAGTTATTACCTTTCATCCCATGCAAGAAAAGGTTTTCCAAATCTAAGATGGCGGCCAAAATGGCGACCGATATTTAAAATCACCCTTACATTCCTTTAATTTATTACGACGGGCGTTATTGTTTCGCGAATTCTACCCACCATTACATGTTGATATGGAATATTGATATGAAGTATTCATTTGAGTTTGGCAATTGATACTCAAGGTCAAGATGGCAGCTAAACTGGAGGCCAGAAATTGAAAAGAAATCGATATTTTCACATACAAATTTAAACTTTTTGTCATAATATCGATTTGTATGGACGAAACTATACACAATACATCTATTATTTCAACGTATCAAAACGCATAACATTGCTCGTATCCTTCTGGAAGTACGAAAACCCACACTTAATATCGCGATGTGGCATTTCGAAATCCATTCGACACCTCGCGCCGATAATGGCCGTAACCGTAGGTGCGCCGAATAGCCATGTTAGAACAATTATCTGGACCAGTTTCCATTTCTTTGCTTGATAAATCTATCAGCTGAATTTTATTTTTAAATATTAAACCAACTTAAATGTCAAAACATATATTTTCGATTGAGTTTAGTGACTAGTAGCATATTAATGGTTACCACAAATGCCCATGGCCAATTTGCCCTTCCATAGATATAATTCCAGGCTGGTGCTTTTACATGTATGCATCTCCAAGTTATGACCAGTTAACTTCGATCATGACATGAGTCATGCATATAATTTCAGTTATAGTGCCAGTGAATGGTCCGTGTATATATTTTCTGCAGCCATATATAATTATCGCGGCTTTAAATATCAGAACCATTATATATTGAATATATTTGAATAGGGGGTAATACTCATAATAATGGAAGCCACAGTTATGGGTGAACAAGGGTGTTTACTCAAATTTCATGTTCACCTGGCGCATTCTCAGTTCAGTTTAAAATGCAATATAATTATGGAATATATTGTTTAACTTTAATCGTACGTCCCCCGAAAACCATTATTGGTTAGCAACCTGCAATTTTGCTTTGCAGACATTACAAAGCAGCCAATATATCCCATTCGTATTTGCCAGTATGAGCGACTCAATAATTTCACGGAAATGTGAAGATCCCTACAATCGCGCTAATCAACGGGGATATTTTCAAAGAATCACGTGTTTCGCACACGATTCATCATAACCTCATTAATTATCATACTAGCAGACAGTTACCCACATATTTGGATCACCGGTGTCCTAAACTCGCGTCGTTATTACCATACAGTGAGATATCTTGGTTTAAAAAAAATATCTTTTAGCCGGTAACGTATGTTCAGATCAAACCTTTCACAAATAGAAAAATCTGCTACTTTTGATCTAAAAACAACAAATTTCCCTGAATTCCCCACTAATTACTGGTTGGAAAATCAAATAATGACAACACTTTCAACAATATGTCGTGTGATTTCCAAGTAATGTTTTGTCAGTCATGCAACTTCCTACTTTCCAATTTTGTACACAGACTATATAAATCACACTATACCAACACACACAGGGGCGTGTCGTTAAAACGAGTACATATACAGATATAAATTTAAAAATATCTTTAATTTAAAGGTTCGTACTCAATCCGATCAGACGGCCCCCATACCATCGATCATCAAGATACAACAAGAATATTTCTTCAAACTACGCTTTAGTTATCAGAATCGACTTATTGCAACAAAATAATGCTAACCACTGTCAACTATGGTATCAAAGTTCACAAAACTTGTTATTTATCAACATTTTGTTCAACAAAATATGGCTGTGTTATAACTATTAAGTGTCACGAAATTTGACCTTCATCCGCAATTTTGTCCGAGATCCCCCGTTTGACCGCGTGTTTCTGGGCCACATATTATTACACATCTCAAGAAATAACTAACTTCAAAAATCTATATCTGATCACTCTGAGCTATGATTGGCGAGTTCCTCAACTCGAATAAAATATTGTTTACCCCCGAAACCAAAGAAATAGTAATCTAGGAGCGTCTGATCGGATTGAGTACCTTTAAACAAGCCTTGAAATAAGGTGTGTGTCATTTGCAGAATGAGGTCCCCAGATGGTGAATTTAGTGATGCTACCCCGCATAGCGGGCTAGCATCACCAAATTGGCAAATTCATCCTCTGAGGACCTCATTCTGTAAATGACAGACACACTATTTCAAGGCTTGCCTTTAAAATGAGCGCGCTACTTTAAAAAACGTATAACGTCTATATATCTATATGTGCGACTGTCTGTCTGTCTGTCTGTCTGTCTGTCTGTCTGTCTGTCTGTCTGTCTGTCTGTCTGTCTGTCTGTGTTCTATAGAAAGTTACAGGGGACCATCTAGATGGCACTAAAGGGGTCTACTAGGGATAACTTTTTACGAGAAAGATAATGGTGCGTGTTAGGATTTTCATAAAGTGACGCCGTTGTTATCAGGGGCAGAAAAGGGGAGGGACAGAAAATAATTTGTCACCGATTGCCACGAAACTTATATATAATAATCCCCATGATATAAGGAATCTGATGATATGGTTTTAACATGTCAAAAGTGGCGCCATTCGAGTCAGGGATGCGTGGAAGGGGAGAGGGGTACCAAAATGGATAAACTAAGTTTAGCGCCGAGGGACCATCTAGATGGCACAAAATGAGTCTACTATATAGGGGTAACTTTATGCGAGAAAGATAATAGCGCAGCTTAGAATTTTCTAAAGTGACGTCAGGGGCAGAACAGGGGAGGGGCAGAAAAAATGTTTGCCGCCGATTGCCACGAAACTTTTATATAATCGTTGCCATGATATGAGAAATCTAATGGTGTTGTTTAAATATGTCAAACGTGGCGCCATTCGCGTCAGGGATGCACGGAAGGGGAGAGAGGCACCGAAATTGATAAAACTAATTTTAGCGCCGATTTCCACCAAATTGATATATATTCTTCTCCATGCAGGTGGAAAAAAGTTTTTTTCGGGCACGTATTCCGGGGTGGGTGGGTGGTCGATAGGACCAACAAACAATTTTTTCCGCAACTCAAACATATTTTTCCTGCAAGTCTTTTTGACTGTTTTTGCAATGAGTTTCGCTTAAAACACATCTATATGTCAATATTAACATAAATGACAAATTTCATGATAATCAGACAAACAGTATAGCCTGTAGCCCATGCTAATGGATTGAATTTTAAAATCCAAGATGTTGCTGGCAGACATGTGTTTTTTAGACCGAATGACCCCAAAATGACTTGTTCCTATTTAAATGTCAATGTTAACATCCATGACGAATAGTATATATGCACAGAAATTCATATACAGCTGTTTACAGTGAATTCCCCCCCCGCAAATCTCTGTTTTAGTGTTAAAAAGGGGGGTGGGTGTCCAAAAATGGTAGGAAAAAACTGCCGAAAACGGAAACAAATTTGGACGCGGGGGTGGGTGCATGGGTCCCAACAAGGGTCGAAAGTCAAAAATCAGCATACGTGCCTGCAAATTTGTTCAGACTCCCCCATGCTCCATGATAAAAGAAATTTAATTGTGCGATTTAAAGACACCAAATTGCTGTCGTTTGGATGAAAGATTGTGTGAAGGGGCACTCAATTTGAATGGGTTTAGTCGCCGATTGCCACCACATTAATACCTATCGTCCCCATGGTATGAGGAGTCTAATGGTGTGGCTTAAATCTGTCAAAAGTGGCGTCATTCGAGTCAGGGTTGAACTGAAGGGCAGAGGGGCACCAAAATTGATACGCAATAATTTTAGCGCCAATTTCCACCAAAGTGGTACGCGTTCTTATCCACAATATACGAGGAGTCTGTCGTGTGATTTAAAGACGCCATGGCGGTGCTGTTTGGGTGAGAGATGGGGGTTAGTGAGCACTAAATTTTATCAACATTGGTTTAGTCGCCGATTAGTATATACCAAATTTATTAATAATCATCTCCATGATATCAGGAGTCTAAGTGTGTGGTTTAAGGATGTCACAAGCTGTCACAAGTGGGGCCATTCGAGTCATGATGCATAGAGGGTGAGAGGAACACAAAACAGATGAGCAATATGTTTAGCGCCGATTTACACCAGATTGATATAAAATTATATTCTCCGTGATACGAGAAATCTAATCGTTTGGTTTAGATAAGCCAAAATGGTGCCGTTTTGGATGAGAGATATGGAGGCCCTAAATTGTATACGTATTTGTGTGACTCGCCAATTTTATACAAACACTTCTATAAAATCATCCTCACGGTATGAGAAGTCCAATGGGGTGGCTTAAAGCTGTCAAAAGTGGCGTCATCCGAGTCAGGTGTGCACTGAAAGGGAGAGGGGCACCAACATTGATAAAAATTATTTTAGCGCCGATTTCCACCAAACTGATACACATTCTTCTCCATGATACATGGAATCTAATTGTGTGATTTAAAGACGCCATATTGGTGTCGTTTGGATGTGATTTGGGGGGGGGGTAGGCACTAAATTAGATAAGAATTGGTTCAGTCACCGATTGCTACGAAACTTATACAAAATCCTCCACACGGTATGAGGAGTCTAATGGTGTGGCTTAAAACTGTTAAATTCGAGTCAGGGGTGCACTGAAAAGGAGAGGGCCACCAAAATTGATACACAATAATTTTAGCGCCAATTTTCACCAAATTGATACACATTCTTATACATGATACGAGGAATCAAATCATGTGAATTAAAGACGCTATATTGGGGCTGTTTGTGTCAGAGATGGTGTGGGGTGTGGGGTGGGCATTAAATTTGATATAATTTTTTTTTTATTTAGTCGCCGATTAGTACTAAACTTATAAATAATGATCTCCATGATATCAGAAGTCTAAATGTGTGGTTTAGAGATGTCAAAAGTGGTGCTATTCAAGGTAGGGGTCCACATAGGGTGAGACAGACACAACAATTGATAAACAATATGTTTAGCGCCGATTTCCACCAGACTGATACATATTCTCCGTGATTCGAGGGATCTAATCGTGTGGTTTAAATACGCCAAACTGGTGCCGTTTGGATGAGAGATATGGGGGCCCTAAATTTGATACGAATTTGTATACTCGCCAATTTTCAACAATTTTATATATATTCATCTCCATAACTAGTCTAATTTTGGGGTTTAATGATGTCAAATGTGGTGCCGCTTGAATCCGAAATGGGGACGGGCGGGTCACAAAACTGATAGAAATATGTTTAGTGCCAATTAACATCAAATTCATACACGTTCTTCTCAAATGATACGAGGAATCGTGCGTGTTAAAAACGTCACATTTGGTGCCTAGATATATTTGCAAATATATGTCTGCTTGTGTTCTATATATAACTTCACGGGGTACAATCGAGATGGCACCAATGCGTTCTAACAGTGGTAACCTTTTACGAGGAAGATAATGGTGCATGTTAAAATATTAGAATAGCTCATGTTAATATTACAACACAATTGAGTCTGCCTCATTCAATATAGTTTCCACACAAACGTTACAAGAGATATGGAAATGTATGTATAGAAGGCCAGTTCAACAATAGTGATCACAGAGTGCCGTCGAATATAATTTCTTCTGAGATAAAAGAAAACGGAGTCTGTATAGAACATATATAACTTTTCAGGATCCTCCAATACTGACATCTGACAAGGTTATATCTGTCCAATATACAGAGGATATCTTTCCGGTTTTAGAACAGACTCATCGCCTAACATAAACAACTCAAAATCTCGCTCTATGTCGGGCACATGTAGCTGATATAAATGCATAGCAACATTTCTTTAAAACTGAGAATAATTAGCCAGTATATAGCATGAACAGATGAGCACCTGTATTTCTTTAAAATATCTGTATTTTCATGGATATATATATGATAACCAGGTGTCCTCAAAATCTTAGTCAAACCCACTAAATTGATTGATACATCTCTATGTAAAACCCAATTATCGTCTTTTATTTTTTGCGAACTAATGTGTTCTGATGTTCATGTTATAACGTCTGAAGTATACGCAGTTGTAAATAAATAAATAGTTCTTTATTGGTGGGGCGGATTAATCGCGATAAACAAAATGACAATCGCTCCGATCCGACAAGGTGAGCTACTACTTATATTCCATGTGTAATAATCATGTTTTGTGATGCTATTTGGATATATAATTTATGAGAATATGTGTAACGCTTTGAACAAGATTATCCTCTATTCCCACCATATATCCACAATATGCAGAGGGTTTCAACTTTCACCTTTCACATCACTTTAACCTGGGAAACGCCGGGTAACCCTGCTAGTATACGATATATACATAAATTTAGCGATGCGTTTTTTTTAAAGTGACGCGCTCCTTTAAAATTTAATTTTTTTGTAATTTACATTTTAACTCGTTTTAAAGACACGCCCCTGCAAACCCCATGCATGGTTTACCTCCCTTGACGATTCAGAAAGGAAGTATGACTGGTGCGCTCTGGTAGAGATTGACGCACCTGTGCTGCCGATTCGCGGCTTCTCTGTCCAAATTAATGTCTCTCAGTGACCTATATATTAATCCTTAATTCCATGAATGGATAGATTGATTAGATAGATAGATTATTACTCTTTTCATCGACAAGATATATGAGCATGAACAAAAGGAATTAAACATATATAAGATATGTACATATATATGCGAAGATAACAAAATAAATGAATGTGACATGTTCAGAGTATATATCTCAGTATAATTGTCTTATTAGTTATTTTGGTTTACCGGGTGTGGTGGGGTTGGGCGGGGATGGGGCTATGGATAATAATCATACACATTGTTGATCAAATATAGTGCAAATTATGTCATTCTATTATATATTATGTATGGGTATTTCCTGCGTGGGCGTTTTTTTTCGGTCGCTTGTATACAAGGTGTTGTATCTATATGGGGTGGGGGACTTCTAGTTTAATGCCTCAGGAGCTCCTCTCTGAAAGAGGGCTTCGTGGATAAATATCGATAGGTTCATAAGAGTTTTCCTATTTCTTGTTTTGAAAAGGTTGTGAAGTTTCAATGCATTGGTCGGGTGTAATAATATGGTTTAATGTACTTTTTCCTGTGATCAGTAAATTTGGTGCACTTCAAAATAACGTGATATTCGTCCCCAATGGAGCTTCCTGAAATATTGCGAAAAGCCGAAATCCCTGTGTCAATGCATTCTCTTATATATATGTGAGTCTCCCTATGGGAGACTTGCATGTTTAAGATAATGCACTGGCACAGGATCTTTAATGCTGCACCTGCGCAGCTCCCGTCATGAAAGGGTTACGCCTCTCCGTGCAATCTGGCTTTTCCGACAAGATATAATCATTAAGAGGTAAAGGGGTGAGTACACATCCTGCATTTATCGGTTATACATGTGGTCATAATTAAAGGGATACTGTACTCAAATGTTGTTGTTGGTTTCCATAGCCTCTGAGTCGTAGAATAGGTAACCAGATTTCCATTATTTGAAAGTCTGTTGAGTACGAAGAAATGTTACGGATGGAAGATTAGCCGGAATGCGAAAATACCAATTGTCGTTGTCGAGTAATTTTTTGAACCAAATGTATCAAATAAATGTTAATTTGCATTCATACAATAGTCCCATATACTCATTGAAGTCATTGCATAGTCGATGAGTGGCTTGAGTTTACGCCCCGTATCAACATATTTTTTACACGACCATGTATGCCACGCGTTGCCTAATCCACTTTCCGTGAATTATTTTGATTACGTCTTGTACACAGAAATTCGTAATTTAATTTATGGCTCCAGCCATATTTATTAACTTTGATTTTAAGATAACCTATTAACCTGAACGTTTACAGAATACATCTCCGACTCAAATTACTTAGTTTTCTATATATTATCGATATTAGATCGCTGTTATCATCGGGAAATTATTGAAAATGGCGTACAGTACCACTTTAAGCTCCATACAGGTCAAACTACAAGGCAGAGTTATGACACCTCGCTACGAGGCACGCCGGTCTGACCACTGCCACCACGTATACAGAATGTAAGGAAATATATGACATTTTGTATTAAAGTGATGTGAAACACTCCGATAGCGTGCTCAAATATAAATTGAGAATAATCTTGTTCAAAGTAGTAACTTTTTACGAATATTAATCCAAATTGACAACACACACCGTGATTTTTATATATTAATTACATGCAATGACTCTTGATGGCGAAATCATTTGTGTTGGTTTATCGACGATAGTTGCGTCCCGAATCGAGATGTAAATATTTACATTTTGAGCGTAGTTCAGACGATGTTTTCTATGGAGTGATATAGTCGATTTCCTTGAATTTTTTGCAATGCTAGTAGACTGTTACATTTCTACTAACTTATCAGTTCCACGCACCCAAACAACGAGTTGGAAATTTCAAACCCGACACCCCCAACTTAGGTTGGAAAATTTCCAACTGATGACAATTCCAATGACAATGTTTACCAAATTATGACAATATTGTTTTCTTAAATTAACTAGCAGTTTTTAACTGGCCACGGGGAGGGACCAGGACACAAGCTTTCCAAGTGTTGGAAATTTCCAACCTGTCACCCCCCCCCCCCCTAAGGTTGGAAAATTTCCAACTGATGACCATTTCAGTCCAAACAAAATTTTGACAAAAAATAGGAAAATATGCAAATATTGGTCCAAACACAGTTAATCCCCCCCCCCCCCCCCCCAATAAATTGTTTGAAAATCAAACTACAAGAACATTTTCAACCTATTGTTGGTGTGAAATTGCCAAGTAATGTTTTAGCAGATATGAAATTTCCAACTGTTGAAAAAATTGACCAAAGTTGGGGGTGAGCCGCCCCCTCGCCCCCAATCCCCCCCACTCTCCTGTCGCCACGTCTCTGTTCATGCAGTTTGCTGAATAATTTTTTCTCGCGGTTAAAATCCCATGACCACATTGAAACCGCCGTTCATTTCTTATGTAATACGAGTACCGGTACGCGGTAAATATTATAAATAAGACGTCATTAGTTTCTGGACTTTCTGTCGTATATAAATGGATGTTGATGAATAGTCATAGTTTATGTCGTATACCGGTAGGCCTGTACATTATGTATATAAAATTAATGTGCACGATCGGGACTGCTGCCAGTTATTCTATTGCAAAGTCGATCGAGCGCAGTGGGCTAAATTTGGTAACACGTGCACTCTGACGTAGGGACTTGCGTTTTTTTGCTTCAATGGTGTCGTGGTTATTATTACTGTTTAATTGAGCAGGACAGTGTCTTGATTGTAACATCAGTTAGTAACAAATGAATGAGTGCCAAACATTGGCCATTGTGACCAGCGTTTGTTGTCACCACTATCGATTACCCCCCTTAGTAACCATGTAAACAAAATACAGACATGGGTGTCTCTTCGTTTTGAGTTTTCAGTCGTTGTTTTTACAAATTCTTTCAACTTTATGCAAGCATCGGGGCTGGATTCTTCGATAAACTTTTCTTGAAAGGATATTTACATCATGTCCGAGGAAAACGTTAAAGTTGCCGTCCGTGTTCGGCCTTTTATATCCTTTTATTTGTTCGTCGTATTTTGGATTCCAATTGCGGCAAATTGGCTATCCTATTTTCGCGATATACAGGTAGCAGGTGCGCGTGGGTGGTTGTCACGTTGGTTAGATAAATGATGTTAATACATGGTTGTTGACACTAATATTTATATATATATATAACAATGATCATGTTATGAAGCTTTGTGATTCAGCTGGTAATGGAATTAGATATTAGATGCCCAATATTGGATGCTTATAATTTATATAAAATAAAAAATTTCCAACAACTCTTTCATTAAAAATTTTCTTGAAAAGATGTATACATGTATAAGAAACCAAAAACCACCAGTGGGTGGTCTTCAGCTGGGGGGAGGTGATACTTTGAACTAAAAGACAACCCAAAATATGGTGTTCAAAAGCAAACATAGCATTCTTAATCTCAGACAAGTCTGGATGTACATGTACTGTAGTATGTCTGACATGTTGAGGAATGAGGCCCCAGAGGGTTAATTTAGTGACGCTATTCACACAGCGAGCTAGCATCACCGAATTCATATTTGGTGGGGGGGACCTCTTTCTGAGTAGGCCTCATTTTCTGGGAAGTATCTATAGTTTCAAATTTAATATAACATTGTTTTTATAGTTTCCGGCCCTTTTGTTAAGTTTCTACATCCCCTAATGTACAGGAAATAAAATGCATAATCACAGTTACTAAGGGGTGAACATCACCAAGGCCTAAAAAAAAAATACATTTGTTTCCGCTAACATGTAGGTAGGCTTAACTGTTTTTTTTTTGTTAACTTTTTTTTTTTCAGTATCTTTAAAAATAACTGTATAATACTTGTCAATAACCCAAACTATGCACTTCTTATCCCCAACCAGGTTAACCCAAATGACAGAGGAACTAAAAACTCCAATTCAATCTTACATATGCTTCAATATTTACATATATACTAGTCTATATACTAATATAGTCTTTGATAATCCTAATATTTCCCATATGGTCTGGTGACAACTGAAGTCAGTCCAGCACCACTGCACTGTCACATATTGGAGTGACCGTCTTGTACCGATCTCTTAATGATGGCTTCACAACCCCACCTTCTCCTCCGCATTCAGTGAAGGATCTAGGTATTTTTTGGGGACACCTGTTTTTGGGCAATGATATGCCAAAGGCATAACCTGAAGACCTGAGCGTAGGAAGGTTTGGGAGGGGTGACCCCCTGCTGATGGTGGGGGTTCTCCCCCTGGAATTTTTTTTAAAAGCCATTGCATTTAGAGCTAATCTAGGGCACTTTGAGTCAGTATTTAGAATTTTACTGAGAGGTCAATTTGATCAAGTTTCTCAAGCATAACTTCGGAAATTTTTATATATGTATGGATTGGAAATGCTTATAATTTATTGTCAGATATCTTTTAGTTCAATGGATTATGCTTATCCTGCTTGAAATGAGACTTTATAAAATTCAAGTGAGACACATACATAAAATACTACATTTAGTACAGAAACAATGTCTATTTAGTTAGTATTTACTATTTATAGTACTAATCTCTATGTTAATTTTTCATTTGGTATTAAGGGATCCCACCTGATAACCAGGTTGATTCGATCAAATTGTTAATGTTCCTGTACTGTATTTGATTGAAATACTGAAGTCTGAAGGGTGAATCATATAAACAAACCTGAACTGAAACTATTTGAAGTTTTCACAGATGAAAGCTAGATAAAGCCAAACATACTTTACAGTATGATTCCAACTATTAAACTTAAATCTTTTTGTAAACTAAAATTTCTTATGTCAATATATATAAATGTTTTGCATCTTGTTATGATATGAATTGGGACCTAAATTGGAAGAAAAAAAATTTAAATAATTTTTTGTTTTTTGTTTTTTTGGTCCAATTTTTTTTTTTTGCAATGGCAATAAAAAGTTTAGGGTCGGGGGTTTAAAATAGGGTCGGTCGGGTTAGCGGAAACAAACGTTTTTTTTTTAAGGCCCAACCAAAAACAATGTTCATTTGAGACTATAGATACTTCACCGAAGATGAGGCCTACGGTATGTGTAAGCTGAATGAGGTCTCAAGAGGGTGAATTTATTGATGCTAGCCCACTTTGTGTCATGGTAGCATCACTAAATACACCCTCTGTGGACCTCATTCTGCAAATGTCAGATAAACTATATCCAGACTTGGTTGAAATTGATGAATCCGAGTGACAAGCTGGAACTTTATTGGTTGAAATTGACAAATTGCATAATCGAGGTGACTAATGGGTGAACATCACCAACTTCAACTCGGGAACTTCAATCTGATCCTGGGTCTCCCATGTAGCATTTGAGGCCTAAGCAGAATGAGGTCTGCTGTGTGCGATAGCATCAATTCACCCTCTGGGGACCTCATTCTGCAAATGTCAGACACACTACATGTATATCCAGGTTTTATCTCAGACAATTCTCAGTCTCTCAGACATTGCTAGAAAATTTATTACATTTTGTAATTTATCAATTTTTACTCATTAAAATTTAATTTAAAGGCAAGGAAATTAACCCTCAACAAATCAGGCTGTTTCTATATTTAGTATATCAACTATGGTGCGGTAAAACTCCTCCCATTTCTCAGTTATGCTCAAATACGATATCTAGACCCCGAAGCCACGACAAATAGTTTTCATGGCTGGCTCAACCGATTTTCGTGGCTGGTTAACTAGCTAAGCCGGCTCAGTCACGACGTTCGTGGCTGACGAAATATGGCGGCTGAGCCGGCTGAGATGTTGTCATTCAGCGTATTCTCGTTTCCGAAACGTTCCTAATCCCCTGTTACCGGTTATAGACGCCGTGTTTTTTTTAGCGTTTGTGGTGAACCCGTAGAATTCCAGACCACACGTAATCTTTTGATGTTGGGCTTTTCCATTATGGCGAAAATTCACGAAGGACTGGTATGGATATACTATATGTAGTTTCCCATCTAATCGGTATGAGAAGTTACATTTGGGACTTCTGTCGACTTCAGACTGCTACCATCACTGCCATCTTGCGATATATGCATGCATCATTGAATGATGAACCCGATAGTAATGATATATAATATTTCAAACTATTTTCTATTCTTATGTGTATTATATATTGACAAATGCCAGCGATGTCCGAGACTGTGTTGTCGATATAAACAATTTATATTTTAACCCTTTCAATACCGAATGGATGCGCTCATTCAGTTATATGAAAGCATGCATTGGGATAGTCTATTCCACACTAAGGGGGCCGGTGTTCTGATAATATAACAACCATGCCGTGTCCATGTGAGTATATGCCAATATTAGGTAATGTGGTTTAGTTCTTTGCGATTCACAGTACAGTTGTGCTTGACATATAAGCCCATGCACATGGCTCAGCCATTTTACAATTCCGGTGGCGGAGATTTTTAAATGTGGCTGGCGTTAGCGATAATATGGCTGGCGGCGGCTTGTGGCCAATATGGCTGGCGGCGGCGGCGTGCGATGGCGGCTTCGGGCTCTAACGATATCACATTGCGTAATACAAAACTCCTGCTAATTACGACGTCCATATTTATAAGATCATGACGTCATGGCCTAACTTCGCATTACTCATCCTTTGTACAGATATGTATAAAGGCTATCACACTAAAATCATTTTGCCTTTTTTTTGTTATTCTGCGCAAAATCCAAGCAATCACAGCCTATTGAAGACTACATTCATGTATTATAAGCCAAAAATTATTTACGTTAGGCCAAAACAAAATGAATGCGTGTTTCCCGTAACCCAACCGACCGTCTTCAAAACCCCCCGACCCAAGTTAATTTTATTTTATTGGTTTTAAATAAAAAAAATCAATCTATAAACCGACCAACCGCACTGATAACCAAACTATGTACGCATGGTTCCATTTTATCTGATTCACCTCGCGAGATAAATGATATCTTTGATATATTTATATATGTTTCGCAAAGCCACATCGTCACTCTAACGGAAAGTCAAATTACGACCTGACACCAGAAGATCACGAGTTATCGTTCCTCTTCGCTGACCAGAAGCACGTGTTTGTGTTGACATGGAGTATTTATATTAAACATGGATGTTCTCCGAGGTTGATTTGAACCGAAATTCGAACGCAGGAACAAGTTCATCTCAACAATGGCAAATCGGGCCATGTTTATGCATCGATTGAAAGATTTCTACCACTTGAAAGTATAAAACAGGTTTATATTGGCATTCTACAGCACTGTACATGGTAAGGAGGGTTTCTATCACTTTTGGAAGTAGCAATATACGCGACAATACCGTTTATCCGACCAAAATCGTTGCAGTAAGTCAGAAAATCAATGTTGACGGCCGTACTGCGCTTATTTTCCGTAGCGAATTACTGTCTCCCAACTCCCCTTTAATAGGCATGTATATGAGGTATATATATATATTTCAATATGTTTTTGCTACAAGTTCCCCGTGGGTCATTGTATGGTGTTTGATGGTGGTTACTCTCTCCTGCCAAATAAACGTGACGTCACGTTTATTTATTTAAAGAAAAATACGACAGCATCACGATTATTAGGCGCCATCACGATTATTTAAAGTTCTTGCAAAGTCGCGGAATTTTCAGTCAAAAAGTTAGAAAAAACGTGCAGCTCACTAAAAAAAATAGAAGTGCACTTGACAAGTTGACAGGAATGTGGGAGAATCTCATTCCTAACAGGATTTAGGCCTCTAGATCATGATGTCCGTGTATAAACAGACGGATTATCGCAGTTAATTACAACTCATCAAAGCTTATAATCACACAGTGACAACTAATTATCGTTGGGACGGAACCGACTTCTACTATCAAAACGGGACTTAATGCTAAAATCACATCACCAGGCTTATATTATAAAATAATCAGTGAAACTAATCTGAGTGACAACTGATGAACTAATTTAACTTGACGTGGCCGACTTCTCCAAACAATACTGTTATCGTGACCCAATTATGCGCTATCATGAAGACACAGAAGCTGTGAGTCGTGTGCACACATGCGTGACTGGTTTTGGCTATAAATGGAAAGTTACGACACCGCAGTAGCTTCTGTGTGTACACAGGAACATGTATTTAAATCTATGCAATAAAGCAATACAATAACATGTCCGTGTATTCAAAGCACAGTTTAATTATGAATGCGATGACTTGGCAACAGTTCCACATTATTAACCACAACTTACGTTTTATGTCGGATTTAAGTTTTATGTCGGATTTTAAATAGCCGATGTGCGACATAAGAAAGATAACTATCTTTAGAGTTTATAAAAAATCAGCCCCAAAAAAGGTGAGGCAGCCTCGCAAATTATTTAGCGAGGCCTCCTTGGCAGCCTCGCTGTGATTTTGAGAAAGCCGTGCCTGCTTCCACCCAACCTGGCTACAATCACCACAGTACTTTACCTTACTCAGACTGGTACTGTTACCAAATTACTTACTGTCATTATTAAAGGAGCCAATGAGAACAACTTGCATGCATGGGAACTTGCCCAACAATGCCAAATTAATTAAGGCCTACATTCTGCTTCATTTATAGTAGAAATATGGTAAAATGCCATCATTGTGCGCCATCACTATTATTTGGCACCATCACTATTATTAATAACACCCGAAAATGTGCACCATCACTATTATTTGGCCATCACTATTATTAGGCAGGGGAGAGTATAGTCATGGCCCACAAGAGACCATAAAAAAATAAAATGAAAAAATAAAATAAAACGAAAAGCCTACCGCCCGCCCCTATTTTTATTGGACTCGTTACGGGAAACACGCATTAATTTTGTTTTGGCCTTATAAATTTGAACAATTAATTTACAGCAAGTTAATGGTCACATAACATTTGAATGTGACAATCTCGGCCAAACTCACACGACTTCTATATGTGCAAATATGACAACCAAACAATCTTTCGTGAATAAAACTATAATCTATTCACAACAGATAATCATTTATTGTGCAAAACAAACATTCAATCTGCTGTTTTATTTATTTTCATGTCTAAACACAGACTATTGCACAGGATACAGTTTAGCGTTAAACAGCCAAGTGAGGTCGTGACGTCACAAACTATAACGGGAGATAATATTTCTTCCAAAATGGCGGCATTAAGTTACTGGCATAATTGCTTGTGTGGGTTAGTTTGAGACTCCATACATGTATCTCTGATCTTGTGTGGAGATTTTACACATGAACAGAGTCGAGCTTACTTACCGCTATTCTCAAAGTAATTGACCAGAAAAACGGGGTGATACCCCGGTCATGACCGCGGTGATACCGGTAATAAACGGTAGCGGTATCGAGATGGTCACGGCGGTGGAGTTACGGTATTGGGCGATAATGATACCGCAGTCTTTTAGCGGGCACCGCATTAATTTTTTTGAATACCGCGGTCTTTTGCGGGCAGGGCACCGCATTAATTTTTTTGAATACCGCGCTGATTTTCATGGAACTCTTTGAGGGGAGGTATTTACTCCCACATACTTGTTCGCATTAACAAGCGGTATCAGTACCGCGGTATTGGAGGATACTGCGGTATAGTACCGCGGTATTAACGGGGTGACACCACGTTATTGGTGGTCAATTACTTTAAGTATAGCGGTAATGAACATGCCTTTTCATTATGCGATAGTTTCCTCCCTAATTTAATTAAATTTGATTCACACGTTAGTATTTCTTAACTCATAATTACAACCGACGAGAACGAGAAAGAAATGCGACCCTTATTGTTGAGATGAACGGTCCAACAACTATAATCAATGACCCCAACGATTCGTCAGATGCCAAGAAGTTTGCATTTGATCACAGTTACTGGTCACATGATGGATCCAAAGAAGAGTCCAATGGTTACTATGGACCTGATCCATCTCACCCTAATGGCCGGAAATTCGCAGGCCAGGTATGTCTATATATTTAACATCACACCCTAATGGCCAGAAATTCGCAGGCCAGGTATGTCTTTATTTAGCATCACACCTTAATGTCCAGAAATTCGGTCCATGTACATGTATGTCTCTATTCAATATTACACGCTAATGTCAAGCAATTCACAGGCCAGGCATGTCTCTATTTAACATCACACCCTAATGGTAAGAAATTTGTAGGCCATGAATGTCTATTTGATATCACACCCTGTTACAATGGCCAGTACCAGGGGCGCCGGAAGAGGGGGGGCAGAGGGGTCAGCTGACCCCCCTGCCCTTGACCAAGGGGGGCGAGCGGGGGCAGGACTTGCCCTTTTTCTGGAGACAGAAAATGCTTTTTGTGTGTTTAATCTCGTGTTTTTATAGCAAAATGTGACTATTTTTGTCTAAATACCACCAATTTCACAAGGAATATTAATTTTTTGTCAATTTTATCACAAAACGGCCATAAAAACCGACAAATACCTTTAAAATAGGGATTTTTGCCACAATGAATTTATGGTTATTTTCCCGAGTTTGCGGAGAAAATGCCCTTTTTTTTCGGAAAAGTGCCCTTTTTGTAGGCTCTGCCCCCCCCCTGCCCTTGGATGCTTCCGGCGCCCCTGGCCAGTACATGTATGTCTCTATTTAACATCACACTGTAATGGCTGGAAATTTGCAGGCCAGGTATATCTCTATTTAGAAGTAAATTTTTACAATATAGCGTAGTTCAGACAATGTTTTCTATGGAGTGGGAAAGTCGATTTGCTTGAGATTTTGGCATGTTAGTAGAATGCTACATTGCTACAATTGGCATAGCGTCTGAGTACTAACTAATCAGTTTCACGCACCCGAACAAGTCCATAATATGTCGTTGTTTATTATTTTCAGCAACAAGTGTTTGACGATCTCGGAGAGGGTGTACTGAAGAACTCATGGGAAGGCTACAACTCAACGCTCTTCGCTTATGGTCAGACTGGTTCTGGTAAAAGTTGGTCTGTTGTTGGATACGGAACCAACAAAGGTAATGTACTCATAAAAGTTATACAGTAGTAACTCTTACAAGATATAGTATGTCTGATATTTGCTGAATGAGGTCCCCAGATGGTGAATTTAGTGATGCTACCCACACAGAGGGCTAGCATCACCAAATACACTCTCTGGGGACCTCATTCTGCTTAATTAGGCCTCATGTACTGGGAAATATCTATAGTCTCAAACAGTGTAGTTTCCAGTAATTATTTGGGGACACCTGTTTATATGCCAAAGTCATATCCGAAGGCCGCAGCCCTAAGTTGGGGAGGGTATGGGGTGGCCTCCCCCTTGAACTACATGTACATACTGCCATAAAATGACAATTTATTGCTTTATTTGATGATTTAGTGTTTGTTTTCTAGTAATAATGGTCAAAAACAAATTATCTGAGGAATTTTTCTTCTTTCTACCTGTTACAGGTACCAAAACTGGCCTGGAAATTACCCTGGTCTCAAATTAACATTGTTTTAGTAACTTTTTCCCCTTCTGATCAGTTTCTATGTCCCCTTATTTGCAGGAGATAAAATGAATAATCAGGGCGACTATTGGGTGAACATCACCAACTAAGAACAATGTTAATTTGAGACTGTAGATACTTCCCCAAAGATGAGGCATAAGCTGAATTATGTCGCAAGAAGGTGAATTTGTTAACCCTTTACCCAACAGAAGGGCCCTGTGCCAATGCATTCTCTTATATATGCGAGTCGACCATAGGTCGCCTCGCATATATAAGAGAATGCATTGGCTTAACACATTAAAAATTATAAAATTGTTAAAGAATGTAAGAAAAAATGGTAAAAAAAGATTTTTTTTAGGCCAATGCATTCTCTTATATATGCGAGGCGACCTATGGTCGACTCGCATATATAAGAGAATGCATTGGCACAGGGCATAACTGTAACCATCACAATGTGGTCAACGAGCCGGTTCCAATGATATCCATATTTGTATGGTTTTATTGAGACAGACCCAAGATAATTTAGGCTGTTGAAGCTTTATTTGGCCGGTTTTGCCGGTTTGTTGGGTAAAGGGTTAATGCTATCTTGCTTTGTGGGGTAGCATCAGTAAATACACCCTCTGGGGACCTCATTCTGCAAATGTCAGACAAACTATATCCAGGCTTGGTTGAAATCAATGAATCCGAATGACAGGCTGTAACTTTATTGATAGAAATTTACAACGTCTGTGTGGAAGTTCATAAAATATACACACTTCCATCGGGTGTAAAAGTCGCACATCTAAAGTGACACTACAACATCTGTTGCCAGTATAAACACCCTCATAGTCTATTGAAATTCCAAAGTACTCAGTGTTCCCAACTGAATTTGTGGTCTTTCGGAATGGAAACAAATGCTATAATTGTCTTATTTTATGCTCTTGTAATCATATTAGTATTGGTGTGAAGCAGAAACAAATTTAATTGGGCGTAAATCATGTAAAATATTCCTTTATCCCCCAACAAAATTATCACTGTCCACTGTTTCACTTATCCACTTTGGTAACTATGGGCATTGTTTACAAAATGACGTCATGATGTGGGTCGATGGTTAAAGTTACCCAATTTTTTATCTTGTATATATAATTTATCTTTTTTATTATTTTTTATTATTTCATAATTTTTGCATGTAATTCAGCTTTCCAAATTAGGAAAAATTTCCCAAAACAAATTTAATGATGTGGCATGTTAGATTCCAAATGTTGCCACAGAGTTTCCCACGGAATTGCTTGTTGCTGTGGCTAATTTCGAGGAATGTGTAATTGAATGGGAGTTGCATTCAACGTGTTAAAGAGTCACTAAAAATCTTAACTGGAGATGTGCTTTGCCCAATTAGTTATATTAAATGTACCGCCTATCAATTTAACCCTTTCTATACTGAATGGATTCTCCCATTCAGTTATAAAAGTATACATTGGAATGGTCTAATATTCATTTGGAGGGGTGTTCAGGTAACAAAAGCAGATGACAGACAGAAAAACAGATAATACAAGAGCAAAATGACTATTATTAATTGGTGGGAAATGGTTGTATGTCGAACTTATAATCTGAACATTTCCTAAGGGAACTACTCATCAATGATTATTTATGGTAATGCCCTAAATAATCGACTCCTTAACCACAGCAGAATTATGGGTAATTTTTCACGATTTAGTCAGTAATATGGCTTGTTACCATTCATCGGAAAGCTCTCACTGAGAGTTTTCCGATGAACGGCAATAAGCCATATTTCTGACTAAATCCTGAAAAATTACCCATAATTCTGCTGTGGTTAAGGAGTCGATTATTTAGGGCATTTAATGTAGTATAGAAAGGGTTAATCTACTAATGGGCCTTTAACCCTTTCAGTGCCAAGTCCGATTTTTGTATCAACCCATATTTCCTTGATCATTTTTCAAATTTATTGATTATAATGATGTGATACATTGATGGAAAGAGTTCTTAGAGCTTTATTAAAATTATTAAAATCAATAAATTTGAAAAATGATCAAGGAAATATGGGTTGATACAAAAATCGGACTTGGCACTGAAAGGGTTAATGTACCTATCTCAAACTATATCCTCTTATGCCTTATATCTATTCTCATATTCCTTACAGGTATTGTACCCTTGTTCATGGAAAAGCTCTTCCAGGGAATTGATGCCAAGAAAGCTGAGGGAGCAGAAATTAAATTTGAGGTAAGTTCCTTCTAGTAGTCTGTTCCTCACCATGCCAGTTGTGCATGGTTTCTGACATGGTAAAAATAAATTTTCAGCATTTCTCTCACTTATTTAAAACAGCTGGAGAATTGCTATGACTCGAATATTTTTATACGCCTATTTAAAAAAAACAGGAAGTGTTATGTTATTGGTCTGTCTATCTGTCCATCTGTTTGCTTTTGTTTTCCGTTGGATTGCTTTAGATAGTCTCAAGTGAATGGAATGAACTTTGGTATTTTGGGTTTACTAGCATAAAATACAGGTCTAGTTCAAATTCGGATTCTGCCCGCCTTTTTTCACCAAAGTTATGGCCCTTTTTGTTGCAATAATTTTCGTTTCTGGATGATAACTTTAGTAAAGTCTGAACTGAATGGAATTAAATTTAGTATGTTGGTTTATTAGCATAAAATACAGGTCAAGTTTGAATTTGGGTTGCAAAGTTATGGCCCTTTGTTGGAATTACGTATTTTGACACACCCGCGCGATGCTCTTGTTTCATTATATTGTGATACTTCTATAAACCGAATCTCTCCCCATACCAAGCAATTTGTTCGGTCCCGAATTCACCCAAGTGCATTCTACCTAAAAGAACCTCTCTATTCTGAACATTGCATTGATTTTTTAGTCTATAAGTGAGCAAATACATTAATTTTAACCTCCGATATCCGAACGCGATACCAACTGAAAGCCTTGCAGTAGATTTGACTTACTTGATGCTGAGCTCTTAACCCTTTACCCAACAAACCGGCCAAAACCGGCCAAATAAAGCTTCAACAGCCTAAAATATCTTCGGTCTGTCTCAATAAAACCATACAAATATGGATATCATTGGAACCGGCTCCTTGACCACATTGTGATAGTTACAGTTATGCCCTGTGCCAATGCATTCTCTTATATATGCGAGTCGACCATAGGTCGCCTCGCATATATAAGAGAATGCATTGGCCTAAAAAAATCTTTTTTTAACACTTTTTACCATTTTTTCTTACATTCTTTAACAATTTTATAATTTTTAATGTGTTAAGCCAATGCATTCTCTTATATATGCGAGGCGACCTATGGTCGACTCGCATATATAAGAGAATGCATTGGCACAGGGCCGTTCTGTTGGGTAAAGGGTTAAATTGATGTCTCTGCAGATTGGTAGTGTGATTTTCTATAAACCGAACAGAAGGGTCGGTCCGAAGGGTGTATCTATCGACCTATCTTATTCCTCCATACAAATACGCAGATGTAATTTAGAGCTTCAAATAAAATATTGCACCAAGCTTGCAAATCGGTAATATCATGTATCTATCGACCTATCTTATTCCTCCATACAAATACGCAGATGTAATTTAGAGCTTCAAATCAAATATTGTACCAAGCGTGTTAGAGCAAGTGATTAGTTAATCGCTATATAAAACTGGTCATTATTTTTATAAATAAGCTATGTGTGTAACACAGTGTTTAATATATTTGAACCTTAAAAGAGACCACATCTTTAGCGATGCATCCTACTATAGTGCCCTAAGTACAGTAATGCTCTAAGTAATCGACTTCTTAACCACAGCAGAATTATGGGTAACTTTTCAGGATTTAGTCGGAAATATGGCTTGTTGCCATTCTTCGGGGAGAGCTTTCTGATGAATGGCAACAAGCCATATTTCCGACTAAATCCTGAAAAGTTACCCATAATTCTGCTGTGGTTAAGAAGTTGATTACTTAGAGCATTACTGTACATGCAATTAATCCAGTAACTGGGGTTATGTGTTATGTGTTATAACTGGTCAAACCATAACTGCACCACAGTTAACGGATCCGGGACTGGATCAGCGATTAAATTCGGTAAAGAAACCTCGGTTATATTCCTTGCTGCAGATAGTACACTGTAGCAAACTGCTGACTGTCAGCGAATTTCAATGACATATACAGTAATGCCCTAAATTATCGACTCCTTAACCACAGCAGAATTATGGGTAACTTTTCAGGATTTAGTCGGAAATATGGCTTGTTGAGAGCTTTCCGATGAATGGCAACAAGCCATATTTCTGACTAAATCCTGAAAAGTTACCCATAATTCTGCTGTTTTTAAGGAGTCGATTATTTAGGGAATTACTGTATATAACTTGTATTTTCTGGAGCTGCATTTGTACTATAAGTTACCATTCAGTTGATGATTAATTGTTTGTAACCGCGTTTAATGTCTAATCAAAATATGGTTTAACTGGGACGCACCCCGTTTCAATGAGTCATTTACTTAGGGCAGTACAATATTTATTGTTATTACAGTAAAACCATTCCAAACCAGACCCTCTATAAACCGAGTCACCTCATGCTCACCACACCAAAAGAACTCTCCGGTCCCAAATGTATCTCACTAAGAATTACCTCTGTAATGTGAAACTTCTCAGGTTTTTGAGTCTGTAAGAGACTGAACACATGCATTTTGACCTCCAGAAACTGAACGTGCATGCACGTCTGATTGATGATTTTGTACCATTGTCTAATGGCCAAATCAGTTTTCATTTGTTTGGATAATGCTTTTAGTCTATAAGTCCGACAACAGCATGTGCCTGATTATATATCACTGTTTATCATATGGTAAGCTATCAAATAGTAGTATTTCTGCATCCGATAAAAAACGTTACCGGTATCTGTCTAGTAAGTTATTGATATCTCACTCTTATCCATCCGCTCTAAAATTAAAAGTGATTCCGACGGGTCTTGATGGAAGACTGCTAAAAGTCCCTGTAATAAGTGGTAAAAATAATTATAAATTAGTGGTAAATTAAATTTTTTTGTTAAACATTTGTAAATAGTATACGTACACAAAGTGACTTATAGGCCCTATGGGCCGGATGCTTGTATACATATGTCACTATAATAAACATATTCATTCATAAACATACCATGATGTTAGCCCCTTTATCCCTCAATAATCAGTCTGAAAATGGAACTATTTTTATATGCTCAAGCTCATTACCATGGCTGTGCTTGGCTATACAAATTTGCACTTTTTACTCTTCATTCGAGTTGAGTAATGGGCCAACTGAGCGGAGCATATAATAAACATATTTATTCCACACCCATTGGCGTGAGGCACATGTATTCAACGGAATCCCAGCCATTGAATACATAGTAGTGTATACCTCTAGTGGAATACAAGCCGGAACTATTCTTGTTGACGTTGTCGCCAAGAAAGATGACGTACATTACGTCGATCATCCGCTTCCGGTGATCCCCCCATAATTACTAGCTATTTGTCAGACTTAAATCACAATAAAGGTGGCTATAGTAACAATGGAGGTGACACTCATGGATTGAACTTATCTGACTGAACAGTGTAGAATATATACAGAACACAACTTGCATCATAATCTCGAATATTTTATCGAACTCGTTGCGGACGGCGCAAAGTTATATTTCGCTCGAGCTACGCTCTCGCGAAATATATCCTTGCGCCATCCACAACTCATTCGATAAAAGATTCTCGATTAAGATGCGCGTTGTGTTCTGTC
This sequence comes from Siphonodentalium dalli, assembly GCA_032622095.1. NCBI lineage: Eukaryota > Metazoa > Mollusca > Scaphopoda > Gadilida > Siphonodentaliidae > Siphonodentalium > Siphonodentalium dalli. The sequence goes on along the minus strand of CP136067.1, from coordinate 133,598,514 downwards.
TATAACATCTACACTTTTTGGTTGGATATGGTAGATATCTCATTTGTGATGACAAAAAAATGAGTTTCCACTCGTGGCAGAGCCACCCATGGAAATTCATTTTGTTGTAATCACTCATGAGATAGTTCCCATATCCAACCAAAAAATAGTACACTGTAGCAAAAAAAAAATGAATTTCCGCTCGTGGCAGAGCCACTCTTGGAAATTAATTTTTTTGTCATCACTGATGAGATACCGTTTTTTTTCCATATCCAACCAAAAAGTGTAGATATCCTCTATTTATTTCACACCTTCAGTGAACAATTGAGAATGCAGTTAAATTACATCATTGGCAGTTTGTTTTTACATCAGTTAACCTTTTCATGACTGGAGTTGTGCTGGAGCAGCATTAAAGATCCAGTGTCAGTGCATTCTCACATCTTATAAGTGAATTCACTGGCTTACAAGGTCAAGGTAAATATTGTTAGGCCAATGTATTCTCTTACATATGCGAGGCTCACTACTGGATACTAGCATATATAAGAGAATGCATTGGCATAGGGTTTTCGCAAAATTTCATGAAGCAGTTGTTGTTGTTATTGTAGGTCACATTCAGCATGTTGGAAATCTACAACGAACAGGTTCGAGATTTACTTAACTCCAAAGCCACGAAGAAAGGTGGACTGCGAGTCAGACAGAGTCCCAAAACTGGATTCTATGGTAAGTATAACGAAAATGATCAATTCTGATTTATCACTTTTCTTATTGTTTCAAAATAATAAATGTGATAAATATAATTTTTTTTTTAATTTGTGCACGCCATAAGTTATCCACATTTCTTATGTCAGTTGAACAGACCTAATTAATTTGAAAGCATTTTTCATTAAAAAATACACAATACAAAAATCTTCATTAATAAGGCCAAAATAAAAAAGACCTATGTATCTGGTGACCCACCCGCCCCTATTCTGGCGCCCCAACCATTTTCATTTTAATGATTTTGCAAAATTAGTACGCATCCGATTTTATTTTCCATGTAAACTGATTGATTTCCGTGTAAAATTGACACATCGCGTGTACTGTTAAACCGGAAATTATACCACACTTCAATTAGGTCACAGCCAAATCAAACTTATTTTTTCATGTTTTATTCAATAAAACAATAAATTACATATAATTAAGGGCACAATGATTAATGCAAAAATAGCAGTTAATCCAAGTTGTTTACTTGCAAGCAGCAACAGATATTCTCATTACGTCATCAATGGACATCACTTAGGTAATTTTCCTGCCTCCAGTTTTCAATGTACATTATTAAAGGAATTAGGGAAGTGTTGATTAATTAATAAACACATGCAGATATAATTTACCATAGGTACATTTTATTATAACCATGTGTTATCTATAGTTTATATATTTTATTTGGTACTTCATTGAATAAAGTTATATTAATCAATAATGATTGGTTTTGCCTCGACAACTCATAGTAACGACGTCAATACATTCAGTTCGTAGTGCGATTTTCTGTAAATGGAACACCTCTCTAAACCGAAAAGAAGGGCCGGTCCGAAGGGTGTTCGGTTTTGAGAGGTTTTACTTTACATCAATATGTCATTGTCACATGCAAACCTGGATATAGTGTGTCTGACATCTGCAGAATGAGGTCCTCAGAGGGAGAAATTAGTGACGCTATCCTGCACAATGGGCTAGTGTCACCAAATTCACTCTCTGGGGACGTCATTATGCTTAGGCCTCAACCACTACGGGAGACCTAGGATCAGATTGAAGCTCCTCAGTTGAAGTTGGTGATGTTCACTGATTAATCACCTCGATTATGCAATTTATCTTCTGCAAATTAAGGGAAATAGAAACTGAACAGAAGGGAAAAAGTAACTAAAAACAATGCTAATATAGACTATTGATACTTACTAGAAGATGAGTCCTAAGCAGAATGAGGTCCCCCAGAGGGTGAATTTAGTGATAATATCCCGCTGGGCAGGATAGCGTCACTAAATTCACCCTCAGCAAATGTCAGACACACTATGCCCAGACTTGGTCACATATACTTGTAACTGAACATGTTATATTAATCTTTTAGCTGACAACCTTCGCGTCGTCCCCGTCGGGTCATACAGTGATATCGAGAAGAGAATGGAAGAAGGAACCACAAGTCGGACCGTCGCTGCTACCAACATGAATGCAACGAGCAGGTGAGTGATTCTCCCCTATAATTACTGAATGAAGTCTCCCATTAGTTCTAAACATATACACTTAAATGGTCCACTTAATTTGTAGGGTTATTCAGGTACTATAAGAAGATAAACACCCATTCATTATCGCCCGAAAATTTTTATATATACAGTAATGCCCTAATTAATCGACTCCATAACCACAGCAGAATTATGAGTAATTTTTCAGGATTTAGTCGGAAATATGGCTTGTTGCCATTCATCGGAAAGCTCTCAGTGAGAGCTTTCAAATGAATGGCAACAAGCCATATTTCCGACTAAATCCTGAAAAGTTACCCATAATTCTGCTGTGGTTATGGAGTCGATTATTTAGGGCATCACTGTAGAACAGAAATATAAAATAATTTACAGAGTTACATGCATTATTAATTTTACCAAAGTTTCATTTTTTGGTTCCGAAACGGCCAATTTTTTGGTAATTTCTTATTTTTGTGTGCCATTTTAGTCAAATTGAAAAACCAAATTAGAAATCCAAAATAATAAAATAATGGGAAAAAAACAAAAATAAAAATGTAAACAACAGAATAAAAGACATTTCCAAAAACAAAATAATTGAACCTACATAAATATGTGCTGATTCAATTGCTTATTGTTTGCCGTTATGTAACTTTGAATAGTAAAACGATAAAGCAGTAAAGTATTTTCGACTGATAAAGAAAGAACACCATAATAGCGGCTAATCATCATTCTTTGATAAGTAAGGCTGTGTTATTTCTGGTACATACAGTAATGCCCTAAATAATGGTTAAGGAGTCGATTATTTAGGGCATTACTGTAGTTATCCAAACATACAGGGACAATTAACAGATGCTGATTAAATGTTAAGGAGCATAAGGGATTTAGTGAGATCTGGTGATTTTCTGAGAGGTAATTGCTTGAAATGTTTTGGCCAAAAGTAAATTAAGTTGGCCATTTTTGAAGATAAAAAAAAAATCTGGCCAATTTGGCCACTGACACTGTGAACCCTGGTTATGTACATGTAAATCAAATGACAACAGAAAAAATATGATGATTTCCCATTCCGAAACATGAGCAAAGAAAGACCTGTATTATAATTAGATGATTTGCCTCCCAACTACATCTGTCTCATATTGTTTCCATTGTCAATACATTGGCTTCCTATATTAGTGCTGCCTGGGTGTGATTGTGTCATTTGGACAGCCTTCATAATTGGCTACAGCAATCAGCATTGCCGAAGCAATTTGCTGAAGCAAACTGTGCCACGACATACTGTTGCCGTAGCGGATTGCCGAAGCCAAACAATCTGAATTAAGAGGGCTGTTTGGACCAATAGTCAATATGATAGACTGCTAATAGGTGCTGAGAGATGGTGTGTAGGGGAACTGATATCCTATATAATATGTAGTTAATTGTCATCTGATATGACACATGTGCCAGCAGGGTTGTGGCAATGGGGGTGGGGTGTCTCACCCCATCCAACTTTGGCTCAAATTTTCAACAATTGGACATTTCAGGCCTGTCACAATATTACTTGTAATTTTTAGACCAACAGTAGAATTTTTACTGACAGTTTGATAATAAAACCAGTATTTATTTAGAAATATTGAGAAATTTGTTATTTTTATACCAAAAGTTAAATATTTTTCCCGTACTTTTTGTCAATTTATTGGACAGAAAAAATGGCAATCAGTTGGAAAATTCCAGCTTAAGAGAAGTTGGAAAGTTTGAGGTACCAGTTAGTATATTCCAAAATGGTGCCAAGTATTTGCTGAATGAGGTCCCCAGAGGGCAAGCATTTCTAAATTAACCTTCTGCGGACCTCATTCTGCTTAGGCTAGCCATGCATGTTTGTGTGTACCAGTACTTAGTATCTAAAATGTCATATTGTTTCCAATGTCAATACGTTTGCTTCTGACCAGGCATGAGTTTAGTGTGTCTGTTATTTGCAGAATGAGGTCCCCCAGAGGGTGAATTTAATGATGCTATCCCGCACAGCGTGCCAACATCACCAAATTCACCCTCTGGGGACCTCATTCTGCTTAGGCCTCATCTTCTGGGAAGTATCTATAGTCTCAAATTAACATTGTTAGTTACTTTTTCCCTTCTTTGAAGTTTTTATATCCCCTAATTTGCAGAAGATAAAATGCATAATCAAGGTGACTACTAGTAATGAGTGAACATCACCAACTTCCACTGGGGAACTTCAATCTGATCCTAGGTCTCCCATAGCAGTTGAGGCCTAAGCAGAATGAGGTCACCAGAGGGTGAATTTGGTGATGCTAGCCCACTGTGCTGAGGTTCACACTTGCCATAATATTTCAAATCGCACCGATTACATTACAATGTGCCAAATGGCACCATCTATCATTTTCGTCACTAAATTCACCCTCTGGGGACCTCATTCTGCAAATGACAGACACACTAAATGCAGGCTTGGTCGCAGCATCAAATTGAAACGTTTCCATTGTCAACATGTTGGCTTCTCAATATATATTAGGGGCAGCTGCATGGGTGTGATCATGTCCTTTGTACCAATAGTCAATATACATGTGTAGAAGCTTGCTAATTGGTACTCAGCAATGGTGTTTGCAGGGAAATTGATACTTACACGTAGATTAATTAGTATCTTAATTATATGAGACATGTGCTTCCAGGTCAATAGTTCAAAATCATGATCTGGGAATCACAGTCTGTGCAAACATAGACTCAAAGTTGGGGTTTATCCCAGATACGAGAATCTCCATAGGGTTCAATGTTAAATTTTGGTCGCAACTGTAGCCAGCAAGAACCCACTGATCACATCCAATTTTGTTTAGGCCGACCCTCCAAAATTTAAGAATGGAAACATTCAATCTTGAAAATAAACCAATTAGGCATACAACATTCCTGAAATTTTGTGGAAACCCTGTGCATTCTCCCATAGGGTGCCTCACTAAAGCATTGGCCTAACAATATTTAACATGACCTTGTAAGCCAGTGCATTCTCTAATATATGTGTCGCTCCCTATGGGAGACTCGCATATACAAGAGAATGCACTGGCACAGGATATTTAATGCTGCACCAGCGCAGCTCCCATCATGAAAGGGTTAAATGTTGTCATGGGATTTTGTCAGCTGTAAACATTCATCAACTGCATTACCCAAAAACACTTTGAATGATTAATCAGTGGTTTCAAAATATTGAGAAGTCTGATTATTTCCGGAACCTCTGTCTTTGTTGGAATATGATGGAACATGAATATTGACTTGTGAACGTGGTTATTGTAACGCGTCCAAAAGCAACATTAGATGTGCATAAATATTCAATAATACATGAATAGATATTGTAAAATTTCTTAACAATATTGAATGCGTTGGTTGTTGCCAAATGATCATGAGAGTCATTTTTATTGGAATCGTCAATGTCAATATATTCAATGGTTCAGTACCAACCTTCTATCATCAACGTCAGCAAGACTATAAATATTAAAACTTTCTTATTACGGTCGTATATCACCCTGGACCATATATATGTGCAAAGCTGAAATATGCTGTGCAATTATATGTATGTACTGGAAGGTATAGTGGGAAATTGGAGACCGAGTTAGACACATATGGTAATTGGGATAATTACATCATATGGTAATGGGAATAATTACATGTGATTACAAACCTGAGGTAATAACATGTATTGATTGGGGTAGATGGCTGGGTAGATACTTGTTTAGTTAAGAGATCTACCATATATATAAATAAGTAAAGAGATTGCACAAAATTCCATTATGGGATGTTTGATTTTCGTTTGGTAGCTCTTTGTGGACATACTTTTGTCAGTTAATTGGGGTAATGACTCTTTAATGGACCGACAGTTGTCTAGATGAAACTGGAAGAATGTGATTGGTCATTTTTAGGCTAAACTTGGGAAAAATCGGTTTATTTTACATTGGGATGGGGTGCGATATTCATCTCCTGGTGATACCTAGGATAACCTCTGTAACTAGATCCAGGTTCACTTAAAGGGGTAATGTACACTAAATCTGGCCATTTATGGGACCATCTCCTATTATACACAACAGAATATATGCATCAAATAAATTAATTTGAACCTGAATGAGTGCAAAATACAATAATTTACTTTATGAATGATATAAAACAACATGGTAATTATAATGAAAATGAGTTTATGGCTCGAGTCATTACCTCATTTTCATTATAATTACCATGTTGTTTACATCATTCTTAGAGCACATGAGTGTATTCTGCACTCATCCATTCATTCATTTCTTGCATATATTCTGTCGATTATAATAGGAGATGGTCCCATAAATGGCCGGATATAGTGTGCAGTTCCTCTTTAAGAATTAAATACACAGCGCATCAGTGTTCATAGTAGAACTTGACCAGAAAGAAACTGATTCTAGGACGACCTGATAAGCCGTTGTCATGGTGATGTGGCTAGTGTTTTATAAATGTAGTTGAATCATACATTTTTCTAAGTTTTATATTGTCTGATTACTGAACTATCAGTTTGAAACACAGAATATGATAAAGCCTTGAAATAGGGTGTCTGTCATTTGCAGAATGAGGTCCCCAGAGGGTGAATTTAGTGATGCTACCCCACATAGCATGCTATCATCACCAAATTCACCCTCTGGGGACCTCATTCTGCTTACACCTCAGCAGAATGAGGTCCCCAGAGGGTGAATTTGGTGATGCTAGCCCGCTATGCGGGGTAGCATCACTAAATTCACCCTCTGGGGACCTCATTCTGCAAATGACAGACACCCTATTTCAAGGCTTGAATATGATAAAGCACAATGTAATGTTCAAGGAGTACTTGGAGACTTATTAGATCATGCCATGGACCTCTCCTCTGGCAGCCATATGACAATCAATTTTGGTGACTGGTCGATTTAAATTTTGTAAAGGCCACTTCGCCCTATTGAACGCACACTTAGCCTTATTTTTGTGACAGGGAGAAGTTACTTCGCCTTGAAAATCAGGTCTAGGCTGGTCCCTGCTCTGGCTAAGCCTGTAGAGATCAAATTCCACCAGTAGAAAACCTGGGAACGTTTTGATGTTCTGACCGGCCATTATGACAGGGAACTTTATAATATTGAACAAACAATGCAGGGAATATATTTCTTTGTTAATACTTGTTCCTCAATAATCTACTTCACATTTGGGGTGGTCCCAGCTGGAGATTTCCTGCTTTTCTTTGACTTTTGTGAGCTGATATCGCAATAAACTTTGAATTAATTACCCAGGAGAAATTCCATAATTGTAAGCCACTTAAATCGTGCAATTTCGTGTTGGGACATTCTCCTACAGTACATTATTAAGTTAACAGGTAATAACTAAGAAATATATTCCCCACATTATTTTTTCAACTTTATAAGATTTGATTCCCTGTCAAAACATAAACAAAATCCCTGGTTTTGTACTGATGGAATATGATATCTACAGACGTTAGCCAGAGTAGAGGTTTGTGACATGATCTAAAATACTCCTGTGATAAGCACCATATAAAAACAATTAATATTATTACATAGAGAGTAATCAATTGGTTCCGAGAATTACGCTAAATAATTCACGAGAGGCGAGAGACGCCGTTAAGAAAGGAGTGCGCATTAGCGAACGAGTTTCTTACCTAAACGTCTCTCACCTCGAGTGAATTATTTAACGTAATTCTCGGAACTAATTGATTACTCTATTTATTACACTTCTGCATCAATTTTGTTTGCCAAATATGATTAAAACACACACAATTAATGCATGAAAGTCGCGATGTGGAGAAAGATTAACCACCGAATATTTCAGTCAAGATCAGTAAGTGACGTAACGTCAATGACGTAACGAGAAATGACATAATTCACTATAGTGACATTACCATTTTTAATTAACGGCATTTTCAATGTAAATCGCTCATAGGAGTGTAATAAATGTCTTTAAAAACCATGTCATGTGCATTTAAATCAACACCTGTGAGACCTTGATATTGCCTGAACAGTCAAATTTATAATCCCTTTGAGGTGGTTATTGATTGAAGAAATAGATCGCGGTGGCAATTAAATGGACACCATCCCAGTAAGTGCACCATTTAAGTACATACTAGTAGCACTGTGGGATCAACTGCATGCGTTGTCATAATAACAATGGTATATACAAGGATCCCATTCATCGAGATCTTTGTTCGGGTTTGTTAGCGTACATGCTTAATCTTTCATGGGGCTGTGGAATCAGTTGATTAGAATCCTATTTAAACACAGTTCTGCACTTTGTTAATGCAATTTTGTAGACATGGAAGTGATTGAACAGAGAAAAGTGTTTGAACTGAATTCCATGTGGATTAAATTGATATTGGCTGTTGAATTTTATAAATAGACCATGACGCATTTCATGTGAGAAATTTACATTAAAGGCACGAATCATGTCCAAACCGATATTATAAGTACACGCAATATATAGCATACAAAACTACTGTTTGTTTTTCTCTACATATTAAAGTGATATGAAGCACTCCGGTAGGGTTATTAAAGTGATATGAAGCACTCCGGTAGGGTGATTAAAGTGATATGAAGCACTCCGGTAGGGTGATTAAAGTGATATGAAGCACTCCGGTAGGGTGATTAAAGTGATGTGAAACACTCCGGTAGGGTGATCAAATATAAATGTAGAATAATTTTGTTCAAAGTAGTAATTTCTACAAATATTATATCCAAATTGACAACACACACCGTCATTCTTATATATTAATTAAATGCAGTGACTCTCGATGGCAAAATCGTTTTCGTTAGTTTATCGCCGATAGAAGCGTCCCGATTCGAGTAGTAAATATTTACATTTGAGCGTAGTTCAGACAGTCGTATGGTCGATTTGCTTCAAATTTTCGGTGATGTTAGTCCTCCAGTTGGCATAGCGCCTGGATAATAACTGATCAGTTTCACGCATCTGAACAATTTAACAAGTACATAATATGTCTTTAAATATAAATTAAGAATAATCTTTCTCAAAGTAGTTATTTGATATGAATATTAATCCAAATTGACGATACACACTGTCATTCTTATATATTAATTAAATGCAATGACTCTCGATGGCAAAATCATTTGTGTTAGATTATCGCTGATAGTTGCGTCCTGAATCGAGATGTAAATATGTACAATTGGGCATAGTTCAGATGATGTTTTCTACGGAGTTGTATTGTTGATTTCTTAAATTTTCAGTGATGTTAGTAGAATGCTGCATTCCCCAGGTTGACATAGCACCTAAGTACTAACTTATAATTTTCACACACCCAAACAAGTCCATAATATGTCTTTAATGTACATATAGAAATTTTCATTAATGTTATGCATCATGTCCCAGCAAAATTAAACTAAGTTATAGTCCACAAACTAAGATACTGTGTTATGATACAGGGATTTTTTTAGGTGTCCTCAGGGTCCGGTAAACGGCCCCATTTCCAATAGGAAAAAGGCACCTTTATTCCCAATTTTCAACCACCAAATTCCCAATTGCAGGCAGGTATATAATACCATCGGGTTTATTAAATAATTATCAAAGTTTGACAGTTATTATAGTAAATACGTCAATCGCTTGAGAGGAATTCCCAAAAATGAAAATAGCAGGGCGAGCCAGACTGGTGTTTACCTCCCCGCATTCATTTAAAAGTGGCCGCATCCGACTAGAAAGCCGACTATCCATTACTTTCGCGCACGTGATTGTTAGGATTATCTCTTTATACACATTTCCCCTCCCCGCATGCCTTTAAAAGAGGGCCCATCGGTTTCCGATTAAGCCGTGTATCCATGACGTTTGCGCACGTTTTCATCAGGATTATCTCATTATTAGGGGGGACGCACCACATGCTTACCAGAATACACATTTTTTACTGCGGCAGTGTAGGGCTCCATTTAGGCACCACATATTTTCGTTTTAATGATATCAATCAAACACTCAATACTGCCATAATCCAACAATTTTATTAGAGGTTTATAAAATATTTGGATCATTGAAAGTGTAATAAAATGTTACTTTATAGTTGGGAAGCTTAGTCTATATTATTAAAAATGGACGTAGAATAAAACATCGGGGCCTCATTACGCACTGTCTTTAGGGAATTTCTGTAAAAATTGTTGTTGTTTCCCTGCAAGAATTTAAACATGGCGGACACTTTTTGTCCAAAAAACAAAAATATAATCTTGCGGAGAAGAAAAAGCTTGCCGAGTTATGTATAAAATATAAACATTTCACGTCATCACTGTTAATTTTATAAACATTTGCTGGAAATTCCCCCCTGCACTATTATTTGGTTCTGCACGTTTATTTGGAGCCCGAGAGTAGTACTGTACTGGTAGCTCAATATGGGAATGATAACACGGACACATTGATTTGGTATTAATTATTTTATTTTATTTATTGAATGACAACTAGATACCTATCCATCCTTGGGTGTTTCGTTACCGTTTTTCCGTCGACGTTTGGTGGATGGCTTGAATCATTCCGTTGTTATCTGTGAATTTTCAACTTACCTGAGGCTGAGTGATTAATTTAATTTTTCTAAAACATGGAAAATTCCCAATTTTGGTCTGTAAAGACACATTTTTCACAATTCGAATGGACCTGGACCCATTCCCAAAATAAGGGTAAGGGCCTCGCATTTAATAAATGGTACGGGACCTGAAATACGTCTTGGTGTATCATATGACAGGGACTCCACGGCTCTGCTTAACCCTTTCATGATGGGAGCTGCGCTGGTGCAGCATTAAAGATCAAGTGCATTATCTAAAATATGCAAGTCTCTCATAGGGAGCCTTGCATATATAAGAGAATGCACTGGCTTACACGGTAGAGATAAATATTGTTACTCCAATACATTCTCTTATATATGCAAGGACAGGGAGCCTCGCATATATAAGAAAATGCATTGGCACAGGGTTTTCGCATAATTTCAGGAAGCTCCTGTCATTTAAGTTCAAATTTGGGTTTGGTCCACCTATTTTTACCAAAGTTAGAACCTTGTCGACATAGAATTTGCTGATTACATTAGTTTCTGGGTGATAACTTCATATACTTAGAATAAACTGATTATATTCTGGTGTCGAATAAAATAAAACTAGGTGTGTTAACAACAGACAGTTGTTCCCACAATCCAATTTTTCACTGGTAAAGAAAGCCACCTTATTCTGGGGGGGATTCGGTCGGGGGACCTTTATTCACCGGTGTAGGGGTCCCTTAGTGCACATGATCTTTTAAACATTTTGATTTTAATGAATACCATTATAATATTCGCTGGGGTACCCCAAGTCACCACACCAAATTTGAAATTAATTTGGCAAATATTTGGGCAAGTGGGTTTTTAATTATGGGATGTGAACTATCTAGTCATAAATGTAGTGTTCTTTAGTTTTTGCAAAACTGTAATACAACTTCTTTCCATCCTACTAATCAAACTTTCATGAAACAGTTGATTGACCATGGTTAAAATATGAGTCGGAGGGGGGGGGGGGGGGGGGGGGGGGGGGGGGGGGGGGGGCAAAGTGATGTTCTGTAAATTTTTCATTGAGGCTGGTATAAGTAATTTATAGACAGAACACAATGCGCATCTTAATCGAGACCCTTTTATCGAATGAGTTACGGATGGCATCCCTTTGCGCTGTCCGCAACGAGTTCGATAAAAGATTCGAGATTATGATGCAAGTTTTGTTCTGTATTTATTCTACACCGTTCAGTCAGATAAGTTCAATCCATGAAAGTCACCTTCATTGTTACTATAGCTATGTTTATTGTGATTTAAGTCTGACAAATAACCAGTAATTATGGGGGGATCACCGGAAGCAGATGGTCGACGTAATGTACGTCATCTTTCTTGGCGACAATGTCAACAAGAATAGTTCCGGCTTGTATTCCACTAGAGGTATACACTAATTTGTATTCAATGGCTGGGATTCCGTTGAATACATGTGACTCACGCCAATGGGTGTGGAATAAATAACATGCTCTCAATGTAATATTTATTAATAATACTAACTTACTTTACTAGCTCATTTTTCCTTTGTATGTGGTTAGTTTTTACTGTTTATAACAAAGGTAAAAAATGAGAATTTCCTTCAATTATACCCACAATTAAATTTGGCAAAAAAAATTGAAATTTGGCAAAAAATAATTTCATCTGACAAAAATTTTGGCAAGAGAAAATTTGGGTCCAGTGCCAACCCTGCCCAGCAGCCTTTTACTAGAATTTCATTTTGGCCAACAGATCCTTACAAATAAATAGGCTAGCACCATGGGAGCATTTAATAAGCATCTTCGAGTTGACGGAAACTGACGGGCATCTGTATACAGCACTATAACAGCTATTGATAACCCACCCCTATAATTCTTCCAATTATTTCCACAAGTGTGCGGGATTATCGGCTTCCATTGTGTCCCGTCCGGTAGCAGTTCTTGAATGTCAAATAGGAAGCAGGAGGAGTGTTACATACTTTAGAAAGTGCCCATAATTGATTTGTTTTAATTGATACGCACCACTCATGTTGCCTCTCAGAACGGGGGATAAATATTTTATCCGGTTCGAAATGAGAAGCATGCTAGGCATACAGATCGAAGCAGTTACCGTGGTGCTAATTTAAAGGTGGTTTATACACATACTCCCTTCTTATACAATAACATGAACTCATTGAACTAGCTGAAACAGGCTCCGTTTAGGAGCTTTTATTCAGTGGCCCCTTAGCGCACATGATCTTTTAAACATTTTGATTTAAAAACAATTTTAAATTAAATTATTTAAAAAAAATAAAAATATTGAACAACTAACACCGTTAAAATATCGGCCAGGGTACTCCGAAACGCCACACCAAATTTTGGTTGTAATTGGTCCAGGGGTCTGGGAGAAAAAACGCGAACAGATAGACAGACAGACAGATCATACTCATTCATAGATGAATGAATGTATGACTTAAAGATAGTGTATACAATTACAACAATAACATAATTTTTGTAAAAACCCAATATCAATACTACAAATAATTTTTTCTGTGAATTCATAAAACATAGACATACCTGAAGATTGTGTGTTCTATTTGTCTATAAATAAAGGAATAATAAATATAGAATATGTTGCTAGTGTCGTCGCTTAAACTGTTTATGTCCATGAGCGGGATTTGAGCATCTATTGGGCGAGGCTCTACCGAGTCCAATAGATGTTAAATCCCCCGAGCGGACATAAACAGTTTAAGCGACAATTAACATTAGCTACATATTTTATTTATCCATCACACAAAACTTGCCTTTTGTGAAGTAAATCTGTCATTTTCCTCAGTTTTACGTTCGTTACTTTGATGACACCCTTACATTTATTAGGTCATGCGAACTAATTAGCATACATGAAGTGCAAAAACCGGAGTGCAGCTTAGAGCAAAATAGTTTGTTGGTTTTTTTTTTTTTTATAGTTTTCTAAGTTGGCCTTGTATCAATGGTTTATAGATGTTTTAGAGCGAAAACACATATCCGTTTATGAATTTTGTATCAATTATGGTGAATTATGGACGATAAAATCGTCCCAAAATCCCAATGACGTCATTTAGGTCGGTTGACGTCCCTTATTAGCTGCGCAATTTGCATATACAATTACGTCATGAAAGTAGTTGACCTAATAAAGCTACATTGATGTAATAAACGTGACGTTTATTAGGCACGCTTTATATAGGCAATAGAGGTAGTGAGCGGTGGATAAAGTGGTATTATTGTATTTAAATTACTGTATACACCTGTCAGTAAGCGTAGAAACCATAGTGTATTAATGAGTTTGCAGTAGAAATTAGTTGGAGTAATGCTATTTTTATGCATGAATTCTTGTCATCCTCACTCAGTTAACCTGACATCAATTCTAAAGATAGGGTTGGTTTATCTTCGAGGACCACCTCATTGGGAGCAAACACATACACTGGGCTTATATATCCTCAGGGATGGGATTACTGACAGGTGTATAGAGTAATTTAGATACAATAATGCCCTAAATAATCGACTCCTTAACCACAGCAGAATTATGGGTAACTTTTCAGGATTTAGTCAGTGAGAGCTTTCCGATGAATGGCAACAAGCCATATTTCTGTCTAAATCCTGAAAAGATACCCATAATTCTGCTGTGGTTAAGGAGTCGATTATTTAGGGCATTACTGTATGCACATAAACCACCTTGTTCATTTACCTATTGGAACTATAATCCTTCGAAGTTCACATTTAACTTTTCGTACTATAATTTAACATTTGGTACTATAATCTTTTTTCTCATTTCATTGTTATTATAGAAATCTCTCATCTTGACATTAATTTCTTTTCAGCCGAGCGCACACCATCGTTGGTATAGAATTTGCTCAAGTCTTTAAGAACTCAGCTGGAGAGGAAACTAAGAAATCGTCCATTGTTAATTTAGTCGACTTGGCTGGGAGGTGAGTTCTAAGAAACTAATAAATCGTCCATTGTTAATTTAGTCGACTTGGCTGGGAGGTGAGTTCTAAGAAACTAATAAATCGTCCATTGTTAATTTAGTCGACTTGGCTGGGAGGTGAGTTCTAAGAAACTAATAAATCGTCCATTGTTAATTTAGTCGACTTGGCTGGGAGGTGAGTTCTAAGAAACTAATAAATCGTCCATTGTTAATTTAGTCGACTTGGCTGGGAGGTGAGTTCTAAGAAACTAATAAATCGTCCATTGTTAATTTAGTCGACTTGGCTGGGAGGTGAGTTCTAAGAAACTAAGAAATCGTCCATTGTTAATTTAGTCGACTTGGCTGGGAGGTGAGTTCTAAGAAACTAATAAATTGTCCATTGTTAATTTAGTCGACTTGGCTGGGAGGTGAGTTCTAAGAAACTAATAAATTGTCCATTGTTAATTTAGTCGACTTGGCTGGGAGGTGAGTTCTAAGAAACTAATAAATCGTCCATTGTTAATTTAGTCGACTTGGCTGGGAGGTGAGTTCTAAGAAACTAATAAATCGTCCATTGTTAATTTAGTCGACTTGGCTGGGAGGTGAGTTCTAAGAAACTAATAAATCGTCCATTGTTAATTTAGTCGACTTGGCTGGGAGGTGAGTTCTAAGAAACTAATAAATCGTCCATTTTTAATTTAGTCGACTTGGCTGGGAGGTGAGTTCTAAGAAACTAAGAAATCGTCCATTGTTAATTTAGTCGACTTGGCTGGGAGGTGAGTTCTAAGAAACTAATAAATCGTCCATTGTTAATTTAGTCGACTTGGCTGGGAGGTGAGTTCTAAGAAACTAATAAATCGTCCATTGTTAATTTAGTCGACTTGGCTGGGAGGTGAGTTCTAAGAAACTAATAAATCGTCCATTGTTAATTTAGTCGACTTGGCTGGGAGGTGAGTTCTAAGAAACTAATAAATTGTCCATTGTTAATTTAGTCGACTTGGCTGGGAGGTGAGTTCTAAGAAACTAAGAAATCGTCCATTGTTAATTTAGTCGACTTGGCTGGGAGGTGAGTTCTAAGAAACTAAGAAATCGTCCATTGTTAATTTAGTCGACTTGGCTGGGAGGTGAGTTCTAAGAAACTAATAAATCGTCCATTGTTAATTTAGTCGACTTGGCTGGGAGGTGAGTTCTTACATCTTGTGAAATTTCAGTTGCTACAGAGATGGCTTATATAAAATTTAAAGTGAATGTGCAAAAAATATATTATTATACCCCCGCAACGAAGTTAGGGTGGGGGGGGGGGGTATACGGGAATCAGCTTGTCTGTCCGTCCGTGGACACAAATTTGTCCGGAGTTTTTCTCAGTCGTTTTTTTTATCAATTTCCGTGAAACTTGGCACAGACATAAACCACCATGGGAACCTGTGCACCTGCGATTATGACAATGACATCTGTCGGACTTTTTTTGGTGGAGTTATCTCCCCTTTTTCGACTTAGAAATATTTTTTGCAACATGCATAATTTTGTCCGAGCTTTTATTCCTACATTTTTAGTTCAATGTTTTTTAATCTTGGCACTGATATTTAGTACCATGGGAACCTGTGCACCTGCGATTATGATGTCTGTCCGACTTTTTTTTTTGGAGTTATTCCCCTTTTTCGACTTAGAACTTTTATTCCTAAACTTTTCGGTCAATAGGTTTAAGATTATGGTTAGGGTTGTGCACCTGCAATGGGAACTGTTATTTTATTATTTTAACTAAATGTTTACTGACATGTGAAACATCTTATTATTTTAAAAACACGGGGGGTATCCTTAGTCCCATTGGGACAGTCACACCTCTAGTTTTATAAAAACATAACCTCTTATAAGAACATTGAGAAATAGATCAAGTTTGTTCTCATATTAATTACTAGGTGCAACAACAATTACATGTCTAACGTATTTGATTAAAATACAAATACAATTTTATGATTACAAATAAAATGCAAATAGTTTTACCAGTTGATGTGTTTGATTACAAATACAATACTTTTCTGAAAATAATCAAATACTTTTTGGTTACATCCAATTACTTTGCGATTAATTAAAGGAGTATTGTACACTAAATCTGGCCATATCCTTTTATACTCAACAGAATATATGCAACAAATAAATGAAATTTGAGCCATGGATGAGTGCAAAATACACTCATTTACTCTATGAATGATGCAAACAACATGGTAATTATCATGAAAATGTTCTCAGATCCCTATGGTGTCAACCTGGAAACATTAAAATAGTTATATATTAATTATGGAATATTATTAATTACCAGTTAGAGTCGACATGGAAACATTAAAATAGTTAAATATTAATTATAATATTGTTAATTACCAGTGAGAGTCGACCTTGAAACATTAAAATAGTTAAATATTAATTATAATATTGTTAATTACCAGTGAGAGTCGACCTGGAAACATTAAAATCTTTATATATTAATTATAATATTGTTAATTACCAGTGAGAGTCAACCTGGAAACATTAAAATATTTAAATATTAATTATAATATTGTTAATTACCAGTGAGAGTCAACCTGGAAACATTAAAATAGTTAGATATTAATTATAATATTGTTAATTACCAGTGAGAGTCAACCTGGAAACATTAAAATCTTTATATATTAATTATAATATTGTTAATTACCAGTGAGAGAGCAGACAGCACAGGAGCCACAGGCGATCGACTAAAAGAAGGAGCCGCTATCAATCAGTCACTGTCCAGTTTGGGAAACGTTATCTCGGCTCTGGCCGACAGATCCGGTGGAAAGAACACAAGAGGTGAGATTTATGACTATTAACTTGCTTTTCATTGGTTGCTAATTTGCATGTTTATTTAATAACAGTTGTTTTAGGAAACAAATGTTCAGAGAATTGGATGTTTTGTCAAAAATTTGCCGGGTGTCTGGAAATTATCATAATTTTTTCATTTGATTCGTTTAAAATGACTCAGATCTCAAAATTGACATTGTAATTTCTTACCTTTGTCATGCCAATATATCAGTTGGTAAGTATACAAATTACTACTATGCATGCGTTATACACTCGAACAGTCGTACACAGTGTCCGCGCTGGGCCGAAATTTACTTTTGCCAAATAATTTGCCAAATGATATTTATTTTTGCCAAATTCTTTTAGAATTGGTCAAATGCTATCCCTGATACTATCATTACCTGCAACATTGAGTCTGATATTTCGACACTCGTGGTTTGAACGACTTTTGCTATCGATAGGAAAGCAGTTAGTTAAGAAGTATGGTCGCATCTCCACTGTTGTTCATCATACAACAATAAATCAATCACCGAACAATAACATGATATATAGAAGGGTTGCTTCATCAGAAGGGCCCATCACAATAGGATTAGCTACATGTATGTAAACACCATCACCACACTAAATACTGGTAATCCCTCCAACCAACTACTGAGATTAACTGCATCTTAATAGAGGTGTTAACTTTTCCTAAACCTTATAAAACACCACTAATATAATTATGTTGTAAGAGTTTCCTGAAATGAATGGTATTGATTGACCAATATTTTTTCAACTTTCTTGAAAAAGTGACTTGCCAAAACTTTTGCCAAATGAAAATATTTTTTGCCAAATGTGATTTATTTTTGCCATTGGCAAATTTGGCAAGTGGCAGCGCGAACCCTGGTCGTACATATGGAATAGAAGTTTATCAGATCATTCAGATGTTTACAACTTTCCATAAACGATCTTTATATTTATCTTGTCCAGAAAAATACTTATCGCTCTTTATTGTTAAAAAAAAGGGATCCTTGATCCTATTGGATTGTTGTTTACACTTTTTTAGAACAAACTTTTCTGTTACAGTGCCTTACAGAGACTCTGTTCTCACAAAGTTATTGAAGAATGCTCTGGGAGGAAACAGTAAAACTATAATGGTCAGTTTATATAATTCATATGACAAACTATAATGGTCAGTTTATATAGTTCACATGACATAAACTAAAATGGTCAGTTTATATAATTTACATTCACAGTCTTTTTGAAAACATAAACAAATCATGATTGAATCATAGTTAATTCTAATTTAAAAACATATTCTATGCCTATTTTAACATTAACCCTTTACCCAACAGAACGGCCCTGTGCCAATGCATTCTCTTATATATGCGAGTCGACCATAGGTCGCCTCGCATATATAAGAGAATGCATTGGCTTAACACATATTGAAAATGATAAAATTGTCAAAGAATGTAGAAAAATATTATAAAAAATGTAAGAAAAAATTATAAAATTGTTAAAGAATGTAAGAAAAAATGGTAAAAAGTGTTAAAAAAATATTTTTTTTAGGCCAATGCATTCTCTTATATATGTGAGGCGACCTATGGTCGACTCGCATATATAAGAGAATGCATTGGCACAGGGCATAACTGTAACCATCACAATGTGGTCAATGAACCGGTTCCAATGATATCCATATTTGTATGGTGTTATCGAGACAGACCGAAGATATGTTAGGCTGTTGAAGCTTTATTTGGGCGTTTTTGGCCGGTTTGTTGGGTAAAGGGTTAAGGTTTTATTATAATACATCATTGTGACTGTAATACATCACTCTTTCCAATAATTTTATCATTCCATGATGATATGTAGGATACAGTTAATTATAATTGATGACAAACCCCACCATCATATCTGGGAGTAAAGTCCATCATAAAAGATTGATGGGAGCGGTCTTGGACCTAAATCAATATGTTGCTATGCCGATTTAACTGGCTGGTTTACGTAAGAGCAAACTTGGACTTTCAAGAAAAGAGAGAATTTTAGCAAAAAAGTATTGAGCTTTGATCTTAGACCCAGGAATTAGGGTTGAAACGATTAATCGACTAGCTGTAGTCGACGCTGAAATGTCAGAACGTCGACTCTGAATTTTGCCGTCGACTAGTCGGAACATAGTGTATTAGTTACATATATAACGTTTTCAAGATCGATTCCGGCATAAACGGTGTTAACTGCGCGTAAGTTACGGTAAGTATAACGTTTGGTGGCACCCGGAATTGACAGTGTTACTAGTATAGACACACACGGTGACCTGACTATGAAATTGAAAGAATCAAATTGACAACACAATGTCTCACGTCGTTTGAGGTCAAAGACATCACTGCGTCATGATGCAATGATTGACGCGGCTTTATCGTTTGTCGGAGACCGCTTTTATCTAGACGCTGTGTATATTTCAATTGATCTCGCACCGTCGGGTTATGATGTGACGCTGTGTGAAGGTCGCTTAAGGTGACGTCATTGGTGCTACCGTATATAAATGATACTGACATTAATAACTTGCTATCGTATTCTATAACGTAGCCTATACTATATGGCGTATTTAGTCGGAACATTAACATTTTATAGTGACACTGCTCGGCACCGGTTTATTGGTGATCACGTGATTAAACGAAATCTCGAACGCTGATATTAAATTTAGAACCTGTATAAATGATCGTGTTTCTAATCATTATCCACCACATGTCTAATTATATAATTACATTCAGTGTGTTGGATAAATATCAAGATGTTACTGTATTATTTCCCAAATAAATTGGTGTCTGTGCAGGGAAATGCGATACGCAATAGACCGTCATTGCATCAGTCATCAGTGTACGCCACGTACGATGAATTTTCCATACCATGTTATGTTTGAAAGTTTTGATATCGGGTACCGACTAGTCGACGCAACGCGACTTTTGGGCCTCGACTAGTCGACTTTGATATTCACTAGTTGTTTCAACACTACCAGGAATAGAGACATGCCACTTTATTATATATTATCTAAAATCTCATTTGAATTCTACATACTGCTGCTATTGTATTATTGGAGGTAAGGGTTGAACATCCACTGACAGGGATTGGCTTCTTGGTCTACTACATGTGTCCTATCTTTACAGATTGCTGCCATTAGTCCAGCTGACATTAACTACGATGAGTCACTAGGAACACTGCGATATGGTGAGATACATAGTTAAATATTTGAAAGGTTAAGAATGGAAAATGTCAAAAACACTTGATGTCTTCCAAGGAAATTTCACCTAGTATTGATGGCTATTCTCTGTTTCCAAAACAAAGTCTGAGGAAAAGTTCAAATCGGTTTATTAGTCGTCAGCAATTTCTGAAGTTGTCTCATCCCATTCCAATCATCCAAGATCAATCACCGAATGTATCTGTTCATATCATTTCATTTGCTATTGGTTTTTATACACCTGTTTGAAGAAAAAAAGGAATGTATTATCTTATTGGTTCGTCCGTCGGGGGGGGGGGGGGGGGGGGGGGGGGGGGGGGGGGGGGGGGGGGGGGGGGGGGGGGCGTCCGTCGGTCCATCTGTTCATCCGTTTGCTTTTTTTTTGGTTTCCTGATGATAACTTTCTTTAGTAAGTCTGAACTGAATGGAATGAAATTTGTTATGTGGGGTATACTAACACAAAATATAGGTCAAGTTCGAATTTGAGTTCTGCCTGCCAATTTTCACCAGAGTTAAAGCCCTTTTTGTTGGAATTCGCACTCAATTTTCGTTCCAATCGATAGATCTAGTTTGGATTAAAGTTGGTATGTGTATTTATGTGCTAAAAATACAGACAAAGATAGAATTAGGGGTATATCAGATATTCTTTGTAAGCTCAAATTGTTATTGTATTTTGCGGTAGTAGTAGTAGTAGTACAGTTCGAAATGGCTATTTTGATGTATTTTGCCACATCCTATCGATGCTCTTGGTAATAGATAGCAAAAAAAGAGAAAAAGTTAAAGAATTGGTGAATTTCCCCAATTTACTGATGTATTCAAGGTTACAAGCACATGTTTGGAACAAGTGACGTCTACAGGATATTATCTTGTTTGATATTAAATAATCTATTGATTTATTTCATATTATTTTGAAGTTTTAAAGGGACATCATTAATTATTTTGTCAATTTTTAATAACAAAATTGACATTCTTTGACATCTATATGCACTGTTTTCACTGCCATAATTAGAAAGGTGATGATAAATTTGACATTTTAAATCACTGTTGTATATACGTAACTGGAAATCTTAAACCCTCAATACATATGAAGTATAGATGTAGATGTACTTATATTCTCTTAATGAACATGATACTTTGTTCTTAACCACAGCTGATAGAGCCAAACAGATTAAAACCAAGGCATCGGTGAACGAGGACCCAACAGAAAAACTCATCCGAGAGCTTCAGGAGGAGAACGAGAAACTTAAGGCTGCAATGGCTTCTGGGAACATCTCCATGGATATGATAAAAGCTGGGGGCGGAGCTGATGGTGATGATGACGATCTCACTGAAGAAGGTTTGTATTTATAGAAAGAATGCGATGTGCATCTTAATTCAGGAGCTTCTACTGTTTCATTCTAAATGTTCAGAAGTTTTTCGTTCAAAACTGCTATTGAATTTAAAACTAAAGTGAGTGGGTCCAGCTGCATAATTTCAGTTCTGGGTGTAAACTTCCATTTGAATTAAATTCCCACATAAACGTTCTTTCCATGATGTACTCTAAACAGTTTTGGAACACCATCCTGTTGGACATGGGCTAGCTTACAGTCTTAGAGGATCTGTACTAATCCAAATTCACATTTTGCATGAAAAACCTTCCCATTAAATTACATTACCACGGTCCATTTCATGAGAAAATTACAGTGAGAGACCAATTATTTGTTCGTGCAATGCAGTGAATCAGTGAGAGCTTTCCGATTAATGGCAAGAAGCCATATTTCCGACTAAAGTCTGAAAAATTACCCATAATTCTGCTGTGGTCAATTATTTAGGACATTACTGTATTTTTCACTACAGAGAAGGAGCAGATTAAGCAAGAGTTAGAAGCAGAGTATAAGAGTCTGCTGGATAAAAATCAGAAGGATATGGAGGAGATGAAGAAAACGTTCGAAGATAAACTGAAAGAAGCCGGGGTATGTATCCCCCACCCCCTCTGTTTGAATCTTTGTTCTGCTATCTTTTGTGAATCTGTATTCTGTAGTTTGGTCTGACTCATTTTAATTAAATTGATGTGAAGCGCTCTGGTTGGGTGATCAAATATAAATTGATAATAATCTTGCTCAAAGTAGTTATTTATTACAAATATTTATCCAAATTGACATCACACACCGTCACTCTAAAATATTAATTAAATGCAATGATGCTCAATGGCAAAATCATTTGTCTGAGTTTATTGCCGATATTTGCATCCTGAATTGAGATGTAAATATTTACAATTGAGCATAGTTCAGACGATGTTTTCTATGGAGTGAATTGGTCGATTTCTTTGAAATTTTCGGCAATGTTAGTGGAATGCTACATGCCCCAGGTTAGCATAGCGGCGGAGTACTAACATCAATCTCATGCACGCGATCAAGTCCATAGTATGTCTTTAACCCTTTCAGTGCCAAGTCCGATTTTTGTATCAATCTAAGAGCTCTTTCCATCAATGTATCACATTATTATAATCAATAAATTTGAAAAATCATCAAGGAAATATGGGTTGATACAAAAATCGGACTTGGCACTGAAAGGGTTAAGACTTATCTCTGTTATTTGGCTTAAAACAACATTGACGTGGCTACCCAATGTGTGGCCTATCCGTTAACCCTTTCATTATTTAATGGATTCCCCCATTCAGTTATAAAAGTATATATACACTGGAATGGTCTATTATTTATCTGGAGGGGTATTCAGGAAATATAAGCAGACGACAGACAGACAAACAGATAACAGGATTGCTATTAATTGATGGGTAAAGTTGTGATAATATATTCAACAAATGGCCATTAATATGAACATTTCCTAAGGGAACTACCCATTAATAAGTAATTAACCCTTCCATGACTGGAGCTACCTGAAATTTTGCAAAAACCCTGTGCCAATGCATTCTCTTATAAGTTATATATGCATATACATATATAACAGAATACATTGGCCTAACAATATTTACCTTGACCTTGTAAGCCAGTTCATTCTCTAATATGAACTATGGGAGACTCGCATATATAAGAGAATGCACTGGCACATGATCTTTAATGCTGCACCAGCGCAACTCCTGTCATGAAAGGGATGATAAAGATAGGGTTGATTAATGATTGAGTTTACTCACTACTGGTACTGATTATTTAAATTCTTTTTTTTTTAGTCTGCAATAGATGATTCAGATCGAATCGCTAAGAAGAAAACCATCCCTCACCTATCCAACTTGAATATGGATCCACAGCTATCTGATCATATCATTCACTTTTTCGAGTCAGAGTCAATCACCGTCGGCAAAAGCTCAAGTGCTGACATCCCACTCCATGGTCCAAGGTATGAGCTGTCCTTAGTTAAGTTTCAACATCATATACTCTCACTTACATTCTAGGGCTTCACGGTATCCGGATTTTAATACCGACTACGGTGTGGAAAATGATACCGCGATATGACTAAATATCGTCACCAATAAATTTGAGTAGAAGTTACTAGAACTGTTTGATAATGATACTAGTAGCAAGCAGACAAAAATATAGCATTATTGATTTGATAATGATAATTATGAACACATGTTGCTTTGACAGGTATATCAAATAAATAATTAATATAAATGGTCCTGAGTTTCGTTCTTTATACGACGGATAGATATATTTATAAGTGCCTGACGTAATCGGGAATTCCCTACCAACTGCGGGTCGCTTATGACATTAAAAATGAAGCTCGTGTAAATAATAACAGCAAACATGTATTGATTTCATATTTTCACAAATTGGAAGCGAGAAATGATAGCATGTTAACTTTCTCTGGTTTTAAACACGATCGCATCGGTGCGACAATCATTCCTGATTTACTGAATAATCGTTCAGAAGGAACGCTTGTTGCACAAACACATAGATATTTCTTAGCGAACTTTGCTAGATTCGGATATTGTTTATTGTTAACTATCCACCAGTCCAATGGGTTGGTATCGTCAGTGGCACATGGCAATGCCAGATAGCTGTCAATCTCATTCGAAATGAACTTATCATCAGACGTGTCACCATCGAAAACTGTAGTTTTTGCAGCGAACAGTGACGCAAGTGTCTTCTTCTTCTTAGCATCTGGTTGAATGTCGTCAACTATTTCTGTGGTTGGTTTATTGGCAACATGCATTGTTTTGTCGTCAGTGATGTCTAATTTGACAAACTTTAAGTCCTCCTCATTTAGGAAACGATTTTTGTAGAGTGGATCGAGGAAAGATGCCAAACAAATGAGTCGATCTGTCTCATCGTCGTCATATTTATTATCCATATATGACTTAATTCGCTTTTTCACATCACGTGTCAGTTTGTGCTTGTTGTTATCAGTCTTAAGTAGTTCTGTGTCGAGGTGGTCCATCATTGGCTTCAGGGAAGATACTGTCACATAGTTTTCGGCCGATAATATGTCCGTAAAATCAGACACTGGTTCGAGTCCTTCAATGATAGCCTCAAATACGTCATTATCTTGCCATGTGGGAACTAAATGTGACGTTTTGTTGCTGGAACTAAGAACTTTGCGAAGAGGTGCCTCCTGTTCCGAGATGCGCTTTACCATGTCATACTTTGTACCCCATCGTGTGGGACAATCGGCAATTAGTGAATGCTGGTCTAGTTTCAACTCCTTTTGAGCAACAGTGAGAGCACGGCGCCGTTTCCAACTTGTTGAGAAAGCAGACACCACTTTTCGACACACTGCGAGACCTCTGGTGACACGCTTGTCATCTTTAATTGAATTGTTAACAGCAAGGTTAAGATTGTGGCCGAAACACGATAATCGAGTCCACTCTAACTGTTCTGCAGCACTGACGATGTTACTGCCATTATCGGTCGTCAGACAAACTAACTGCGAACTTGTTATGTTCCACGATTTCAGTACATCCTTCATAACTTCGGCGATGTTTGCACCAGTGTGAGACTCTGGGAAATACAATGTTTCTAGAACACGAGATTGTAGGCTCCAGTCCTTGTCAATAAAATGCACCGTGAACCCTAAATAAGGAACCATTCCGATTGACGACCACATATCGGTTGTTGCAGAGAAAAACTCAACCTCGTTCATCTCCAGAAGCACACGCTCACGCATATCATTATACAATTTTGGAATAGCAGTATCACTGAAATAATTCCGACAGGGAAGCTGATATCTGGGATCGAAATTCCGTAACATTTTTCGAAAGAATTTACGATCAACGGTGTATATTGGAACCATATCTCCTGCAATATGTTCCGTTACTGATGATGTCAGAAGGTTCCATCGGCGTGAGTTCGTTTCATATGATGATGATGCCTGCACTGCGCTTGTTATCATTGGTTGTTTTGTTGGTATGTACGTTTCATCGCGCTTTCGTTTCCGAACAATGTTAATCTTACTATATGTTGGAGGATGGTTATTCTTTAAATGAGTAAGAAGGTTTGATGTGTTGCCGGATTTTGCAGCCACCTTCTTGTTGCATAATCGGCATATCGCATGTGAGTCGTCTTTGGGTGTGCCATCGTCGCCGGATTCTAAACCAAAGTAGGTCCACACAGGTGATGTAGTGTTTGGTTTTGGAAGTAAGTCCGTATCTGATTTTAACTTTTCCATTTCGAAAGTAGCATGAGAACTGGATGTATAGGACTGATACCTGATCGTGTAGTTATATACCTTTCATTAATTATCTAATCAGTTAGAGCATTATACGTCTAATGGATAAGCTTTTGTGGCGCTGTTGAACGCGCGTCATTGAGTCTCCAGATTATACAAACACCACACATTTTTTATTGTATTTGACCAGGAAACCTTCCAGCAATATTGAGCTGAGAACAGACTATATAAACATCAATTTCCGCCCGTTCAATGAGGCATGCCGACTTGATTGTCCGCAGTGTGTTGACAAACGCTTATGGAGCAGTGAGAGTTAATTAATTTTGACGCCCACGCTAAACTGAGGCTGTTAGCCATGGCCTTTGTCTCAGCATTAGAGGTGTTGAGGGTTGTTAAATACTTGACACTGATAGTGATATCGTCGGTATTAATATCCACACCGGCGGCTACGATGTACCGACTATTTGCATAAAGTGAAACCAACTACACGGTTTCAAAAACAGTATCGCGATATGACTAAAAAACGAAATACCGTGAAGCCCTATTACATTCAATGGGATTGAGTCGCCCCCTGTAATAAACATTTGCAAATAACATTTTACTCAATTGCTCAGCTGTCTTTCCTAATCCTCAGTAGACAGCAATCTACAGTAATGCCCTAAATAATCGACTCCTTAACCACAGTATAATTATGGGTAATTTTTCAGGATTTAGTCGGAAATATGGCTTGTTGCCATTCATCGGAAAGCTCTCAGTGAGTTTTGTCAAATTTCCTGAATAAAAAATTATGTTTTGTTTGCAGTTGTAACTATATTTTTATTTTTAGATTACTCCGGTCACCAAAAATCATTCCATTCACTTTTACCCAGGGTAATTTACTCATTGTAGCCAAGCGTAATGAATGGAATCGCCCCAAAATCATAAGATATTCTGCAATCAGTGTTGAGTATTTTAATTATAGCATGTTTGATAGATATCAACACAAGCACGTGGGTCAGTGAAATCAATATGAGTCATGTGGAATGATTGTTTATATTTGAGTTTGAAAGCTCATATAATGCATTTAATTCAATCTTTGATCGGTCAAAAATGTCTCGTATGATCATTTTGTTTATAAAGTATGTTTATAAAGTATGCCTTTGGGGATATCTCAGATTTTCAATTCACCAGCATCGCCAGCTGAAGCATGCACAAATTTTTATCGAATATAGCTCTCTGCTGTTAACAGTACATAGACCAAGTCTTTTCGGTCCACAGCAGCTTGGGATGTCGGTTGGGTTGATGCTGTTTTGGACTGAGTCCTGTCCCGTACTCAGTTAAAGGTACTCAATCCGATTTAACGCTCCTAAATGATTTTTTCTTTGGCTTCAGGTGTAAAAAATATTTGATTCGAGTCGAAGAACCCACCCATCAAAGCTCAGAGTGATCAGATATCGATTTTTGAAGTTTGTTATTTCAATTATTCGTGGCCCAGAAACACGCCATCAAATGGATGTTCTTGGTCAAAATTGCAGATGAAGATGGATAACTCTAAAAACAAGTGTTAATACGGTCAAATTTTGTGAATACTGAAGTGATAATACGGCCATATTTCGTTGAATAAAATGTTGATAAATAACACGTTTTGGGAAATTTGATACCATAGTTGACCGTGGTTAGCATTATTTTGTTGCAAGTAAAGCATATTTTGAAGAAATGTTGTTGTTGTATCTTGATGATATGGGGACCCTCTGATCGGATTGAGTACCTTTAACTGATATAATTTCTGCTTTTCTCATATTTCAGTATATTGGACGTTCATTGTACAATCACAAAAGCCGGTGATGTGTTTAGTATCGAGCCTCATGAGGCAAACGAGAAGATGCTGAGAAATGGCAAACCAGTCACGACAAAAACAGAACTCAAACACAACGACAGGTATGTTTACATGAAAATATATGACCAAACCAGTCATGACAAAAACAGTACTGAAATAAAATGACAAGTACAGTAATGCCCAAAATAATCGACTCCTTAACCACCGCAGAATTATGGGTAACTTTTCAGGATTTAGTCGGAAATATGACTTGTTGCCATTCATCGGAAAGCTCTCACTAGTCGATTATTTAGGGCATTACTGTATGTTTACAAGGAAAGATATGACCAAGCCTTGAAATAGTGTGTCTGTCATTTGCAGATTGAGGTCCTCAGAGGGTGAATTTAGTGACGCTACCTTGCCCAGCAGGCTAGCATCACTAAAATCACCCTCTGGGGAACTCATTCTGCTTAGGCCTCATCTTCAGGGAAGTATCTATAGTCTCAAATTAACATAGTTTTTAGTTTCTTTTTCCCTTCTGTTTAGTTTCTATATCCCCTAATTTGCAGAAGATAAATGCATAATCGAGATGACTAATGGGTGAACATCACCAACGTGAACTGGGTGACTTCATTCTGATCCTAGGTCTCCCATAGCAGTTTAGGCCTAAGCAGAATTAGGTTCCCAGAGTGTCCATATAGTGATGCTAGCCCACTGTGTGGGGAGTTATAAAACATACCTATGTGGGGGGTATAAAAACATACCTATGTGAGGAAGGGTATAAAACATAACTATGTGAGGGGTGCATAAAAACTATATGGAGGTGGGGTATAAAAATATACCAATGCAGATTATTTTCAACCAAATTCATTTTTATACTGCTGAAAAAATATGATCTTTTTTGCAAAAACAATCGCATTCACTTGAGTAAGCCTTCCTAAGTTAGCTCTCTACAGAAATCCACACATTTGTGTCTGAATCATGTATTTTCAATTAATTGTTTTTCTCTTACAGATTAATATTTGGTACGACACAGTATTATGTTTACATCAACCCCAAAGAACGAGATGCTTCAAAGATTCCCTTCCCAGAGATCAACTTCGAAATGGCGCAGGAAGAAGTCGCTAAAAAGTCAGGATTTGATGTGGATGGTGGCAATAAATCAAAAAGTATATCTATATTAATATTATTATATTGATTTGAATTGAATTGAATGAGGTCACCAGAGGGTGAACTTAGTGATGCTTTCCCGCTCAGCAGGCTAGCATAGTATAGTCATAGAATGGTCACCTCGATTGTTCATTTTATCTTCTGCAAATTAGGGGATATAGAAACTGAATAGAAGCAGGCCTCAGCTTGCAGGTTGAGAATAGGGAGAAGTGACTTCTCCCTCTGGCAGAAATAGGGAGAAGTGAGAGAAAAATAGGGAGAAGTGAGAGACTGGAGAATAATTTCATCTGATAATTTATTTAATATGAGGTTAAACAAACGAAAAAAACATTATCATGGAAAAAAATTCAAATTTTTCATTTAAATGTAATATAGATTGTTTGTTGCATTTGGTTTGCATATATATGCCACAATTAACGGCCTTGAGTCTTGACATCGACTACCGAGTGTCTCTAAAATCACTGAATCATTGGGAATAAAATTACGATTTTCCGGTTATGGATCACGTTTTATTTCGAACAAGGCAATACAACGATTAAAACTTTATTTGCACACTATAAAATGGTGCTCTCGGATAATTTTGTCGTCAAATATATTCAGTAACATCAGGCAACATCGGATAATTTAAAGGGAGTACGGATTCAATAGAATTATTTGAGGTCCGTTCGATTAGCATTCTGTTATTGCGTAAAAACACGGAATACCACAAAGACGGAACTAAAACAAACAAAATGTTTAAATCGGCAATATAATAATAATTTGAGTCGGCGGTTTTAAAGCAGTCAGTCGGGACGAGCAGAAACCAACACTTTATTAAGTATGGCCAAAACGGAAGGCTTCTTTGTTTGATATATTATAATCCTTGTCTGGACATTGAAGACCGCATTTACTTACTCAGCGCTGTTAAACAAAAGGAGTCGACCTTGTGTCAACATTTTGTCACTGTTTGACTCGCAGGCGATATATTCATAATTGATTTGTAACACTATAACATGCATGGCTTATCGCTTACTACAGCCGTAGGATAATTTTGGGGAAATCGGAGGGCGACTTCACTTCTCCCTGGCGCGACACTAAGGCGACTTCGAGGCGTCGAGGGCGACTATTTCGCCCTACTCGCCTGGTAAGCTGAGGCCTGAATAGAAGGATAAAAACTAACTAAAAACAATGTTAATTTGAGACTATAGATACTTCCCAGAAGATGAGGCATAAGCCGAATGATGTACCCAGAGGGTGAATTTGGTGATGCTAGCCTGCTGTTCAGAGTAGCATCACTAAATTCACCCTTTGCGGACCTCATTCTGCAAATGACAGGCACACTATTTTAAGGCTTGTATACTTTTATAACTGAATATTGAATAAATTTAATAAAAAAGGATTAAGTTGGCTGCGACGCGATTGAATTATGCTGAAAAGTGTGAATTTAGCCTCCCATATAATTAAGAAATGAATGTAATGGGTGTGTGTGTTATTGGGGATTCCAGTACTGCTGTTGTTGTTAGGGCACATTGTTCTCACTAAATATCCCCCCAATGACCACAGCGCCTTATCCCCTAATAACACACACCCACTACATTCATTTATTATATTTATATAGCTTTTTGATGATTTATTCCCTTAAAAACGCTGATTGTATTCTTATTTATTTTCACCAAATCTGCCGAGAATTTGAGACCAGCCCACGCAGCACATTAACCTCTTCGCTGCTAAATGACGTTATGACGTCGTGTGCTGGGCTGTTGACGTTATTGGCATTTTCCAATGGGAAAATATAGCGGGAATGCCAAATGAACCATAAAAGTGACTCAGCTGAAAGGCTTTTATTGTTCACAATCGTGGAACATCATACACTGTTTGAAACGTCGAGATACAGTTATTCCGATGCACTAATCTCTCAGTTCCAGTTATGTATGATGGCCTACTTCTAGTGTGCTGAAGTAGGTCCGTAGTACCTACGGACCATATAGCACACGGCGTGCACTTTTACGTCCGTAATAGATACGGACGTCATAGCAGCGAAGAGGTTAAATATTATGTCAGCCCAAAATAATATTTCCAAGCACTTACCAACGATTATGTGATCGATATAAATAACTGGCTTCAGATGCAATTTGGCTGAACTTTTAAAAGCACCAATTATTCTGCCGGCCACATTTAGTGATTAGGTCAACAATTTGTGACGTCATGTTCATTTTACTGTCTGTGTTATTGGGGTATGAAACGGGTGAATCAATTGGCAGTTGACCAATTACCGAACAGGATTTAGTGTAAAACGGACGGCTATGTAAATATTGATGATTAATAATCCACAGATGATCTGCTGCTACAGAATGACTTGCTCGAGATGATGCCACATATAGAAGAAGCTAACTCTATAAGCGAGGAGCTTGATAAGAAGATGAAATTTGAGCTGATGATAGTGACACCTGAAGGCAGGGGAGAACTCAAGGGCAGAACAGAGGTAGGTCAAGGTCAAACTGAAACATACAGGTGCTTCAATGGCTCAGTCGGTATTAAGGTGCATTTTGCATAAGCCAATATAAGCCATCCAGCGATGGCAAAGCTGGTCGAATCCCAATAACTGCAGATCTGTGATCCGGTCATGATGCTTTAGTGTTGAACGATTATCCGACTAATCGACGTCGATGCGATTATTAAATTAGTCGACCCCAAAATCTGCTAGTCGTTTAATTGGGAAAAAGCACTACCTATATGCTATCACGACAGCAGTGTCATTGCATGGACCAAATTATCACGTAAACTGTAACAGTTAACACATATTAACTTAATGTATTGTTCCTTTGACGATGCCTTTGCCATCAGTCATGCATGGGTGGTGAACTCAAGTTTATTTACTTCCTGGTTACCGGCGACAATTTTTATTTTAAATGAAATTATTTTATTACCTGCATTACCAAACCGTGAGAATTATATGGAGGTTGCGGGAGCGCAGGGTTTAAGACATCAAATTGGGAGACTCACGGGCAATACGGGAGATTATACAGGTCTCGTGCTTTCCATTTGAACGTTCTGACATGGAGAGTTGGATACTCAAAACTGTGATGCCACATGGCCCATTTTATACATATGGGCATAGAAACGCAAAATTTTGGAAGGGGTCCAACTAATCGACTAGTATTCGTTTACCTCTGTCGACTAGTCATCTCCTGAAAATCCCAAACCATTTCAGCACTACCATACTTACTATGTGCAGAAATAATTAAAGCCTCCCTCCATCACTGATTTGAAAACAAAAATTGCCCGAGATCCAAAACCCTTTTTTTTTTACTTAAATAGTCCAAAACAGAAATTGAATTGAATTTTCACTGATTTAAATGTTAAATTTCAGGTGATGATAAAAGTGACGCACTTGGAGACAAAGCATGAGTGGGTGTGGTCTCAGCCGAAGTTTACAAACAGGAAGTATGTCATGCAAGAGATGTACCAGGAGTTCCTTGAAGGGGACGAGTGGGATATGCCAAAGGTAAGGGAGACTACTCTTAAACCCTTTCATGATGGGAGCTGTGCTGGTGCAGCATTAAAGATGCTGTGCTAGTGCATTCTCTTATATAGCCTCGCATATATAAGAGAATGCATTGGCCTAACAATATTTACCTTGAACTTGTAAGCCAGTGCATTCTCTTATATATGGGAGACTCGCATATATAAGATAATGCACTGGCACAGGATATTTAATGCTGCACCAGCGCAGACCCAAGCATGAAAGGGTTAATATGTGTGAAAAATCAGTCAGAGAGTTTGTCGAACGAACATACATATAATTTGTACAGTAATGGGTTCCTTTCTGGTATTTCTGGTATTTTAAAAATTCATTAATGTAAAGAGTACATCAAAGTTGAATACAAAAATAACAACATTATATAAATGCGTGTGAAGTTTTATCATGATTCGTACAAGTAATTCAAATTGGAAAGCATGATGTAATCATTACCAGACTCTTAGTTGCCTGCTACAGTGACATGAGGCTCAGCAAGATTAATATTGGGCTCGGCTCATATGACACCGTATCCAGCAACAACTCGCCCTGTAACTTATAATATATATTCTATCATGTCATGGCCAGTATGGCTTCATTTGAGTAACTTCGAGATATTTATGTTTTAGGAAAAGGATCCATTCGATGAAGATTATACTCAGGATGCTCTTATCGGCAGCACGACTGTGTTCTTCCAGCCGATAGCTTATATGGTACGTTCATAAGAACCCGTCCTCCCTATCCTAAAATCAGCTTGTCCGTCAGTCTATTTCCATCAAATACCTTACATGGTATGTTCATACCCCATCCTAAAATCAGCTTGACCGTCAGTCTATTTCTGTCCAATACCTTATATGGATGGTATGGTCATACTCCATCCTAAAATCAGCTTGTCCTTCAGTCTATTTCCACCCAATTTTATCAGGAAACTGTTCATATGCTGTAATGTTGCTACAAGTGCACTTTGCCTGTGTGTGTGCACTGTTTTGTACGATCACATAGTTTCCACAAAAAAACAGGGAGTCACTTTATTTAATTTATATGAAAGAATGTTGTATTGTTCTGGAAATTTTTATACAAACTTATTGAAATACTTGAGTTAAACAAGTTTATGCGCTGTGAGTCGCAATATTAGTATGTCAAATCACTTAACCCTTTCGTGACGCGAGCTGCGCTGATGTAGCATTAAAGACCCTGTGCCAGTGCCAGTGCATTATCTTATATGGTATTATGATATTTATGACATCAGTGCTATGGTATTTAGAGCTGAAAATTTAGGCTGTCCAAATCTTTGATACCTGGTCAAATTCAGCCTGTATTAGCCCCTGACATGCCACATACATGTACCTGAGAGGTTTCATAAGAAATGAATAAAGGCTGAATAAAGGCTCCCCAAATGAGCCAGCTATTTGCTTTTATTTATATACTTAAATACAAGGTAGGTACAATTTTGGACATAAATATTATAACTATAATAGTTGAATTCATGTTGTGCCTGACCTGTTTACTGAAGCATCATTGATGAGTAGTCATCCCTTAGGGAAATGTTAAGATAACAATTTCAACAAACGGCCATAGGTCGTTTGTTGTACTTTTTTAACTGTGTGAGAGAATCCATATTAGTGTAGACAGGGTTAAGGGATCCTTTAATAGCTTAAATTTTTGTGCTGTGGGGAAATTTGGCACATATATTTGTCGAATTTGTCCCCAATATTTTATTCATCATTATTTCAGATTGAAGCCAAAGAACAGCTGGATGTGATCGATTATCAAGGAAAGAAAGTCGGTGTGCTCAATGTAAGTTATCATGCCATGTGTTTGATTAGTTGTAATGTCATGTGATCGATTATCAAGGAAAGAAAGTCGGTGTGCTCAATGTGAGTTATAATGTCATCCCATCTCTTTACAAAGGCGATGATAATCATTGATGATAATCAATCAGATCAAAATCTCTAGAATTCTGATTTGAAGATGGTGTGCTCAAAGTAATAGTGTGGTCTAGTCTTAATTTCCTTTGATGTAACCAGCTAGTGAAATCGGTAGGATTAATACTGGTTTATGTCGAAGAATGGTTAATTATTAATTAATTAATTATACCGAAACTTTTCAGATAATGTAATTTAGTAAATGAATGCAGTCAAATACTATTTTTAGTATAATTATCATATTATTATCTGCAGTTCTTTGTATTTGCATGCACATCCTCGACTAAAATTAATTAATTTATTTCATATTTACCGTTGAATATATTAGTTAGAAGGTGTCTCAATTGGATTGAAATACAGTCCCCCTTTAGAGGTACTCAATCTGAGTCGATGGTCCCCATGTCATCAGATTCCACAACAACAACATTTTTTTAAATGCCGCTCAGTTATCAGAATCATTTTATTGCCCAAAAATAATGCTAACCACAGTCAACTATAGTATCAAATTGCCCAAAACCTGTTATTTATCAACATTCTGTTCAACGAAATTTTGCCGGTTTGTCAAATATCTAACACAGAAAAGCCACTTGATTTTAGAGTTATCCATCTTCATCTGCAATTTGGTTTGACACAGTTTTCTCATCTACTCTTTACTGGGCCACTAAAAATTATCGGTGGTGAAAAATAATAGATTTCAAAAATCGATATCTGATCACTCTGAGCTTTGATGGTGGTGGGTTCCTCGACTCAAATATTTTTTTTCTTCCCCCGATTAATTCGGATTATGCATCTTTAAATCGACATTTTTCAGATTGAAGTCCTTCCATGTAATGACAAGGGTAAAATCTGCACGTAATCAGAATAATTTTTCACTAGAAATATTGAAACTAATTTTACTTGAATTAAATTTTTTCAGATTGAAGTCCTTCCATGTAATGACAAGGGTAAAATCTACACCGAATCGGATGACATTTATATAGAAGACCCGAATGAACTCGTCGGGAAAAACATCAACTTTATGGTGAATGTCATCAGTGCGAGGGGCCTGCCAGCAAAATTCACAGTGAGTATCCTCTCTATATGGTCAATTTATTAACCCTGTCATGACAGGAGCTGCACTGGTGCAGCATTAAAGATCCTGTGCCAGTGCATTCTCTTATAAATGCGAGTCTCCCATAGGGAGCCTCGCATATATAAGAGAATGTGCTGGCGTACAAGGTCAAGGTAAATATTGTTAGGCCCATGTATTCTCTCATATATGCGATGCTCCCTATGGGAGACTCGCATATATAAGAGAATGCATTGGCACAAGATTTGCGCAAAATTGCAGTAAGCTCAGTCATGGAAGGGTTTAGAAAGGACAACATTCTAACAGCTATTAAATCATCATTGTTTTGATAAGTAAGAATGTATGACTTTTGATAGATTGCTATTCATACACAGGTGAGCATCTGCTTATTACCTGTTAACGAATTAAGGATATCACACAGATATGATGATAATTTGAGAGGTGATTGCTGACTAGAGCCCTGAAAACATTTTGGCCATAATGTTTAACCAAATGAAAGTATCTTTGGCCATTTTCAAAATATATTGGCCTCGATGAACCAGAATCATAAATATGCCCTCACCCGGACGATCAATAAATAAGTTACATACTGGGCAACAGAAAAAAAAGGCATATATTGGTTCATTGTATTAGGTGAATATAGTAACTGTTGGTAAGCTTTACGACGATTCAATGTACCTCTTTGGTGGAATCGTTTTAGTTCATTTATTCATCACCAATATCTTCTCCACAAATATTACGAGTCATGCTGGTTTCTTCGTCTATATTAAGGCAGCAATACACCATTTTAGGGATTGAAGGGAGTTAGAACAATATGAAAATATGTTTCTGGTTTTATGGTTTAATTTTATTATAAAGCTGGGAAAGTTCACAAAGAGTATGAAATTGTGATGTGTAGCATGTTAATTTTTCATTTTCTCTGAAGGTCAACTCCATGAGATACAGAAATTGAATGAAAATAGGGAGCAATGGTTTGAATTATTGTTGGAATAAATATATTATCAAAATTAATGACTTTACATTCAACCATATACCAAAGATTTGAGTGATGTAAAGGCAAGCCTTGAAATAGCGTGTCTGTCATTTGCAGAATGAGGTCCCCAGAGGGTGAATTTAGTGATGCTACCCCACAGCATTACTAAAGTCACCCTCTGGGGACCTCATTCTGCAAATGACAGACACGCTATGTCAAGGCTTGTGTAAAGGATAAATATACATATAATTAGTATAATGGATGTGATCTAGTTGGCCCTATATCTCTATTCCAGTCTATCAGATATCCTTGTCACATGTACCAGCCAGTTCTTCCTGTCAGTCCCAGTTCATTATATTTATCTCTCTCTCCCCTCTCTCTCTCTCTCTTTCAGATGATCTGCAGTCTGAGTAAGTTCCAGTGTAACCTCTATCTCTCTTTTTTACAGTCAATCAGCTGTCAATCATATCAGGCCCAGGTCACATTATACATCTGTCTCTCTTTCAGACAATCAGCTGTCGGTATAAGATCCAGGAAGAAGATGAGTTTGTTAAATCTCCATCAATCAAGGGCACCAGTAATCCCGACTGGAACTTCTCACAGAAATTCTCATTTCCCAAAGCTACGAAAAAGGTAAATCTAAAATAACAGCTGCAAACTGAAGTAACAACTAGGACAGAACACTATTTCCTAAATGTACTTTAAATTTTAATCTATAAAACTTTCACCCTGAATGTTCTAAAAAATATACTTGTACAACTGAAAACACCATACTGTATAATTTGAGGTTCCAACCCTTTTTAACCCTTACTATAGTGAACGGATTCTCCCACCAGTTATAAAAGTATACATTGGAACGATCTATCACTCATCTGGAGGGGTTTTCCGGAACAATAAGCATACGACAGTTAATAGAAGGACAGCATGAGTACTATTAATGTAGCTCAATTACAGTCATATTGGCACAGTCACGCCTCTGGTTATACCCCCCAGCAACAAAGTATATTGAGGGTATACTAAAATCAGCTTGTCCGTCTTGGCACAGACATCAACCACCATGGGAACCTGTTTACCTGCGATTATGATGTCTGTCCTACTTTTTTTTGTGGAGTTGTCTCCCTTATTCGACTTAGAAAACTATCGCAACATGTGTAATTTTGTCTGAGCTTTTATTCCTACATTTTGAGGACATTTTTTTTTTTTAAACTTGGCACAGATATTTAATACCATGGGAACCTGTGCACCTGCGATTATGAGCACTTGTCCGACTTTTTATGTGGAGTTATTCCCCTATTTCGACTTAGAACATTTTCACAACATGTTTAATTTTTTCCGAGCTTTTATTCCTACATTTTTTGGTCAATTGGTTTAGGATTAGGGTTCACTGTTGAGTAATCCCTGTATACTTCCCTTTACAGTTGGTTGATTTCTTAAAAGACGGAGCTATGATGCTGCAGATTTGGGGGCAACAAAAGGAGCCGT
This sequence comes from Siphonodentalium dalli, assembly GCA_032622095.1. Classification (NCBI taxonomy): domain Eukaryota; kingdom Metazoa; phylum Mollusca; class Scaphopoda; order Gadilida; family Siphonodentaliidae; genus Siphonodentalium; species Siphonodentalium dalli. The sequence goes on along the minus strand of CP136067.1, from coordinate 133,560,386 downwards.
CAAAGAAGAAATCAGTGAACACTAAAGCTGCCATGTTAAAAAGTGACGCTGGAAAATCCGGTTCTGTTCATGCCGCAAATACAAACAAAAAGGTAGGTCAAGGTCATTACTAAAAAAAAATAAGTCAAGGTGTAAACATAGGTCAGTACTATTGCTTCAGTTGTTATTACTGTTAGCCCTTATCTGTTCACATAGTACGGGTTTTTACCTACCCGCAGCCAGCCGTATCATATTCGGCCCTTGGTCTCATGGGATATGTACGGCTGGATTAGGGAACGTAAACAAACCTGTACTACATGAATAGACATGGGGTAAAAAAAAAAAATTACTTTCCAAACAGTATATTGATCTTGGACATGATACATCAAATTTCTGCAGGGTTGTAATTTCCAAATCAAGGCTACCATGTGATACATGAAATATTTCAGTGGTTTGTTATATGACTTATTTCAATGAAGACGACCTCATATCATCTAGCTATCATCCAATCACATAAATAAATGCACTCTAGTCATAAGATAATAGCTACACCAAAATGTTTGACACAGAAGCAAACAGAAACTATCGCTAAAGGGGAGCTTGTTATAATTCACCAAAGTATTTTGTTTATCGACAGGGGTGGCGAAAGCTCAAAATAAGTGGGTGGGGGGGGGGTGTTACATTTTTTAGCAGTGTGGGGGGTGATAACCTCATTTTTCTTCCCATGGGGCCATGGGGGAGATACTCAGGGGGGATATCGTGAGACACATACTGCATCAGTAAATTCATAATCATTGGATTTACACTAAACATAAAGTATGCATGTGGTGCAGGGTTCGCGCTGCTACTTGCCAAATTTGCCAATGGCAAAATAATTCACATTTGGCAAAAAATATTTTTATTTGGCAAAAGTTTTGGCAAGTCACTTTTTAATTCCACAATAAAGTTGAAAAATATCGGTCAATCAATACCATTTATTTTAGGAAACTATTACAATAGAATTATATTAGTTATGTTGTATATGGTTTCGGAAAAGTTAACACCTACATTAAGATGCAGTTAATCTGCTAACATTATTATCAATTGGTGGATGGATTATACCAGTATTTAGAGTGGTGTTGGTGTTTACATAGCTAATCCTCTTGTGATGTTCCCTTCTGATGAAGCAACTCTTCTATCTTCTATCATTTTATTGTTCAGTGATTGGTGTTGTATGACAAGCGAGTATAATTATTAACTAACTGCTTTCCTATTGATATCAAACGTTCTTCAAACCATGAGTGTCGAAACATAAAACTCAATCAAGGTTGCAGAAAATGATACTATCAGGGATAACATTTGGCAAATTCTAATAGAATTTGGCAAAAAATATTTTCATTTGGCAAATTATTTGGCAAAGGTAAATTTCATTCCAGCGTAGACCCTGGTGGTGTCCACATATCGATCGCGAGTCCATTAGTCGGGTCTAGGGGTATACTCCCCTGTAGAAAATTTTGAAAAATATGTTGATGTTCATGCCACATGATGAGCTACAACTTGAATGTTACCCATGAGTGGTGAAAAATGGTGGGGGGGGGGGGGGGTGGGGGGGGCATGTGCTCCTGCCACCTCTGTTTAGTCGATGATTTATTCCCATAAAAAAGCTGATTGTATTATTTATTTTCACAAAATCTGCCAGGAATTTGAGACTAGCCCATGCAGCACATTATGTCAGCCGAATATGTTTTCCAAGCACTTAGCAATGTTAATGTGATCGATATAAATAACTGGCTTCAGATGCAATACAACTGAAATTTGAAAAGCAGACCCAATTATTCTGCTGACCGCTTTTAGTGATTAGGTCAACAATTTGTGACGTCGTGTTTGTGTTGCGGTCTGTGCTATTTGGGTATGAAACGGGTAACCCTATTGATAGTTGACCAATCACCAAACAGGATTTAGTGTAACACAGACGGGCTATGTAATATTATTCCCAAAAAATTAAACAGGAGATTAACATATGGTGTTACATATTTCATTGATGACTCTTTAACATGTGTGAATTGTGTATTTTCCAGACTTTCGATCCAGAAAAGATTAAGTACATAATGCAATACCAGCTGCTGCAGAAACGGCAAGAGAAAATGATGGTCAAAATGGTATGATATCACCCTACATCCACCCCCCCCCCCCCACATGTCCCCAGAACAAAAAAAAAATGACCCCACCCCCAATAATACTTAATCCTATAAATTGGATAACTTTCTTGACTAAACTTTTTTTTACCCCAAAATTGGAATCTAATTCAAAAACCCAAAATTATTTTGTAACGTGAGTGACTTGATAATCAAATTTATAGTATGATCATCGGCTAAAATACCAGACATTTTAAGTTTCTGTTATTTATCTGTCCGTTCGTTCACTTTTGGTTTCCTGATGATAATATTAGATAGATAGTCTCAACTGAATGGAATGAATTTTGGTACGTGGGTTTACTAGGGCAAAATACAGGTCAAGTTCAAATTTAGGTTCCTCCTACCAATTTTCACCAGAGTTATGGCCCTCTGTTGGAATTACCACTTGCGTATTTTGCCACATCCTGGTGAATCTCTTGTTTTTTTTCAGGATGCAATGAAGAGGATGTTGGCTGAAGCTGAGAAGAAGAACAAGAAGAAACTGTCGACAAAATTAGTGAAGGAATTATATAACACTAATAACGCGGACGAGGCAAACAAATGCATCAAACTTATTCTCGAGGAGAAAGGTAAGCATTGGTAAGTGTCCTCAATAACAAAAGTGTGAAACGTGCAGAGCGTAGGTGAACTATGACCCCAAATTGGATACCAAGCTTACAGTAATGCCCTAAATAATTGACTCCTTAACCACAGCATAATTATGGGTGAGAGCTTTCCGATGAATGGCAACAAGCCATATTTCTGACTAAATCTTGAAAAGTTACCCATAATTTTGCTGTGGTTAAGGAGTCGATTATTTAGGGCATTATGTTACCCCTCTCATTAAGATCATGCATAGTCAGTTTCCTGTTTGTCAGGTATGCGCGCATGTTCCTGAAACCATTTTAAAATTCGGAGTATTTTCATTTAAAATTACATAGATTACACACCGTATTACCGATCCGGATTACCACCGGTCACGATGCGGATCACTACCGGCTGAAAGTGGCAATTTGTGTAACGGTAGGTCGACTAAAACGTTAATTATATTATATATCTGAATGTAACCCACACAAAGTTTGTTGCCGCCGTCTTTCTTACATACATTAGAAAATGGCCACGCCAAGAAAATATAAAATAATCGCCTACGATAACCTTAGAGGTAGCATATGTTACTAGGATCTAGTTGCACGTGGCCCATTATTTATCTTCATTGGCACAATACATGATGCAAATACATGGAATTTTCTCTTATTTCTGTTGCGTATACAAGAATGTCCATATAACTGTACAAAATGGCAATATGGTTTGTCAAGTTGAATGTAAATTAAACGCGTAGTATCGATTTCCATACTCATGGGTTCCAAAAAACAGGATGCGGATCGGCACCGTTCACTATTTGCCGGTACAGATACGTACCCGTTCATTTCATGGGTATCTATGTTCAAAACGTCCCAGATGGCCACAAATCGAACATACAAACGTGTACATTAGGCGAATGACTTAGTAAATGGTCTATCTTTTCGTACCACGAGAATACCGCATAAAGAAATAAAACATGAACCATCCATATCAGCTACTGCTCGAAATAATGAAACACTATGGTAAACATGCGTTACAAATATAAGATTAAGTGAACATATATTGTATACTTATCAGATTTATCGGCGTCCTCCGCTAGCCCAGTTACTCCTATACACGAAGGGAGAAAAAATTCACACCTTCCACAGAATGTAGGGCAAAAATGATCCAACTACAATGATGCCACGTGGCACGCTTTTGTCAAAACAGCCGGTAGTGATCTGCATCGTGACCGGTGGTAATCCGGATCTGTAATACGGTGTGGATTATCTCCCCCCTTTGTTTACCTCAAGATCTAATGACCAGTTACTATCATCTTATTGTCTGAATATGACTATGCGAGAAGAGTTCAAAGAATTTTACTTTAAAATTACCGTAGGGTCCCTAATTTATCTCCCCCTCGAATTTATTTTACCTCAACATCTAATGGTAGTAGGTAATTTTCAAGGAAAATTCTCCAAACTTAAATTATTGCCTCTTTCACATATAAATAATAAATCATTGTCTGAGTCGCATAGTCATATTGAATAATAAAATGAGAGTAACTGCCCGTTAGGTGTTAAGGTTAAAAAATTCAGGTGGTGTAAACTGGGTAATTCCGAACTATAATGTCTCTGCGGAAGAAAAAACATGCTTCCTTGTCACAAATGATAGTTTTTGTGAGTCATATTGAATGATAAAAAAATGAGAGTAACTTATTAAGGTAAGAAACTTTCAGGTCAGAGGGAAGATGATCAGCGGGAGATAACCTAAGTTATTGCCCCCTCCTCCCAGGGTGGTAGATGTACAGCGGGGGTAGATAAACTCTTACTCCGGTACTTATAACCCCAACTTGTCACTTACTGTTCTTTCGTCTAACATTTAACCCGTCCGTCCATGACCCATAGAGAGCCGCACATAGACTGCAGCAGACGACACTCCATTGTGCATGCTCCCATCTGTGTTGCTTTGTTTAAAGACCCACTTAATTTTCGAGTCACCGATTTGTCTTTTTTATAGTGCCTTGATATACTGTTTTAATAACAATCTATGCCATAAATATGATTAAAATACTATAATTCATCACCATTTGGAATGTCTGTGTCTCAGAAGGTGCCCATAGAGTAATAGAAAATAGCTGAAATCATAAAATCATTTCCCCTGTTATGGCTCCCAGAATGCAACATAATTCAAACCGTAGTTTATTTTCAATGGAAGGGAAATAACTCTATATCTAAATATATAGAGTTATTCCCCTTCCATTGAAAAAAGTCGACTTTGTGCAGAAACTTTAGCACATAACAGACATCGATATCTCAACAAGAACAACATGTTCACAATTTATTACATCGAATAAGTTGAAAATACATTGTTTTGGAGCTTCCTCTTTCAAATGGTATATAATATGGCATATATTTTATATTATGTGATCTTTCAGGATTTAGTCGGAAATATGGCTTGTTGCCATTCATCGGAAAGCTCTCACTAAATAATCGATTCTCATTGAGAGCTTTCCGATGAATGGCAACAAGCCATATTTCCGACTAAATCCTGAAAAATTACCCATAATTCTGCTGTGGTTAAGGAGTCGGTTATTTAGGGCATTACTGTACATAACTGAAGCCAATGATTTCACTGAGATCAAGTATACTGTGTTAATTTGGCTGCATTTGAAATTTCCAATGGCTTAATATGTAATTTCAGATGACAGCGATTCTGATTCAAGCGATTCTGATTCCTCAGATGACGAGGGGTCAAAGGGCAAAGCAAGGTCGAAAAGTATAAAATCGTCAACGTCTTCTAAGAGCAGTCATTCAACTCGAGAAAACTCTCCACATAAAGCCAGACAGGGTCCTCCGCAGAACAACACCCAGGAAAAACAGGTTTCTCCCGCGAGAATGAAAGACTCAGTTGAATCACCGCGGAGATCTGAATCTAGAAGCTCACAGAAGAAATCAGGTTTGTGTGTGATGTTATGAGGAAGACCTGCTGCGTTCCTACCTGGGCAGTGTGTGGGGGGGGGGGTAAATTTATGCTTTACATAGTGATATAGTTCAAGAAATAACATATGTTAACCCTTTACCCAACAAAACGGCCAAAACCGGCCAAATAAAGCTTCAACAGCCTAAAATATCTTCGGTCTGTCTCAATAGAACCATACAAATATGGATATCATTGGAACCGGCTCCTTGACCACATTGTGATTATTACAGTTATGCCCTGTGCCAATGCATTCTCTTATATATGCGAGTCGACCATAGGTCGCCTCGCATATATAAGAGAATGCATTGGCCTAAAAAAAATCTTTTTTAACACTTTTTACCATTTTTTTCTTACATTCTTTAACAATTTTATAATTTTTAATGTGTTAAGCCAATGCATTCTCTTATATATGCGAGGCGACCTATGGTCGACTCGCATATATAAGAGAATGCATTGGCACAGGGCCCTTTTGTTGGGTAAAGGGTTAACAGCCTCAATATGCTCTATCTCATTCAACACTTCCAGCAACAACTCAATGTTTTACGAAACTATTTTTGAAAACATATTTGCATCATTATTCTCAAAAAAGACAGGGGACACATCTTGTGTTACACCAGTCCTGATTATAGTGTGCCTGTCATTTGCAGAATGAGGTCCCTAGAGGGTGAATTTAGTGACACTATCCCACATAGCAGGCTAGCATACTAAATTCACCCTCTGGGGACCTCATTCTGCAAATGACAGGCACACTATAATCAGGCTTGTGTTACAGTTTTTACATAAATTTGTTTTAAAAGATAAATATTCAATACAAAATGTTACGATGTTTTCAAAATAGTAACATTTCCTGTCCCATGCCAATTGGTGAAAACAATTATTTCCAACATAAGCCTATTGATGATATATTCATATATAACTCAAGGTTTGAGCATATGGAAAATGTTCAGTTAAACCTTACGTTATTAGAGCTTCCTGAAAATTTGTGAAAATCCTGTGCCAATGCATTCTCTTATATATGAGAGTCTCCCATATGGAGCCTCATATATATCAGAGAATACATTGGCCTAATTATATTTACATTGACCTTGTACGTCAGTGCATTCTCTTATATATGTGAGGCTCCCTATAGAAGATTCGCATATGCAAGAGAATGAACTGGCACAGGATCTTTAATGCTGCACCAGCATGGCTCCCATCATGAAAGGGTTAATATATAAATATAAGTTTTTATTGAAGCCCTCTCTAATAACAAGGATGCCTGAGAACAAATATTTGTTTTATTTACTTAGGCTTACCTGACCTCCCTCCATGCACTGAACTCCAGGTGTTAAATTCAATCAGTATATAATGATATATGTATCATACACAGGTCTTTCATTTACAATATTTTAAGATGGAGCTGGTCTTTAGCCAATACAAAGAGTCAATTTCCCATTTCTCAGGCTGAAACATTTTGAACAGTACGCGGGTGTGCGTTTTTGAATTTAATTTTTTATTTCTTATTTCTGGGGCACACGCCAACGAAGCATTCCACCCCTGGATCGGCTAACTTTGGATTTAATATGGCCATTATTACCCAACCAAATGTTCACAAAAGTTAGTTTAAGGTCTCCATGATTTATTTCACCCAATAAAGTATCATGGGCACATTTTTTAATGAGTCTACAGACCAATTATTCATCATGACGAACGTGAAATTTGAATCCGGAAACGGACATGTTAGATCTCAGTTCGGACCAAGTTTATATAAACTTACCGCAATCTGCAAAACGCGATTAAAAAGGTTGCACATGCGGGGTTTCAGGACCATGCCTGTGAAATGAGGAATTGAATTATTGGTATTATTACGAATGTTGAATGCTAATAACAATGAAGAACAAGCACCTACCAAAAACCTTGTTTCTGTGATAAACCACAGGCCATAAATCTCAATCTACAGTAATGCCCTAAATAATCGACTCCTTAACCACAGCAGAATTATGGGTAACTTTTCAGGATTTCGTCGGAGAGCTTTCTGATGAATGACAACAAGCCATATTTCCGACTAAATCCTGAACAATTACCCGTAATTCTGCTGTGGTTAAGGAGTCGTTTATTTAGGGCATTACTGTATACCTCTTAAAATAACAGTTTCTTCCTTTGTGTAAATACACAATTTTAGTTTCTATGTCAGATAATTTTTATAGAAAACAATCCATTATATAATATAATAAGTAGTGTATATTCCTGAAATATGAATTTAAAATCCCAAACTTAAAGTAATAACCGGAAATGTCAAGAATGGGTGAGGTTAGGAAGGTTTATAGATTTGAATTTTAAAAAACCAGCCCGTAATTTCACCCATTCTTTAATCTTTAATTATTGGCAATAAAAGTGCTCCTGATTAAATAAAGAGAATTTGTGAGCAAAATAAATTTTGTCTTTACCAGAGTCTGTCCTGGCTCATGAAGATGAAGAATTAACCCTCTCTATAATGAAGAAATGGATTCTCCCAGTCAGTTAAAAAATGTACATCGGAATGGTCTATTATTGATTTGAAGGGATGATAAGGTGATAAAAGCAGACAACAGATAAATAAAAGTATAGAAGGAGCCCTATTTATTGAGGGAAATTTTTAGATAATATGTTCAACAAACTGGTCGTTTGTTGAATTTATTATTTGAAAATTTCTTATGGGATAACTACTCATCACTGATGCTTTAGTATAGAAGGGATTACACCTTGGTCTGTGTTATTTGGAAAACTAGGTTTTAACATTCGTGGCCTGTGGTTGAACCTACGAAGAGTTGCCTTATTTGCAGCAATTTGTTGTGCGACTTTGCTCACTTTCACATGTATACAGTAATGCCCTAAATAATCGACTCTCTAACCACAGCAGAATTATGGGTTAAATATTCAGAAATATGGCTTGTTGGCATTCATCGGAAAGCTCTCACCGAGAGCTTTCCGATGAATGGCAACAAGTCATATTTCAGACTAAATCCTGAAAAATTACCCATAATTCTGCTGTGGTTAAGGAGTCGATTATTTAGGGCATTACTGTACGTTGTTAAATCTGATTGGATATTGTTAAATATTGTTAAGCTTTATTGTTAAGCTTTCAGTACTGTGCCTCAATATTGTTGCATTTGATTGGAATTTTAATCACTATCATTAAGCTTTCAGTACTGTGCCTCAAGCAAAAATAATGTTATATTAAATTGAATTTTTCCGCTCTTGTTAAGCGGTTTTCAGTGATGTGTCTCATATAAAAATACATATCTCAATAATGGCTAAAGAAACAGATGTGATTTGTTACTAAAATATTCCAATCATAGCATGGCCCATTTCAAATGAGACTTTCTTAACGCACATTGAAGCAATGAACACTCATACTGACCCAGTCAAGCCTTGAAATAGTGTGTCTGTCAATTGCAGAATGAGGTCCCCGGAGGGTGAATTTAGTGATGCTACACCGCATAGTGGGCTAGCATCACCAAATTCACCCTCTGGGGACCTCATTCTGCTTACACCTGAGCAGAATGAGGTACCCAGAGGGTGAATTTGGTGATGCTAGCCCGCTATGCGGGGTAGCATCACTAAATTCACCCTCTGGGGACCTCATTCTGCAATTGACAGACACCCTATTTCAAGACTTGGACCCAGTGACTAATAGACAATTCTTATGTTCAAATTTGTTTACCCCAAAATGAATAATATTAAATGAAGGAATCCTGCTGAACATTATTAGCATATAAATTGCCCTCAGGTGCAACTTGCATCTGGCTTCTTTAGTTATTCACGGTGAGATGTACAATGCTTTTGTATTATACACACTTGTATCCAAGTATATACACAAGCAAAACTTGTTCATTCTTTTAAAATGACAAGGCATTGCCGGTGTATCCTCATGTCACGTTTTTTGGCGATCTGTCGCCTGTATCTATTAGTTGATACACAAGCATTACCTTATTGGTCTGCATACCGTCACTGTGATTAGAATGCAGGGGAACTTTCATTGACTGTACGTATATGAGGTCAATGTAACTATACCAGAAATTTAAATTTCCGCCATTGACCAACCTTCATGAAATGTGACTCATTAGCAACATCGACTCCGCAATCTCAATGCCATTTGAGGATTTAGTTGGAAATATGGCTTGTTGCCATGCATCGGAAAGCTCTCAGTGAGAGCTTTCCGATGCATGGCAGCAAGCCATATTTCTGACTAAATCCTGAAAAGTTACCCATAATTCTGCTGTGGTTAAGCAGTTGATTATTTAGGGCATTACTGTAACACCCAAGGTTAGCAAATGATGATCCTATAAAGCAATCAATGCCATAGCAGACAATGGCTATCCGTGGCACATGCAGCTTGGGACAATATCAAGCCTTGAAATAGGGTGTCTGTCATTTGCAGAATGAGGTCCCCAGAGGGTGAATTTAGTGATGCTACCCAGCTAAGCAGAATGAGGTATCCAGAGGGTGAATTTGGTGATGCTAGCCCGCTATGTGGGGTAGCATCACTAAATTCATCCTCTGGGGACCTCATTCTGCAAATGACAGACACGCTATTTCAAGGCTTGGTGAGTATAGTACACAAGCTTCATATATCTCACTGACTCTCTTTGTTTCTGATAACATTTAATTGTTTTATAATGACAACAGTTTACTTTAGCTGGGAAAACTCTTTCACACTTTTTTCATTTGATTACATGATTATATGGATTGAGGAAATCATTTTATATGTTTTGCTTAGATTGCTGTGAATTTTACCAATTTTCAAAGGGCCTTTTTGTGGTCCTTTTAGTTAAAACTATCTTAAACTTGTATTATAAATATAAAATGCAGTCATTAGTATTTCTACAAACATTAAGAATGTTTTTAGCATTATATTTATTATTATTTATTATTTATTTTCACCACTATTCCATTATAATATACAGTATCTTGTATATTTTAATCTCAGTTGTATTTTATTCATTGAAATGTATGGCAACTCCAAGGTATTGTAATTTCATTCAGTATTTCTGAGATAAAAAAAACAAATTCAGTAATGAATCTGATTATTTTCACAATCTTTGGCTGAGGAAATCATAAGTTTTTGAGTTTTCAAACCATTGACTTGCTTTTGGACAGAGCTGCTCAATTATCTAGCCTATTGTCCAATAACTGATGGGAGCTTCGAAATAGTGTGTCTGTCATTTGCAGATTGAGGTCACAAGAGGGTGAATTTAGTATGCTACCCCACACAATGGGCTAGCATCACCAAATTAACCCTATGGGGACCTCATTCTTCACAGCCTAATCTTTTGGGAAGTATCTATAGCCTCAAATTAACATAGGTTTGAGTTACTTTTTCCCTTCTGTTCAGTTTCTATATCCCATAATGTGCAGAAGATAAAATGCTTAATCGATGTGACTAATGGGTCACAAACTTCAACTGGGGAACTTTAATATGATCCTAGGTCCCCCATAGCAGTTGAGGCCTAAGCAGAATGAAGTTCCCAGAGGGTGAATTTAGTGGTGAAATCCCATTGTGCAGGATAACGTCACTAAATTCACCCTCTGGGAACCTCATCCTGCAAATGACAGACATTATTTCAAGCCTTGATAAAGGCATTGATAAATAATTATTTGATTTTATCCCCAAAATTTGAAAATATTTTCATCAATATTGGTATTTTGAGATTTTTGACATGTTTGATTTCCTATTTGTTAACCCTTTCAGTGCCAAGTCCGATTTTTGTATCAACCCATATTTCCTTGATCATTTTTCAAATTTATTGATTATAATAATGTGATACATTGATGGAAAGAGCTCTAAGAGTTCTTTCCATCAATGTATCACATTATTATAATCAATAAATTTCAGTGCCAAGTCCGATTTTTGTATCAACCCATATTTCCTTGATCATTTTTCAAATTTATTGATTATAATAATGTGATACATTGATGGAAAGAGCTCTGCAAATGACAGACACACTATTTCAAGGCTTGATCAAGAAAGTTGATCTATTTCTCCATGTTCTTCTTGGTGGTGATGTTTACCCACAGTGAGTGCCTTGGGTCCCTTTAAATTATGTGGTTGTTTGGCATATTAAGTAGTGTATTCATTATTATAGTTTACTTTGTATAATATTCGCTATATTTATCAGATTATATTGTGTTTTTATAAAGGTTTGAATATTTATTATGCATGTTTAGTTATCAATATTTATTATTTTAATTATTTTCATTGTTATTAATGGAAGCCTCACATTTACCTTGACCTTGTAAGCCAGTGCATTCTCTTCTATAAGGGATACCTGCATATATAAGAGAATGCACTGGCACATGATCTTTAATGCTGCTCCTCCAGCGCAGCTCCCGTCATGAAAGGGTTAATAATTATTCAATCACATATATGGATATTGATACAAAATACAAAAATATAATATTGTAGCATTGTTTGATATATGAGGCTACCTGCAAAATTATTCATTCATTTATTTGATCAGGATTTTATGTTTTTGTCTTATATGTTTCTAGTTAGGTGAGTTTAGGCCAAATAAATCAAAGATACTGTGTTCTCAGACACCTCCCTCATCACCAAAAAGATGGCTTCATCAAATAAATAGAAATACTGTGTTCTCAGGCACCTCGCTCATCACCAAAAAGATGGCTTCATCAAATAAATAGAGGATCTCACATGAGTTTCTATTTTATACGGAATTTATCAACAGAGTTCACTAAATTCGATTTGAGCCGAGGTTTACCGAGAATTTAGTGGACGAGGTTGATAAATTACGTATAAAATAGGACGAGTGTGAGATACTTTTTATCACATGATCAAATAAACGCGAAGCAATGCGAAATATCCATGGAAAACAACGATAAAAACCGCAGCGATCGCAAGTCATTTGAAGAACGATGTGACGTCATCGCACGCGCTGATATTAAATGTGTCTCTTATCGATAATTATGAAACTGCTTTTATGGGCAAATTATGTGATAAATAGAAATATTGTGTTCTCAGACACCTCCGGTTCCCTCATCACCAAAAAGATGGCTTAATAAAAAAAAATTATTTGCAATTTTATCCAGAAGTTTCAGAGTTCAAATATCATTCCCCAATTTATCCACAATTTGAAATTTAGATAGGTTTTTGTTGAATAATTAATGGTTAAAAGGCATTGGAGGATATATTCTATACATTACTTGGAAAATTGTAGGTTTGTTTACCATAAAATTACCTCTATATGCATTAATTTCTAAAATTCTTGGAAAAATAAAATAAAAGACCTCCCTCCCTCATCCAATTTCCTATATGTAATTGCCTGAGAACACAGGCATTTAATTTAGTGACCCTTTTTTTTCAAACCAATAATAGGTTAAATTTTTTCCAACCAGGATTTACCGTAGTGTGACATCTGTTGTTTTTGATCAATTGTCAGATTTTTCCTAAATTTTGTCAAATGTTAGAAATGAATTGCCATCAGTTGGGGATGTCAGGTTGGAATATCCTAACATTTGGAATTTTAAGTACCAGTTGGAAAATTCCAATCCAAGGGGTGTGGGGGTGCAAATTGAATTTTTTGTACTCGGGAAATTTTGGTCTGCTTCAAAGCGAGAGGGGGTGCATTTGGAAATTCCAAGGTGGGCCTGTCCCTGACCACATATATTAATTCCATCCATTCTCATTCATCATTAAATTTTCTTCCAATAGCATATGTATGGAAATGTAGCTCAGATTTTGACATGATGGCAATATATAATTATTTTTTTTAGATAAATTTAATCATTCCTGAATGTGGCCTCTCTAATAATATTTTAATATTTTTCCTAGTGCTGAATTTTTCAAAAATATTGATTTTGCTTGAAAATTGAAGGGACATTGCTAGAAAACACCTCATACATCATCAACCTCGAAATCTGAGCTTCATACATTATGCTTGTTTTCCTTGTATATGAGTGAGTTTTATTGAAAATAAAGAAATGTCCAGACATATTCCATGCTAGACTAGATCAGGGTTAAAAAAAACAGTCATCATTGTTCTAAATTACAAAATGAGAAAAAATCTCTCAAGTCACCGAGTTATACAAGACAGATGTTTTGACAACTTTCTTTTAGATTCCTTTCTGAAATCTAAATTTAGCTCATTTAGTGTCTGGTGTAACCAAACTTTAGCAAACAATTAGTGGAGCTTGAATGAAGGATAATTTCAATCTCAGCATCAAGCCTTGAAATAGTGTGCCTGTCATTTGCAGAATGAGGTCCCCAGAGGGTGAATTTAGTGATGCTACCCCGCATAGCGGGCTAGCACCACCAAATTCACCCTCTGGGACCTCATTCTGCTGAGTTGAAAGCAGAATGAGGTCCCCAGAGGGTGAATTTAGTGATGGTAGCCAGCTATGAGGGGTAGAATCACTAAATTCACCCTCTGTGGACCTCATTCTGCAAATGACAGACACACTATTTCAAGGCTTGCTCAGCATTTAGTCCAGAAATTAATCATTGAGTCAATTTAGGAAATGAAGGGTTAACTCTTCCATGACTGGAGCTTCCTGAATTTTTTTTGAAAACCGTGTGCCAATGCGTTCTCTTATATATGCGAGTCTCCCATAGGGAGCCTCATATATAAGAAAATACATTGGCCTAACAATATAGCGAGTGTGTTCTCGGATATGTACAAGGCTCCCTATGGGAGACTCGCATATATAACAAAATGCACTTGCACATGGTCTTTAATGCTGCACCAGCGCGGCTCCTGTCATGAAAGGGTGAAGACCACAACACAAGTGGAATAGTCTGGACATCTTCCTTATTCTCGAAGTTAGAACACCTTTCCATACATGTTGTGCAGAAATTACATTCTGATTATTGAATATCTAATTATGAGGTTATGATATATTAATGAAAAGAACTTGAAGATACAATTAGATCACATGTCACATATACTATTCTCTGAATTCTGGTTATTTTGAAAAAAATAAAAAAATAATGATACAAGAAAGTTAAGAAAGTAAAATAATGCTGCATTATATGTTGCTATTAGACTTCATTGAATAGTGCATTAACCCTTTACCCAACAAAACGGCCAAAAACGCCCATATAAAGCTTCAACAGCCTAAAATATCTTCGGTCTGTCTCAATAACACCATACAAATATGGATATCATTGGAACCGGTTCATTGACCACATTGTGATGGTTACAGTTATGCCCTGTGCCAATGCATTCTCTTATATATGCGAGTCGACAATAGGTCGCCTCGCATATATAAGAGAATGCATTGGCCTAAAAAAAATCTTTTTTTTTACACTTTTTACCATTTTTTCTTATAATATTTTCTACATTCTTTGACAATTTGATCATTTTTAATATGTGTTAAGCCAATGCATTCTCTTATATATGCGAGGCGACCTATGGTCGACTCGCATATATAAGAGAATGCATTGGCACAGGGCCGTTCTGTTGGGTAAAGGGTTAATTAATTTACTGAGCTAAATGAAAGAGACCACAGTCTTACTATTGAGTAATGTGGTGACGAGATTTCTCAGCTCTATAGTTCACATCAATCTTTACCTCAATTAACTAATAGGTATTCATAATATTGAAATATCTCTGTCATAACACCCAAATGGGCCCGCGATTTTGTATCGTTAAGATTATTTTCATGTTTTGGAGTGGTGTTCTAACTTCAGTGCCGATGGAATAAGTGCAAATATATTTGGACACTGCCGTGACCAGATATCGCCATGGCAACATGGTAACGTGGGCTTGTCGAAGCAAGGCTGTGATAACTTGTATATAAACTGTGTGAGCATCATTTTTGTCATTGTACTCTTTTTCATAACGATTGCAAGACATTAAGTATGATAGTAAATATAGATTCTATAATATAGTGTAGATTTGGTTGTTGAACCAAGTTGTCATCTTCATGGTGTTAGTATCTGTCTGTCACTGAACAAATTCTCAATTTTAAAGTGCCGGCACCTGGATGTATGCACCATACATTTTTGCACAAATGAGCATTCATAAAATTTTATATTCACACCCAATGGTTTATTTGTGTGAAATACAGCAAAATGCAGAAGATTTCAAAACATTCAATAACAAATTTGAGTATTGTTTTTTAACAATACAAACCGATTACGTCAACAACGTCATTGGCGTCGTCAACTTTAACAGACAATTTCTTCATTAAATTATTAGGTATTATTAAGCACACGTTTGTTCAATTAAATAAACAATATTGACGTAAGTTTTAGTATATTACAAACTAAAATCTTCAGAGTGTGCAATAAACATAGAACAACAGTTTTTGTGAATATGTTAACATTATTGCACTCGTTTGTCGTGCCGCGATATAAAACTCGAATCTCCAATTCTCGTTTTACCATCGCGTCACAACAAACTTGTGTGATAACATTAACATGTTCACACACTTGTGTCGTTCTATTTATATCCAGGTAACTTGATGAATGACAGAAGATATCATACTATCATACTTGGTCAATGTCATAACCATCTGTAGTAATAGATCCCTTAACCCTTTACCCAACAAACCGGCCAGAACCGGCCAAATAAAGCTTCAACAGCCTAAAATATCTTCGGTCTGTCTCAATAGAACCATACAAATATGGATATCATTGGAACCGGCTCCTTGACCACATTGTGATAGTTACAGTTAGCCCTGTGCCAATGCATTCTCTTATATATGCGAGTCGACCATAGGTCGCCTCGCATATATAAGAGAATGCATTGGCCTAAAAAAAATCTTTTTTTAACATTTTTTCTTACATTCTTTAACAATTTTATAATTTTTAATGTGTTAAGCCAATGCATTCTCTTATATATGCGAGGCGACCTATGGTCGACTCGCATATATAAGAGAATGCATTGGCACATGGCCCTTCTGTTGGGTAAAGGGTTAATAAATTCCTTAGTAAATTTCAAGCTTCCCAAAATCTATTTAAAGTGATGTGAAACACTCCATTAGGGTGATCAAATAGAAATGGAGAATAATCTTGTTCAAAGTAGTTATTTTTACAAATATTATATCTAAATTGACAACACACACCATCATTCTTATATATTAATTAAATGCAGTGACTGCTGATGTCGAAATCGTTTTCGTTAGTTTATCGCCGATAGAAGCGTCCCGATTCGAGTAGTATATATTTACAATTTAGCGTAGTTCAGACAATGTTTTCTATGGAGTGGTGCGGTCGATTTGCTTGAGATTTTCGGTGATGTTAGTAGAATCATACATTCCTCCAGTTCGCATAGCACCTGAATACTAACTTGTCAGTTTAACGCACCCGAACAAGTACATAATATGTCTTTAACAAATATCATATTCTCAGGTGGTGTCGATCTTAGTTCTTTCCATTTCTGACCTTTGACTACATTTCCGTCCACTAGTGACCTTTGACTAACATTTCCATCCACGTGTGACCTTTGACCTATATCTGTGATAATACATGCTTCATTAATCATTATTACTGTTAGTATACACATTGTTATAATACTGATTTTCTCAATCCATATTTTCAGCTTTGTGTCTGTGCACGTGTTATTGAAATCATATTCTCAACTTGGTCGAAATGAGAGAATATAAGTTACTAATTATAGAAATTGACACTTTAAAAAATCTCAAAGATTCTCCAAAATTATGAGCATCAGTGTGTTGCGTTTTATTATTTATTTTATCTTTTCCTTTTATATTTATAATAATTTAGGATCTAATATTATATTTAACTATTGCCTTTTAAGAATACTTCACATCCATTATAAGTCACCAGCTATATCTATATTTCTTCATTGCAACCTTATTTATTATAAGTTATGTTTAATGCAAAGTTTATATAGATTCCAATCTTTTATGTATACATGTGATTTGATTATTTTTCCATTGACTGCGACATCAGGTTATTCTATTAATAACCATAACCATGAACTCATTCCTGTGACATTGACCTGTTCTATTTATAGAAGGCTCCCAATGTACCATGGACTGGTTCCTATAAATAGGAGGCTTCTTTTGAGTTATGTATCAGTTCCTGAGATATCAGCCATTTCTATTCAGAGAAAGTTCTGGATGCACAAAAAACTGTTTTTGTGAGATAAAACTGTTTATAAATGGCTCCCAATTCAATACTTCAGGAAACAATTCCTGACACCTATGATAGAAGGCTCCGCGAAATTGATTCAGATTTTATATTAATTTATTATAAAAATATATATTGTATATACATGTGTGTAAATACAAATTGTATGGAGACTGTTTTTGAGATATGTTAATGTTTTGAATATTTTAATAAAAGTCTTTGCACTACATTTGTTTCTTGACAACTATTACCATGCAGGGTCCGCGCTGGACCAAAATTTACTTTTGCCAAATGAAAATATTTTTTGCCAAATTCTATCAGAATTTGCCAAATGTTATCCCTGATAGTATCATTTTCTTCAACCTTGTTTGAGTTTTATGTTTCGACACTCGCGGTTTGAACAACGTTTGATATTGATAGGAAAGCAGTTAGTTACTAATTATACTCGCATCTCTATTGTGGTTTATCTTACAACAATAAACCAATCACCGAACAATAAAATGGTAGAAGAGTTGCTTCATCACAAGGGAACATCACAAGAGGATAACTTTGTAAACACCACCACCACACTAAATACTGGTAATCCATGCATCCACCCATTGATAATAATGTTACCAGATTAACTGCATCTTAATGGAGGTGTTAACTTTTCCGAAACCATATAAAACACCACTAATATAATTCTATTGTAATAGTCTCCTAAAATGAATGGTATTGATTGACTGATATTTTTCAACTTTATAGAGGAATTAAAAAGTGACTTGCCAAATGAAAATATTTTTTCCCAAATGTGAATTATTTTTACCATTGGCAAATTTGGCAAGTGGCAGCGCGAACCCTGTTACCATGCCATGACAACTATTACCATTCACAACATCTTTATAATTATTCCCTATAATTTGATATATGGATCACCATGTTTGCGGTGCTCGCCCTGCCATTAGGCATTTTATCAAATTGCGAAAAAAATACGAAGTGGCTAAAATAAATATGCTGGTGGCTAAAAATATGGCTACAGGCATTTTTCGTGTCGACCGCAGACTGAACGACAATTTATTGTAAACAAAAGAAATTAACCGGCTTAGCACAAGACAACTTAATGTTATTCGCGAGAGCTGACGAGAAGGATGAGATTACGGATGTGTTCGATTAGCTATACTATCGGGCGTCAGTTTCACGCCCTGGGCAATTAATTAGTGATCGTTTAGAGATAGATTTATATAATGGCTTCTTGTGTAACAAAAGGGCTTTATTTTACGGTGTTTTAAACTGATTCCAAAAGAGTGAAGTCATATATACGCCCAATTCAAAAGCTTCTCACATTTCATTGACGTTAATGCAGTGGACAGCATTGAATGGGAAATGACACTCCCGGACATGACATTAAAGATGGACCTAAACTTAGACAGGTTGCAATGTCAGCCTGCAGGAAGTTTGCGTCTGTTCTGGAGATAATTTGAATAGTAGATTCGCTGATAATGAGGACTCGGAGATCTACTCTAGTTTGACCAAACTGTTTGAGCCGTTTGACAAGTTGTCATGAAGCATTCCAAGCGTTTGGTGGATTATGTAAAACGATGCCGCGATGTGCTAATTTATCCCACAGTATGTGGCTAAATTTTTCAAAAGTGGCTAACAAAATTGCACAAGTAGCTAAAATAATGGCTACAAAGAATTTTGGGCCAGGGCGAACACTGCATGTTTGGTCAGGGACAGTGGAGATATTTTCCCTGAAAACATCGGAGACCGGTGAAAACAATTGGTCGAACAAGACTGTCTGGTCTCATGTCCTTTTTCTAATATTTACAGATTACCAATTAATATGGTGTCGTGTGACCAGACTGAGTCAAGTTCGACCACTTTTTTTGTCCTTTCTCCTCATGGAAGATATCTCCAGTCGCTAGCTGTATATGGTTGACTCATATTAACAAAATGAATGAGTTTCATTATTAATTTTAGTTTTTGTATATTGCTGAATTTCTGGCCACTTATTGGAGTATATGTGGAAATTCTGCATTTCAGGAGTTTGGAACCTTGTCTATATGTATAGGTACTTTTAGTGTCATGACTAAATGTGTCCGGGACCTGTGGACCCAATCACCTCGGCTATGGGGACTTCCTTAAAAGAAAGCCCTTTCACTGAAAGTTGGGAAGCGTATCAGTCCGAACATGAGTTTGAATATTCACAGAACAGATCTACAATTAATATAATGAAACAGCACAATGCACTTCCTCCGAAATTGTATGTGATCATGCGATTACCGGTACAAATATATCAGATTTATGGAGGCACGACATCAGTATGAGGGTTCATTGCTTCAAATGTGCTTGCTTCAGCGAGCTATGTAATGGCAAATTCTCACCTTCATTTTTGGTACCCCATATCACTCCCAGTGGATAAATGTACCAAAAAAAATATATCTAAAAACATCACTAATGGAAAAACATGGAGATATAGATAAAACGTTCTTATATTCATTATTGAAAGTTCTCAGATAACTAAATATTGTATGCTGAAACAATTATTGTAAACAAAACTGTTAAAGTGACATGTCAAAAAACATTGCTAATCACTTAATAAGTTCAATTATTTCAGTGACAGTCTTAAAATATTACTAGTATCAGAATATTTGTCAATGCTTTAACTTTTTCCTGTTTAATGTCAAGTTTTTATTACACTTTGGAATCTTATTGGACAACGATCGGTAATGCCACTGTAACAGTAATGTTTATATAATGAAAGTGTCAATGACACTGTAGCTCAACTTGGAAAGGGAATAATTTAATGTATTACAGTCAATGGAGCCATTAGGAATGTGGAAAGTTGAATATCTAATGCATGTTTATAGACATGAAGAGAAAAGTAAAATCCAAGATGGCTGCTGGCGGCCTTGTTTTCGGCCGAATGACCCCAAAATGAGTCGTTCCCATCTACATGTCATCGTTAACATCCATGACAAATTTTATGACAATCAGACTAAAGGTACGACCTGTAGCCCATGCTAAAGAATTTAGTCATACAAAGAGTAAAATCCAAGATGGCTGCTGGCGGCCATGTTTTTTGGCCGAATGATCCCAAAATGACTTGTTCCCATCAACATGTCATTATTAACATTCATCACAAATTTTATGATGATCAGACTAAAGGTATGACATGTAGCCCGTGCTAAAGAATTTAGTCATACAAAGAGTAAAATCCAAGATGGCTGCTGGCGGCCATGTTTTCGGCCGATTGACCCCAAAATGAGTCGTTCCCATCTACATGTCATCGTTAACATCCATGACAAATTTTATGATGATCAGACTAAAGGTACGACCTGTAGCCCATGCTAAAGAATTTAGTCATACAAAGAGTAAAATCCAAGATGGCTGCTGGCGGCCATGTTTTTGGGCCGAATGACCCCAAAATTACTCGTTCCCATCTACATGTCAATATTATCATCCATGACAAATTTCATGATCATCAGACAAACAGTACGACCTGTGGTCCGTGCTAATGGATTAAATTTTTAAATCCAAGTTGGCCACTGGCGGCCATGTTTTTTGTCCGAATGACCCCAAAATAACTCGTTCCCATCTACATTCCAATTTCAACAACCATGAGAAATTTTATGATGATCAGACTAAAGGTACGACCTGTAGCCCGTACTAAAGGATTTAGTCATACAAAGAGTAAAATCCAAGATGGCTGCTGGCGGCCATGTATTTTGGCCGAATGACCCCAAAATGACTAGTTCCCATCTACATGTCATTGTTAACATCCATGACACATTTTATGATGATCAGACTAAAGGTACGACCTGCAGCCCGTGCTAAAGAATTTAGTCATACAAAGAGTAAAATCCAAGATGGCTGCTGGCGGCCATGTTTTTTGGCCGAATGACCCCAAAATTACTCGTTCCCATCTACATGTCAATATTATCATCCATGACAAATTTCATGATCATCAGACAAACAGTACGACCTGTGGCCCGTGCTAATGGATTTAAATTTTTAAATCCAAGATGGCCACTGGCGGCCATGTTTTTTGTCCGAATGACCCCAAAATAACTCGTTCCCATCTACATTCCAATTTCAACAACCATGACAAATTTTATGATGATCAGACTAAAGGTACGACCTGTAGCCCATGCTAAAGGATTTAGTCATACAAAGAGTAAAATCCAAGATGGCTGCTGGCGGCCATGTTTTTCGGCCGAATGACCTCAAAATGACTCGTTCCCATCTACATGTCATTATTAACATTCATGACACATTTCATGATGATCAGACTAAAGGTACAACCTGTAGCCCGTGCTAAAGGATTTAGTCATACAAAGAGTAAAATCCAAGATGGCTGCTGGCGTCCAGGTTTTTTGGCCGAATGACCCCAAAATTACTCGTTCCCATCTACATGTCATTGTTAACATCCATGACACATTTTATGATGATCAGACTAAAGGTACGACCTGCAGCCCGTGCTAAAGAATTGTCATACAAAGAGTAATATCCAAGATGGCTGCTGGCGGCCATGTTTATTGGCCGAATGACCCCAAAATTACTCGTTCCCATCTACATGTCAATATTATCATCCATGACAAATTTCATGGTGATCAGACGAACAGTACGACCTGTGGCCCGTGCTAATGGATTAAATTTTGAAATCCAAGATGGCTGCTGGCGGCCATGTTTTTTGTCCGAATGACCCCAAAATGACTCGTTCCCATCTACATTCCAATTTCAACAGCCATGACAAATTTTATGATGATCAGACTAAAGGTATGACCTGTAGCCCGTGCTAAAGGATTTAGTCATACAAAGAGTAAAATACAAGATGGCTGGTGGCGGCCATGTTTTTTGGCCGAATGACCCCAAAATGACTCGTTTCCCATCTACATGTCATTATTAACATTCTTGACAAAATTTATGATGATCAGACTAAAAGTAGGACCTGTAGCCCGTGCTAAAGGATTTAGTCATACAAAGAGTAAAATCCAAGATGGCTGCTGGCGGCCATGTTTATTGGCCGAATGACCCCAAAATTACTCGTTCCCATCTACATGTCAATATTATCATCCATGACAAATTTCATGGTGATCAGACGAACAGTACGACCTGTGGCCCGTGCTAATGGATTAAATTTTGAAATCCAAGATGGCTGCTGGCGGCCATGTTTTTTGTCCGAATGACCCCAAAATGACTCGTTCCCATCTACATTCCAATTTCAACAGCCACTGGCGGCCATGTTTTGTTTTCCGAATGACCCCAAAATTAATTATTCTGGTCTAAATGTTGATGTCAACAGCTATGACAAATTTCATAATGATCCGACGAAAGGTACGACCTGTAGCCTGCATTGTTGACGCCTTACGTACACACGCACACAAGTACGACGGACGACAAAGCCATGGCAATAGCTCAAACTTTACAAAGTAAAGTTGAGCTAATAATGGTTTCAATATGCGAAATCTCATTATTGGATAGCTATCGTAAAGACTTTTTTTTAAAGCTCGGGGGACTATAGAAATGATCTTGGTCCACCTTAACTGACGAGAGGCCGATCACGATCGGCAGATGTTTAACCCATACCTTGGCGATAGCGATTAGCCATAACTGATAATTTGTCAAAGATATGATCACAGGAATTAATCCATATATCAGTACCCAACTTTAAATCAAAAGCTCAAATAAATTGTCTTAAGAAAGGCTAGGGTATTTGGGGTGAAGAGGAGTAGTTTTAAATCTCATAACTCTGTCCCTATTCACCCAAGGACCTCTCACTGTGAGACCCAATGGTTTAGTGATTTCGGAGGACATGTTGAGGAGTTTAAGTTAACTCATTGGAAGCAAAAGTGATAAAACCCTATCTTTGCCACTTTTGACATGCCAGATATTCAAAATTTATTCACTTCTGAAGAGCAATTATAATTTGTTGACAAGCCAGACTGCTTAGAACGACATACATGTAGGGGATTCCATCTCATATTTGAATGGTACTTTAATTACCCCCCCCCCCCTCCCCATTATTTGTTTATCAAACATGGACAGATATAAGATCAGATCTGACCTGTGTATTAAATAAGATTAAGTGTTTCATAACAAGGGTGTATGGTTTTCAATAATATATGTAGTTTATACAATTTAAAAGTGATGCTGGCCCCTATGACCACTAAATTGTTCATATAAAAGTAAGTAAGTTAGCCCTCAATTAAATGGTTTCACACATTACAATGTTTTACAAGTAGCTTGCACACTAAAAGACACAACCTTCAATGTTAATCTTCCAAGTGCTCTGTGGCCCCTAAAATTCAATCAACCATGAAAATATGAACAAATGGGAAAATAAGGTTCCTGGAAATACTGACATCTACCATATTGATTTTCAAAACAAGTCATCACTTACAATAGTCATGTATATTTATCTGCCTGTTTCCCATTGCATAGATAAATCATATTGGCTATCAGCTGTTATTTTAATTCCAAATTGAAAGCACGTGTCTGAAGGGTTAATATATTTTTCAAAAATCAATTAATCAGTCAATACCAAAAATGATAGAAGTGAATAGTGTGCAAAGATACCCAATAGATATTAAGAGATATGAGGAAGAGTCCATGTTCATTATAGCATGTGTCTATGGAAACCTTGGGAAAGGGTTAATTATTTTTGAAGCAAATTAATGGAATTTAGAAGACACTTATATAGGTGAGGGGGACCCTCATCTCACCCTGTAATGAAATTTCAAGAATAGGAAAAACACCAGTCTTATGCTGCCATTAATCAATTTGACAGTTAGAATAAACAAACAGCAAGCCACCAGTGTTGTTTATCTTGACCCACCAGAGCCCTGTATCATATGTCATCACTCATTTCATAACAGATTTCACTTGGAATGACAACATCTATAAAATATCCTCTCATATACTCTGGATGTTGGATGATCACATGGTAATTTATTGATATCATTATATTACATGAAACTATTGCAATAAAATCTTCATATTTTCAAAACAGGATATCACACCTAATTAATCGTATAAAACTAAAATAAATGAAAGAGTCAATTTTTTTTTTCTTCTATTGTTATTAAAGTTCAAACAAAATTTAATATTTGTATATGCTAAATTTAGCAAGCAGCTAAATCCAAAAAAAATTGAATTTTTTTTTCTCTCGAAAAAGGGTCATAACTCCTTTAAAATTAATCGGATCAAACCCATATTCGAACTCGATCTGTATTTTGGGCTGTGAAACAACTCACATACCAAATTTGGTTCCAATCAGATAAAAAATGTTTCAGTTATGGCAGAATGCGTGAATTATAAGTTGAAAAAGGGCCATAACTCTGTAACAAAAACTCGGATCAAACCCAAATTCGAACTCGATCTGTATTTTGGACTGAGAAACCCTTAGAAAAAATTTGGTTCCGATCGGATAAACAATGTTTGAGTTATCGCATTACTCGTAAAGTGTCTACGGACAGACAGACAGACGGACGGACGAACGACGGGACAACGACACTATGTTTACCATACTATGGTATGGGTAAACATAAAAGCAACTACTACAGTTTGTATCAGATTTGCCTAAAACTTCAGGACATTGTTATTGACACATTGAAGATGTGCAACAGGCATTGTCAAAGGATTTTTTGTTTTATTTTAGAGTTATTAAACCTTTCTCGACTTTGAAAAGTTATTTGTGAATATGCACTTGGTGCAACTTAAATCAACAATCTGTTCCCTATGTACCTAAAACTTCAGGAAATTGTTAGACACATTGAAGATGTGCAACATATTTAGTGAATAGGTACTTTGTACCATATTGGTAAAATCAAATTCTTTTGTTTAGAGATCTGAAACTCACATATTGGAGATATGCATGAGATATCAAGATGACGGAATGACCCTTCAACTTTTCAGATCCATCGAGATTTGGGTACCTGAGTGAATATCAACCATAAATCCTTCAAAACTGCCACTTCCTTCAGGGGACATTTTGGTCACCAATGAAAATTAGAACCAAGTCAATTTAAATGCACTTCTTAATAATTGTTTTTATACCACAGGCTTGTATAAAAATTTATCTTATTTAAAATGAACCCACGTCAAAGGCCTTGAATTTGGGGGAATATCAAGGGCTGCATGGTTCCTATGTTTACTGACCCCTGTGAGAAACATTATGGATTGAGAACATGAAGATCGTATAAAGTTTGATATTTTTATTTTTGTGAGCCAGGTACTCATGATGACCTAACATACACACAAGCACTATAAAAATCAATATAAGTATATTGTATAAACAAACATTCAAATAAATAAACCGATCATTCAGAATGAACATGGTGGGAGAATGCAGCCTTGTTAATTAGCAGAAATTTGCCAAGGCTAAAAAAAAATGCCTGGGCCAGAAGGTTAACCTCAGATAAAAAGCCTAGGATCCTCATAGTTGCATGCTCTACACATTTATCTTCAGTTTACAATTGGAACTTGGTCCATTATCATGGCAGATTTTGTTTGGATCTGGCTTAAAGTTTCTGATTATCAAGATATTCCCTAAGTCTACAGACTTCCATAGTGTGACACTGACAATGTCTGCAGCAAATTGATTCTATTTTGCACAAAACATTGGCAAGTGCTCTGAAATGCCTCGGCCAAACATTTCTTTTTGCCTTGGAATTTGCTTCAACTCAGTTGATAGCCGACACTAATTAACAGGGCTGAGTATAGGGCAGCTTACAAATGCATCTGAAGTCCAAAGAAAACTGTCTGGTTGGTGCCAAACAATTAAGGTATGTATAAAGCTTAACATTTTATGTTTTTAATTGATATTTTTTTAAACATATTCTTATGGGCGTCAGAAAACCCATAAGAATATGTTAAAATAAAACAAATCCAAGTTTTAATTGTGTATTTTATCTTCAATCTGATTAATTTTCATTCATTGGTATAAACTGTAATTCACAAAATGCTTTGTCTTGATAATTAACACATTACGAGACATTTGAACTGTTTTTTTCTTCAGGTTTTCATAAAACATTTAACCAAAAAAATTCAAAATATTTTCTTGAAACCATAACAAAAACTTAGGGTAGGCAGGTTTGGAAACCCCAACCAAATATATTTTTCTTTGGCCTAATGAGGTAATGGTAGATAGGACGATTGTTATTTATGCGCAGAAAATGAAGAGAAAATGTATTTTGTTCCCATTCAAAGCAAATAAATTAGCAACAAAATGAAATTTCAATGATTTTTTTTTTAGATCAGATATGCTTGAATGGTCAGAGGTGTTTTTCCGTGATACAAGATTTATTTTTTAGATCAGATATCATGGCATCACAGAGAGGACAATGACATGTATTGGTACAAAGAGCAATGCATTTTGATATGAACACATCGCAATGATTATTTTAATTTTCAATCATAGAGTCTAGAGATATCAAAATATTAAATCCAGTCCATGGAGTCAATTTCGTGGCCAGAATGTCCCGGATGCAGATTGCAAAACAGTTTTGATCCGGGATAGAAGGAATATGATTTATTCAGTTTACTACCATTCAAACATTTACTATAAACAGGAAAAATACCATCAAAATCATGAATTAATCAAATTGTCGAGATCTGCTGCAGAAGTAAGCACGTTGGTGTGGTCAGATGGAATGGAGACAGCTTTCGGAGATGAGTGATGAATGACCTGTTTCTCTAACTCTCTATTATCACTGAAAGAGAAATAAACAACTATGTTTATGGACATCAGAAAAATAACACAAATTGTTTTGAGTGAAATGATTTTGAAATAACATTCAGAATAATCAGGATGCCTTCTGATGAAAGGAAGAATTTTGATTGTTGAGAAATTCCACAATTTCATGTACTTCTGTAATTGATTATCATATTCATTCTCGCAAAAATTGACAGATTTTTACACAACACAATTGTCCCCAAATAATGCGAGGCCAAAAAAAAAAAGATATTTGATTTTCAGGCAATTTTGATTTAACCCTTTACCCAACAAAACGGCCAAAAACGCCCAAATAAAGCTTCAACAGCCTAAAATATCTTCGGTCTGTCTCAATAACACCATACAAATATGGATATCATTGGAACCGGTTCATTGACCACATTGTGATGGTTACAGTTATGCCCTGTGCCAATGCATTCTCTTATATATGCGAGTCGACCATAGGTCGCATCGCATATATAAGAGAATGCATTTTTCTTACATTTTTTAACAATTTTTATAATATTTTTCTACATTTTTTGACATTTTATCGTTTTTAATAAGCGTTAAGCCAATGCATTCTCTTATATATGCGAGGCGACCTATGGTCGACTCGCATATATAAGAGAATGCATTGGCACAGGGCCGTTCTGTTGGATAAAGTGTTAAATCAATGAGGGAGCGAGGGTTTAATTTAAAAAACTTTTCTGCCCATAGTAAGTATGGGTTATTATACCTTCCGTGTTCCAGAAAATGTAGGGAGAACTTTGTAATGGATATAATCTAACTTAATCTGATATAAAGAATGACAAATTATGACATTGTACTAGCTGTACATCATATAGGCACTACCTAGAATGATATATTATCATTGTCAACATTTTGAATTGACCCATCTATTATTATTTGTTCACCTTTTATAACCTTTATTGGGATGAGCATATTTTATTTTTATTTTATCGGCACAAGCATTTCGAACACCACACAGAACTACATATCCGGTTCATATATCCATATAAAAATACAGAATGTAAATAGGGTCAAAACAAAAATATAAAATGCTCTCCCAAACAATCGTAGAAAGTTTTATTCAGCTGACTAATTACAGACTGTATATGTACCACAATCGATGATAGCCAATAAAACTTCAAATAATCATCATAACATGGCCAATTTACGCTGCTTGTCAAACTGTATTTTGCTTTGGTTTGCATACCCGAATTTGATTTTATACCTTTTCGATTGATCTTTTATAGAAAATTTCAACACATGTGACCAACAAACTTGGGGTGGTTTGGACAGCCTGTGGTGACAATATACCCGATAGTTATCGTTGCCTATGGTCTTTTGATTTTGATACCCACTGTTGTATTTAGCTCCTATTCAATTTTGGAACAGAACTAATTTCCACGTGACAGTTTCCTATTTTCGTGTTACTGTTTGACAACAATGGTGAAATCCAAAACCAAAATAAAATGGTCTAACGTGGGCCATTTTTTTCAATGACCCAAGTATTTTATTTGAATTACCCTGTATATTTGGTTATTTACATGAATATACATCTATTATATCAATGTTAAACAGTTACTATAGCAATCAAGCCTGGATTTATATTTGCAGAATGAGGTCCCCAGAGGACCTCATTCTGGTTAGGCCTCATATTCTGGGAAGTATCTATAGTCTCAAATTAACATTACTTATAGCTATACTGCTATGTATTATTATAGACAAATGTACATAACACAAATTATTGGAATTTACGGGTCAAATAGGGTGACTCGCATATATAAGAGAATGCACTGGCACAGGATCTGTAATGCTGCACCATCGCAGCCTTGGATTAATTGTGAAAAGGTGACCCAGACATGGAATACTTGGTTTAATAGAGTCCAATTTAATTTTACAATGATAATGTATCAAATTCTAACAACAACACAGCCATCAAGATAAACCATCGCACTGCTGACCCATTAATATCAATTATCTAGCAGAGCTGTCAACTAATCGCTGGTATTGTTTATGCTGAATCTTGACATCTCTATTAAATCTATAAAATTTATAATGACTTCAGACCATCTGAAGAGTAATATACTCAGCTGTGCAATGCAGCAAAGATTTTGTAGTCTACTGTTAATAGCATGTTATGTTTATTGTTGAAACATTTTTTAAAATTTAGATACCATAGATAGTATCTTTGATATCTGTAGCAGATACTTACCATACCATCATCACCACCAGATATCCTTACATCATCAATTTTCAGG
Source organism: Siphonodentalium dalli (assembly GCA_032622095.1). Lineage (NCBI taxonomy): Eukaryota > Metazoa > Mollusca > Scaphopoda > Gadilida > Siphonodentaliidae > Siphonodentalium > Siphonodentalium dalli. Next base: position 133,530,680 of record CP136067.1, on the reverse strand, counting down.
ATCATTTTGGCGAGTTGAACGGCGAGCAAGAACTGTGCCCTCTTCGCTGACAATGTCTCAACAACATGTTGTTCCTTCATGTCTGTAAAAATCAGGAAGATTTACCATTACGTTCTCAATATGACCTAACAAGTTCACATTGAGTGCAACAATTTATCCAAGGTCTGTATAAAGTCATAATCAATCAAGACTCCAAATGAAAGACCTAACTTGTTAACCCTTTACCCAACAGAACGGCCCTGTGCCAATGCATTCTCTTATATATGCGAGTCGACCATAGGTCGCCTCGCATATATAAGAGAATGTATTGGCTTAACACATTAAAAATTATAAAATTGTTAAAGAATGTAAGAAAAAATGGTAAAAAGTGTTAAAAAAAAGATTTTTTTTAGGCCAATGCATTCTCTTATTATATATGCGAGGCGACCTATGGTCGACTCGCATATATAAGAGAATGCATTGGCACAGGGCATAACTGTAACCATCACAATGTGGTCAATGAGCCGATTCCAATGATATCCATATTTGTATGGTTTTATTGAGACAGACCCAAGATAATTTAGGCTGTTGCAGCTTTATTTGGCCGTTTTTGGCCGGTTTGTTGGGTAAAGGGGTTAACCGAACAATAATAACTTCCTATCGATAAATCACAACATTTATCTGTAAATGATCCAGGAAAGCAAATTTTAAATTAATGTTAATTAGCATATCTAATTGTCTTCATGGAAAGTAACCTTCATATTGTCTTATTTTTCTTAAACTTATTGAATTTTCTAAATCTGAACACCAGAAATGAATGGAAAGTAAAGTTGAATGATGCAATCACCATAGTTACTAGTTGGCCAATCATTGGGTCAAATTATGAACCAAAGGGGGCAGGCAATCCCGCATGTAGGGTGGTTTGCCTAGACAAAATGACCTGATTTTTGCAACACAGGGTGGATTCAAACTCATGCAGAAATTATTGCAGAGAAGTTTCCATTTCACTGTGAGGTAGTCGGCACGGTGCCAGGCCTTAAAATCCATCAAAATTTGCAAGAATCAAAATATAGCATTTCTACAGCGAATCTGCTTTTTAAATATGAGAATCAAACCGAGAATCATGGTTCTGATTCTCATCAGATTTTAAAGGCCCATTTAATTTTCGAGTCACCAATTATAGTTTTTTTTAATATTGCCTTGATTTACGTTTTAATAACAATCTATGCCATAAAATATGATTAAAATACTATAATTCATCGTCGTTTGGATCGCCTGTGTCGCAGAAGGAGCCCGTAGAGCAATAGAAAATAGCTGAAATCATAGAAACATTTGCCCATTTCACTTTTCATTTATTTATTCCCCTTTATAATAGATAGAAGATAATAGACTTTGCAGGAAAGTCCAGATGAAACTTAAGCACAGAACACATGTCGGTACCTCAACAAAAACAACATGTTCACAGTTTATTACACCGATAAGTTGATAATACAATGTTTTGTAGCTTCCTCTTTCAAATGGTATATAATATAGCATATATTTTATATAATGTGATCGAAAATTAAGCAGGCCTTAAAGTCCTTCTACCACGTCGCTTAAACGACTGTGCTAATGCAGCTCCCTAAAATATAGCTTACCGTTTGTTTCCTTGCCGAGGCAGTCGATACCCAGTCTGGGATTGTTCTGTATAAGTTGTTGAGATTTGATCTCCGCTAACGTTTGTATTGGAGCGTAACCACTGTTTTCTGCAAGCGCGAGAGGTACAGCCTCTAAAGCTTCCGAGAATGCTCTCATGGCATATTGTTCTAACGTGGAGATCTGAAATATAAACAAGTTTTGTTCTAAAAGTTCAAAGCTTTGTCATAGTACTATTGTTTTGACACATTTTCTTGTTAGTTTCCACTTGTGTAGACCTTTACTTGATTAACCAATTGTTATATCAGCAACTTTCATGGAATCATCATTGTCGAATCCGAATCATCTGATCGGAAATATAAGACTATGGTATTACTACAATGCTAGTCATTTCAAGTTTTACACTGGACTAGTGTGACGACTATGACAGTTATTTAACCCAACAATGATGGGAGCTGCACTGGTGGAGCATTAAAGATCCTGTGCCAATGTATTCCCTGATATATGAGAGTCTCCCATAGGGAGCTTTGCATATATAAGAGAATGCACTGACTTACAAGGTCAAGGTAACTATTATTAGGCCAAGGCATTCTCTTATATATGCGAGGCTTCCTATGGGAGACTCGCATAAATAAGAGAATGCATTGGCACAGGGTTTTCGCAAAATTTCTGGAAGCTTCAGTCATGGAAGGGTTAGCCATGAACAAAAGAATGAGCTGCCACTAAATTTAATACCGGATATTTTGGCCGAGCACAATTCTGCCTGTTCATGTTGGTTGTGTACAAGCCTTTAATAGTATGTCTGTCATTTGAAGAATGAGGTCCCCAGAGGGTGAATGTAGTGATGCTACCCCGCATAGCAGGCTAGCATCACCAACTTCACCCTCTGAGAACCTCATTCTGCTTACACCTCAGCAGAATGAGGTTCCCAGAGGGTGAATTTGGTGATGCTAGCCCACTATGCGGGGTAGCATCACTAAATTCACCCTCTGGGGACCTCATTCTGCAAATGACAGGCACACTATTTCAAGGCTTGTACACGACTAACATGAACAGGCAGAATTGCTTGGCCAAAATATCTGGTATTAAATTTATGTCATGAAACAAATCAAATCTAGACCAAGAAAGCAACTTATTCAGTCATATTTAGACTGAACCTTTCGTGAATAGACACCAAGAGCTCACCTTATCAGAGCACTGGCCCTGCGTTACAGTAATGACCTAAATAATCGACTCCTTAACCACAGCAGAATTATGGGTTACTTTTCAGGATTTAGTCAGAAATATGGCTTGTTGGCAACAAGCCATATTTCCGACTAAATCCTGAAAAGTTACCCATAATTCTGCTGTGGCTAAGGAGTCGATTATTTAGGGCATTACTGTACTTAGCTTGAAATTTTAGTGACTATAAAGATTCACCTTATCGGCAGCTTGTTCTACGGCCAACGAGCAGGAAATTTCAACCGCTCCTCCACCATACACTATTCTGTTATCCTTCACAATGTTCCTAATCACACACAATGCATCGTGTAGACTCCTCTTAGCTTCTTCAATTATCTAACAAAGAATCAAGAATATTACGTTAGTAGTGAGCAGGATACTGGTGAAATAAATATTGCCTTCAGGCTCTTTTCTGCCTACCGGAATCGATTTGGATATAACATTTATGAAAATAATTAAATTTGGCATTATTGTGTGCTATTCCATTATATTTACATACTAAGTGTGATTATCACTAAATCCAGCTTTCTGATTGGTCGGCGCCCACGTGGCTAGTTGCATTTATTTCTCGGTGAACGCGCAACAGCTCATAACTGCAGCCTCATAATTACATCGACACGTCATCAGTTTCGGAAAGAAGAACGCGCAATGTTTTGGGCGCATTTGGACTCGCGCAGGATTGACTTAATACATCATCGGGTTTCAATATAAAGAGAAATTGTTCCTGTTAACTTTTGCCAAGGGTGTTATGGGATATTTTGGGCTTGTTTTGTCACGATACACTTTTCGATTTAAAAACATTTACAAAAGTGGCTTTTTCGCTAAATGTATATAAATATGAAAGTGTCAATGACACTATAGCTCAACTTTGTAAAGAAGGTAATTTTTTGTGATGAGCAATGAATTGAGAGATTAAAAAGGAGTGTAAATGAAAGTGTCAATGACACTGTAGCTCAACTTGGAAAGGGAATAATTTCATGTGTTAAAGTCAATGGAGTGATTAGGAATGTGGAAAGTTGAAAGGCCTAGTTATGCAAAGAGTAAAATCTAAGATGGCCGCTGGCAGCCATGTTTTTCTGCCAAATGACCCCAAAAAGACTCGTTCCCATTTACATGTCATTATTAACATCCAGTACAACTTTCATGATGATCTGACAAATGATACGACCTGTAGCCTGTGTCAAAGGATTTAGTCATGCAAAGAGTAAAATCCAAGATGGCTGCTGGCAGCCATGTTTTTTGGCCAAATGACTCCAAAATGAATAATTCCCATCTACATGTCATTGTTAACATCCGTAACAAATTTCATGAAGATGTGACCAAAGCTACGACATGTAGGCCACGCCGAAGGATTTAGTCATGCAAAGAGTTAAATCCAAGATGGCTTCTGGTGGCCATTTATTTTGGCCGAATGACCCAAAAATGACCCGTTCCCATCTACATGTCAATATGATGATCAGACAAGCAGTATGACCTGTAGCCCGCGCCAATGGATTGAATTTTGAAATCCAAAATGGCGGCTGGTCGCCATGTTTTTTGCCGAACGACCCCAAAATAACTCGTTCCCATCTACATGACAATGTCAACATTCATGACAAATTTCATAAAGATCGGACCAAAGATACGACCTGTAGCCCGTGCTAATGGATTGAATTTTGAAATTCAAGATGGCCGCTGGCAGCCATGTTGTTTGTCCAAATGACCCCAAAATGACTCGTTCCCATCTACATTCCAATTTCAACAGCCATGACAAATTTCATGATGATCAGACTAAAGGTAAGACCTGTAGCCCGTGCTAAAGGATTTAGTCATACAAAGAGTAAAATCCAAAATGGCTGCTGGCGGCCATGTTTTTTGCCGAATGACCCCAAAATGAATCGTTCCCATCTACATGTCATTATTAACATCCAGTACAAATTTCATGATGATCTGACAAATGATATGACCTGTAGCCTGTGTCAAAGGATTTAGTCATGCAAAGAGTAAAATCCAAGATGGCAGCTGGCAGCCATGTTTTTTGGCCAAATGACTCCAAAATGAATAATTCCCATCTACATGTCATTGTTAACATCCGTAACAAATTTCATGAAGATGTGACCAAAGCTACGACATGTAGGCCACGCCGAAGGATTTAGTCATGCAAAGAGTTAAATCCAAGATGGCTTCTGGTGGCCATTTTTTTTGGCCGAATGACCCAAAAATGACCCGTTCCCATCTACATGTCAATATGATGATCAGACAAGCAGTATGACCTGTAGCCCGCGCCAATGGATTGAATTTTGAAATCCAAAATGGCGGCTGGTCGCCATGTTTTTTGCCGAACGACCCCAAAATAACTCGTTCCCATCTACATGACAATGTCAACATTCATGACAAATTTCATAAAGATCGGACCAAAGATACGACCTGTAGCCCGTGCTAATGGATTGAATTTTGAAATTCAAGATGGCCACTGGCAGCCATATTGTTTGTCCAAATGACCCCAAAATGACTCGTTCCCATCTACATTCCAATTTCAACAGCCATGACAAATTTCATGATGATCAGACTAAAGGTAAGACCTGTAGCCCGTGCTAAAGGATTTAGTCATACAAAGAGTAAAATCTAAAATGGCTGCTGGCGGCCATGTTTTTTGCCGAATGACCCCAAAATGACTCGTTCCCATCTACATGTCATTGTTAACATCCATGAATGAAAGTGTCAATGACACTGTAGCTCAACTTGGAAAGGGAATAATTTAATGTATTACAGTCAATGGAGCGATTAGGAATGTGGAAAGTTGAATGTCTAATACTAGTTTATAGACATGAAGAGAAAAGTAAAATCCAAGATGGCTGCTGGCGGCCATGTTTTTCGGCCGAATGACCCCAAAATGACTCGTTCCCATCTACATGTCATTATTAACATTCATGAAAATTTTTATGATGATCAGACTAAAGATACAACCTGTAGCCCGTGCTAAAGGATTTAGTCATACAAAGAGTAAAATCCAAGATGGCTGCTGGCGACCATGTTTTTTGGCCGATTGACCCCAAAATTACTCGTTCCCATCTAGATGTCATTGTTAACATCCATGACAAATTTTATGATGATCAGACTAAAGGTACGACCTGCAGCCCGTGATAAAGAATTTAGTCATACAAAGAGTAAAATCTAAGATGGCTGCTGGTGGCCATGTTTTTTGGCCGAATGACCCCAAAATTACTCGTTCCCATCTACATGTAAATATTATCATCCATGACAAATTTCATGATGATCAGACAATCAGTACGACCTGTAGCCCGTGCTAATGGATTAAATTTTGAAATCCAAGATGGCCGCTGGCGGCCATGTTTTTTGTCCGAATGACCCCAAAATGACTCGTTCCCATCTACATTCCAATATCAACAGCCATGACAAATTTTATAATGATCAGACTAAAGGTACGACCTGTAGCCCGTGCTAAAGGATTTAGTCATACAAAGAGTAAAATCCAAGATGGCTGCTGACGGCCATGTTTTTTGGCCGAATGACCCCAAAATGACTCGTTCCCATCTACATGTGATTATTAACATTCTTGACAAATTTTATGATGATCAGACTAAAAGTAGGACCTGTAGCCCGTGCTAAAGGATTTAGTCATGCAAAGAGTAAAATCCAAGACGGCTGCTGGCGGCCATGTTTTTTGGCCGATTGACTCCAAAATGACTCGTTCCAATCTACATGTCATTGTTAACATCCATGACAAATTTCATGATGATCAGACTAAAGGTACGACCTGTAGCCCGTGCTAAAGAATTTAGTCATACAAAGAGTAAAATCCAAGATGGCTGCTGGCGGCCATGTTTTTGGGCCGAATGACCCCAAAATTACTCGTTCCCATCTACATGTCAATATTAACATCCATGACAAATTTCATGATGATCAGACGAACAGTGCGACCTGTGGCCCGTGCTAATGGATTGAATTTTGAAAACAAAGATGGCCACTGGCGGCCATGTTTTTTGTCCGAATGACCCCAAAATGACTCGTTCCCATCTAAATTCCAATTTCAACAGCCATGATAAATTTCATGATTATCAGACTAAAGGTACGACCTGTAGCCCGTGCTAAAGGATTTAGTCATACAAAGAGTAAAATCCAAGATGGCTGCTGGCGGCCATGTTTTTTGCCCGAATAACCCAAAAATGACTCGTTCCCATCTACATGTCATTGTTAACATCCATGACAAATTTTATGACGATCTGACTAAAGGTACGACCTGTAGCCCGTGCTAAAGGATTTAGTCATGCAAAGAGTAAAATCGAAGATGGCTGCTGGCGGCCATGTTTTTTGGCCGAATGACCCCAAAATTACTCGTTCCCATCTACATGTAAATATTATCATCCATGACAAATTTCATGATGATCAGACAATCAGTACGACCTGTAGCCCGTGCTAATGGATTAAATTTTGAAATCCAAGATGGCCGCTGGCGGCCATGTTTTTTGTCCGAATGACCCCAAAATGACTCGTTCCCATCTACATTCCAATATCAACAGCCATGACAAATTTTATAATGATCAGACTAAAGGTACGACCTGTAGCCCGTGCTAAAGGATTTAGTCATACAAAGAGTAAAATCCAAGATGGCTGCTGACGGCCATGTTTTTTGGCCGAATGACCCCAAAATGACTCGTTCCCATCTACATGTGATTATTAACATTCTTGACAAATTTTATGATGATCAGACTAAAAGTAGGACCTGTAGCCCGTGCTAAAGGATTTAGTCATGCAAAGAGTAAAATCCAAGACGGCTGCTGGCGGCCATGTTTTTTGGCCGATTGACTCCAAAATGACTCGTTCCAATCTACATGTCATTGTTAACATCCTTGACAAATTTCATGATGATCAGACTAAAGGTACGACCTGTAGCCCGTGCTAAAGAATTTAGTCATGCAAAGAGTAAAATCGAAGATGGCTGCTGGCGGCCATGTTTTTTGGCCGAATGACCCCAAAATTACTCGTTCCCATCTACATGTCAATATTAACATCCATGACAAATTTCATGACGATCAGACGAACAGTACGGCCTGTAGCCCGTGCTAATGGATTGAATTTTGAAATCTAAGATGGCCGCTGGCGGCCATGTTTTTTTTTCGAATGACCCCAAAATGAATCATTCCGGTACAAATGTTGATGTCAACAGCTATGACAAATTTCATAATGATCCGATCAAAGGTACGACCTGTAGCCTCTATTGTTGACGCCTTACGTACACACGCACACACGCGCACACGCACACACGTACACACGTACACACGGACGACGGACGACAAAGCCATGGCAATAGCTCAAACTTTACAAAGTAAAGTTGAGCTAAAAAATGTATGATGATCCGACCAAGGGTACGACCTGTAGGCCGCACCAAAGAATTTAGTCATGCAAAGAGTAAATCTAAGATGGCTGCCGGCAGCCATGTTTTTTGGCCGAATGACCCCAAAATTAGTCGTTCCCATCTACATGTCAATGTTAACATTCATGACAAATTTCATGATGATCAGACCAAAGGTACGACCTGTACCCCGTGATAATGGATTGAATATTGAAATCCAAGATGGCCACTGGCAGCCATGTTTTTTGTCCTAATGACCCCAAAATGACTCGTTCCCATCTACATGTCATTGTTAACATCCATGACAAATTTTATGATGATCAGACTAAAGGTACGAACTGTAGCCCGTGCTAAAGATTTAGTCATACAAAGAGTAAAATCCAAGATGGCTGCTGGCGGCCATGTTTTTTGGCCGAATGACCCCAAAATTACTCGTTCCCATCTACATGTCAAAATTAACATCCATGACAAATTTCATGATGATCAGGCGAACAGTACGACCTGTGGCCCGCGCTAATGGATTAAATTTTGAAATTAAAGATGGCCGCTGGCGGCCATGTTTTTTGTCCTAATGACCTCAAAATGACTCGTTCCCATCTACATTCCAATTTCAACAGCCATGACAAATTTTATGATGATCAGACTAAAGGTACGACCTGTAGCCCGTGCTAAAGGATTTAGTCATACAAAGAGTAAATCCAAGATGGCTGCTGGCATCCATATTTTTTGTCCGAATGACCCAAAAATGACTCGTTCCCATCTAAATGTCATTGTTAACATCCATGACAAATTTTATGATGATCCGACCAAAGGTACGACCTGTAGCCCGTGTCAAAGGATTTAGTCATGCAAAGAGTAAAATCTAAGATGGCTGCAGGCGGCCATGTTTTTTGGCCGAATGACCCCAAAATTACTCGTTCCATCTACATGTCAATATTAACATCCATGACAAATTTCATGACAATATGACGAACAGTACGGCCTGTAGCCCGTGCTAATGGATTGAATTTTGAAATCCAAAATGGCCGCTGGCGGCCATGTTTTTTTCCCGAATGACCCCAAAATGACTCGTTCCCATCTACTTGTCAATGTCAACATCCATGACAAATTTAATAATAATTGGACCAAAGGTACGAACTGTAGCCCGTGCTAAAGGAAATTGTTGACGAATCACGCACACACACACACGCATGACGGATACCAAGCCATGGCAATAGCTCAAACTTTACAAAGTAAAGTTGAGCTAAAAATGAGCAGTAAAGGATTTAGTCATACACAGAGTAAAATCCAAGATGGCAGCTGGCGGCCATGTTTTTTGGCCGAATGACTCGTTCCCATCTACGTGTCATTATTAACATCCATGACAAATTTTATGATTATCAAACTAAAGGTACGACCTGTAGCTTAAAAATTTAGTCATACAAAGAGTAAAATCTAAGATGGCTGCTGACGGCCATGTTTTTTGTCCGAATGACCCCAAAATGACTTTCCCATCTACATTCCAATTTCAACAGCCATGAAAAATTTCATGATGATCAGACTAAAGGTACGACCTGTAGCCCGTGCTAAAGGATATAGTCATACAAAGAGTAAAATCCAAGATGGCTGCTGGCGGCCATGTTTTTTGGCCGAATGACCCCAAAATGACTCGTTCCCATCTACATGTCATTGTTAACATCCATGACAAATTATATGATGATCAGACTAAAATTACGACCTGTAGCCCGTGCTAAATGATTTAGTCATACAAAGAGTAAAATCCAAGATGGCTGCTGGTGGCCATGTTTTTTGGCCGAATGACCCCAAAATAAATCGTTCCCATCTACATGTTAATATTAACATCCATGACAAATTTCATGATGATCAGATGAACAGTAAGACCTGTAGCCTGTGCTAATGGATTGAATTTTGAAATCAATGATGGCCACTGGCGTCCATGTTTTTTCGAATGTCCGAATGACCCCAAAATGACTCGTTCCCATCTACATTCCAATTTCAACAGCCATGAAACATTTCATGATGATCAGACTCAAGGTACGACCTGTAGTCCGTGCTAAAGCATTTAGTCATACAAAGAGTAAAATCCAAGATGGCTGTTGGCGGCCATGTTTTTCGGCCGAATGACCCCAAAATTACTCGTTCCCATCTACATGTCAATATTAACAACATCCATGACAAATTTCATGACAATAAGATGAACAGTACGGCCTGTAGCCCGTGCTAATGGATTGAATTTGAAATCCAAGATGGCCGCTGGCGGCCATTTTTTTTTTTTCGAATGACCCCAAAATGACTCGTTCCCATCTACATGTCAATGTCAACATCCATGACAAATTTCATAATAATTGGACCAAAGGTACGAACTGTAGCCCGTGCTAAAGGAAATTGTTGACGCATCACACATGCACACACGGACGACGGATACCAAGCCATGGCAATAGCTCAAACTTTACAAAGTAAAGTTGAGCTAATAAGGATTAACTGCCATGTGGACTGTTTTTATGGAGATGTAACCGCGAGGTAAGTGGTCATAACTTGTATGTAAAACCCAAGTTATGACCACTTACCTCAAGGTTACATCTCCATAAAAAACAGTCCACATGACAGTTAATCCTTATATGAACACATCATGGAGTATTCCACATCACTTCATCAACAGAAAAGCACACCAACTGTATGCAGTGAACTGATTGCCCACTACGACCATCAAGTCAGGGTGAACTAGAAGACTAAATGGGATCATTATAACATAAAATTACACCACAAACAGATGTCTCAAATGTTAAAATCATGTGATGGACCAATGGCCCTTTATGCGTAACAATGTAAATGACAAGTCATTCTCTACCATTGGAATGCAAGAGTCTACGTCAATTTCTGAACAAATATAATATAACCCTGTCAAGCACTTTTTAAAGACTTTAAAGGTACTCAATCCGATCAGATGCTCCTAAATTACTATTTCTTTGGCTTCGGGGGTAAACAAATATTTTATTCAAGATGAGGAACCCACCCTTCAAAGCTCAAGAGTGATCAGATATCGATTTTTGAAGTTTGTTATTTCTCGAGATGTGTAATAATATGTGGCCCAGAAACATGTGGTCAGATGGAGGGTCTCGGACAAAATTGTGGATGAAGATGAATAACTCTAAACTCAAGTGGTAATACGGTCAAATTTTGGTATACTTTGAACAAAATGTTGATAAATAACAAGTTTTGGAATTTTTATACCATAGTTGACAGTGATTAGCATTATTTTGTTGCAACAAGTCGATTCTGATAACTAAAGTGTATTTTGAAGAAATGTTGTTGTTGTATCTTGATGGTATGGGGACTGTCTGATCGGAATGAGTACCTTTAACCAAAAATCCCTGTTTTCAAAGGTCTCCAGGTCAGAAAATGCAACAGTCCAAAATTTAATCAATTTCAAGAACCTGTACGAAACCTAAAAATATTCTACTCACCGTTTTATTATGTCCCCCAGACGAATATGACGGCTCACCATATTATAGTATACTCTTAGATTTTATTACCTCCCCTGAAGAATATACTGAAGGCTCGTATATTTTACTCACCATTTTGTTACCTCCCCTGACGAATATGGTGACGGCTCGTGAGTTGTGACAGTCTTCAATAACTAACATTCTATCCTTAGTTGTGCCGAAGGCCAGTTCTCGTACGATTCCAGCTTTACCTAGCTTCTCAGCCTTCAGCTCCTCGAACCTGGGGACAATTCTTCCTCCTGTTGCTATGGCAATGAGCTGGAAACGAGGGAAATTATACATTGAATAAATATAGCAATGAGCTAGATAACAGGAGAACCCAATTACTATTAACCCTTTCATGACAAAAGCTGTGCTGGTGCAGCATTAAAGACCCTGGTGGCAATGTATTCCCATATATATGCGAGTCTGTCATAGGGAGCTTCGCATATCTAAGAGAATCCACTGGCTTACAAGGTCAAGGTAAATATTGTTAGGCCAATGTATTCTCTTATATATGTGAGGCTCCCATATAGACTCAAATATATAAGAGAATGCATTGCCACAGGGTTTTTGCAAAATTTTAAGAAGCTCCAGTCATGAAAGGGATAAAGGGAATAAAAAGAAATAACAAAACTTCTATGAGTCCCTAAAACAACCAGCCTGAAAAGACAGGAATTCTGGTGTTGCTATAACAATACGAAAGAAAAGATAGCAATAATTCTATAATCATGATTTGCAATAAGAGATGGTAGTCTTAAATTTATGGCATCAAATGAGAATAATCTAGGAATTCTAGCTTGTACTCATGAAAATTTCAACTCATTTCGAGATCAAACAGAAACTGAATTTGTGTAATACCCAGTCATGTTTTGGAACCAATGGTGACCAGAATAAGTTAGACTGTGTTATTAATGTTACACAAATCATCATATATAACAGGTGTTGAGAAATACTAGATATTCATTCTTGGAGTTCCCATCATGACGTGGAATTGAATAATTGTTATTTATTTGGAACAATATATAGTCTGTGAACCCTGAGCATATATGTTACAGAGTCATGTTTTGGTAACCAATGGTGACCAGCATAAGATAGACTGCGCTATTAATGATGCAGTGTTGCAACCTGCAGATTATTAAGTATGGCGAGATTTGATAACTGCTGGATATTAAAGCATGGATTTCCTCTCATTCAGTGGAATCTAAGAATTGTTATTTGGAACAATATAATCTATGAACCACTAGAATATGTTACCCAGCCATGTTTTGGTAACCAATAGCCACCAGAATTAGGTAGACTGTGGTGTATTAATGTTGCAGTATTGCGACCTGTAGATATCATCAGATATTGCAGGTGTTGATAACTGCTTGGAGAAATAATACAAATTCTTACTCTATATAAAGATAACAATTCTTGTATAGAAACTATTAACTTTTCATAATCTTATTTTTGTGCGTGTTGTCAGACGCATTAGCGATGTAACATAATCAGTAAAGCAGGCCGACACATACATGGCGCGCTGTGTATGCACATGAGAGGAACATGGATTGTGACGAGAGGATCGCATCACATTCAGGATGCTATCATTGCTGCTCGAGCGACGTGCTTTGATCGTTAGACGTGACGTGCTCTGATCGTTAGGCTTGATGTATTTGCATGACTTAAGTACTCTTTTTAGGGCAGACGAATATTCAAATGTGATTTTGATATTTGAATACCGCAATTTACAAACAAATATTCATTTCATTGATATTAAAGCTTGGATTTCCCCTTATCACGTGGAATTGAAGAACTGTTATGTGGAACAATATATTAAGAGTTTGTGAAACTTGAGAATATATGTTAGAGTCATGTTTTGGTAACCAATGGTGACCAGAATAAGATAGACTGCGTTATTAATGTTACAGTATTGCGACCTGCTGATAGTAAATATAACAAGTGTTGATAACAGCTTGATAATCAAGCATGTATTTCTCATCATCCAAAGGAATCTAAGAAATATTATGTGGAACAATATATAGAGAGTAATCAATTGGTTCAGAGAATTACGTTAAATAATTCACGAAAGGCGAGAGACATCGGTAAGAAACGAGTGCGTGTTAGCGCATGAGTTTCTTACCCAAACATCTCTCGCCTCTAGTGAATTATTGAATGTAATTCTCGGAACTAATTGATTTCTCTATTTATTACACTTCTGCATCAGTTTGGTTCGCCAAATACGATTAAAACACAAAGAATTAATGCATGAAAGTCCCGATGTGGAGAAAGATCAACCATTGAAAATTCAGTCTATATCAGTAAGCGATGTAACGTTAATGACGTCACGGGAAATGACATAATTCACTGGTGACATTACCATTTTTAATTAACAGCATTTTCAATGTAAATCGGGCATAGGAGTGTAATAAATATCTGTATTAATATATAATATAATTACAGTCATGCTTTGGTAACCAATAGCCACCAGAATAAGGCAGACTGTGGTATATTAATATTGCAGTATTGCGACCTGTAGATATCATCTGATATCACAGGTGTTGAGAACTGCTGGAAGCTTGTGAATACCAACTTTCAAATGTTATGAAACCTATCGGTTAAATACCTCATTGATGTCAATCTGTGATACCGAGTCAATGCTATTTTTGTAGGATACTTTGTTATTTCCTCATAGATACGAAAACTTCCAGGTTCGGTTGGTCCAATTTCTATTCGAAACCAGAGAAACGGAATGATGCGAAGCAATATTAAACAGAAGTGAATGAAGTGAAGCTTTCCATAGTAACTTTCTCTTGAAGAAATAAAGGAAAATTCCTTTTTCTGAAATAGTACAAGTCTCCAAAGAAAAACAGATGCAACCACATTTCAGCTGCCAGAACACACCGTGATTAGAAAGTAAAACTACTCGTGAATTTCCCATGACGATAGTGACACTAAATCTTCAAATGACAATTTTACATGCCACACTTATACTTTCCAATTGATTATTGAGTTGTCTTTTTCGAAAGTGTGATTGAAAGCGGTATTAACCCTTCATGACAGGAGCTGTGCTGATGCAGCAGATCATGTGCCAGTGCATTCACTTATATGTACGAGTTGCCCATATGGAGCCTCACATATATAAGAGAATGCATTGGTACATGTTTTTCAAAAAAATTCAGAAAACTCCAGTTATGGTAGGGTTAAGGTGAAACATTTTAACACAAACCCCCAAGTCTACACAAAACTATAGATACTCTTCATTTAGTCGGCTGATTTTGCAACTATGTATGTGCAAATACAGCACCATCAAAAAACTATTGAAAACAACATAAATGTCGTTCCACCTACCAACCATATGACAACATAAATTTCAGGCCGGTGTTATATGTGAGCTACACTACAAAGCTGCTGATGTCACAGCCAGTCATCGTGCTCAGAGCTCTGGAGCAGTGAGACTCAGAGAGACCAGACTGAGTTTAATATCGCACAGTGTCTGGTCTGTTCGTCGTATAAACAATGACAGAAATTCTCTGAGCAACTCGAATCATTAGAAAATATATTAACCTTTACATATGTCAGCTGAAAATACAAGAGATGATCGAAATTCCATGTAACACGTACAAAAATGCTAATGTCACAGTCAGTGTTCATGCTCAAAAGCTCTGAGCAGTGAGACTCATAAGACCAGACTGAGTTTAATATTGCACAGTGTCTGGTCTGTTCATCCTATAAACGATGACAGAAATTCTCTGTGCAACTCAATTCATTAGAAAATATATTAACCTTTACACAAGTCAGCCCAAAATACAAGAGATGACCAAAATTATGTGTAACACGTACAAAAATCTTCACAAATGTCAGCCCATAATACAAGGATGACAGAAATTCTCTGAGCAAAACCACAAGGAATGAATATATGGTAACCTCTTTTTTTGCTACTGTACATACATACTGTTAAGATGGCGGCACCCTTTTGTACAAGGGTCAGTTGATGTCGCAATCTTTTTTTATTAAATATACTAGCCAGTGCTTCATTATCGCTTCCAATAATGTGCTCATTGTGTCCTGTTATAGAATGTGTGCTGACAGGCAAATATTATACATGAATACCGTTACCGGAAACATCATTATTTTTTTTTTAGGCCTCAGCGATCAATAAACAGGTTATCTCCTGATTTTCAAGAACGAATCAGTATGAAACTGATGATGAACACAGAACTGGACACCTTGTAGCCTTATGATCAGGATGCATCCTATAGTACAACACTACAGATGTCACAGCCAGTCATCGTGCTCAGAGCTCTGAAGCAGTGAGACTCACAGAGACCAGACTGAGTTTAATATCGCACAGTGTCTGGTCTGTTCATCGTATAAACAATGACAGAAATTCTCTGAGCAACTCGAATCAAAAGAACTTACTGGTAATCTACACAGAATTTAACACTAATACAAGAAAACACGAATTATAACAATGAAAATTTATGAAAATCCATATATTAAACTAGCCAAATGATACCCCACCAATGTGCACTTGGGAATACAAACAGGATAGGCATTGTTAAAGTATTGGGCACAAAATCTAAAAAGACAATAAATCAGAAAGTAAATGTTCAATCAATTCTGAGTCGAAAAAAAGGCAAAGGTCAATAACTTTGTCAAAATGACTCAAACCAATGTCACAATCGCAGGTGACAGGTTGTTATGCTGACAAATATAATTATATGTGCAAAGCTTTAAAAAAATTGACATCAAAAATATTCAAAACATTTCAAATTCATTAAGGGGTAATAAATCAAACAAAATATATCTGAAGTTTTCACTCATAGATGCACTGATACCAATATATGAACATGGACCACATAATAGAGGTCTAAAAGTTTGGATAAAGTTGTGTCCACAGATGGCAAGATGCATGAAACAAAGGACACACAAATCCCAAGACAAATAGAAAGACGGGAAATAATCAACCCTTCGTTTGGACACACTATATCGTTTTTTCTTGTGAAAATTCTTCAAGACAAAAGAGTATTGAAAAATATGTTGAAGCAGCTTCAACTCCGACCACAGTTCATGACTGGGTCAGGAATCAGGAAGCCATCTAACATTGATATTGCACAGTGTCTGGTCCAGTTAGCTCATAGAGCCACCAGAAATTCTCTGTGCTCTCAAGCCTAGGCAATAAGACACTTGGTCAAAACAGATATGTAATCAATAGCTCAACTCTTTCTTTACTAAATGGATTTTCCCATCAGTTATAGAAGTATATATTGGAATGGTCTTTTATTCATTTGGAGGGGGTGTTCAGGAAAATGAGTAAACGACAGACAAACGAAAGATAATACAGGTGCAGAAGGATTCCAATTCCGTGGTGGTAAATGTTTAGATAATAAGTTCAACAAACCTATGGCCGTTTGTTGAACTTATTATCTGAAGATTTCCTAAGGGAACTACTCATCAATGAGCATTCAGTAAAGACAGCGTTAACTTCAGGGGGGGGGGGGTGGGGGGGGGGGGGGGGGGGGGGGCGGAAAAAAACTGCAGACACAGGGTGGAAAAAACTGTTTTCTTCCGTTTGGGTACCCGCCCCCACCCCCCCCCCAAAAAACAGCAAAAACTGCAGTTTTTTTCCACTGACCATTTGCCCCCCCCCCCCCCCCCCCCCCCCCCCACCAGAAAAATCAAATCTACCCCAGCCGGACAACTCGGTTTGACCGGAAACCGAAAAAAACAACGGCCCCACCGGAAAAATCAAATCTACCCCAGCCAGACAACAACTCGTTTGACCGGAAACCGAAAAAAACACCGGAGCATACAATTCACGAGAAGGTGCTTGGTAACTTAGTTTAGATTATTATGACTAAAATGGTCATTGTCTACCAGTAGAACAGAGTAGAAACGCAGATTTGTACCTCGTGATGTCATGACATGTACAAACATGTATATTGGTGATCGCAACGAACGCTTTGTATGCACTTTAAAAAATGACAACTAGTCATTACCTCGACTTTGAAAAAGATGCAAATGAGATGAGTGAGATACCAGCATATAACTGTTTTCTGATACCATTGGAGGAGAAATTGTTTAATACATCAGAATACATGGGATAGTTCTGCAGTAAAAATTTGCCAGATAAGCGATCGCAGGGTTGAATTCTGCATTCGACTGGTAGACACTGACATAGTCGGCATTATTAAGAGGGTTAATGGGGTCAATATCACATGTAAACCAAGACAGTGGTTATCCAAAATTGTTTTAGGTGGATTGTACTACTCATGTATATATGATTGGATATTAAGGTTAATCCATATTCTATAAAATGAGAGAAAATTTAAGTTGTGAGTCTGAAACACATATTTGGAAAAAAAATTACATGCAAATTTTTTATGCCTAGGTACCCCCCCCCCCCCACCCCCCGGTACATTGTTTTCCCGCAGTTTTTTTCCGCCCCCCCCCCCCCCCCCCCCCCTGTTAACTTGAGAATAAAATGGTAGAAAAACAATAATTGTGTCATTGATTTTCAGATGGCTATAACTCTAGTAAAAATTGGTTGACAGGGCTTGTTTATGTGCATGCCTGAGAATATGGTGTTGAACATTTGCAGAATGAGGTCACCAGAGGGGCTAGCATCACTAAATTCACCCTCAGGGGACCTCATTCTGCTTAGTCCTAATCTTCTCTTTATTTTCAAGTGTCTTTATTATCAAGTTAACAAGTTTTTGGTTGCTTTAGAAACTTTTTCTTTTTTAGTTTAAGATTCTATATATCCCCAAATAGACAGATGACACAAATGCATAATTGAGGTGCCCAATGGGTGCACATCACAATATTCACCATCTGGTAACTTAAATCTGAGTCTTGGCCTCCCATAGCAAATGAGGCCATACAGAATGAAGTCCCCACAGGATGAATTTGGTGATGTTTGCCCACTGTGTGGGGTAGCATCACTAATTCACCCTCTGGGGAACTCATTCTGCAAATGGCCGGCAGACAATTCTCAGGCTTGGTTATGTGAAACCCCGCAACCAGTTCCAGGTTTGCAGGAGTATGTGCGCTCTAACATCCATTTTCTAGACTAGATTATAAACTATACCTCAATTTCTGGTCCACCGACCCATCGGACAGCTGGAAGTTCATTCTGTAATAACAGATGGTTAGCCTCATCATCGAATCCCCATTGGCAGATTACGAGGTTAGCTCCACTGTCCTTTACCTACATGTATAACAAAAACATATGATTTCCTCACATATATGTCATAGAGCATACGTTTAGGGCCATGCGAATCGATTCAATTCAGTGTAGTTTAAAATATGTTACAAATTTTATATCATTTCTACCAGGTGCATTCCCATCAAGCCTTAAAATAATTTTTATTCGTGTGTGTGACATTTTGTCAGGCACCAAATGGACATGGTCTGACATTTTATAAGTACGCCTGACATGTCTTTTTATCACCCGAAATAATGCCAAATGAAACAAATAGTGGTGTATTATCCCCCAGTTATGTTCCTCTCCTCAAATGTCACATTTTTTACAACATTAAATATTGCAAATTTTCCCACCCTGACCACAACATGCTTGCCAATTTCACACTCAATTCTAAGGTTATATAAATCCTCATTTGCTCTGAGCCCTGTTCTGTTACTAACACCATGTAGGGGTGAGCGTATCCATATAAGTCATGTGAAAGTTTGTCGCAGTTGCATCAACATACGTGTATATAAGTTATAATATAACTAATAGAAGCCTTTATGCTACCACCATAT